>OY728135.1:1993102520-1994352520 GCA_963277665.1 Viscum album | reverse complement strand
TTTTTTAAATTTAGAAAATTAGATTCCAGATTTTGAATCAGAAAGTCCTCATTTATTAAATATTTCCCTTTTATTTTTCCATAATATTAATAGTAACATTATTAATTTTTACTACCACGGTTAAAGGTAAAATAGTTAACTAAAGGAAAAAATAATATTATAAATATTATAAAAATACACTAACAGTTGTGTGAATTTTATTAGATGTGTTATTATTGAAAAAAATACCTGGAACTATTTTTGGAACTATATTATCTAAATGGATGAATTTATTCCATTTATATTACTTTATTTTAAATAAGAATCAAAGATGACATACTTGTGTTTTAATAACTATAGCATTTTTAATATATGGTTACTCAGAAAATATCTTTGATATAAATGTAACTTCCTGGTTCCGGAAGCCACCCAGAGGCACCCCGTGCCCGATTAGTCACATGGCCTCATGCGCATTTCCACGCACGCCAGAGGCTGTCGACTATTAGTGAGGCCTTGGGTGTGATAGTTGGGAAACTATGCCCTCATTAGCATAGTACACAACGGATGTAAACAAACACACAAAAATAGAAGCAGTAAATAACATACAATAGTAAACGGTGGAAGACTGGAATAATAAACAACTGGAGCACACACACACACACACATATATATATATAATGATTCACGACACATATGTCTAGGAAATCAGCCAAACAAGTCACAATGCTAGAAATACAAATAGTGCTTAATCAAAGTACAAAAGAAAAAGATAATCAACTCCTCGGCATCGCAAGCCTAAGCTTGGTCACATGCTCTCCAGCTCCACAGCAAGCCAAGTACCTAATGTAAAGGGTTATTTCCCTTATCTATACCTGGAGCAATATAATATGTTTTAGCCCAAAAGAATGACCAAAATAGGGTGTGAGACTAAATCCCAGTAGGCAACCACCCGAAGATCTGTGCCTAATAGTTAGTGAAAATGTGGCAGGTAAAAGTACAGAAAACAGTATACATGAAAGTACTCAGCAGTAAACAATCCACAGTTTCAATATCAACCAACAACAACAATCATCTAAACACAAATAGGTAACCCTCTGTGAAGTACTCACAGTCATCCTCTCTTTTCCTACCTATGTAGTACAAGCATCCCTCTAGGCAGTGCACTCATTCTAACCCCTCTAGTTCAGTCATAATAATTCATAAAGACTCTCTGAGGAAGCACTAATAGTCAATTCCCCTTATAGTCTAAGGTAGTTATGAAATCTCTAAAAAATCTCAAACGGTCAATTCCCCTTATAGCCCCATGGTCATGGACTCTCTGAGGAAGCTCACTCGTTCAATTCCCCTTATAGCCCAGGTCATTCAAATAATTCAAAGACTCTCTGAGGAAGCTCACACGGTTAATTCGTCATATAGTCTAATGTAGTCAAGGACACTCTGAGGAAGCTCACTCGGTCAACTCCCCTTATAGCCCAATGTTATTGATAGACTTTCTGAGGAATCTCACTGTTCAATTCCCCTCGAAGTCTAAAGTTCTCAAAGACGCTCTGGGAAATCTCACTCGGTCAATTCACCTTATAGCCTATTATACCAGGTTCTCATGGCCCTGTGTATTTTAACGATCATAGAAATACAATATGGAAAAATTAAACCTACAGAACTACATGGCTAATTAGTATACAACATATCACGCATGTCAAAGTATAAACTCTCCACCCTGCAGCAATAGGCAAAGAAAATAGGCAAGGCGACCTAAAGTCCAAGCGGGACCAAAAA
Organism: Viscum album; assembly: GCA_963277665.1. Lineage (NCBI taxonomy): Eukaryota > Viridiplantae > Streptophyta > Magnoliopsida > Santalales > Viscaceae > Viscum > Viscum album. Next base: position 1,994,350,765 of record OY728135.1, on the reverse strand, counting down.
GTCATAAATAGAGCATGTAAGGTCAAAACATCCTAAAAATAGAAAATAAACTCTATTCACAACCATTTAACCTCTAAACAAGAATAAAAGTATGGCAGACAATCAACAGGGGTAAAATAGTAAACACACAATACATTGTTCAGGGGTATTGGTGGAATTTTCACATAATATTCAAATAGTTTGAACGAAAATGCACAAACCACCTACCTTGGTTGTAGGAGATCTCTATATGTAAACCTTGAAGCTTGAATCACCCAAGAATGTCGAATATCTAAAAAAAACGTCCAAATAGTTCAACCCACGATATCTCACGAGAGAAGAGAAGTCATAAGATGGTGCTCTAGGAGAAGAGAGAACTCACCGATGTGATTCCAATGCAACTAATGGTGTTTTATTCAGAGGACGCACACATTCTTGGGGGTTTGTCAATGATACGTGGTCGTACGAAGATCTCAGTAGAATGAGGCCTAATAGAAGAGCATTCTGGGGATTAGACAGGACCCCAGTGTGTTTAACGAAAAAATTAAAGTACACGGCATTTATATTTAAAGAAAATGGCATGTACATGTCGTTTTTATACTTTGCTTTATGCGACATCCAAATCAATCCCACATGGCCATGTGTGTAGCCATTACATGGCCAACACATGGCCGACAAGGTAGTACACAGCGTGTACTCATAAATTACACATCATGTACTTAGAAAATTTCTAGAATTTTGTTTTTCACCAAAAAAACCAGAAAAGTAAAAACATACCTAAAAAGAAAATTTGGGTTCTTAAAAGCATCCCCCAACAAAGAAATTCATCCACAAATTTCCCTAGTGTAGCGTAGAAGAATAAATCCCAAACGTTTGCGTCCACTGTGCTCATACATTGGCCTCCCTCTCCCAAGTCTCATCCTATACTCGCATGTGATTCCAAAGCACCCGTACCAGAGGAACACACCTACCACGAAGAACCTTCATAATTTAATCCACAATCTAGATATTATTCCCCTCAAAGGATGCATCTACATCCAACTAAACCTCCTATGTTTGGAAAACATGAGGCGAGTCTGAAAAGTAATGTTGATGCTGAGAAACGTGGAAGATGTCATGCATAGCTTGGTACCTCTAAGGTTGCTAAAACCGATATGCAACTAGCCCAACATTCTCCAATAACTAAAATGGCCTGATATACCTCAATGAAATCTTACCCTATCTCCTAATCCTCTTGTGGCCCACCTTGGTGTGACACATAGAAAAACCTATTCCCCGACCTCGAACTCTAGAGGTTGTCTCCACTGATCATCATAAGACCTCTGTCGAGACTGTACAGTATACATCCTCTTCCGAATCTACTCTATATGCTATGTGGTCTCCAAAACAAGACGATGTCCCAACAAATCTTCCTCTCCTACCTCCATCCAACATTAGGGTGATCAGCATGGTCTGCCATTGAAAGACTCATAAGGTGCCATCTGAATAGTTTTATGAAAACTATTATTGTGGGAAAACTCCACAAGAGGTATATGCTTCACCCAAGAACCTCTGAATTCCAGAATGCATTCTTGGAGAATATCTTCACACACTTGAATCGTATGCTTGGACTGGCCATATTTCTGGGGGTGGTAAGCTGTATGCAAAAGTACATGTGTACCCAATTCCTTCTAAATCCCCTACCATACCCGATAAGTAAAACATGTGTCCCTGTCTGAAACAATGGAGTGTGGAACTCCATGAAGACGTACAATCTCTTGAATTTAGAACCATCCCATCTCTTCAACACTAAAGGTCTCTTTGATTTTAATGAAGTGATCAACCTTTATGAGTTTTTCAATGACGACCCATATTGCATCATTCCCTCGAAGAGACCTCAGAAAACTGGTCACGAAATCCATCACGACATCATTCCACTTCCACTCGGGAATGGGTAACACCTGTAAAAGATCTTCTGGTTAGTGATGCTCTACCTTCACCTATTAACAAGTGGAACACCTCATGATGAAACTACAAATGTACCTATTCATACCTGGCCACCAATACTTATGGAATACATCACGATACATCTTGGTGACGCCAGGATGAACATCCCAAAATGAGGAATGAAAGTCCCACATCAGCTCCTTGTGTTTGTCTATTGGCACCTGTAAGCACCACCAGAAACACAAGATCTCATCCTTTCCTATGGTCCATCTCGGAGTTGGGTCCTCTCCTGACACACTCTCCCTTAGTACAAGGCCTTCAGAATCTGACAGCTACCTCATTCGAACTCGATCATGAAGAGTAGAGGTAATATCTACTGAAGACAGAAAAGTCTGCCCCTATCTATCATGCATCTCCAAATGCATCTCAGAAAATATAACCAAAATATTCCACTCAATACTGGCCTACCGAACTTCCTGTATCTGAGTTATCCTACACAACTCATCAACCACCGTGTTTCCCTTACCATGCGTGTAGGCAAGCTCAAATTCAAAGTACTATAGGTACTCGAGCCACCTCCACTGTCTTAAATTCAGATCATGGTGAGTGAAGATGTACATGAGACTTTTTTGGTCAGTGAAAACCAAAAAATGATCTCTCGGAATATAATGTCTCGAATAGCGTAGGGCATGAACAACAGCTTCTAACTCTAGATCGTGTGTCAGGTAATTCATCTCATGTGGCCTCAACTGCCGAGAACTGTACGCAACAACTCCATCTCCCTGCATAAGCATAGTTCCCTACTTGATACCTGACTCATCACAGTAAATAGTATAGATCTTTCCTGGCTCTCACAAGACTAGTATATGTGCTAAAGGTAACCTCCCTTTCAACTCCTAAAATGATGACTCAGAAGAATCTGACCATAAGAACTTTTCACCCTTCTTAGTAAGACCTGTTAGTGGAGATGTTAAGCATGAAAACTCTTGTATGAAACATATGTAGTATCCATCCAGCCCTAGAAAACATCGCACCTCAATGACGTTCTTCTGCTGCTCACAAGAAGACTTTCTCTAGGTCCACTAATACTCCTTCCTCTGAGATAATATGACCCTGGAAGTTAATATAATCAATCCAAAAGTGGAACTTTGAGAGCATAACATATAACTGATTCTCCCTCAGTGTACTCATAATGATCTCTAGATGGGTATAATGGTCATGTCAAATGTGATATTACACCAAGATATCATCCACAAAAACAACCATAAAGGAATCTATGTATGGATGGAACACTCGGTTCATCAATTCCATGAAAACTTCTGGAACATTCATGAGGCCGAATGGCACAACCAAATACTCATATTGACCATACCTACACTGGTTGGCTGTAAGAGGTATATCAGATGGTCTAATGCCCCACTGATGATAACCGGACCTCAAGTCAATCCTAGAAAACACCCGGGATCCTCGAAGCTGATCGAAGAGATAATAAATCCTTGGAAAGGGATACTAGTTCTTAACCGTCAACTAGTTAAACTTCTGCTAGTCCACAAAATGCCTGAGGGTTATGTCTTCCTTCTTCGCAAACAGGACAGGTGAACCCCAAGGATAATTACTCGATTAGTTGAAACCCTTTTCCTGCATCTACTACAATTGTTTCTTGAGATCCTACAACTCTAGTGTAGCCATCCTATAAGGAGGAATGGACCCTGGATCCAAGCCTGGAACAAGCTCAATCAATAATCCTACATCGTGGTCTGGAGGCAAACATGAAAAGTCCTCAGGATAGACATCTCTGAAACGATACACCACTGGATGAAAGTCCATCTGCAAAGTCCTCTGGTCATCCAAATATAGACTAGAAATCTAGGTTGTAGCTCCTCCCCACCCATGATGCTCTGGACATGCTCTTCTCACCAAGACGTCTCATTCTCCCCTATGAATAAAGGATTCACCTTCTAGTGTTTTGAAACTCACCCTGTAGCGATAAAAATAAACTATTTAATGGAATGGGACTAACTATTCCATCATGAGAATGACATCATTGCATGTAATCTCTAGGAAATAGTGGTCCCAAAAGAAGTGACACCCACCAACCTGTAGATGGCACTCCCTGCACTGACGTACACTAGCGGTTCTATTCCCGAACAGAGTGCCTAGCATCATGATATTGATGGAGGAAAAGATGCAGAGACCAAGGCTCTCCACAATAGAGATAGAGATAATTCTATGGGAAGCCCATGTATCGAAAAGTGAAGAAGATAAAACTGAGGCTCCTAAGATCGTACCTTGAACTGTAGAGGATCCAGGATCTTGCCCCTACTAGGTCTACTCCAATCCTAAGGTCTGGCCTATGTCGCGTCCCTCTGACCCTGCCTGACCACTCTGAGCCGATCCAACTGACTGTCGCTAAGGAACCAGTGACTGACTGCCACGTCCATGACCTCCAACTCAGCCCGAACTGTCGGAAGAACACCAGTTCCCAAATTGTAGAGAAACTAGTAGTGTTGCTCCTAAACGCGGGGTCATAGAATAACCCCTATCACCATCTGGTGGTGATAAGAACTAGCCAATGCATTGAAGGTGACCCATCTTTCCACAAGATCGGCACTCCACTAGGACTATCGTGCAAAATGGACTAGTGTGCCTGCTCTTCCCACACTGGTAGCACACCACCTGGCTACTAGAAGATGCATCCCCCCTAACCTAATCACCACGTGCACACTCCATGCTGAACTTCCTGGTATCAGTAGGAGGAATACTATATCGGGATGTTGAGCCGCCCTGGCTTACAGCTCCATAATCCCTTAGATTTCACTTTGTGATCAGTGCCTTGTTAATGATAGAAGATGTCAAAGTCCACATAAAGATGTTCACCTGAGATCAAATTTCATGCCTCATACCATCTTAAAACTTATATTCAAGGAGAAAAAACATCACCTCAAATAATTGGAATGAAATTTTGAAACTCTGTGTAGCGATAGGAATAATACATAACACTAATAGTACCCTGCACCATGCTCATGTAGTCTCTGGCTTGATCTGCACTCAAGGACTCTGGATAGAAGTAATTTTAGAAGACGTGCTGAAACACATCCCAAGACATATTCTACTAGCGGCCCGCCTATGATATCACATCCCACCACCTCTTGGAAGAGTCTCGAAGCATGTAGGTAGAAAGCTTCACCCTCTTCTTTGAAAGAATCTCCAGATGCTCAGAAATCATCAGCATGGCTTCTAGCTATGACTCTGCAGCCTGGGGTCATTTATCCCCTGAGAAATTAGGAGGTTTTTTATGCTGAAATAACCACGTCAATTCAACCATCAATGGGGCAGGAGGCGGTGTTCCCTAAAAGGTCTTCATCATCCTCCAAAATCCTTCTCTGAATTTTCAATCAGCGCCTATGTCAAGTATATCGGCTGGTTCCAAGACTGGAACAACAGGATGATCTGCTGGAAGTCCCTGATCAGCCATGTCCAGTGTCTTGTCACCATCTAGAAACTGGTGAATAATTGGAGGATGTCTTTGTGGCATGACTCAGCAAGGTCAAGAGCACACCTTAAAACAAGATTATCATGGACTGAAAACTAGATGTTTTAGAAGGGAACATGAGAAAGAAAGCATTCAAGTTTCACAAAACATGACTACACAGTTTGTAAAATTCGTACACAACTTGTTCCCTTAAGTCATGTACATGGGTGTTTACCACTGCCCAAACTGGTAGTGTAACACCCGAAATATACAGCATGTTCTCTTAACAGACAGTGTGTACTTGAATCCTCTTCCCCTGCCCGAGTCCTTCAACATGGTTAAGCCACAGGGCTCTCCTAAGTCAAGACTACATGGCGTTTTCAAGATGGACATGGTGTATACTTGACATGATTCACCTGGACTATGTTGTTATTGACCCATCCTGACACACGGCTCACACTACATGGTGTGTTCCAAATGGACAGGGCGTGTATGTGAAAGCATAACATCATCCCATTTTGTTAGTGACAAGGTCGGGTACCTAGGTTCGACTACACATCGTGTTCAATATGGAAACAGAGTGTATATCTTAAGGTTTATTCATCAGTGTTGTTAGTTTCACGGGAAGAAAAAGGATCAGCACTACACGGCATGTTCAACTAGTACATGGCATGTTACCACTAGACATTCCCCATCCAATGTCTCTGCCCACACGGCCTATGACATGGTTAGATACCACACGGTTTTTAAATAAAGTACACGACATGTACTTAAGAAAAATAGTTTCCACTTAAATAGAAGAACACATGGCATGTAGTCATAACAACACGGCATGTATTCTGGTTTTTTCCAAATATTAAGCCTCCAAAACTACTCCAGGACCCAGAATAACATTGAAATGAACATTGGAAGTGCCAAATTCTGATCCGTGGGGGCCCATACTCCCTAAAAATCATTGCTTCGCATCTTATACAAGTTAAGACAAGGAAAACAAGGCAATGATCAACCAAATTCTTGTCCATGAGGGCCCATGACACCTTAAGAACCAAAGTTTTGTGTTCATTCAAGAAAAAACTTACCCAACGAAACCCTGTCAAACAAAAGGTATTTTTATCAAGTCATCCTTCAATACAACATGAAATTTCTAATGCATCCTAGATGTCATGGAAGGAATGGATGACATGTAAATTCTAGAAAGTGCCAATATGATGCATGAGATGGAATACCCTCATATAATTGGGTTGTGACTGAAATAGAACATCAATAACATCAATGATAATAACACAACACATGTGAGTCACCTAACGTTGATAATCAAATCAACTTTAATATTTGCAAAACCAAAATAAAATACAGTTAAACGATCTAGATTGTATTTCCCCTATACCCGGGTAAGCTACTCCTAGGAACAACTTATTACCAAGTACCAATTCCATCCTATCCCTGACTATAGGCTCTAAATAGTAAGTCATTAGAAAAGAATCCCTCTAATACTACTTTGTAACGTACTGGTTCAGGAATCCACCTAGAGGTTCCCCGTACCTGGTTTTTCACATGGCCTCAAGCGCATTTCCACGCACACTAGAGGATTCTGACTAGCAGCAAGATCTTGGGCATCATAGTGGGGAAACTATGCCATGATTGGCAGAGTATGTAGTTGAAGTAAACAAACAGACAACAACAGAAGTAGTAAATAACCAACAACAGTAAACCACAGAAGGCTGGAATAATAAACAACTGGAGAACACACATATATAAAATGTTGCTTGTAACATATGTCTAGGAAATCATCTAAACAAGTAACAATGTTGGAAATACAAACAGTGCTAAACCAAAGTACAAAAGAAAAAGATAAACATCTCTCCATAATCGCAAGCCTAATCTTGGTCTCACACTCTCCAGCTCTACAGCAAGTCAAGTACCTGAAGTAGAAGGGTGATTATCCTTATCTGTACCTGCTGCGATATAATTTATTTGGGCCCAAAATTATGACCCAAATAGTGTGTGAGACTAAATCCTAGCTGGAAACCACCCGAATATCTATGCCTAACAATCAGTGAATATATGGAAGGTAAAAGTTTAGAAAACAGTAGACAAGAAAGTACTACATAGTAAACAATCCACAGTTTCAATATCAAGAAACATCATCAAACAGCTAAACAAAAATAGGTAACCCTCTGGAAATTACTCACAACCATCCTCTCTGGTCCTACCTATGATGTAAAAGCATCCCTCTGGGCAGTGCAGTTGGCCTAACCCCTCTGGTTCAGTTATAATAATTCATAAAGACTCTCTGAGGAAGCACTCACAGTCAATTAAACTTATAGTCTAAGGTAGTCAAGAACTCTCTGAGGATGCTCACACGGTCAATAACCTTTATAGACCCAAGGTCAAGGACTCTCTGAGGAAGCTCACTTGGTCAATTCCCCTTATATCCTAGGTCGTTCAAATAATTCATAGACTCTCAGAGGAATCCCACACTATCAATTCCTCTTATAGTCTAAAGCAGACAAGGACTCTCGGCGGAAGATCACTCGGTCAATTACCCTTATAGCACAATTTGATTCAAATATACTCTTAGGAAGCTCACCCGGTCAATTCCCCTAATAGTCAAATGTTCTCAAAGAATATCTGAGGAAGCTCACTCGGTCAATTCCCCTTATATCCTACGACACATGGTTCTCATGGCCCTGTGTAGGTCAATGATAATAGAAATGAAATATACCCAAAGTAAACCTACATAAAAACTTGTCTATTTATTCTACAATACATCGTGCATGTCAGAGTACAAACTCTCCACCCTATAGCAACATGCATGGAAAACAGGCAAGGCGGGCTAAAGGCCAAGCGTGACCCAACGGTCATAAACAGAGCATACATGGGAAAAACATCCTAAAAATATCAAATAAACACTATTTATATCCATTTAACCTATACACAAGCATAAAATCATGGCAGGAAATCAACAACGGTAAAACGGTAAACACTAAATACCCCGTTAAATGGTATTGGGGGAATTTATACATAATACTCAAAGACGTTGAACAGAAAGGTACAAACCACCAACCTTGGTGTTAGGAGGTTTCTATATGTGAACCTATAATCTTGATTCACCCTATAATGTCAAAGATCTACAAAAACATCTAAAATGATCAACCCATGATACCTCACGAGAGAAGAGAAATCAGAAGATAGTGATCTATGAGAAGAGAGAAGTCATTGATGTGAATCCAATGCAACCAATGGTGTTTCATTCGGAGGATGGATGCATGCTCGAGGGTTCATTAATGATCCACAATCGAATGGAGATCTCGGTCGAATGAGGCCTAAAAGAAGAGCGTTCTGGCGATTAGATGTGACCCGGTGCGTTTAATGAAAAAAAGAAAGTACACGCCATGTACTTTTGAATTACACATCGTATACTCTCCATTTCCATACTCCACATTAAGTGGCCTCTAAATCACACCCACATGGCCATGTTTGTTTCCATTACACTGCCATCACATGGCCTCCTGTGGAAAAGTAGTAAACTGCATGTACGCATAAAGTACATGGCGTGTACTTAGAAAATTTCTCGAATTCCCTTTTTCCCCAAAAATGACAAGAAAAGGAAAAACATACCTGAAAAAAAGATTCGGATTCTTATAATAAATATTAATTAAAAATATCATAAATTTAACTACGTCATAATAATTTATTTTTAATTTTTATGTTACCAAATATTTACCATTAATTCTAACAAAATGATGATGCAATAATTATTTAATTAATGGAAATATGAAATAATTGATCTTAAAAATATTAAAATAAATATACATTGAAATAATAAATGTCATAAAATAATTTTATAGATTAATTTTACATGTTATAGAGGTTTTATAATAATGTTTTAGAATGTATCTTGTTGTTGTAATATTTTTAAAATGTCATGTAATGAATAGTGTCAATATTGATATTAATGATATCTTAAAATAAGTAATTATTTATTAAATATTATAAAATTTATAAAAAAATAAAATTAATTAAAATATAAAATCTTCAACCATATTAGTATATATATTAACATTTCATCAATGATTCACTTATGGTTCATTTCACATTTTATAGTAACTATATTATCCTTAAAATGGTAAAAACACATGTCGACAAGATAAGAGTTAAAAAGGTTAAATATTAATTGTATGAATGGATTTAGACCCATAATAATCATATATATATATAAATTGAACCATTTTTAATACAAAATTAATTTATATTAATTTGGTGTTTTAAACAATTCCAATAGTTCCCCTCCCCTCTCTTATAAAAGGGCGTCACTTATTATCATTTCATCACACATAAAAACCTATTTTATTCAGCCAATATCTACCAAAATACCTTCCTAGAATACTTATACACGCTCTATAGATATTATTATAGGTATACAACCACCCTTAGTGGAATTAAGGTGTTAAAATATGAGATAAAACAGGGAAGAGGTATTGTTTTAATCAAGTATATCTATTTTATTTCTTCTTCCCCAAACTTAATATATTTTTCCAACATGATGACATAATAAATAAAAAATTTAAAATATACCGAAATTTTATTATTTTAATATCCTTACCTAAATCCATATCAACTTCCATCAGATGGGAGAAGAACTTATCATTCCTGTGTACAGTAGTCTACTGCATCGCAAACTGATGAAATTCATTTTCCATCACCATCTATAAATACTGTTTAAAATTATTGAATTAAAGAATATATCTTATATTCTTGTCTTATTAAGAATTAAGAAAATATAATATATCATTTTTCTTATCCTTCCTTGAACATAAAAATGATATTGCCGCTCGCTCGTACGTGTGAACAATAACCTCCACAAAGAGATATGATTCGTTTTTAATCACCATGTAACATGTATGATATATATAAGTATATTTAAATTATTAATAAGATATTAATGATTTTTTAATTATTCTAGGAAGATAAAATTGTACTTACTTATTTCTATAATGAACATTTATAAATTTAAACGATTCTCTTGCATACGGAAGGCTTGCCATATCCGTGGTTATAACATGGTTCATTTTTCATATCCAAATGAAATAGATGAATATAAAATTATAATTGATGTATAAAATTCAGTATTATGTTATTAATATTATTCTATAGAAGATTAAATATTGACCACTCTGACTATAGACATCATACAAAAGTCATTTTGGACTCAAGTACCATATATCGTTAAAACTATAATGTGAGCATAAATAATTAAATAATTGTTATAACATGACAATAAGTGATATAAAAGGAATAATAAACATAAAAATATTCTGAATATTGTTAATGATATCCTATGTTTATTATATAGGAAGATTAATATTGTATGTGATGATATAGACTCAAGGTAAGGGACTTTGTAACTAAATAAGCCTTGTTTAAATGATTAAATGATTTATTTTCTAACTCTTTTTCTATCATCTAAATGTTTTTAAAATTATTTTTATGAATGTATTGATATAAAAGTTAGTTTTTTTAAAAAAAATAATTTTCTAATTTCTCTCAATTGTTTTCAATATGGAATATTTTTAAAGATTTATGAAAGATTCTTTCTTTTAAAAACCCTCTATTAAAGTTCCTTTTTCAACTCTTTTTATAAAAGTCGAATAGAATGTTTTTTAACATATACATCATAAGTGGATTATCCTTATTTAATGAATCATTGTTAATTTAATGGACCCATTATAAGTTATCACTTTTCTTTTGAAATAAAATGGTTTCATTTTTATGTGAGTAGTTTTTATATTTTAAATGAAATTTTAAGAAGAAAATGATATTTTAATATCTGAAAGAGTATTTATTATAATATTAAAAGAATTTTTAAGTGTTTTATTACTAAAATGTTCACTGTAAATTTTCTATTATGTTTTTATCCCATTATACATAATATTATTAGTTAATCTCCATTATAGATCAAGATATGATGGTTTGAGCCCTATTGTGGCATAATATATGATGAGAGCATCCCATTATAGCTTTAAAATGAATTGGGTACTCCAGATATGGAATTTGACTATATTGGTAAAAATTATAGAGATATAGTATGGATTCCCCATGGAAAATGCATGATTTTTCTATGGATGCTAATTATTTTTTATGAAAATGGTTATTAATGGGTTTTTATGTTTTCAATGGACCAATGATTTTATTTATTCAGGCCCCTTACTGATCTTTTTGTTCACACACCATGATTTAAAATGTTTTCATATGATTTAATTAGTTGTTGATATAAGGATGATATTAAGGGTATAATTATGAAATTTATTGATAAATAGAAATAATTTTTTATTTTAAATAGTTTTATTTTGTGTAAAAATGAATACTGATTATAAGGTTCAACATATACTGTATGGGTTTACTTTGTAAGATTTTGTCCTAATTATATAAAACTATTAATGGAAATGATACTTTAATGTTAATTCTAGTTCAATAAAACCTGAATATTTAATTTTTATGTTTTGGTTTATATATTTAATGTATTTTGATAAATATTTAAAATATATTTTTGAAATATATTTTAAAACATATATAAAAATACTTAAATTAAAAAATAAATTAAACACTATTCAGGTAGAAAATGTTAAAAAAGAAAAACCATTTGTAAAACCCACTTTTAAAAAAGGAAAATAAAATATTAAGTTTAAAATAGTTGAAAAAAAACTTGATGTTCACTTTATAATATACATATTTATTACATATTTCACTTTATATACATACCACATAGACATGGAAGAAAAATATATATTGGAAAGTATATGAGTTATTATTATCAATACCATAATTTTATTGGAAAATGTAATTCATTAAAGGATAAGATATTATTAAATAGAATTAATATCCCATGTTGAAAATTAAATCTACCATTTTAGAAGATAATGATAGGAAAACCCTATTTGGATGATCAAAATCTAGTAGAGATTTCAAGACTCACTGGAAAAGGAACTTGAGTAAATAAAACAATTACGGTTTGAGACACATTTTAATAAAAAAATGAATGATATAGATATTGAAAATTATCCCAAAATACCATGTATAATATTTATATCATGATTAAATAAAAAAATAAGATTTATATATACCATAAAAAATTTAATTGGTGCATAAATTAAAATGTGTCTCATAGAAGGGAGTCTGAAACAAAAATAACTTACCTTGTTTCCCCAATTATATGTTCACCATCTAAAATCATATAAAAACATTAATTATATTAATAACATATTTTATAACCATATTCATATCTATAACCCATTTATATACTTTATTTATAATTATTTACTGCGCACAAGATGGTTCATTATAGCTTATTTTAAAAATCAATTGTTAACACTTTTAATTGAATTGCACAAGCTTGGCAATGTTAATGTTGATCTCTTATCGTTGATACCAAGTTCATAATTACAGGGTTATTTATAGTTATTTATTGCATATCCCATTATTATTTATTATTTTCCCCTCCTATACTAGTAGAGTATTAATTACAACTCTTGAAACTGCAGCTGAGGAAAAATGTTTTGGTAATTTTTAATGAATAGAGATGATATATTATTAATATGATTTCAAAATAATATTTTTAATTAAAAATAATAATAAAATCCTAATTACCTTATCATTAAATATCATTAACTATATATTACATTCATCAATCATTAACTATATAAACATTATTACATTAATCAATTAGGAGGTAAATCGGTCAAACCAAAAGTCTGTTATACAAATAGAATGGGAAAGAATGAGATATTATGTAATGTTCATATGACATTTTCAAAATCTTATACATGAAATATATATAATATTTATCCAAAAATAATTTTTTATAACTCTTTATTATGGGTTGTATGTACAAAATAAATTCTTTATTCGTGTCGGCAGTAGTATGCATGTATTCATGATTAACAAACACATTTCTCAATGAATAGAAGGGGAGATGGTGTATGAAACATTATTACATAATAATTATAATAATGTTTAAATTTACAAATAATTTTACTAATAAAACTTCTATGACCATCCATGTTATTTTTTATGATAAATAAGACACATTGTTCAAGAATGTTGTATTCTACCCGTATGCTTGATTAACGACCCCATTACATAATGAATGGATGAAACGGTAGTAAATGAAAAATGTGATCATTTATTAATTTTATAATTAATATAAAAACCTAGTTATTTTTCAAACCTGTATTTGATATCATCCGTAAGATCTGGTTAAGAAAAAAATGACATTGTGTCGTTGAGGTTATGGTCTGCACATGTGTGCAATCAATTCATTTTTTACAGAGTGGATGCAATGAAATGAATGAATAAACTATGTTACGTAAATATAATTAAGTTTTAGTATATATATGATACTGTATTGATTATATTAATTTTTTAGTATTTATTTAGAAAAGGAAAATTGAAAATAAAGACAAAAAGTAGAGTAATACTCACATTGAGAACATTGATTTTTAGATAATTATTCTTAGAAATGAATAGCTTATGATAACTGAATAAGGAAAATGCCATAGGTCAGTGGGTGATGGATATTGAATTAAAAAATTGTCACAATATCAACACATAATTTTAATTTAAGGGTGTATAAATAGGTGGTATAATTGTAATCTTTTATAAGTAATGGTAGGTGTAGTTTTAGAATTACTATCTCATTTTTATTTTTTACACTATTCACTGTAGAATTCCACTACAATGAGAAATTTTCAATAATTGGTAATTATATAGAGGTAATTACTCCCATTTAATCATATTTATGACATATTTGAGTGATCTAGGGTATTAGACTTTCACTTTTCACGTTACATGTGTGTATTGTTCTCCCAATGTCACTTTTACCTTCACCCGTGATATGTAATTAAAAAGATCGCAATTAATATTAATATTAAAAATTATTTAGTTATTATAATCCTATATATGATATTAATTTTATCAAATAAAATTACATTGATTATGAAAAATTAATTTTGAAATAAACATGCTTAACACTTAAAACAATTTTTGGGAAAATTATATATTTATAATTAATATTAATTTTAGTTAAAATCATTTATGTCAATAATTTTTTGTCCTAAATTTTCCTTTATAAATATAATGAATTTTATGAGAAATTAAAATCAATACATAACATAATTTTACCATAATATTAATTAACTGAATGAAAAAATGTAATCATTTTTCTTTATTAAGTAACCATTTACTTTATTTATAAACATCATGGCCTTGAGTTTTCTATGTTCATGTAATTCTTTAAAATACATAATTTTAATTCATTATCTCATATTTTATCACTTAAATATATTTATTACCAAAAACATTATTCTTATATAATGATTAAATCATGAAAATTATAATTTTCAATAAAATATTTTTTAACTAAAATGATATTTTTGAAAAATAATCAAAAAATTAAAACAAATTGAATTCTTATATATTTAAATTTATAAAAATATATATTTGTTTTTTTAAAAAATATAAATATAAATATATACTGCTTTTATTTTTTAAAAAAATACATTCTTAAAAATTAAGTGTTTCTAATATTATTTCATTCAATTTTTATAATTTGAAAGGATTTTAATAATTTATATAATATTTAGATATATTATATTTTATCATAATTATAATTTAAAGATGATTATTTAAATTTAATAATGTATCATGACCATCTTTTTAGTGTGTATAAAGAAATATATTGAACTCTTTTTTAATTAAATGATAATATATATATAATAAAATCTTATAATGTCACAATATGTTCCAACCATGAGAAAGTCATTAAAATGTGTCCAAAAAAATATTCACATAGTGTGCATGTTTTTATAGACCTTACACCAATAGTTCTATAGAGACTGAAACTTTTCACCCATAGAAATCACATTTGAATAGATAAATATTCATTACATAATATAATGATCCCTTATATAATCTTTTGGGTCTATTGCCTTTCTAAATTAGGATAAAAAATTGGTTCAAAAGTGAACTATATCATATCCCAATACTTTTTTCAATACTAGCACACTTCTTTGACATATCATAAAATGTAACTTTCTTCGTAACCTTGGGAAAGAAGTTATAAGAAAGGGTAAACTCATATGCTCAATAAGTGTAAATAAGTGAGATATCAACATAAATAGAGAATGTAGGTATTAGAACATGGTTGTATAATTTGAATAACATACCCTTCAAGACATAGATCATAAACCTCAGTCATGTAATAAATCATTGAATTTTATAAAACAAAAACCTAATAGAATAAAATATATTTATCCATAAAAATATAACATTGGAATCATATATTGATTAATGGAAGACACATAAGAATAGAAAATCATTTACGTGGTAGTCAAGGATCATTTAGATAACTATACTATGGGAATCTGTTCACTCCCCAAAGCAGATTAATAATCATGTTTCACTACCATGATTATCATAGAACAAAAAATTCTCTTACCATACGGGGTTCACTCCCTATTATAGTCATTTTTATCTAATGAGGTATTAATATTTAACATATGTATTGAAGGATGATATATGCCTCTACCCATTACATAATTAAAATCATTCAAATTTGTTTCCCAAGCTTATAAAAAGTTCAACATATCATAATGGAAATAAATTACATTGTATTCATAAAAATTTCATGATAACATAACTTGTGTAAAATAAATGGGTCTCATTAAAATTGTATCTTTTCATCATAGAATAACCCATATAAAATAAATGGGTTTCATAAACATGAACCATGGTAAAAAAATGGGTTCCCCCAAAACATTATCCTGATAATGAAAAATCATACATTTAAAGGATAAGGATAGTATCATTGGATCAAATCCTTAGTAAATCTTATGTATCATCAAAGGGTCTTACCTTAGATGGTAAATGATTTTGCAAGATCTCATGGAGCATTTCTTGAGGAAAATAACCATTCCACATTGAAAATGATTACATAAAATATAGATAATTTGAAAAATATGTTAGAAAATATTTTATTTGAAAATAAACTTATATAATTCTAAAAAACCATTTGAATCATTAAATGGGCTTGGTGGAAGAAATTAATGTACATTCTATACACATTAAAACAAAGTTTTCTTTCACATTTTCGATAAAAATCGTTAAGAACCTTGTTTAAAAAATGATAAAAATATACATTTTAAAACAAATTGTAAAAAGTAAAACTGGGGTAAAATTATCAAAAAAGAATTATTTAATAATAGTAAAAAAATTCATAAAATATTTTTTAAAAACATGGACTTGGAGTAAAAAGGATTTTCAACCCAAGAGATAAATAAATCTAGTTCTACTTAAAAGTATACTTTGGGACTCTAAGGTACATAAAGGGTGTAAAATGAAATGAAAATTTATTTTTATGAAATAATAAGATGATATTAAAATTCATGAGTTTCATGATATATATATATATCATAATATTTCTTCATCGTATGTATAATGATAAGAAATATTGATAAATAGAGAGATTATTACATAAAAAGCATACATGTTTGGTAACTATTGAATAGTAATCCACATGAAATATATTATATTATATAGAAATTTATATCCATTTACTTTCATTTTAATAATCATAAAATACATTCATAATTAGTATACACTATATATAAAATAAATTAGTGATGTATATGGAACGTGCCCTGCATAAATAAAAGTTAGATGAAAATCATGTACCTCAAGTCTCAACTTCATTCATAAAAAATATGAAGCTCCTATATAATGTATAGAGTTTCTTTATAAATATATTATAGAACCATATTAAAATATATCATACCATATATTATATACTTATGAACATTTATGACTCATTATATCATAATTCCATTTTAAAATAATGTTTTGAGTAGTAATTTCTTTGTTTTTCATTTTTTTTTGTTTGGTATTTTTGGTAATTTTTCATTATTCGTGGATCCATCATATAAAAAAATTTAAACATGATTTAAATATCATATATATATATTAATTTTCATTTATTTGTAACACTACATTAATGGTATTTATTGAAAATAAATTACACCATTCTGGGAGACAGTATGTCATATGTTTTCATGAATATTGTTTCTGTTTACTCAATAGATGGAATGAAGGAAAGGTAAATATTAATTCACAATTCAAGATTAATTTTATATCCTATATAATATAAATAAATATATACATATAATCTATCCTTATTATCTCCGAAGTTAAAATGAAATGAAAAACATGTCACATCGCTTCATGTATGTGGTAGTCCATATGTATGCCCGAGTAATGTTATCGTTTTCTAATGGTTTAGAGTATAAGATGATAAATACGATATTATAATTAATGGAGTGTAAAAATATCATATATATCATATATAAACTTTAAATCCATAATTATATCTAGTTTTCAGAGCAGGTTTTGGAAAATGAATTGCATCAGTTCATGAGGTTCTAATTCACCATACACATGATCGATGGTTTTGTTTTCCATTTTATGGAAGATCAGATATATATAGGTTGTATCTCCACCATTTTTAGGCATATAACCCTTTATTCGTAAATTTAGAGTTTATATGATGTTAAGGTTATCTTTTTTGAGGTTTTGATCGGTTATGGCATGTTTTGGAGGCTTTTATGGAGGTGCAAGATTTGTTCACAATTAGTAGGAACAATGTAAAATATATAAAAAACTATTAAAGTGGAGATGATAGACATTGGGTAGGTGCATGATTGGCATGTAGATTATCTAAAACAAAAAAAAATTCCATGTAGAAACTATAAATCTAGAAATATATGTAAATTTCTAGTGGGATTATGTTTTTTCTAACCATGATTGTGAATTATATAATGTATAACCATAAAAATGTTAGAGAACATGGTTAGTGAATGGTTTTCCAAATCATGAGTTGTATAGGTTTACCTCTTTAAAATTTGTATCTAATGTAAATTAATCCTTGTTACTACAATTTTTTACTTAATCTTCCCATAAATCAAATTTATTTTTCTCTCTAGGCCAGAGAGATGATCATCATCGATTTGGGAGTAATCCTTAGTTTAATCAAATTATGTGGAATCACTAATTCATCTATAAGTACCCTTTCTTCATTATTATTCATAGATATTATGTTCTTATCTCTATCAAAATCACACATCGAGTACGTTATTGATATACACACACACACACACATATATATATATATATATGAATTTTTTTATGATGAAATCAAGGTTCATATATTTAAGGGAACATCGGTTTTGCTCCAATATTGATATTTTGTTATGTCATTGTTCATTTTCACCATACATTGTGTGGTAGGTGCTATCTCTATATACCGTACATGACAAGAACACAATGTCTTGGTTTTAAATTTATTTATTTTGGTAAAATTGATGTGTAAATCATGGTGTGATTTGATGGAATTTCTCATTTTTATTATAGTTTTGAAAATCATGTCTAATGATGGATTTTTTGAAAACACTCTTTGATACAAAGTTTTAAAATCTTTATTTGAAAAATCGATTTTGGTTTCAACACATGAAATAATTTAAATAAATACATACTCTTGTGTAATGTCGTTCCATAGGTATTTGGAATATAGGGTTATGTGAGTTCATTTTCATTACAAGTGACCATATCGAAGGGATGTGTTTCATTGGGGAACCTGGTACTAGTAACCTTGTGATTACATGGTGGATGGATGAGATATTTCTCTTGAGTATGAAATTGACACATATAAATCCATAGTTATTTTTGGAGACATGGTTTTGGGTGTACAAAATAACATATAATGTATTTAAAACATGATAAATTTTTTTCATTGGAAATGTTCTATAGAATTGATATTAATTATTCAAAATACTTTTAAACTATTTTGATATATATACTAACATGTTTTACCCTAGTGACATGATATGGGAAGACATTTTGAAAATCCTATTATGTTTAAACTCAACATTATCTTGAGAAATATTTTGTGTTTTCAAATATCATCTATCAAGACATAGGTAAAATCAAGGTATCTAAGTTCTTCAGTGATAATTATTGATACCAAGGTATTCTGATGTGGATTTTGATATTGGAGAAGGATCAGTGTTTCTGGTTGATGTCAAATTGGATTTTTGAGTTTTTGTCCCTTTTTCCTATTGATTATGTCTTTTACACTCTTTTTTACAAATATCATTCATCATATAGATGTATGTTTGGTTTTTATTTTTATGTAGATATATGTTCCATCATAAAAATAGAAAATCATCCCACAATTTTAGTGAGGCCCCTGGAATTTCCGTCCACCCTTTGGTGTATTGGGAATATCACCTAAGGCCTAGTAGCACCACTACCACATCTATAGTCAATCTAGAATGGTGGTATTCTACAAATGTTATCATATTCATTTAGTATATATATCTTTTTGGTTTAAATTGTATCATGTTTTTTGACCTTATCATAGGAAATGATATTAGTCTTGGTCGGTCATTCTTTTCTTTTAGGACAAACATTGTTACTCATTTTTTTCCTTGAGTTAGAAATAATATTTTTCTTTATAATAGAATTTTAGTAAGGAGATAGAATTGTCTTAACATAAAATGTATAGAATAAATATTTTTATATAACCTCTTTATACAAAAACTCAAGTTACCATGGTGTTTGGGTAAATGAGTGTTCTAATACACTTATAGGACTTTTTGTGTAATAAAAAAAACATTTTTAAATTTAACATTACATTCTTATATATATGTGTCTTCTTCACATAGTAAAAACTAGATAAAAACACTTTTGAAACACCATACAAGATTTATAAATGAAGAATAAATTAAATATGAAATATTTCTAAAAGTTAAGGAATCGATACCGACAAAATAATAACATGATGTTTGGAATAGTATTTTGACCCTTGTAAATAATAAACCTAGTAATTGAATAGTAACATCCCCCATAAAATTAAAAATGAAATTTAGAGATCTTATATATGACACTATGAAATAATTATATCATAGCATTAGTAAATATAAAATCTAAAAAATATTGATTAAGTGTTTTTATTTTTGTAAGTAATACATATTTAATTATAATTTTATGATTAATTTAATAAATTTGAAGAAAAATATTTTTCATAAAATGTATTTATAAATTAATATTTTTTTGACTTATGGTTTTAATATAATTTTATGAGATCTTAATTATGTTTTAATATTGTTAGAAAAGCATTTTTTATTTTAATATTTGTATTTCCCATGTGAATGATGATTTAGAAAAAATTAGATTTCTCATATTTGAAAAATTATTTTCATAAAAAGGAGTTCATTTTTTAATTCTACATATTAAAAATGTTTCGGGTGAAATTTTTGGATGTTTCTAAAATACATGAATTTTTTTTGAATTGTAAAATAAAATAACTTACGGTATACATACATTATAAGTTAAATACAGTATTCCCTGATGCATAGATGATGTAAGAACAATTATTTCCAACTCCCCTAAAATAAATAAATATTTTTTTCTAAATAAGCAACACTACTTCTTGTCTTGAGAAAAATAACCAACCAATGAATTAAGTATTGATAAAACGCCCATCTTCTCCACTATAAATACCACCCCTCACCACATCTTCTCCTCAAACCTCTAAAGAAATGATCCTTTTATAAATAATTCTGAAATATCATCCCAATATACTCCCCAAGACTAGGAGCTTTATTTCTTAACAAAAGACCAAAACCAATCACCCTAAAGAGGCTCTAAAGAAGATATAATCAAAAGGTAAAATCCTCTTCCATTTTATTTGATTTTGGTTTCAAGTTCTGTTCATTTCATATATTATCCTCACTTAACCTTGTCCATGTGGAACAAAAACTCTAGTATATTCCAATTCAACATGATTTTCCATACACATATACAAGTAAATTGATCATAATAACTGAGGAAACAAACACTACCAAATAATGAAATTGAATCACATAACCCATAAAAAGGGACATAAATAAATAGAATAAATTTATAATAAATCAAATAAATTTATTAAGTATTCTTATGTAGTTAATTACTAGATTTAATTTGATTATTCAGGACATTAATGTCATGTGTGGAATCATTTCATAAAAAAGGTAAGGGATTCTACCAGAGCCTCAATTTTTCATTCGGGTTACTCATTCTATCTCTTTACCCTAGAGTAATTCTTATTTATTTTTTTATAATTATTATAATTTATTTTTATATATTCCAAAATCATGTATTTAGATCAGATATTCCATCTTTGGTGGGGTGATACATGTTTTAGAAGGGTCTCCTTTTCAATTCTTCTTGATTTTTATGCCCAATTCAAGGGAACTTCTTGATTTGTTAGCCTCTTACAAGTACACTCAATGATATATTTTATGATACCATTATTTTCCTAAAATCACTCCTTTTTTATTAAAATGTTGTAATTGCTCATTTCTGGTTTTAGAAAAACAAATATGAATTTTCTCTTTAAATTCTCTATAATATTTTCCTTAAAATGCACTAAAATGTTTCATTTTAAAGGATTCATAACCACTAATTTTACATGATTCCACTACAATTGAAAATAAATTATCATTATATATGCCTAATTTCTATTTTCTATTTACATGTAGGCTTTTAATCCATTATTACATGAAAACATTTTAGATATGACCATATCTTATGCCTTATAACAAGATTATCATTTTTTCCATTGGAAACACTAATTTTTATTCTTCTTGTGGAACAAATATTAATGAATATGTTATTATGGTTGAACCTTAGGTGTTCTCTAAAAAATTGGGTAATGTTTAGTCTCATGAGATGTCATCTTGGGATAGTGAGTGAACCTTATTCCTTTATGGAACTTCTTCCACCATGTTATATAGTATTGGTAGTTAACATTGACTCATTTTTAATTCATGTTATATATTTTTTCCACATTCCAATGATACCGAGATTATGTGTTCCCATGTGATACAAGTTATCCTTCAATATTTATATTCAATTTCCATTACTTTTATGTCATCATATTTTCTTTGTAACTCATGTTCTATGATTTATTCCTCTGCTTATTTCCCTGCTTGGATTTTTAGCCCATCCATTCTATTCATGTATTCCCCATGTTATCATAGATAGCTATAGGAGATAAATGGAAGTTAGGATGTCATTGTGGAGACTAAATAAAATATTGCTTCATGATGTTTAATTATGTACCTAATTTTTAAAAGACACTAGAATCTACAATCCTTGTCTTGTTATTTTTTTAAATTATCATTAAAATCTTATATTATTATGTGTAAAAGTACATGGTCACAATAGATGATATTAGAGGAAAGGTCTTGTTATTTTTTGATATTAGGAATAGGGAACATTAGTATGAACCCTAGGTAAAAGGCTTAGTTTTATAAAACATCCCTAAATTTTGGTCAGTATAGAGTAATTATTTAATCATGAAAATATATCTTTTCTTCGATACTAAAAGTAGTCTTTGTTATGGAACAGATATACCCAGGAGTAAAAACTATAACAAATTGATTCGAGCCTTACACTATGTAATCTAGTGTAGGAAAACATGCCTTACTATGCACTTGGTTTGACACTCCTAGAGGATATACATTAGTATATTAATAAACTCATTATAAACCATTATTAAGGGAATAAGAAATTCATATAATAAACAAATAATGAATAAGCTGGATTGAAACATTGGGAATCACAAGTTAGGATATAATTTTCCTTTATAACTATGTCATTTTATGTTTAGAGTTTCATTTTTTATTTATTAGAAAAGTATTTTGGCCCCTAATGTTTCATTCGTTTTCTAAATTAACAGCAAGAAGTTGAAGAACACATGCTAATAATAAATTTTAAAGGAAATATGACAATTTCCCTAATGAAATTCCAAATATGATTGAAACATGAGCACACAACTTCATTATATTACTTAATCAAATAGCTCAAGTTATGAAAAATTACTTGATTCATGTCGAACATCCACCTTCTCTTAAAAAAGAGAACGTTGTTATCAAATCCATTATATTGAAACGGCATCCAATGTTTATTGGATCTTTTAATACCCTCCTCAAAGAATAATGTAATAACATAGTATAGAAGATTTTCTCTATCATTCAGTGCTCAGAATAAGAGAAATATTTACTGGTAGTTTATCATTTTGATGGTAAAGCTGATCAATGGTGGAAACTAATCAGGAACACAAATTACAAGAAGTAAATTGGATCCCTGGAATGGTTAGATTTTAGAAAAATGATTTTTAATAAAAAAATTCCCAAGACCTCCATCTCAATATGGAATGGGGATTACTTGGACTAATGAAAAAGGAAGATGAGTATATAATTCCATATGAATAAAACTTCACAATGCCTCTAAGATACACCTATATATTTTTCATGAATGCCGAAAGAAATTCAGATCACATTTTTAGTGGACTAAGCAAGTGTATATGAAAATAATTTGAGATTCAAGACATTAAAATCTATGAAGAGATTTTCCATTATTCCCTTAGTGTTGAAAATGATATTGGATACTATCAATGGTCACATGGACATGGTGAAAAAAGAGGAAAATAATTTTTAATATGGGTAATAAATACCATGATCCAATAGAGTCCCAACATCTCAGATATCAAAATTGATTGAAGAAATATCCTGGAATTTATTTAATAAGAACGATGATTTATTTAAAATGTGGAAGATAATGGAATATGGATAATAGATGGAAAATGCATATGAAGAATACCACTAACAAGGAAGAATAAATGAAGGTTCATATCAATGCTCTGCTAATAAGGTAGTGTTTCAACAGTAAAGAACGTGTGCCTTATGAAAACCAATTCCCTAATCCCAAGGTTTTTAGAGGAAATAAAAAAACCATAAATATAGTAAAAAGGGAATATTTTATCACTACTACTAAGGTCAAAATTGATAATGATGTGGTGAAAGGTATGCTGGTTATTCATTCGAGAATAGAAAATTTACTATTTTATTTTGGTTCTACGTAGTGTTTCATATCACACGAGTTTAGTAAAAATATTTAAACTCTGCATAAAAATATGGTGGTTAAGTTTTCTGTGAGAATAGATAATGGTGAAATTATTTCATTGTATGCTTATAACTCCTCTATAGTTAATTTTTTGTGATTGAACCTCCCATTAAATATTTTCATACTCACTTTGGAACTGTTTGATAATATTTTAGGCATAGAATGGATATATTTATACAAATCCAATATCAACTATCCAGAATGGGAAATCACACTTCAAATCCAAAAGAATCCTCCAATTAAATACTAGTGTATGGAGGAGGATAAATTTCCATCAAAATCATCATCTCAAGGTTGGATATTTTTTCTTTATGATCAATCATGTCTTGATCAAATGATTGTGTAAAAAGTGAAAAAAATCACGAACATATGATAATCATGATGGATCACACTTATGTATTCCCTAAAAAGTTTTATTTCATTTCTACAGATTGAGAGGTTGAGTAATCAATTGATTACATTCTTTTATATCTAAATATATCAAATATGCCTTATAAAATGGTCATTGTTGATCAGGAAGAACAGAAGAAGATGTTGTAGTAGAATATGGATATGGATTTCATATTCCAGAGTGATTCACCCTGAGGAGTGCTAGTCCAGTTCATAAAAAAGAATGGTGGATCAATGCTCCTCTACAATTATTGTTGAGAGCTCACTAAAATCAAGATATAGAACAATTATCCCCTTCCATGTACATATGACTTGTATGATCAGCTATGTAGGGCCAGTTATTTCTCTATGGTGTACCTTTAGTCAGGATGTCACTAATTATAGGTGAGGAAGGAATAAATTCTTAATATTTCCTTTTGAAATAGGTATAGACACTATAATTTCATAGTTATTAACTTCGGACTAACTAATTCTCTAATAATTTTCATTGAATAAATGAAAAGTCACTTTAGATATTACCTTCACCAATTTGTGGTGGTCTTTTTTGATGATATTTTTATGTAATCCAAGATCAAGGAGGAACATGAGGATAATTTGAATATTTTTTTAAATAAATTTAAAGGGAAAACTATATGAAAAGTACTATAAATTTCATTTCTAGATGAAGTATGTATCATTGTTGGGGTATGTGATCGTACCACAATTCACTTTTTATTTTATAGTTATACAAATGTATTAAACAGTTTTTTTATTGAAAATTACAACTATAATAAACAATTTAACATCATGTTTAGTGCAATAATTTAATTATTATAACTAATAAATAGGGTTATTTCACTTGTTTTTATGTTTTTGTTTTAGGTGGTGGTGATTTGGAAGGTTAAAGACGAAGTTGATGAAAAATGGGGAAAATAACATATGAATCCAAGAACATTATTGGGGTAAACTTCATACTTTTACTGATCTATGCATCTAATTTAGATGACATTTTGTGGGATGATCCCAAATCTAGTGGGATACATCGCTTCTGAAGAAACCCAAGCCCAATTCATCTATTAAGAGGCCCAAATAAACTGATCTTACTAATAAAATGAATCTGAATAGAGTCAAAAGTTTGCGTCTCTATTTGAGAACTATTTCTTATTATAAACATTATATTTAAGGAACATTTGGCAAGGAAATATAAAATAGATCTACCAATAAGTTTATATGTTTTTGTTAAGAATGAAATGATTTTTTAACAGCCAAAATCCATGGCCTAATAGGTTTCCAAAAATCAAGGTTCCCAAAACCACCTCCCATTTAGGCAATAAAAGAACACCTTGGGAACCTCAATCAGGTGTTCGACCAGGTGGAAAGGTTCAAACATTTTGGATTACAAATAATTAACCACATAATTATTATTAGTTTTAGAGGAAATGGTAAGTGCTACTTAAACAACTATTTCTTCTTCCCATTCCATGGAAACTCTTTGTGATCACCTGGGGAGGAATGTGATGTAATCCCAAGATTCATGCTTGTATTATTTTTAATGATATTTTTTATTCTAGGTTGTATGTTTTTTTCCATAATCATGTATTATTTTTTAATTGATTTATGTACTGGTATGTCATTCTAAAAAACAAATGATCATGTTCGGTGTAGACTTTTATATGATGTTTCCCAGACTGTTCATCTCATTCTCTTCTCTCTTTCAATTTTGGTGTTTCTGTGGTTTATATTTGTCAATTATCCTCTCATAAACAATGTCAAGGACATGACAATTTATTTCATGGTATCACAAATTAATAACATACAATCCTAGATATCACATTGATTTCATCTTGTGTTCCCTTATTGAGTTTCCATTATGAATTTGAACACAAATTACTCATTTATCTATGGTAACCAGAGAATCATTTTGTGTTTTCAACTAAAACCTAATAGGAATCCTAGTATAAACTAATTAAAACGTTTTTTTAGTTGTTAAAAACTAGGTATTCAAAGATATATACCCTTTCTCATGATCTCGGGATGGATGGTCATCATGATAATTCCCTAGGTTGATCACATTTAATTATGTCCCTTCATTTCTGCTATGTTTTATCACTTTTCTTTTTCAATTTTCTTCTTAAATCATCAATCCATAAGTATTAAAAAACCCTATTTTCAATTAATTTTAACAATAAAAACCCTATTATTGATTTAATGATTTAAGTCTATATCGATAGATGACTTAGGTTTCCTACTATACTCCATATATTCAATTAAAATTAAACATCTAATTTGACACGCTCGACAACACGAACAACCTTGGGAACCATTTCAAGGGATCTAATATCATTTTTTCTACTCATTTATTTTTATGTATTTATTTTTATTCTTAATTATCACTACTTTTAATATTCCCCATCAATTTATATTATTTTTTTTCCATTTTTTTATTTTATCTATCTCTCTTGTCACTCTATCTCTCTAAGTCCGTAATATATCATTCAATTTTCATTTCTCCTTTCACACTATTTATGTTATTTTATTTTATCTATCCTTTATTATAAAAAAAATAATATTAAAAAAATTACCATGACATGGCCAGAAAAGGAATTTTTTTTAATTTGACCAAGAAATTGAAAAGTCACTTCACTCTCAAATCTGGTCATCTAGAGTAGGACGTTCATGTAACACTGAGTAACCCATTTAAAATATTCAATTTTTCCCAAACTAATCAAAAACTGAACCAAACCAAACCCCAAAAATCATGGATTCAAATAATTGAACCTTAAAAGAACTGACCACCATGGATGTGGAGTACCAAATAGCGTACATCCAATATCTTGAGGAAGAAGCCAACATTAAGAAGAGATGAGACCTCATCCACATACTTCATACATTCAATGGTATTTCTAGTGAGAACCATAAAAAATATCAAAGAGTTTTACATAGTATTCTCCACCATGAAACACCAAAATTTGTCTAAGGTTTAGTTAATTCCCTTTATCACTTGATGGTATAGCCAAAGACTGTTTATACTATCAACAAAAAAAATTGGGGGATGGAATGATATTAAATAAATCTCTCTATAGTTTCCTTTCCCTACCTACCAAACTATATCAATTAAGAATGAAATTTGTGGCATTAGGAAATCACAAGGAGAGACCCATTATGAATACTATGAGTGATTCAAAAGACATTTCTCAGGTTTCCCACACCACAAAATTACAAAAAAATAAAATTCAATACTTCTAAGAGGTAATTGTCCTTATGGATAGTGGAATGATCGATTATTCACCTGGAGGTTACCCAATTTATAAAAATTCGTCAACCACTCGTGAGTTAAAAGCCAAACATGGATTATAATGCACAACAATTTGGTACACAATAAATTACAGCAACTTGAGTATTTCATGAGGTAAGCCATCCAACCCTAGAAACAAATGTAGATAATAAACATTATGAGATTCATACCATCCTAAGGCAATAGTCCCAGGTACCAGGTAATTCACACTCTCCTTTTGTCCCATTATATTGTGGAATTTGTTTTGATAAAAGTCATTTCTTTGACCAGTGCCCACAACATCCTGATTCATCAGAGTCTTAAGCTACAATATTCTATAGGGGTCCATTCTAATAATAACCACCCTTATGTAAATAACCATTTAAACAAAATCCAACCCCTAGTTGGAATGCACCCCCAGAAATTCCAACCAAATGCAATGATCCAGGAACATTCACAATACCTCACATCATAGAGGAGGCATTCTTTCAGGATTCTATACTAGATTTATGTGCTTCAATTTATGTAATTATTTACTCTATGTATACTTCTCTAATGGTTGTATAGCTTCAACCAAAAGTTATCATAGTGAAATTTTCTAACTAGAGCACAACACACCCATCTAGAGTGGTCGAGGATGTCCACGTAAAAGTGAAAATTATGATCTTCCTACCAAATTCTACATTCTTGAGATGTAGGATACCTGAACACAAGGAAATTTACCTCTCATAAATATAAGTCCATTCTTGAAAACATCAAATATGATAATCAATTTCCACATCTTTACACTTTACCTGGAGTTCAGTGGAGAAAAGTTGGGTTTAAATATCCTTAATACCATTAAACTCCGTATTGAAGAGCACTACACTCTTCATATATATTTGGTATAAGTGATCTTTAACAACACACAACACACACACACAATTATCTCCTCGACCCAAACTTTGATTCATTTTCCACTTATTCACCGTTGGATGAGTTTTGTTTTTAATCATCTTTTGAGTATGGTGTCGGTGAAAAAAATAAATTTTGTGCTTCAATTGAAGATCGTGTTCATTCTGAGGTACCCATGAATGTTGATTATTAAAAAAAATCTCATTTCTGTTGATTCTCATTTTTTTAGAGAAAACATATGTGTAGATAGATAGTTTTATGGACCTCACCCCCTTAAATCCCCTCCCTCAATCCAAAAACCATTGATTTTGGAATGAAACCCACTTTCTTATAATTTAAAATATACCTATCCTGAGGGTATTTACTAATTACACCTCATTATTTCCAATTACCTCTATCTATTGTAGGAATAAAAACTGATCAAACTTTTTAGAAATTATAAAAAAAAATTGGATGGACATTGGCTGATATTTCAAATATTACCCCATCTATTTTTATACACCATATAATTTTTGATAATGAGTCTAAGATTGAATGGAAAACTCAACACCTGTTGAATCCCACTCTCCCTGAAGTGGTAAAATTGGAAATTAGTAAATTAATTTCTATTAGGATCATTTATCCTATATCTAATAGTAAATGGGTTAACATAGAAGAAATTATGTCTAAAACTGGAAAAATGGTATTGTTAAATGAACAAAATGAATTGGTTCCCACATGTGTGAAAAAACAGTTGGTTAGTTTATATTAACTACTATTGATTGAATTAATCTACACAAAATGACAACTTTCCTCTACCTTTCATTGACTAAATGTTAGAAATAATGGATGGTAATTCCCATTACTATTTCCTTGATTGAAATTCTGGTTATTTTCCAATCCACGCATCCCATGAGAATAAATAAAAGACAACATTTACTTGTCTATTTGGCACATTTTTATACATAATGATGCCTCTTGATCTATATAAGGATCTTGCAAATTTTTATCATTGTATGTTGAGTATATTTTCAGAGTACGTTGAGAATTAAATTGATGTTTTTATGGTTAATTTCCCAATTTATAGCACTTTCATCGATGGCAATTTTTTACACCTAGGATATATCATCCGCTGCTGCATAGAAAAATATCTCATATTAAATTATGTGAATATAATTTCCTCGTCAAGCGGGGGATAGTTAGTAAGAATGTAATACCAATTGAGGGAATTAAGGTGGATAAATAAAAAATGGATTTTATTTCAACCCTTCCATATCCAGAATGTGATCATGAGGTGAAATATTTCTTGGGGTATGCTGGTTTTTACCACCAATTCATTAAAGAATTTGGTAAGATCACACATCCCCTATCTCTATTGTTACAAAATCAATCTGAGTTTTTTATATAAAAATTGTGAGGATGATTTTAATTCTCATAGAAGGAGTCACATATCACCTCCCTTCATCCAACCACTAAGGTGGTATTTCCCCTTAAAACGTATGTGTGATGCCTCTAACATTCTAGTTGGTACAATTTTACCAAAAAGGACTGAGAAGGCTCATCGTTTCATAGTGTATTCCTCACATACCCTTGACCTAGCCTAGAAGAACTACCCAACCCCTAAAAACATCTTCTTTCAATTTTTTTTTATTTTTATAAATTCCATTCATATATTATTGGGTCAAAAATCATTGTCTAATATGATTATGTTTCCCTTTGTTTTCTCCAAAAAACACCTCAAGTTAATACCCACCTCATTTATTGGATGCTCCTCCGCTAGGGGTTTGACCTTGAGATTAGGGATATTAGAATTCTATAAAATGTGTTAGATGATGACATTAATAGGATTCCCCCACCACTAAACAATCATGTTGACTCTCCCCTCCCCATTAGAGAATTATTTCCTCATGAAAACCAAATGATTTTACGGACCTTACACCTTTTATGCATACATTGTGAGTTTTCTATAAACATCTAGGGTCCCCAATGATTTCAACACATAAAAATCCCATATACTAAAGCATGATTCTTGATGGTAAATTTTTGATGTACCATATTTTAGGATAGCTTTTAGTGACAAAGTTGTTCTTCGGTGTGTCCCTGACCAAGACTTCGCCACTTTTTTGACCTTCGTACAAAATTTGGCTAGTAGGGGCCCCTTGGTCTCCCAATATACAGCTTGAATGTTCCTTAACTCTCGAATTTATTGTCTAATGTTTTATAGATATGCACATCAGTTTTTTAAGTCATGTAATTGATGTCAATTCATATGTAATATCTCAAAGATGAATGAAATTCCACAACAACACATGTTATTTTGTGAAAACTGTGATGTATGGAGAATTGACTTCATGGGTCCATTTATAAGGTTGGGGTCGCAGCCACATTTTATTTTTAATGAAGAGACCTATTTTTAACTATGTATCTAAATGAATGGAAGTAAAGGCAACCAGTACCATTGAATCTTGATTAGTTATTGATTTTTTGAGGTCCCTGATTTTCAATACGTTTGGTTTGCCGATATTTATCATTAGTGATCACGGTTCACATTTTTCCAATCATTACATGAAATGTTTTATCCAGAAGAAATCGGTCTTTCATAAAGTATCCACTTTATATCACTTTAAAACTATTGGAAAAGTATAAATAAAAAATCAAGATGATAAGAGAATCTCGAAAAAATGGTACAACTCAATATGAAATATTGGAGTTTGGGCTTGGATGATGCACTTTGGGCATACCAGACAGCTTTTAAAACCATATACAAAATGTCACAATATAGTATTGTGTTTGTAAAGTCTTTCCACCTCCTAATAGAGGTAGATAACCATGCATGTTGGGATATTAAACAATCTAATATGAATATCTCATATGCAAGTGAGAATATGAAGTTACATATTCAGGAGTTAGATGAAATTCAGTGTGATTGATATGAGAACTCTTGAATCTATAAAGAGAAGAGAAAGGGTATCAATGATGTGATGATTCATCGGCTGAAGTTTCATGTTGATGAGAAGGTCATCATGTAAAATTATAGGTTAAATATCCACTTAGTTATGTTTCATTCCCAATGAATCGGCCTTTATATTGTTATTAATGTTTACTCATTTGGTGTAATACTGCTTTTATAGGAGCAAGGTGGATGATGTATTACCATCAATGGATAAAGATGTAGACACATTTAGAAGTATTTTCTAATGATCGTAATGGAGGAATTCCACCTTCAAGAAGCAGTATACATGTAAAACCCATGAGGTTTTTTCCTTCCTTCGCACATTATCTTTTATTACAACGAGGACACTACATACACTAGGTTTGGGGGATGGATATATTCTTGGGACATTTAGGAATTTTCATTATCTTTCTTTCTTTTTCCCTTTTTCACTTGTTATATAGTATTGTCACCCTCATTATCCCCCCCCCCCAATTTTGTGTCATAATTTTATTTTTTGTTTCCCACTTTCTCATGGAAAATGATTCTCAATTAATGAAGAATGTTATAGTGAATTAATGGTTAATTTCCCTATTTCATGTATTTTTAACATTTTCCAAAATAAATATTAAATGATTGAATGTGATGTTTACCATGAATTTAACAATGAGGTGTGATGTTTTCATGATTTTAGATTGTTTTCTTATGACAGAAATGGTTGTATCACATTGAAAACATTGAAGAGAATATTACCTATTGTATTAGTAGTTTATAGGAAAAAAAATTTCACTTAACAACTCCACAAATCTTTAGACCTAATCATGAAGGTTTATCTTTTTACTCAGTATAAGGTAATTATTATTGAGGTTAATATTCATTTCATTTATAAAATTTTTTCCAAATTTTTATTCCTTATCGAAAAATTTTAATTAATGTACTGAATTGACCAATCAGTGTGTACCTGTTATCCCACTATTGTATTCCCTTAATTATTTTTTTTAAAATATATGAAAAATAAAAAAACATAAAAAGGGGAGTTGTGTGTTGGTTAGGTAAAAAAACACCCTTTATCTACCTTTGATCTTGTTATTACTATTAAAATTAGTGTAATAATGAGATCATACAAAGGTAGGGATACAAGTTTGTGATTTGTTCCAAGTGCAAGTTTTCAAGAAAAAAATTAATAATATTAATATATGAGGGGAGTGATGAAATTTACAATATATGGGGATTTATAGGTCACGAGATTTATGGTTGACTTGTTGGAATTCATAAATGAGTGCGTTAGGAAAATGAAATTACAAAGGATGATTGGATGTTTCGTTGGACAAAATCATGTACGCAGAGAAATGTTAAAATAACGTATATTTACTGTATAGAATATGGAAAGAATATCATGGAATGGTTTTCACACACACACACATGTGGAGAGTTAGTGGTATGGTTGAATTTTTAATTCCATGATGGGTTTAGTATCATTAATTTAATTTATTATGAGATAATTTCTATTAAATATTTTTCAATTATCACTGGGAATATCTCAATGCATAATTTTTGGAAATGTGACATTTCCCTGGGGGGAAAATGATTAGGTGTGGTGGTGTGATCATAACATGATTCATTATTTAATTTCACCATTATATAAATGTATTAAACTGATTTGGTTTTGTAATAACAAATTTCATTTCATGTTTGGTTCAATAATTTAAATATCAACAATATTAAATCCGTTTATTTCATTTATTTAGATGTTTCTATTATAGGCGGAGGTGATTTTGAAGGCCCAATATGAAGTTGATGAAAAATGGGCCAAATTTCTTAGGAATCCAAGAACATCATTGGACTCAACGTCATACTTATGTTGATTAGTGCATCCAATTTGGAAAAAAATCTGTAGGATGATCCAAAATGAAGTGGGATAAAACTCTTATGAAATTCTCAAGCTCAATTCATCTATTAAGATGCCCAAAATAATCATTCATTCCAATAAAATGAATCTGAACGGAGTCCAACATTTGCCTTTTTATTTTATAAATATATCTTATTATTAAAAATATATGGATTTTAGATTTTACATGGAGAAAAAAAAGAGGTTGGAAAACATGTTTTTAGTTTTTTATAAAGAAATATTAGTTTTTCTAGTGAAATAAAACCATGATCCATGTGGTTTCTTGAAATCAAGGTTCCCAAAACAGCCTCCCATTTTGTCTATAAAAGAACGCCAAGGGCACTCAATTCAAGATTTCAACTAGGAGGAAAGGTGATACTGTTTTGGAGTCCCAAAGGAGTCCTCTCATTATTACTAGTAGTTCTGGAGTGGATGGAAAATTCTACTTGAAAATATATTGCTTCCACCCTTTCTATGGGGTACGAGACACCTATTTCTCATGCTACGAGGAATGTGATGTAATCTCAAGCTTTATTTTTGTATTATTTTAAATTATCTTTTTAATT
The DNA here is from genome assembly GCA_963277665.1 of Viscum album. NCBI lineage: Eukaryota > Viridiplantae > Streptophyta > Magnoliopsida > Santalales > Viscaceae > Viscum > Viscum album. The sequence continues at coordinate 1,994,316,430 of OY728135.1, read as the reverse complement.
CATGTAATTATGTTTTTTATTCATCATATATTCATATTTAACTCAGATATTTACCAGTATGTCATTCTCAAACTTGTATGATCCTGTTTGTGGGTACCCTTTCATGTGATTTTTTAGACACAATTCATCCCTTTTTCTTCCCTCTTTTAATTATGGGGTTTGCATGGATCATGTTTTTTAATTGAACTCACATAAATAATTTAAATTAAATCAATATTTATTTCATGGTATCAAAAATAAATAACATACACGTCTGGATAGCACATTGAGTTCTTCATGGTTTCCCTTGGTGGGTTTATGTTATGAAGTTGAACACAACTTACCCTTTCATCAGTGGTAATCGGTGAATCATTTTGTGTTTCTGATAGAACCCTATAATTTATCCAAATATAGCTTAGTTAAATTATTTTTATAGGTGATAAGAACATGGGATTGAAATATTTTTTTTCTTTTCTCATGAAGTGATAACAGATGAGCATCATGAGAATTACCTGGGTTGATCATGCTTAATTAATTCAATTTATTTTTTCTTTGTTTTATCACTTTATTTTTTCTATTATATTCTTAAATCATTAGACCGCATGTATTACAAAAAACCATTCCCATATTATTTTAATAAATAAAAACCTTATTTTTGAATAAATGATCTAAGGCTTTATCGAGATATGACTAAGGGTTCGTAATATACTACAAAAATTCAATTAAACTAAACATAAATTTTACACACTCGATAAGGTGATGATCATGTTATCAATAGTAAAGAGATTTCTATGGACCCTTGTAAGTGAAATGAATTTGAACAATATCCAATGCCAATATCTGTAACAAATATCCTTAGTTTCCTTGGTCTATCTAGCTATTAGTGATGATTTGTGAAGAACTTATCATGATTATTGAACCGACTAATAAAGTATACTAGGATGGGGGAAAGTCTTTTCGGGATTACTAAATTTGTAGAATACTTCAAGGAGTTGAAAAAGGGGCTTTAGAACTGCACCATCAATCCCACTACCAATTAGTGGGAAACACTTTGTGTTATACAATGACTCTTCATAAAAGGGGTTAGTATGTGTACTAATGAAAAATGATAATGGGATAGCCTATAACTCAAGGTAGTTTAAATTCCATGAGGAAAACAATCCCATGCATGATCTGGAGTTGGTAGCTATGATATTTGTGTTGAAAATCTGGTGACATTATCTCTATGAGGAAAAGTGTGAGATATATACTGATATATGAGTCTCAACTATATATTCACACAAAAAGAGGTTAATAATTTCTAGTAAATATGGTTAGAGAATAATAAGGATTATGACTTCCCAATACACTATCATCCGGGTAAAGAAAACAAGGTAGTGGATTCTCTAAGTAGAAAGGATCCAAAATCATTATCAATGATGTGAATTGCGAAGGATTTCATATTCTTATACATTCAAATTATGTACATGGGAATAATTAAGGGATGAACATCATAAATCCTTTCTCAAATTATTTATCAACCATAACTCATGGAGAAAATAAATGATGCTCAAAGAAATGATGTAGAAATTCAGAAGAAGGTGGAATCCCTGAGAAATGGAAAACGATCAGAGTTAAAAAAGGATGATGAAGGAATTGTTAGATTTTTGTTATGAATATTTGTTCTATATAATCTAGAGATAAAAAATTAGCTTCTAATGGACACAAAAAGATCAAATTTCTCTATTAACCTAGGGTGAAAAATGATGTATCGGGATCTCCAAGAAAACTATTATTGTGGAAATATTAAAAAGGATATTATTGAATATATGTCAAAGTGTCTGGTATGTTAGAAGGTGAAATTTTAAAGAAAAAAATTATAAGGGAAAATGTAGCCACTTCCCATAACAACATGGAAGTGGTAAAACATTACCATGGACTTTTTCAATGGACATTCAAGGACATCCATAGGAAATAATGTTATAAGGGTTATTTTGGATCATCTTATAAAGATATATCACTTTATCACAATTTGATAGGAAATCTAATTGGATAAAATTTTACAGATATATATCAAGTAATTGGTAATGTTTTATTGTGTACCACTATCAATTATATCTGATTGAGAATCTAGATTCCCCACCATGTTCTGGAAATGTCTCAAACATGCTTTGAAAAGTACGTTGAAATTCAGTATGGCCTATCATCCTCAAACTGATGGCTAACCTGAGGGAACTATTCCGAACATAGAATACATGTTGAGTTCATGTTCTATGGACTTAAAAGTAGGATGGGACCAACATCTTACACAGGTCAAATTCTCTTACAAGAATAGCTTATACACAATCATCCAAATGGATCCCTACGAATCCCTTTATGGGAAAAGATGTAGAACACTTGAATGTTGAGATGAAGTGAGTTGATGTAATATTTTAGGGTAAGAAATGGTTGAAGAAATGGTGGATTAGGTGAAATACATTCAACAGCACATCAAGGTATCCCAAATCCGACAAAATAGCTATGAAAACATTCACCGATTTGAACTTCAGTTTATGGTTAGAGACATGGTATTCCTCCACAGATCTCTATGGAATAGAATCATGATATTTAGAATGAATGGAAATCTATGTCCTAGGTACATAATCCCCTTAAAAATTACTAATCATGTCAGAGATATGTTCTATCGACTATCACTTCCACCAACCATGTCTTGAGTTCACAATGTATTCCATGTATCCATATCAAGAAAGTACATACTAGATCCTTTACATGTACTGAATTCAGAGGTGGTATAGTTGGAAAGTGATATCCCATACGAGGAGTATCTAGTGATGATCTAGGATCATATAGATAAAGTTCAATGTAACAAGGCTACTCACCTTGCCCAATTACTATGGAAGAACAATATATATAAAGAGGAAACATGGGAACCTAAGGAAAAAATTATCGAGATGTAACCACACCATTTTTCAACATAAAATTTAAAATGACATTTCAAGAGGGAAATTTCATAAGGGGGAAGAATGTAAGGACCCAAACATTTATCAATTGAAAATTAACCTCATATATATATACATAACATACTATTAACCACATAAAATCTCTTTTAAAACATAGAACAAACATTATAAATGAATAATTAATAAAATAAAAAGTATTTTTAGAAGTTAAGGAACTTGTACCGATGAATTAATAACATTCCTTTGGAATAGTATTATGAACCTTAAAAAAATAAAACTAGATAATAGAATAGTAACCTCACACGTGAAAGTATAAATAAAATTTATCCATCTTATAAGTGAAGTTATGATATTATTATATCACAATATAAGTAGATAAGTATTTTAAAAATTATTAATTAAGACTTTTTATTATTGATATTCATAAATTTTTAATTATATTTTTATAATTAATTTAATAAATCAAAATAAAATATATTTTCATAAAATTTATTCAAAAATTAATATTTTATTCTTATTATAAAATAATTTTATGTAACCTTAATTATGTTTTCAATGAGTTAGAAAAGCCATTTTAATTTTAATATTTTTATATTTCAAGTAAATGATTATATTAATTAAAATTTAAATTTCTCATATTTAGAAAAGTATTTTCCTAAAATGGAGTTCATTTTTTCATTGGGTATATTGTAAAATGGTATGGGTTAATTTTTTGTACTTTTCTAAAATACTTGAATTTTTGTGAATAGTAAAATATGTTAATTTTCGATATGTATACATTATAAGTTAAATATATTATTTGTTGAATCATGGATGTTTTAAGGATAAATATTTTGAAGTGACATGATATAATTACTATATTTAGTTTCAATAATTGGCACTATTTATTTTCTTGAGAAAATGATAAACTAATGAATTAAATAATGAGAAAACACACCTATCCTCCACTATAAATACCACCCCTCACTAGATATTCTCCTCACAAATCTAAAGCCTTGATTTTTATTTAAATTATAATGAAATATCTTCCTAATCCCTTCCCCCAAGCCCAAGATCATTTTGTATTAACAAATTTACACAACCAATCCCCCTAAGGAGGTTCTAATGAAGAAGATATAAAGGGGTAAAGCCCTCTTCTATTTTCATTCATTTTATTTTTCAGTTCATTTAATTTATTATCTTCTCTTGATGTACCCTTGTACAAGTGGTGTAAAAACACTATAATATTATATGAAATGGAATTTTATCATGATTATGGAATAATTATTATCTCTTCTCCACTCTCTTTTATTTTAAGAATGAAAACATCGTATCTGAGGTGATGATTTACCTCACTCATGGAAGATGTACTTTCATCAACAATTTCGACCTTAAATGATTTTCATGAACCCATTTTTATGGTTAAACTAGAATATATTTTTTATTACAACATATTTAATGCTTTGAAACCATTATATATATATATATATGATATTTAATAAAATAACAAAACTAGTTTGTGATGATCAAAAATCCTAAATATATCTAAATGATTATAATTAATGATTTATCTAATTAATCATCCTCACATATGAAAAAATGGTATTTTAATATTCTATAAGTTATTTAATAACATATAAGTGTAGTTCTGGACAACTATCCAAATTCTATATGATTTTCCATACACATATACAAATAAATAGATCATGAAAACCAAGGAACCTAACACTATCGAAATATGAAATTGAATCTCATAACCCATAAAAGGGTCATAAATAAACATAATAAAATTATTATAAATAAAATAAATGTAATAAAGTTCTTAATTAATTAATTAATCGACTTAATTTTATGATTCAATACATTATCATCATGTACCAAATCATTTCATGTATAAGTTTACAGACTCAACCTAGACCTCCATTTTTCCTTGATGTTACTCATTATCCCTCTTTACCAAAATTTAATTATTATTTATTTTTGTATAATTATTATAAATGTTATGTATGTGTTCCTAAATCATGTATCCAAATTATATCATCTCACTTTTACAGGGTAATATGTGTTTTAGAAAGGTCCCCTTCTCAATTATTCCTCACAGTCAAGCCTGATTCAAGAGAACATCGTAATTTCTTACCCACATACAAGTTCACTCTATAATCTATTTTAATCATCCGCTAGTTTTCTAAAATCACTTATTTTATAATTCAAAATAATCATTGTTCATTTCTTGTTTTATGAAATCATATTTGTGTTTTTCTCTTTAAATTGTCTTTAGTATTTTCCTTAAACCTCACTAAAATGTTTCATTTCTATGGTTTTTTAAACACTACATTTTCATGTTTCCACTTTGGTTGGACATAAAAGTTCATTATCCATTCCTATTTCCCCTTATTAATTTCGAGGTATGTTTTTAATCCATTCTTTCATGGAAACATTTAAGATATTCTCATTTGTTATTCATTGTCAAATGATACTCATTTCTTTCCATGGGGAACCCTTATGTTTATTCAACATGTGACAAGCATATTAATAATCATGATATTATTAGTGCACCCATATATTACTCCAATGAATTGGTTAATTATTATTCTATTGAGACATCATGTTGGGATGGGTAGTGAACCTGATTCCATTATGAGACTTTTTCCACTATCTTATACAGTCTTGGAAGTTATCCTTTACTCATGTTTATGTCATGTTATATATTGCTTCCACATTAATATGATGTGATGAAAATATGTTCCAATGTTATAAATGTTATTATTACTTATGTATACTGATGTTTTATACCTTTTATGACAACATGTTATGATTTCTAACCCATGTTCTATGTTTTATTCTTATGCTTATTTCTTTATAGGGATTTTTAGATCATCCATTTTGTTCATGTGTTACTGAGGTTATCCATTGAATCTATAGGATCTAAATGGATGTTATGATCTCATTATGGAGACTAAATAAAATAATTTTTCATGTTGTTTGATAATGTATCTAATTTTCCAAAGACACTGCACTCTATGATCCTTCTGTTGTAATTTGATGTTTAATTATGCCATCAATCATGTAATATTATTGTAAGATTCTAGGGTCACTATATGTCACCTCAACATCCTAGGTTTGACCTATGTGTGTTGCATTAAATGAATTTATAGTATGTAATTCAATCAAGGATTCCATTGTTCATTTTGAGTGATTGGTTTATGATATGGTGAAAAAGTTTTGATTTTTTAAAATAGTTGAAAAAATGTATGATTCTAAAATGGATTATTGTAATATTATACTATATGGATAAAATATTGAAATGGTATAATTGTGAAAATATATTTAGTACATTTGTTGATATGGAAAATTGAATTTGTTAGGTCATTGTTTCATAATGAGTGAGATTAAAAGGAGTTTGTTTCTAGTTATAGTGAATGGAATTGAGTAGGCAGCATATAAACTAACTAGAGGAAGATACTAAAAATATGGTTTCCATGGATCCATAGGTTATCTAATAGTTGGTCCAAAATATTGTTCAATAGTTTCATGATATGGATAGATGAAATCAACATGATGAACCTCAGAAGGGGGAGAAATCGGTTTAGTTCTAAAGTCATAATCCACCCGTCATTCATAGGGATTTAGATCTAGTGAAAGTAGAATTATGGTTGAATGGGATGAATCAAATCGTAAATTTAACTAGGAAGATGGGTGAGTTAAAGGTGATGTAGTAAATTTATATGCTGGAAGATATTTCATTCCAATGGTGGAATTTAGCAGTTTAGGCTAAATTAGATCAAGGAAAGACATTAGAGGATTTTGAATAATATTTTAACATGAACATATATATTTAATCATTTCATATTTAAAAAACCAAAAAAATCCTCTATTATAAGAAATAGAACCATATGGTGATAGTGTATTTTGCTAAATTTATGAAATCAGTCTACTTTTTCCCAAATGTTTCTACAAGTGCATCATTGAAGGCATGCATTTTTATGTCCGATTCGAGGTTAGATATTGTCTCAAAGATTGTAGGATTTTTTATAATTGATCATAAATAAATATTTAATAGATTCACTATATCATAAAGGGATATAATAAGAAATATGGTTAGAGGAACTATGTTTACAACTATAGGAACTGGTGAGAACTATACTAGCTAGAATTAGTGAAATAGGGAAACCTATTTCCAAAGTGGTGGGACACCTCATAATGAAACTATGTGATTATATAATATTCCTTCTCAACCAAAAACTATATGGGGATGTTTTAAATGTTGTTATTTTGATCATATTAAAATAGATTGTACAACACGACCTAGGGAATGTGACAATGGAAAAAAGATGGCACACCTTTTGTGTTATTGTCATAAGGATCCAAGGTTAGGTGTTAGAAATTTGTCTCATTCCTCTCAGACATCTTATTCTTTGATAGGGTGAGTGAAAAAAATAACTCCCATCATCAAAATAGATCATGCTAAGGTGATTCTAGGAACACGATGACTTCTAAAATAGTGAAATATCAATAGGGTAATAATGAGAAATGTGTATTGAGAAATAATTTTTTTGGATTAGATAAAATGATTCTAGATGATCAGTATGGTCCTTCGATGGTAAAATGTATGATTATTTAGAATTATACCCTTATGAAATATTTTATTGATACTGGTGTTTCCCATCCATTTATTGATGCATATTTTGTTGGTAATATGGGTTTTCATATTTATATTGTGCCTTTAATGTGGAAACTTCAAACTCATTTTTGCCAAAGAGATTTTCAAGCAATTATGTGTAAATATTGTTATATAAAAATTCAAAGGGTTACCTTTCTTTATGATTTATTTTTTATTTGGATAGATGTTTATGAATTCATTATGGTTAAGGATTGGTTGACATTTTTCACATATCAAAATGATTATTATGTTTAAATGGTTACATTCACATCTCTGGAGGGAATCATTCTTCTTTTTATAGTTGATTGGGATATAAAGTCAATTAGAGTATGAATTTTGGAACTGGTGTTCTGAACCATATATTATTTTTTGACAGTTCTTACATTAGAGTATGTGGATATGATAGGGAATAATGAATTTCCAACAATTATGGAACAATTTCTTAATGTTTTTATAAAAAATGTATCAGGGTTACCTCCCAAAATTGAAGTGGAGATTATGATTCATCTTTTACTAGGGACCACACCGATCTAAATTCAATCCTATAGGATGAAATCAATATAATTGAGAGATTTTAATCATCTGTTGGATTAGTTGGAAAGAAATGGTTTCATTCGACTTAGTACGTCTCTATGGGCTGCACCAGTTCTATTTATGAAGAAGTCCTATAGAAATATTAGGCTATGGGTGGAATGTAATAATCTAAACCAGGTTATGAAAATGAATATATATAGTCTTCCACATATAGATGATCAATTATATCAATTTAAGGTATGTCATGGGTTGTCTAAAATTGACATGTGATTAGGGTATCACCAATCGCGAGTTCAGAAGGAGTACATTCTAAAAATATATTTCAGAAATAGATATGGCCTGTACGAATATGTATTTATTCCTTTGGTCATAAAATTTCACCATAAAAGTTTATGGAATTGGTCAATTAAAACAATCATAGATATCAGGAATCCTTTTTAGATGTGTTCTTTTGATGACATTCTGGTTTATTTTAGGATAAAAGTGGACAATGATAAACACTTGGATATGGTGTTGGGATTCTTGTGGTAGTATTGGGTGTAAGACATGTTATAAAAGTGTGATTTAGAGATACAATAGGTGTGTTTCCTTTTCCATGTCATTTCAAAAAAGTGGATTCCTAAGGATCCTGAAAGATAAAATATGTTATCTATTGGAAGCCAATAAAGAATGTATCTAATTTTCAATGTTTCCATGTATTAGTGGGATATATAAACCTTTTGTATATGAATTTTCACATTTTGAATCACCAATGAATTCTTTGACGAGAAATTTTTTTCCATTCAAATGGAATAAGGAATGTCATAAATATTTTGAATAACATACTATTTCACTTACATCAACACCTATCCTCACATTTCAAGAGTCTGGACTCAGATATGTAGTTTATTATGATGCATCAGGATCTAGTTCTAGATTTTTTGTCACATGGAGAGATCATGGTGTTCTTTATGGTTCTTGGAAGTTACTATTTCATAAGAAGAACCACCCAAAAAATTGAATTTGCTAACGTGGATAATTATTTGAAGACATTGTGTCATTTCCTATTCGGTGAAAAATTCATTATTTTATGGAACATAAAAGTTTGAAAATAAATTCTCATATTTATATTTAAATTTAATATAGTAGAGATGGATTGAGTATCCATTGAATTTTGACATTTACATGATGTGTACATCAGATAAAAGAATCTTTTTGGAAAATGTATTCAGCAGGAAGTCATATACTCAGTGGGTAAAGATGTTTTGGATCAGTGGAAACTAATTTTATTCATTGTGGTTATGTATCTAGAATTCTTGGACCTTCGTGGTGTTATATTTTTCATTTAGAATTAATTTTTTCTCGTTTGGTTCATAGACTAAAGTTTTCTTAGAAATATAATCCTGAATGTGTTTCTTTGGGATCAAAACTCAATAGTGGGGAGTCCATTTATGGTTAGAAGCTATTTGGGAATTTAATGATAAGGTTTAGAAATTAGATATCCATACATCTGGTTTTTTAGGAAACACGACTTACTAACTACCACCATTCAAGAAGGGTTTCTCACCCAAAAATTCTAAACATTTATAAATCATTGAAAGTATAGTTTTTGTGGGTGGGAATGAAACGATATGTAGCATAGTATATCTCGAGATACCTGAAATATGATCTAGTAAAGATAGAACACCAATAGGTAGAAGTGATGTTGCATTATTTACCGATTCCAGTGTGAAAATGGGATCATATATCCCTGGATTTTGTAATATGACTACCATTAATGGTTATGAAACATGATTCTATATGGGTGATAGTGGACCAACTCACATGGTCATTTCATTTCATATGTATTTTTGAAACCAATATAGTAGAGGAATTTTGAAAACATTATATCTGGGAGTTGGTAATATTTAAAAAAATACTTTTGTTAATATTACCTGACTGACATCCCATGCTTATGGATAATATTTTAAAATTATTTTAAAAATCCATCAGATTACAATTGACTATGAGTATATATTATCATACTTAAGTGGATGGATAGTCTGAATAGAGAATATTAACATTGGAATAAATGATTAGGGCGTGTTTAATGGATTTCGATTGATCATGGGTGGAACATTTACCATAATTAGAGTTATATTATAATAAATGTTATTAGGAAATGATACATTTGGCTCTTTTTGAAGCATTATATGAGTTTACTTTTCATTCTACAGTTTTTTGGTTAGAAATAAGTGATACAATAGTAATTGGACCCATACCTCGGAAAGAGACAACAAAAAAATTAAATTTATCAAAAAGTGAGTAAATATGACTCAGATTCATCAGAAATCATATTCATGTCATCCTCAATGGTCATTTTCATTTAATATGAGTGATCATGGGTTCTTGAGACACTCTCTAATGCTTAGGCATCTTAATTTTGGTTTGATGGGAAAGTTGTATCATTGATACATAGGCCCTTATTAGATACTCGAGTGAGTTGTTGGGATTTAGTATCAAATGGATTCACCAACAATGTTTAGATCATTACACAATGGGTTTTATTTATATGAGTTGAAGAAGTATCAACCTGAAAATGACTATATGATCATGTGGACCAAATTCTAAATGTTGCAATGATTCAAAATCCATTTAATATTTGGGATAGGAAAAAAATATATTTCTGGGTAAAACAATCATGCGTGTGTGGGTTTTATGTACCCATATTCGAATTTAGGAAGAAACCTGGGAGCATGAGAAGGAAATTGGGGAGAAATGTCCTGAACGCATCTAGGAAAATGGTGGTCTTCTAATTTTTTAGAAATGAAAGCCCAATGGTGGGAATAATTTAACACTATTTTTAGGTTCATAACTATTTAATAATGTAATCAGAGTATAAATAATTTTAAGGATACTTTTTTGGAGGTTCCAATGGGTTTGGGAATGTTTTAAAGGATTTTTTATGATGAATAGTTTGTTTATGGTTAATAGAAACCATATAGAATCTCCAGAAAATCATGCAAGGGAATATAGTGGAAGATAAGGAAAGTTCATGGATGGATCGTGTTTCGTAAAAACCCAAAATATGTCTAGGATAAATTTTAGAACTTAAAATAGAAGTAATTTCCTAGTTTCCTAATGGTTTTTCAACTAGTCTGAGCCAATAGTTTGAGGTATTGCCTTAATATAGTAGAATCTCACGGTTGGTGCATGGATTTCGAGTTCTTGTGGTGTATAGTAGGACATCCTTATAATGTGGATCTAATCTAAATTAATACTTTTTAACCTAGGTTTTTCCTTAATCATCTCATAACTCGAATTCATATTTATTCCTAGCTGTGGGAGATGATCCCCTTCAATTAGGAGTAATCCATAGGTGAATCAAAGTGAGTTGGAGGCCGATAGTTTTTTGGTAGGTACTCATAATTTTTCATTCAATTTAGATCCAATTTTGTTCTCTCTCTTGGAATATATATATACTCATTTATGGACTAATATATGCATTATTAATGGTTTTATGACGATATGTTGATTGATATAGTGAAGGGAATCTTGGTTGTGAATGGATCATGGATTTTTTTTGTATCGCTCATCATTCTTTCCAAGTATTTTTAGGTAGGTGGTTTCTATCCCTACTCCATGTGATTATAACATGATTTATTGATTTCAAATTTATTTATTTATTCAAATTGTTATGGAAATAATACTATGATATAATGAAAAGTCTTTCATTATTATGGTTTTATAAATCATGTAAATTTGATGGATTTGGGAAAAATCTCTTTGGTATTAATGTTGAAATGGTGATTTTAAAATTATGGTTTGTCTTTGACAGATGGGAAGTGTTATTTTAAATACCTTAAAGAAATAAATATATCTTTGAAATGGATTGGTATGGATATTTGAAATACATGGTTAGTGTGAGTTCATTTGAATTAGATATGACCCTATAAAGGGGCTTGTGGAATTAGGGAACCTAGTATTGGTCACATTATGATCACTTGGTGGATTGATGAGATACTACTCATGAGTATGAAACTAAAAACTGGGAATTTATAGTGTATGTGGAGACATGGTTATGGGAATTCCAAGTAACATGGAGTTGATTCCGGAATTGAAAAATTGTTTCCTAGGAAATTGTTTACGGATTTGATATAAACTGTTTAAACTAATTTATATTAACAAAAAATTTAAAAAAAATTATCTTAGTGTCTTGATTTTGGAATTCATTAGTGAAATAATACTGAGTTTAGACTCACCCCCTACCAGGGATCGGTTGTGTGTTTGCAAATATCATCTATCACGACACTGGTAATAGTAAGGAATCTTATAAATTTAGAGATTACTCATGATAACATTGACATTGCTTAGGGATTTGGACCTTGTAACAGTTTTTTTATTAAAATTTGTGTCACTTTGTAGTTTTTAGTTTTTTGGTCCTTTGGACCTCTTGAGTATGTATTTTGGTTTCCACTTGTACTCTGATATAGTTAATTGGATTGGTTATGCTTTGAGTTGTATTTTGAAAACATTAATCATGTAGAGTTTTTTTGGTTGGTTTTATCTATTTTATTGTATTTCTAATATTTGAAATGGAAAATAAACCCCCAAAGGTTATTGAGGCCCTGGGCATTTATTTCCAACCCTATGTGTCATGAGGATATCACCTAAGGAAAAGTAACACCTCTACATCTTCTCAAGCCAACGAGGAGAGTAGGGGTGTTACATAAGTTAGGCCATTAAATTAATAACATGTCAATATATGTGATTTAATAATTTTATTTAATTATTATAGATGAATAATATTTTCATGAGGTGGAATAAGAAATAAAATTAAAAACACGTGGATTCGAATGATACTAGTTCTTCAGACAACCTCCTTAAGTTAGCACAAAAAAGGCTTTCTTATGAGGGTTTAGAAATAAAAATAAGGCCTCTAGATCTGATAAGGTAATTAATGAATAGATTTTGATAGGTATTGGATTATTCAAAAATCCATGGGAGTTTAAAGAGTATAGGAGAGGTGGTTCCATTTTATTAGTGGGGAAGAGGGCACTCTTTTAATTTTTGAAAAGAAAATGTTTAATGCATAATTTAAACATGTCACAAGGAACCAAATAGTTTATTTTCAAACTTTATATATGTTAAGGTATAAATATTTCCAAAAAAATAGGATTTAGACAAGTTTTTAGGTAATTTAAAAAATTATTATTTTTTTGTTTAACTCTTACGTACAAATGTTTTAACATTAGTCGTAGTAATTAGTTTTGAGTATTTTTACTATTAATTTTAACCAAAAAATATAAGTGTAAATTATTATATAATATTACATAATATAACTTAAAATATGAAATCTATTTTCTCAAATTAAATTCATAATTTTGGAATAATTGAATTTAAAATTTAACTTGTAGATGTGATGAAATAGTGTTTTCCAAAGAAAGTTTTTTTAAAGAAATTGAATTTTTTAGTATGAAATTTTCACATAAAATTGATTCCAATTTAATAAATTAGATAAAATATTATATAATTGAACTAATAATACTTTTAAAATCATCATAAAATAAAATTTAACTTCTAAATTCAATAATCTAAATTAAAAATTTTAAGAAAAAAATTATTTTTTCTCTTTTCATTAAAAAATTATATATTCAGAAAAAAAAAATTAAAAAACCATTAGTTTTTTAAAAACAATTGATTCCATAAATATGTTCATTTTTTCAAATAAATTTTAAAAAAGATGAAATTTTTAATTTTAATATCATTTCACGTAAATAAATTAAAAATAATATTTTGATAAAAATGTATTTTCATAGCCTAAAAATGCTTTACCAAAAAAACGCAACTACATATCTATATAATTATTTTATTTATATAAAACCTTAATAATTTATTTTTAAAATCTGGGTATTCTTATTTATGCAGCTATGTTAAATGGGAATGTTATAAATTTCTTGTCTAAATAATAATACTAATATCATATCACAGTTCCTTAACACTAAGTGTTTCTTGTTACGCAAGCTATCAAAAAATTAAATTTATTTCAAAGAAATTTTTTTATAAAATATAGAATTGTTTTATTCTAACACCTATAAAATTAATTTCACCCTATATATTTTGTGGCTCTTGTACAAAAAACATAGGATACTTCTGTCATATCATATTCTCGGTTTCTTATATAGCTTTATCTAGTTAGTGGCATCAACCTAAACCCTTTACCAGGTGAGTTGTCTAGTTTCATAAAACATATCCTATATGATATTGGATATACATAATTTTTCATCATAGGAATGATTAGGATGAATTGGTATGACCTCTAAGATTAGTATATGTCAAAAATCAGGTATGTACTTTCATAAGAGAGATACATAGAACACATCGTGGAATTAAGAGAGGTTTGGTGGAAGCAGAAAAAACACCATCCCTACTCAATCCCAAGTCATGATGGAAAAAATATACCAAGGTACTGGGATTCCGTTCGTTAATATTATCATATCCTTCTTCCATAGATAAATTTTTATAAAATCCTTCTTACCAACTTCAAACTCCATATCACATCTATGATTTTCAGCATAAATGTTTTATCAACTCTAAGTTATCATTATATATTTTTGACTGGATATAACATCCTCTATCCATTACTCATAAATAGATAGTCCCAATATCATTACTTTTCCTTCTTCATCACATAATGTTGGAGTTATACAATTATTTCCATAGAGGATTTCAAATGGATTCATCCTAATTCTTGAGTAAAATTTTTTTGTTGTATAGAAAATTGACTAGATGAAGGGGTTGATCGCGAAAACCATTGAAATCTAGATAATAATATATCAACATAACCTATACGGTTTGAATTGTTTTCTCAAAATGAACAACTATATTAATATGATAGACAGTTCTGAAATAAGAAATATATCCAACACTTTCTAAAGAATTATCCAAAACATTGAGGTAAACCTCAAAACCCAATAAAATAAAATAGAATATGGTACTCTATGAAACCTTTCCACTTGCTTAATGTATAATATGGAAATCTAATACAAAAATAAATCTTCTCTAGCAGTGGTTTTGTGTACTGAATTTATATGTAAGTTAACAACAATCCGTATAGCATTATTCTTTTTTCATGTTTTAGGGAGTCTAATAATAAAATCCCTATTGATTTTTTCCCACTTCCAATATGGTAAGGATAATGGGTATAACATCCCCTTAGACGTTTTTCTGTCATACTTAACTTTCTGACATACCATTAATTGAGATAAAAATACTACAATATCTATCTTTATGTTATCCCCCTAAAATACTCTTTTAAATCAATATGCATCATTTTTATTCCCAGATGAATAGAGAATGGAGAACTATGAGCTTCATTTAACATATATGTTTTCAAATCTAGTATGGATGGAATACATACGTGGTTCATAAAACATATAGTCATATTTTAATGATGGTAAAACTGAAGAAAATTTCATCCCTACTTCTATAGATCAACATCTTTTATTTATTCCTATTTAATCATCACATAGATAGATGGTTACACACTTATTAAACAAAGATTATATTTCTCCCCTTTCTTCAATATTTACAAATACATAATTTTCAAATCCATAAATATTTGATATTTTGTATTCCTCTTCATCAATAGTTTATCATCATCATTTTGACTTAGAGGATTGGCCACAATGTTTGCATTCGCATGGTGGTAATTTATTAATCCATCCAAATCTTTAATCCACTCGCACAATCTTCTCTATAACATATTGAAATCCTTTTGTGTGAATATTTAATTTAAAATTTTATAACTAGTATATATATTAATCATTTCCACATAAATTTAATGCCTCCATATATTCAATGAAAAAACTAGTGTTTTTAACTCTAAATCATGAGTTCATTAATTTTGGACATGAACCTCAATCTTCATGAGGAATAATCTATAAACATTTAATTATTAATGAAAACACATCTATTTACACTCATTAATATATAACTTTATATTGAAAACCCTTCCCAATTATAGGGCATTGTATGCGTAGGAGCACTAACTTATCTTATTTTCAGTTTCTTGAAAGTTTCCATGCAATCAAATGTATAAAAGATCTTGGATCCCTTCCAAGTTAACATTGTGAGTGGGATATATAGTCATAATCAAATATCAACAAAATGTTGATAAAAACCATCCAAAAAAATAACACTATAGATCTCATAACTTTTTTCAGTCTAGGAAAATGTTTAATTGTTTCCATCTTTCACAGATCCACTGATATACCATATCATGAGATTATCTAACCTGGAAATAAAAACTTCTGTATCCAAAATTCGCACATTGTAAATTTTTAACATAGTTTCTCCTTTATTAAGGTCTCAATTACAATTCTGAACTTATATTCATTCTTTTACATAATCTTTAAATACATTAGAATATTTTCTATAAATACTACCATAAAAAGATCAAGGTAATCTCTATATACACTATTCATTAAATAAATGAATATTAGAGGGGAATTAGTAAGACCAAATACCATCACTATATAACCATAGTGTCCGATCCTTGTGAGGAATTTTGTCTTTGGTATATCCTCATTAACCCTTAATTGATGATATCCAGAATGAGGGTAAAAATTGAAATAAAATTTAATTTCCATGTAGTTCACCAAAACATTCATCTACATGGGGTATTTGATACTTTTTCATTATTATGATTGTATTCATCTCTTAATAATCTATGCAGAGTCACAATGATCCATCATTGTTCAAAAAAAGAAAATGTACATCCCAAGGTGATGAACATGGATGAATAAACCACTACTCAATATTCTCTTGGAGTGTATTTTTCAATTCATACAACACAATTGAGACCATTATCTATGAAGTCTTATAAATAGATGTGTCATTAAGACTTAGCTATATTAAAATCTAAAATTCATGATTCATAAGAATAATGAAAATATATTCTAGAACATCATCACATAGCTTATGTTCAATAAAAATATCATCAATCCTAATTTTATCACCAACTATCTATGATAAAAAATTCCATTAAGTGGGAATCAAGACTCATACAATGGATGTGATCTCCATACAGATTTCATGTCTATATTCAAACTAATAGATGATTATAGTTTGTTTTAGAATATCAATAATTAATTCCATTATTCATCAAATGATTTTTGGTTTATTTAGATACATATAATATATTCCAAGGATTATAAAAAAATTAACCAAAGGATGAATAATGAGGTTTTATGAATCAGATTCCAAAACACATCAACCAGATTAGAATCATAAACATGAGATGTGATCCTAAAACCATTAAGGGTCTTCACTAATAATTAGATAGTTAATAATTGGGGTGTCATTTCTATACAATTATAAAATTCTTCTGATATAAAAGTGTTTGTAGATCTAGATTCAAATAAGACATTAATAGTTCTAGAGTGGATTTTGAATATACCTTTCAATGTATTGTTATTACACCACTCATTAGAAATCATGATTGTAATATATTTATATTTTTCTCTTAGACTGAGAAGTTATATAATTTTACCATCATCATTAGAATTAAAATTTGGATACTGGTCTGGACAATTTCTATACTCTTTACATTTGATAAACTGGAGTGTGGGTGGATATTGTTTTTTAGATTTCTCACTATTCACATCAATATCTATCATTTTCCCATCACATGAGTGTTTTATTTCCCAATAAACATACTTTATAAATTTAAAACCTTTAAAAATACTCTTAGGATAATTTTATTTGTGTTTCATTCCACACTTTGACCATGAAATTAATATCACCTTCTTCTCTACATGGTTTTTAGAGTCTCATTTGAATTCTATCTTGTTTTTCTTATAAAAAACATGATATTGATGGGTAAATACAATCTCTATTTCTTCCATTATGGTAAATTTAATGATTTATTCATATCTACTAAATTCCCTCATGTCCAATTACCTTGGGAGAATTGGATTTATGACACTAAAAAATTGGCCAACCTTATAAATAGTTTCGATGGTAGTTCCATAACTGTACCTCACAAGTCTTCTTAAATTCACCTCATAGGTACAAATAGATGCATCTTCCTTATAAATTAACACAAGTAATTACTTTGAAATTTTTAAATAAATAATATGAAGGATGTAATTATTGATTAATAATTTCTTAAAATCATATCATTCAATGTATTAAATTTCATGTTTTTTACACTTATTCTTGATAAGACTCCACCATTAATCTAATTTTACTTAAATATGTTGGATTTCGATTATAAATTTCATTCTCTGAACACTAGTGAATGGAAAATATATTTTCAATGGTACTTATACATTGTTTAAAAACTATTGGATTAGTTAAACCACTAAAACAAGGTGGATGTTTCCTTATAAAGGACTCAACAGAACATTGTTCCCTCCATTCCTCATTTAGAATTTTAACTGGATTCATATATTTAATATGATGGTTCAGAATAATATTGAGATTTTATATTAAAAATACTATAATAGTTTGTTACTTAAAAGTATAATTTTTTCATTTTCCATCACATTTAGTATTAAATAAAATTATTTAGGTTTGATCCACTGACTAAAAAAAATCATTGTGTGAGCAATAAAAATCATAGTGGGAAACAATATAATTTTCAAAAATCATTTATAGGATACCTAAATCATGACATTTCATTTTAAATAAATGACACCTTATGTTTATCAGAGGTCATTCAGGGTCATAATTTATTCAAATCCATCATGATGGTGTGTAATAAATTTTAGAATTACAAAAACATTTCCCTTGGGAGTGCGAGGAAAGGTGTACAACAAGGCCCGTTGTCATAAAGTAGGTGAGGATTGTATTAAACACCAATGCACCATTTTTTTAGTTTTTACCTTTAGGTACATATGTTATAGATACACATCCACTTTTTTAATCTAGATAGGGATACAGTTTCTTAGAAACAACTTTCTTTATCTATCACCAAAATTCAAGGAATTTTCAAATAATTTGACTTATCCTAAAACATATCTTTTGGTATCTCACAAAAAAATTTCCATCATAGTTGTAACACCCCAAGCTTCCACGGTACTCTTCTCTTTGAAAAATATCGTAGCGTATGTTGTACGCAAATTTGAATTCTAACAAACACCACAACCAATCAAACTAGCCGTTATGAATAGTAACACATACTTTTTGAAATTTTATAAATTTTATCCTTCAAAATGGACTTCATTTTTGGATTTGGAATATCGAAATTATCTTAGGGTGAATTTTTGGTATTTTTCAGAAAACTTTCAATTTTGATGAATATTGAAAAACACTGAGTTATAGTTTAAAACTAAATTTTTATTTAAATAATAATTTTTTTTATTTAGATTTAATTAAGGTCAAAATAGATACATAATACCTATATAAGTTCAATGTAATTCATCAGAGTTAGTTTAGAATTATTTTAGATATATAAAAATTTTATGGAACTTTTCACCGGCTTTTACCCAACTCATAGAAGAATTTGGAAATTCACGTAAAACATAATTTTACTGCTTCTGTGAGTAAAATTTTGAAAATCTGAGAGATGCGGTTAATATCAAGGAGTAAAATTTTGTTCAATAAGATAAAAATAATTTAGTGAATAGTAACGTTTTACTTTTATTTACCACTGTTAAAAGTAAATAGGGTAATTAAGTTTAAAAATGATATTAATATTACACTAACACATGTACTAACTCTATTGGGAAAGTTTATATCGACCTAAAAAACCTTAGGAATAAAATAATATCATTTAGGTCCACTTGGATTAGATTAGGACATTTATTATTATTTAATTCAAAGAATAGTTAAAAGAGTTAAAATCTAAGCTTATTTAATAAACCATTTTTAATATAGGGTTATACATAAGATAAATTTGATTTTAAATATTCATTATAAATCTAAAATTATTTCCTACATAACGGTATTTTATTTATAATTTTTAGATATTAAATAATTTAATTTATTTATGACACAATGGTGATGCAGTAATTATAGAATTAATGAAATATTAAAATAATTTATATTATAAATATGGAAATAAATGTAATTTGAGACTTTTTATGAATTAAAATAATTTTATAGGATAATATTACATGTTAGGATTGATTTAATTAACTTTTTTTGAAATAATCATGCTGTTATGAATTTTACAAAAATCAAATTCCAAATACTGTCAAAATTGACATAAAAGAGTTTTTAAAACGAATATTATTTAATTAATTGATATTTTATTCCTACAAATATGAGGTTCAACCAAATGACTTTTATCATGATAGGTGTATTTTTAATGGACCACTTGGGGTCGATTTTATGTTGATAGTAAGTTTATTAACTATATAATATAAAAATTCAAAGAGACATGATAAATGTTAAACAAATTAACTAAGAGTTAAAACTAAAAGTTAATTATAATAATGTGACCAAAACCTATATAAAACAAATTGGTTGAGTTTTTGATGACCTATACCCACCTTAAACTTTTAATAATCTTATTTGGAGCCATTATAAATCAAATATGGATTTATTATAAAAAAAATATTTCTAGATTTTCCAAAGGAGCCCCTCACCCCCCTTATAAAATGGCACTCCCCATTCTCACTAATTAACACCTTCAAAGCCATTTGCCTTGGCCAAAATCTTCCCAAATATCCTCCCAACATCCCTCACTAAAAACTAGAGGCCTTATTTTGATCAGAAAGCCAACCTAAGGAGCCCTTTTGATCAAATCAAAAGGAAGAACCCGAAGAAGAGGTAACATTTTCACCACCCTCTTTCAAGTTTCTTTCTTCTTCAACTTCTTCTTTGTTTTTTATTTACATTCCAAAATAATAACTCCAGTATCTTCTATATACTATGATGTTATTATAAATATGGTACAACCATATTCATTATTCTATGCATCCTATGAATGACATTTCACCATACGTGCGTACATACGACTTACCATCTCCACGTCGTGGTGTAATTGTTATTCGAAACATTATTATTTAGATGGGTATAATAATGTTTTATAATTCATGTAAATAATAAATATAAAATGATAAATATTCTGTATATATGATATACCATCCTTTTATATATTATTTTAATATCAAAATAATGATATTGTCACTCATGCGTATGTACGGACTACAGTCTCCACGAACGCGATGAGATTCATTCTCCATCGTATCCAATCAAGTATAATTATCATTTGATGATTAAAAATAACATTTAATGACATGATATAATTCTTTATATGAATAAGATACAACATATCCATAAAAATGATGTATTATGTAACAAAACATATAAAAAGAAAACGAGTAAGTCAACACCCAAAACAAAGATAATAATAAGATATTATTAACAAAACACTGTTAAAAGATCTTATATGATATCATATTAATGTATATGATTCTTGAATAATTTAATAACAACTATTTAACCATTATACATTAGGTTAAACTACCCTCAACCAAGGAAAAATAAAACGGTAAGGGTTTATTTTACAATCTCTTCATTATCTGAGGTTGTTTATACGTAATTATCTACTGGGACATATTTATCATCCACATACATGTTTCTTAAAAATGTATTTCAAAACATTCTTACTATTTTACAGAATATGGGTCAATGTAATTTATACCCTTTTTTACTTTTTATAATATTATTATAAAGGAAACTTTTCATCGTTTTCCAAACAACACCCTTTTTAGCATTTTTGGTAAAATTAAGGTAAGAATGTTTTTTTTATCTTATACGATGGGTGTGGCTATTTTCTGCCATTATAAAATCCTTGAAGCTTCCCTTACATAATTTTAATAATATTTTCAATGTAAATGGTTTGTTTTATAATTATGTGCCTTTTAAATGATTGAAAAAAAGAGATATTTCTCTCAAATAGTTGTGATTTCAAATATGTAAACATCCTTTGATAGATTTTAAGCTTAATTGGAGTTGATTTATCATGATACAAAACTTCCATATTGTGTTGAAGGTTTTGTGATATGTTTGAGTGTGGATGTGTTATTTTTATACCATTCATGGTTTGTGGAGAAATTATTGAAATTTCCTATGCTAGTTTTAATATGAATGTTTATGTTATATTTAAACCTATTCATATAAGGAATGCATTGGACTTAGTAAGTGATGGGTGGAGCCCGCTATACCTCCTTTATGAATTAGTAGGTCTCATTATACAAACTAGAGTCTTGGCACAAGGGCTTGACAAAATATTATTTGTAGTCTAGGCACAAGGCCTTGCCTATATGGTTATGATAGTCTGGCATTATAAATTCTATCATTATGAAAGTGGTTATTGATATTTCATGTGATTATTCGACTAGTAGAATATCCATGTGAATAAGTAAATGTAATTAATTCATTTTATTTTTTCCATGTTATGCTAAAGATCATGTTTAACAGGATTTTGTTTTAGTTATACATTGCCTTAAATGTTTATGCTTATTTATTAATGTTTCTGCTATATTGTTATCCTCTATGAGCATATATGCTCTCCCCTTTCAATGTTTTATTTATCCCAGGATGTCAAAATGTATTTTATGAATGAACTTCAGGGATAGTATGAGGGGATATGAATAAAATATGTTTTTTTAGTTTTTCACATTATGATGTATTGTCAACTTTATGAATGTATCTAGTGTTTCCAAGGCTACTAAACTAATCGGTATTATGAGACTTGATCTTTTGTGATCATACCAATGTTATATAATAATGCACCGACTTGGGGTAACTAGGGTCAGGGTGTTACAGTTGGTACCAGAGGAAGTTTAGTACAAACCTCAGAAGGTAGATTTAGATAAACTCTGATAAGAGAACATAGAACTAAGATGGAGATTGAGGATTAGTATAGAAGAACTTCCTAGAATTTTGGTATTGTATAGATTTTGTGATTTTTCTAAGAAATACATCCTTGTTTGGATAGGATTAGGTAGAGGGGGATCTGGCCCAGATGTACATAGGGGTAAAACCTGAAAACACTGCTTTGAGCTGGACTCAAACAGGAATTAGTGCACGACAATGGGCCTTGTTGCACTCTTGGTTACGACACTCCCGGGGTATATGCATAGGATAATTATCATTTTCTTTATGAACCATTATGAAGGGTTTATGAGTATATACATCCTCGAAGAAAATATTTTTATTATTATGGATTATATCCAAAAATAGTTCAATTTATGTTAAGTGTTTTACAAGTATGGAATTATGTATTTTGATTCATAAACTGATCTAGTTTATGTCATTGCTTATAAATGGTTTCTAGTGGAAGGAATGGAAATGTATCAATGCGTGCACTCCATGTAGGGATTTCCCTCCTACTCAAAATAATTATAGTGGAGCTGGTGATGCAACTGGTGCTGATCAGCTGATCACTATACTGGGAAAACTCTCTCAGGTTATGAATAATAACCTTACCCGTATGGGGCACCCTTATCCATAGTGTGGAGGATCAATGTAAGATCACTTCATGAGGCAACAAAAACCAACATTCAATGGGATTAAAAATCTCTTAGTATCTGAGCAATGGATAAATTCCTAAGAGAAAATATTACATGCCTTGGGGAGTAGTGAAAGGGAAAAAGTTATCATGGCAGTTTACCGCCTCACTGGAGATGCTGACCAATGGTGGCCATTGATTCAAAACACGAAGGAAGATGATGAAGTATCAAATATGGAATGGAGGGAGTTCAAAGAGATTTTCTTAGAAAAATACTTTCCTCGTGACCATCGAGCAGATATGGAAAGGCAAATTTTGAGTCTGAGACAATAGGAGGATGTTAATGTCGCAAAGTATGAGGCTAATTTTTCACGGTTTGCAAGGTATGCTGCAGATTATATACATAACCCAAGAAGTAATATTGATCATTTCTTTGATGGATTAAAACCATTTCTCCATCGATAATTAGTCTCACAAACATTCTGGTCATACGAAGATATTGTCTCGTGTGCTCTCAAGACGGAAAAGGAATTCTCTACGTCTTACGACTTTAAAGCAAATCAAGAAAAGAAGATATCTAATGATCACTCTGGAAATGGAAATAATGGGAAGAAGGGAAAAGTTGAATATCCATCTTACAATAAATGTGGGAAGAAACACCCCAGTACTTTCATGAAAGGAATGGGAGTCTGTTACAAGTATAGTGAAAAAGGGCATCATGATCTTGATTGCAAGGGGAAGAAGGAAGCTACTAGTGTTTATTGCTAAACCTGCAGGGAGATGGGACATTATGAAAATAAATTTCCTAAGTATCAGGGGAATTTACCTCAAAAAGTCCAAGGGATCAAGGCCAAGCTTATTCTATCACTACTTTTGAGGTAGAAGCTCTGAAAGACGTGGTGGCAGGTAATTTAATGGTTTCCTCAAGTTTAGAAAATTCATTATTTGATTATAGATCATCGCATTTTTTTATATCTTCCCCATTTGCTATAAAAAATAGATATTTCCAATTTGATTTAACAAGGGAGTTTTTAGTCAAAACCCCTAAGGGAATTATCATTGATACAAAGTTTTGTCAATCAGCCCCCATTAATGAATATAAATGTTCTTTATCTGATGATCTCATTGCAATACCCATGATTGAATTTGATATAATCCTTGTATGGATATGATTTCAGACCACGATGTAAATATTTATTGTAAGAAGAAGGATGCAATGAAGTTTTATAATGATGATGTTAAGGGGAACCTTATCTTTAGAGCTGAATTGTCACCACCTAATTTTTATCTAGATCCACCACTAGTAGCTCAACTAAATTCAATTATCGGGGAGGAAGAGAATGAAATAATTGTGGGTGAGGAAAATAATGTTCAAATAGAGGATTTGCATATTGTGAATGAATATGTAGATTTGTTTCCATAATATTTACCTGGACATCCTCCAGAATGAGAAATTTAGTTTTCCATTGATTTAATTTCGGGTTCAAGGCCCATATCGAAGACCCCTTATAGAATGGACACTGTAGAATAAGTGGAACTAATGAAACAACTAGAGGAATTGAGTAATAATGGATTTATTCTCCCTAGTGTTTCTCCATGGGGAGACCCTATCCTTTTTGTTAAGAAGAAAGATGGATCTATGAGGTTAGGTATCGACTACAGGGAAATCAATGCTATAACAATAAAGAACAAGTATCTCATACCTCACATTGATGATTTATTTTACCAAATTCATGGAGCTCAATACTTTTCAAATATTGACCTTGGATTTGGATACCATCTGTTGTGTGTGAAGAAGGAAGACATTACGAAGACATCCTTTATAACAAGGTGCGGGCATTATGAGTTTACAGTAATGTCTTTTCGATTGACTAATGCACCCTCTGTATTCATGGATCTAATGAAAAGTGTTTTCAAGGAATATCTCAATGATTTTGTTGTGGTATTTATTTTTTTTTTATCGTGGTATACTCCAAAATCTACAAAGATCAAGAAAATCACCTTCGTATTATCATAAAGACTCTTAAAAGACATGAATTATATGGGAAGTTTAGCAAGTGTGAATTCTGGATTCAGGAGATTTCTTTTCATGGCCATATTTTCTCCAAAGATAGAATCTTTGATGATCCTTCTAAGATATGAGAAATCCAAGAATGGCCAGAACCTACGAGTATAACTGAGGTATGCAGTTTTATTGGTTTGGTAGGTTATTATCGACATTTTGTCCAAAATATTTCCCGATTAGCTAACCCATTAACTAATCTCACACGTAAATGGGTTAAATTTGTATGGACAAAAGCATGTGAATAATGTTTTGAAGAACTGAAGAGAATATTAGTCAATGCTCTTATATTGACTCTACCATCGGGGAATGATGTGTTCGTTATTTATAGTGATGCATCGAAGAAAGGACTTGGTTGTGTCCTTATGTAGAATGATAGAGTTATTGCCTATGCATCACGCCAGCTAAAAATTCATGAACAAAACTACCTTTCACATGATCTTGAAATAGCTACTGTAATCTTTTCTTTGAAGATATAGAGACATTGTCTCTATGGTGAAAATTTTTAGATTTATACTGATCATAATAGTTTGAAGTATATTTTCTCATAGAAAGAACTCAACATGGGGAAAAGGTGATGGCTTGAACTACTCAAAGATTATGATTGCTGATACACTACCACCTGGGGAAGGAAAATAAGGTGGAAGATGCTTTGAGTAGAAAGGATCATGGAGTTTTGAATAAGATGAGAGTTTAAAAGGATCCTATATACATAGATCTAGTAAAGATGGATATGGAAATAACCATGGAAGTTGAAACATCAATACTTTTTCAAATGGTTTCCAAACCATCTTTACTAGAAAGGATAAAGAGTTCTCATACCGGTGATAAAGAGTTTCAAAAAAAGATTATAGCTGTGAATGATTGGTGATTGAGTGACTTTGTGTATGAAGTTGGAATTTTGATGTTTGGAAAGAGACTTCGTGTTCCCAATATACCTGATCTAAAAAGAGAATTTTTGGATGATTCTCATAGTTCTAATTTCTCTATACACCCTGGGAGCAGCAAAATGTATAGATATTTGAAGGAATATTTTTTTGCGGGAAAACATGAATAGGGAGATTGTTAATTTTGTGTCAAGATGTATGGTTTGTCAACAAGTGAAACCTGGAAGGCAAAAACCTAGAGGAGTATTGCAACCTCTTTCCATACCTGAGT
The DNA here is from genome assembly GCA_963277665.1 of Viscum album. NCBI lineage: Eukaryota > Viridiplantae > Streptophyta > Magnoliopsida > Santalales > Viscaceae > Viscum > Viscum album. The sequence goes on along the minus strand of OY728135.1, from coordinate 1,994,289,692 downwards.
GGAAATGGGATAATATCACGATGGAATTTGTCATGGGACTACAAAAGACTCCTAGAAGGAACAATGAAATATGGTTCATTGTTGATCATCTTACCAAGTCATCACATTTTCCTGCTATAAGAGAGGATTTACCACTTGAACGTCTAACAAGACTATATCTTAATGAAGTTGTGAGACTTCATGGAGTACCCCTATCGATTGTTTCGGATCATGATCCCCATTTTACTTCAAGATTCTGGAAGAGTATTTAGAAGGCCTTGGATACTAAACTACATTTGAGCACTGCCTACCACCCTCAAACAGATGGACAATCAGAACGAACTCTTCAAACCTTATAAGACATTTTGATATCATACTCACATGCCTTTTAGGGTATGTGGGATCAATATTTACCTCTGGTAGAATTTTCCTATAACAGTAGATTCTATTCAAGTATTTGTATGGCACCATATGAAGCATTATACGGAAAGATATGCTGCACACCAACCTGTTGGGATGATGTTGGTGAAAGAAAACTTGTAGCCACAGAACTGGCAGAGGAAATGTTGGAATAAGTGAAGGTAATCAAAAACAACATCAAAGAAGCTCAAAGTAGGCAGAAGAGATATTCCGATAACCGAAGGAAGGATTTGTAATTTCAGGTGGGAGATCATGTTTTGTTGAAGGTATCTCAATGGAAGGGTGTTATACATTTTGGTAAGAAAGGTAAATTGAGTCCCAGTTACATTGGACCATTTGAAATTCAAGAACGAATTGGGGCTATAGCATACCATTTGGCAATGTCGCCAAGTCTCTCCAAAGTTCACAATGTATTCTATGTATCACTGTTGAGAAAATACATACTTAACCCAACTCAGGTACTCACCTATGAGGAATTATAACTGGAACCCGATATGTCTTATTGTGAAGAACCCATCATGATTCTTGACACAAGAGAACAAGTGTTATGAAACTGGACGACTCGTCTGGTAAATGTTCTTTGGAGAAACCATAAGATGGAAGAGGCAACGTGGGAACCTGAGGAACTTATGATGAAGAACCACCCAAGCCATTTTATACAGTAACATTCATGAAATTTCAAAGAAGAAATTATTTGAAGGAAGGGACAATGTAACACCCCAAGCTTCCACGGTATGCTTCGCTTTGAATAATATAGTAGCGTGTGTTGTACGCAACTTTGAGTTCAAACACACACCACAATCAATCAAACTAGCTGTTATGAATAGTAATAACTACTTTTTAAATTTTATATATTTTAGCTTTCAAAATGGACTTCAATTTTGGATTTGGAATATCGAAATTAGCTTAGGGTGATTTTTTGGTATTTTTCTGAATACTTTCAAGTTTTGATGAATAGTGAAATACACTAAGTTATAGTTTAAAACCAATTTTTTTTTAAATAATTATTTATTTTATTTAAATTTAATTAAGGTCAAAATAGATACATAATACCTATATGTGTTTAATGTAATTAATTGGAGTTAGTTTAGAATAATTTTAGATATATAAAAATTTTATGGAACTTTTCAGCGTCTTTTACCCACCTCCTAGAAGAATTTGGAAATTCACATAAAACATAATTTTACCACTTCCGTGAGTGGAATTTTGAAAATCCAAGAGACACGGTTAATATCAAGGAGTAAAATGAGGTTCAATAAAATAAAAATAATTTTCGGTGAATAATAAATTTTTACATTTATTTACCACGGTTAAAAGTAAATAGTTTAATTAAGGGTAAAAATGATATTAATATTACCCTAAAACATGTCCTAATTCTATTGGACTAGTTTATCTCGACCAAAAACAACCCTAGGAATAAAATATTATCATTTAAGTATACTTGGATTAGATTAGGACATTTATTATTATTTAATTCAAAGAATTGTTAAAAGAGTTCAAATCAAAGTTTAATTACTAAAACATTTTTAATATTGGGATATACATAAGATAAATTCGATTGTAAATATTAATTATAATTCTTAAACTATTTCCTACATAATGGTATTTTATTTATAATTTTTATACATTAAATAATTTAATTTATTTATGACACAATAATGATGTAGTAATTACCAAATTAATGATATTTTAAAATAATTGATGTTATAAATATCCTAATAAATGTAATTGAGACTTTTTATGAATTACAATAATTTTATAGGATAATATGATGTGATTGAATTGATGTGATTAATTTTCTTCGAAGTAATCATCTTGTTATGATTTTCACAAAAATAAAATTCCAAATAGTGTCAAAATTGACATAAAAGAGTTTTTAAAACAAATATTATATTATTAATTGATATTTTATTCCAAAAAATCTAAGGTTCAACCAGACGACTTGAATCATGATGGGTGTATCATTAATAGACCACTTGGGGGTCTCTTGAAAGTTAATAGTAAGTTTGTTAACCATATAATTTAAAAATCAAAAGAGACATGGTAAATCTCAAATTAATTAACTAAGAGTTAAAACTAAATGATAAGGTTAATAATGTGACCCAAACCTGTCTAAAACCAATTGGTTGAGTTTTTTCGACCTTTACCCACCATAAAATTTAAATAATCCTCTTTGGAGCTATTATAAACCGAATATATATTTATTATAAAATAATATTTCTAGCTTTCCCAAAGGACCCCTCACCCCTCTTATAAAAGGGCACTCCCCCTTCTCACTAATTCACAACTTCAATGTCATTTGGCTCTGCTAAACTCTTCCCAAATATCATCCCAACATCCCTAAAGTCAACATAGAGGCCATAGTTTGATCATAAAGCCACCCTAAGGAGCCGTTTTGATCAAATCAAAAGGAAGAACCCGAAGAAGAGGTAACATTTTAACCACCCTCTTTCAAGTTCCTTTCTTCTTCAACTTCTTCTTTATTTGTTATTTTCATTTAAAATAATAACTCCAGTATATTCTATATATTGTGATGTTATTATAAATACGGTACATCCATATTCAGTATTATATCCATCCTTTGAATGACATGTCACCATACGTGCGTACGTATGACTTACCGTCTCCACGTCGTGGTGTAGTTGTTATTCAAAACATTATTATTTTGATGGGTATAATAAATAGTGTAATTAATGTAAATAATAAATATAACATGATAATGATTATTTATATATGATATACCATCCAGTTATATATTATTTTATTATCAAAAGAATGTTATTGTCACTCGTGCGTACGTACGGACTACCGTCTCCACGAACGCGGTGAGATTCATTCTCCATCGTATCCATTCAAGTATAATTCAAATTTGATGATTAAAAATAATGTTCAAGGACTTCATATAATTCTGTATATGAATAAGATAGAACCTATCCATAATAATCACGTATTATGTAACAAAACATATAAAATAAAATGAGTAAGTTAACACCCGAAACAACAATAATAATAAGATATTATTAAAAATAAATGTTAAAAGATCATATATGATATCATATTAATTTATATTATTCTTGTATAATGTAATAACAACTATTTCACCATTATAAAGAAGTTTAAACTACCCTCAACCAAGGAAAAGTACAAGGTAAGGGTATATTTAACAATCTCTTCATTATCCGAGGTTGTTTATAAATAATTATCTACTGGGACCTCTTTAGCATCTACATCCATGTTTCTTAGAAATGTATTTCAAAACATTCATACTATTTTACAGAATGTTTCTGAAAGTCATTTATACCTTTTTTTGACCTTTTTGTAGAAGTTTATAAAGGAATCTTTCTGTCGTTTTCCAAATAGGGTCCTTTTTAACCATTTTGACAAAATTAAGGTAAGAATGTTTTTTATCTTAAATAGCAGGTGTGGCTATTCTCTGCCATTATAAAATCTTTGATGCTTCCCTTATAATATTATAAGAATATTTTCAAAAAAAATGGTTCCTTTTATAATTATGTGACTTTTAAATGATTTAAAAAAAGAGATATTTCTCTCAAATAGTTTTGATTTCATCTTTGTCAACATCCTTTGATTAATTTTAAGCTTATTTGAAGATGATTTAATATGATACAAAACTTCCATATTTTATTGAAGGTTTTGTGATATTTTTGACTATGGATGTGTTATTTTATTTCCATTCATGGTTTATAAGGAAATTATTGACATTTCGCATGCTAGTTTAATACGAATGTTTATGTTATGTTTAAAACTGTTCATATGAGAAATGCATTGGACTTAGTAAGTGATGGGTGGAGCCCTCTATAGCTCCTCGATGCATCGGTTGGTCTCATGAGACACACTAGTGTCTTGGAACAAGGCCTTGACAAAATCTTATTTGTAGTCTTGGAACAAAGCCTTGACTATGTGGTTATGATAGTCTAGCATTATCCATTCCATCATTATGAAAGTGGTTATTGATATTGCATGTGATTATTAGACTAGTAGAATATCCATGTGAATAAGTAAATGGAATTACATCATTTTATTTTTTCTATGTTTTTCTGAAGTTTAGGTTTAAAATGATTTTGTTTTAGTTATACATTTCCATAAATGTTTATAATTATTTATTAAAGTTTTGGCTATATTTTTATCCTTACTGAGCATCTGAGCTCACTCCTTACAATGTTTTACTTTTTCCAGGATGTAAAGAAGTATTTTATGAATGAATTGCAGGGATTGTATGAGGGGATATGAAGACAATATTTATTGTAGTTTTTCACATTATGATGTAATGTAATCTTTATGAATGTATCTAGTGTATCCAAGGCTACTAAACTAATCGGTCTTTCGAGACTTGATCTTTTGTGATCATGCCAATGTTTTGTAATAATGCACTGACTCTGGGTAACTGGGGTCGAGGCATTACATTAGTTTAAAATTGTTAACTAAACCTTTTTATAAAATGAAATATATAAATGAAAACATTTCTATCATAGAGATCACATCTGAATATCTGAATATCCATTACATAGAATAATAATCCCCCGTCGAATCATTTAGGTATATTGCCTTTAGAAAATTTGATACATAAGCACATGGTTCATATGTTAACTATATAACATCCCACTACCTTTTTCATAACTATTACCATTCGTAGAAATATCATACATAATAACCTTATTTAAAACCTGTGGTAATGGAAACATAATAATGGTTGAGATGAAATGATCAGTAAGGGTGATAAAGGGACATATCAATATAACCTGATCACAAGGGTAAGGGCACATGATAATAACATTTCAAAACCATGAAAAGTATATTATAGATCATAAGAATTCATCCTCATATAAATCATATAATTTCATAAGACATGAATCAAAAAAATTAAAAAAAATTAAGCCATGAGATTATAAAATTTTCATAAGACATAGATTTGTGGAATACAGATAATAATATATAATTATTTCCTTTGTAGTAAAGGATCATTTCCATAACTATCATAGTGGAATTTTTTAACTCTCCAAACCATATTACATGTCAAGGATCACTATAAAGACTATCACAGTGGATAAGATCTCTTACTAAACTGATATTACTCTCCATTCTAGTCTTATTTATATAATTAGATTTCAATATTTACCTAATTTATCTGAGTGAGATATAGGACCCAACCATTACATAATGAAAACATAAAAAATTATCCAAAATATCATAAATCATTCATCATATCATAACCCATATAATATAAATGGGATTCATAAACATTTCATCATAACATAGCCCATGAAAAGAAACATGTTTCCAATACTTGTCATCATACCATAAGACATGGAAAACAAACAGCTCTCATTAACATACCCCATTGAAAATAAATTCATTACATAAACAACCTGACACCATAATCCTAAACCATTATGAGAAATTATTAGGATGATCTAAATGGATCATATCTCCAACAAAATTTAATTAACATCAAATCATGTCATCTTATAAAGAAAATTATTTTAAAATATCACATGGAACATTTATTTATGAAAATAATCTTCCTTCTTTAAAAATAATTATTTAAATTCTAAAAAAATAAAAAAATATTACAGAAAAAAAATTATTGTAAAATAACATTGGAAACATGTAAATTAATCTTTAAATCATTGATCTTTCATGATGGAGAAAAATATGGTACATGTCGTACATGTTGAAATGAATATTCCTTTCACATTTATAGTAAAAATGAAAAAGTTCCTTATTCATAAAATGACAGGAAATTTTATTTTATATCATTTCTTAAAACATAAAATGTGGTTAAAAATTAAAAAAAACATTTGACTATTATAAAAAAATTCTTTAAAACATTATTTTTAAACATGTACATTCAAGAAAAATTATGATCAGTTGAAGAGAGAGATACAGTCAGTTTTCTATAAAATACAATTAAACCCTTGAGTACATAAGGAGGAAAAAAAGTAAAATAACATTTCAATTCATGAAATATCCATTTCATAATAAATATAATGAGTATATTTATATAACAAGAAAAATATTTCATCATCGGAAGAATAAACATATACAGTCATGATAAAAGAATATATTATAACATAAAACCCTTACCACTTTGGTAACTATTGAATTGATATCCCCATAAAAGATAGAATATTATATTTATATTTAAATCCCATAATTTTCATGATTGGAATAATAAAATACACTCATGTAATGTCTACAAACTATACAAAATAAAAAATAAGGGTATAATGTATATATCCCACAATAATAAAATGGATATGAAAATCCCTTACCTCAAGTCTCAAATTTATTTGTACGCATTAGAGACACATTTATAATACATATAGTTTTACTAAAAATATATTAAACATATATAGTAAAATATATATATATATATATATATAGTACTATACACTCTTTACTTATGACCTTTTATTTCCTGTTTATTAACAATTCAATGTAAAAAATCATGTTTAGATTAATAACTGCATAATTTTTCTTATATCTTTTGATTTGGTATTTTTAGTCCCATAACATTGGTCAGGGCTCCATAATATCACAAACGATAAATATGATGTAAATACCATATATATTTAGTATAATTTTTTTAGTAATAAATTAAATTAAGAGATATAAAATGAATTACAATGTTCAAGGAGACAGTATGTCGTACGTACGCATGAAAGTGGATTCCATGTTCTTGAAGAATGAAAAAAAATAATGGTAAATATTAATTCACCTTTATATAATACTTATTTTATCATATATATCATATACATTTTCATTTAACATCTCCTTATTACTACCCATGTCAAAATATAATAAAAAACATATCATATCCATTCGCGAAGGTGATAGTCCACACATACGGATGAGCAATGCCATCATTTTCCAACAGCTTGGTAGGTAAGAATATATATGTGATAATAGTATTTTAGGAGTATATATATTTCATAAATATAATATATATACATTAATTACATAATTATATATATATGTGAGAGGTGGTGATGGTAAATCATTTTCAGCGATTCGTGAGGTCGTAGTTCGCCATACAAAAAATCGACGGTTTTGATTCCCATTTGATGAAATATTATATGGAAATAGATTAATCTAATAACATAATAAAGCCTCATTATATTTCATATAATGATGCTATTATATCAGAATATTTTAAAAAATATTTTAAGGTGGTTGAAGAAGAAATAAAATAATAACGCTCAGTTCGGAATGATAAATTTTCTACGAAGAACCTCCTAAGTTTTACACCAAAAACATTCATATGATGATTTAATAATAAAAATATATTATATAGGATGTGTGTAATTAGTTAGGAAATATATATGAGTAGTTATTTTCTGAACATAAAATTCTTTGGGAGTGTAAATAAGATAGGTTAGGTGGTCCCCTTTTATAAGTGAAGGAAATGACACACTACGAATATTTGAAAAGATAATGGTGTACCCATGTATTAATAACTCCATAAGGTTCAAAAATATATCATTAGAAAACTTGAGATATTATAAGGCCTAAATATTTCAATAAATTCGTATTTAGATGTGTTTTTACAAAAAAATTAACCTTATATTTTAAGTTTAATCCCCTGATAAATATGTTTCAACCATCACTACATTAATTAATAGTTACTATTTTTTTCATTACTTTATTACAAAAAAATTATGTTGAAATTATTATATAATATTAATTTTTATTATTCAAAATATGGAATATATTTTTTCCAATTCAATTCATAGAGGTGGAATATTTTAATTTAAGTTTAAAACAAATTACCCCAAGAAAATATCGATTTTCCAAAGAAAACATTTTCATAACTATAGAAAGTATTTATGTCATGTATAAAAATTAAGTTGATTAAAATGACATAAATTGGATTAATAATGATATAATTGAAATTATTATTATTTTAAAAACATATTATAACAAAATTTAACATTTATATTCTTTAAATGATATGGAAGTGTTTAATAAAAACCCTATTTTCATTATTCATTATAAAATTATAATATTCAAAAAATATATGAAAAATTCAACAAAATATAATTTAATAATTTATATTCTAGGAATTATGTTCATTTTTTCAAATAAAATTAGAATCTTTGAGTAAAATAATTTTATAATAAGTTTGAAAAGATAAATAAAAATATTTTTTTGGGAAAATGTATTTTAAAAGCAAATAATGAATTTACCAAAAATAAATTTCTAATCTATCCACATATTTTATTTATAAAAAATATTCACACATATTTGTTAGAATATATTTATTATTATTCATATATAAAGTCTAACAATTAGGTTATAATATTCATGTTTATATAATAATATTAATAGTAAATTGAGGATTATTAAAACAATGTGTTGTGTGAAGAGAAATCTATCAATGAAATTAAATTTATTTAAAGAAATATTTCATAAAATTACACAGTGTTACAAGTTAAACATTATTTGATTTTATTATTCTCAACCACAACATGAACATTACAAAAACAATGTCTTATATACCCTGTATAAAAATAAATATTATAAATTTGGATGAAAAATATGCCAATTATATTCAAAAGTAAACGAAAATTAAAGAATTTCCTCTTAAATACCCATGGAAACTCAATTTTAATATTGAAAGGTGTAGATAAATAACCTTATCAAGCCCCACTATTGAGTTTGAATGATCATATCTCATATATACCAGAATTTCCCAAATAACAACAAGGCTCTGATACTGTTTTATCATGAACCAACCCAAGTCAACCTGTCACATTACCTGGGCGGTCCCATCATACAGCCTATGTCACATTCTCAATCAACATGGGATTGAAACAGGAAAAAATGGTATAGAATTAGACCAAGTGGGAAAAAGTTCACCCTCAAATATGATTAAACCAGTACTAGTCCCATCGTGAGAAACTGACATTGTACAATTATATATTAGACTACCACATCACCAAAAAAATTGGATTTCAATTTAAAATATATATATTAACCAAACCCAAAATAAAAATCCATGCTCATATCAAAAATAAATAACACAAATAGTAATAAAAATCAAAATAAATACAATGAAACCAAAAGGAAATAATTCCTAATATGTTCAATACATGAACATCTCAAAATAAACAAAAAATACCACAAAATACCCAAAAATTGTTTACCTCACAAACCATGATAACCACTAAAACATAATCATTAAAATATAGAACAATCTTAAATAGTATACATGGAATTTGTCTTGTGGTAAGACGAACTCATCCTAGACCTATAAAAGAACCACCGAGCCTACTATAACACCGAGGGTTTTTATAAACATTTTTTCAAATAAAATAAATTTCCTATATGTCTTTCATTACATTATATACCAAAATAATATTTTATTACACTATACTCTATTCTAATAATACCTTTTATAAAACACAATTTTAAGCTTTTGCTACAAGAAACACCGACTTAGCCTGTTTTCAATGCGACACTGCATTTTAACAAAACAAATATATTAACAATATAGTTATTAAATCCCAACTATTTTAAAATATCCATTAATAATAGAAATAAATACTTTTATATAAAAATTTTAATTTATTGACAGAATATTTGTTATAAAATAAAAAAAATTATAATTTCTTCGTATGTTTTGAAAATATTATATTCTCAAAAAACTAATTTTATTTATTTTTGTGAATAATAATAAAATTAATTTTAAATAATTTATAAATTTATTTTTACAAAATAATATTTATTTTTGAATTATTAATGTAAAAAATAAATCTTAGGATGAATTGTTTATGAACTATTACATTTTTTGATGAATAGTGAAAATACAAAATTTTAATTGAAAACTACTTTTTAGTTTTCATTATTTATATTTATAAACTATATTTTTATTTGATTTTAAAGTAAATTTATACAAATTATATATATATATATATATATATTAATCCAATATAGTTCATTGAAATCAACTTCACAGTTAAATTGGATATAAAATCCTATCAATTTTCTGAAAAAACATTGTTCTCTCAAAAAATATGTTGTTTTGTCCTGTTTTTAGGGTTAATTTTAAATTAATTTCAACCAATTTTGATAAATTAATTTGAAAAAATTGATTCCATATTGGGAAATATAATAATTAATAAATACTAATAATTTCAAATTAATATTTTCCAAAATTATTACATAAATTAGTAAAAATTATTCACGAAAATTAAGAGAAAAATGAGGTTAAGAAGGGACTAAACATTAAATGTAAGTGGAAATGTCCTATATAATTTTACAAAACCCATTTTTTGAAATATATAGAACAAATCCATTATTTAGATAAAAATATTCATTATTGTAGGTGCACGGTATAGTCTAGACCTCTCAATAGTGTTTTCTTTTTAGTATTTGCAAGAATGTCACTCCTTATCAAATATAGAAGGGTACTCACCCCCTTGATTATGCACATATATCAAGATTTTTTTATCATAGAAAACCTAGCCAAATCACTTATAAACTTCCCTCCTCTAAACTAGTAAGCCTTAATTTGATCATAAATTCAACTAAGTAAGTCCTTTGGTTAAAACAAAAATGAGATGCACAAATAAGATGTAACATTCATTAATGAACATTTTTGTTTTATTTCTTTCTCAAACCACTTAATTTTTTTTCTAAATAATGATTATATAATACCCTGAGCATATTAAATATACTTAAATGTTTTAATTTTATGTTTTTTACCTAAAACATCACCGACTTCCATTAAATGGGATATGCAATCATCATTCGTGTATTTAGAGGACTACCACCTCACGAATCCATGTCGTTTATTCGTTCATTATCATAATTAAAGGTTAATAATAATGATTGATTTATATATTATAAATTATGTTTAGGAGTTTTATTATTTTATAATGATTATTTAATTTTTAAACAACAATATCTTCATGCTTTTTATTTTGCAGGTATAAAATAATTCCATTCATGGGTTTGGAAGACTACCGACTCATTAAGCGACGTGATTCATTCATTATTTACATGGAATGTATTAAAGATGTTTTTCATTAAAAATATGTGACATATCAGGCATAATAAGTATTCTATAATTATATTATATCATATAATTTTCATTCTTTCAATCTGACAAGATAATGGACATATCATTCATTCGAACATACGATCTACCATCTCCATGAATGTTGTATCTCATTTCCTATTACTATTTTTTATAGAATATTTTAAAAACATATATAATTAATATATATATATATGATATTAAAATAATTTTTATCATTCCTGATGTAATTAAATCATGATCTATGTAAGAAAACTAAGTAATAAGAAGTCAAATATGTATGAAAAATTAATGCGGTTATTACCCAAAATATAACATTAACATGGAATTGTTTACAAACAAGTAATACAAATTCACAAGTAAATCATATATAGTATTATATATAGTAATATGGTTCTTTTATAGATTTATAATAATATTATATTTATTATATAGTATGTTTTAATGAGTATGAATAGATTTAAGACTTAAATTAAGCGATTTATGTCTAACATTAATTCTTCATGTGACACAAGCCTTGTTCCCCACCTATTTCTTATATGTGTTGGGTATAATTCCCATGTATGTATTTTATTATTCCTATATTAAGGATTATTTGTACAAAGATATCCATTTTAGGATCTCTCTATCATGGTTTTTATGTTCAAAGTGTTAACAAATCATTAATGGGGTTTTGTCTCATTTTTTCTTCATTGAGTCATATGTTATGTTATGCACCTATATTCATTCATGATTCATATATACAGACCCTTTAACACATAATATAATGAATTTTTTCTACCCCGTTATATTTTATGATTCATTTAATATTACTCCATCATTGATTTTATGAATAAAAGTTACCAAAGAGTTAAGAGTTTATTTCTATAATCCCATCATTTATCGATATTATTTATTATTATGATAACATTGATAAAATCATATTATCAACCACTCAATAATTATCATGAATTATATTATCCTCTAGTTATTCATGATATCTAAAAATAATTGTATCATTTCTATACTCTTTCATAGTTAATTTAATTAAGAACTTTTTCTATGAAAATTTGATTTTGTTTCTCTATTTAGTCAGATATATATTTTCCCTGTTGAGGATGACCTACCATTAAATAAGTCAATATTGAGAAGAGTTGGTGCTGATAATGAGTCTTCACCATACACTACCAAGTGTGTTCTTTGTCTGTTTTATCAACACACACTATCTCCTATACTAAAACATGAAGATACAAGAAATATTATTCTCTCTCTTTTCTACTGTATGCCTATTTTATTTGTGGAAGAGTTCTTTTTATGACCTGGGTTTATCTTCTACCCATTGGTTATTTTAGAATAGGATTCATATTGGTATAGATAGATAGTTAGTATTTTTCTATTTACTCGTTCTAGGTTGTGGATCAATATTATATTTATATAATTTTCATGGTAGTGGGTTATTTCAAAGTGGAAGGGATTATGTCTCAACTTGACATTGAACCTCGTTGTTTTATATTACTTTGTGTATTTTATTTTATTATTTTTCAAATCACTAAACTAGATCTAAATTAAACTATAAAAACCACTACATTTATAGTTAATCATAACAATTTATAAATATGAATTTTATTGATCTAATTGGAAAAAAATGTTCGAATAATATTCACATTATTTTTAACTTAGAACTAATAAAATATTTTAAAATATTTCAAAAGATCAAAAATATATTAAACTACTATTTTGATTAACTAAAAAAATTTATTTTAAATTGGTGGATTTTATTTAAACTTGTTTCAATATAAATATTAATTGGGAACTCAATTCAACCACCTATTGAGTTACTCGCTTAGAGCAACATTTGGTATTGAAGGTTTTTCAATATATTATCAACTATGAGTTTAGTGGTTTTTTAAAGATCCTATATTTATTTAGTTCTAAATTTTTTTCTTTAAATGTATTTTATTTAATAAGGTTATGCTACTAATAGAACACCTTTACCTAATAAAAAGAACTATGTTCAATGGAAAATAAAGATAAAAATGTACATTAAAAATATGGTCTTTGAAATATAGTCTACTTTAGAAGATCAATGTGAAGTTCTTAAGACTGGTAGAATAGGCTAGGATGAAGCTACTAAACATTCCTATAATAATAACTATAAGGACATGAATTACATATACTGTGTTTTAGTAGATTAATAGCTTAACATAATATTGGCAAGTAAAACTGAATATGACATTTGGGATACCTTTTATATTTCTTATTAAGGAACATCTGATGTTAAATAAATGATATTAAATAATTATATAATTAAATATGATACATTTAAGTCGAAACCTAATAGTCATATTTATGACATGTATCTCAGGTTCAATGATATAGTGAATACAATTATTTCCTTGGGAAATCTAGTGTGTGATAGAGATCAAATCATGTGACTAGTGAGGTGTCTTCTAGAATGACTGAGGGGAATGACGGTTTCAATAAGAGAAAAATGTGATATCACTAAGTTACTTTTCATGTAATTGATTGGAATGATAATGATGTATGTGGAATTTCTTAATGATATATGTGTATAATAATAGAAGACAAAAACAAACTAAGTATACTTCAATAATACTCTATCAAAAAAGAAGGAAACATTTCATGTTGAAATCTCTAGTGATAATAAATCTCTAGATAATACCGGTGAGGTGATGGCCCATATGGCCATATGATTTGAAAAATTATATAAGAAGAAGATATTATTCAATAAATTGAGCTATAATGAAATGTATGATAATTTAGGTAATTTAATGAAAGACTAGAAAAGAGATGATAATTAAAATAATATTTCCTTTTGTGAGTATAAAATAAAAGGACATGTCAATGTTGATTGTCCTATGTTATAATATAAAAATAAGATTGATGAAAAGGATATAAAATATAAGAAATCAATGAATGAAACTTGTAGTTACTCTGAGGGATGCTTCAGTGAATTGGACAAGACTCCTGGAGAAAATTTTCATTGAGAAATTATTTTCTTCATGAAAAAACATATTTAAGGTACCTAATTTCTCTCTGATACATATTTAAAATAATTCTAAAGAAGAACATAATGATGAAAATTAGGAAATATGAAGAAATTATTGAATATTATAATATTTTTGAATATAACTTCAATAATCATAAATATAAATACTAAATTTTATATAAATATAATGCTTTTTCTGATAGTGTTAAATCAGACCATGCTATAGTGTGATAAAATAATTCCAAATTATGAAAAGAAAATACTAATCTGAAATTGTTGAATGACTAATTAAATAAATACATAGATATATTAAAAAAATATAATAGAAACTCTCACTCAAATGTTAGGAAAAAACTACACTAAAATATACATTAGGATGGATATGTAATTGGACAGAGAATAATTATTAGGAACAAATTTATTCCTAGTTCTACTGCTTCTAGTGGTTATTAATAAACTAGACCAAATAATGTTTTTATTTTAAAATGTATAAAATATTCCTATAGTAATCCCATTAATAAAATATTGGTTCTTAGAGATCCAATTACAAAAATTTCTATACCCAATAAGATTTGCGTACAAAAATAATTTTTTTATAAACAGTTTCTTCTATGGAACGTTCTTGAAGACCTCCAGTAAAAGTATATGGAATCAGACCAATGAGTTTTTTTGAAATATGACTAGATATTACTCATTTTTCAATAATTTAATAATGGTTTACTATGGACAAGTCAACTTTGGGGATAATTTTAAACGGAAAATCATTGGCCTTGTCTAAATTGGTTTCTCTAACTCAATATTAATTTTTAATGTATTTTTTATGGTTTAAAATATAATCTCTATAGAATATCATAGTTATGTGATGACAGTACTCATATAAAATTTTAAAATTATTCATATAATTTTTTTTATTATAAAAATGATTTGGTATTTACTGCTATGATAAATAAACCTTTTTAGGATGTTAATTTAGATTCATTAAATTCTCAAAAAAAATTATTTTCTAAGTGCCTTTTATAAGGAATGTTGGATTTGGCATAAAAGGCCAGTTCATTGCAACATTAACTCGCATAGAAAGATAACTAGAAGATGGTAGTTAAGGATATACCAAAACTCAAATTCCCATATGATATATTTTGTAACTCGTGTCAAATATGGAAACAACACAAATTATCTTTCAAACCAGATAAATAAGTATCAACTTCTAAAACCATAGAATTGTTTCACATGGATTTTTTTGGACATTCTAGCATTTCTAATTTAATTAGGAAGTTCTATGTATATATACTTTAAGATTTGTTTTCTAGGTATACTAGGGTAGTCTTTTTATCTCACAAAATTTAATCCTTCTATCACTTTACCAAAAATAAAAAATATATAGAAAACATAAGTGGACTTTGGATTATGAACAAAATAAGGGAACATGGTCATGAGTTTGAAAACCAGACTTTGAATCCTTTAGATAAAAAATATCTATAACCATTGCTTATTTCCCCCTTATTCCCCCTAGAATAATGGTGTTTTAGAAATAATAAATAGGACTCTTTAAGAGACTTATAGTAAAATAGATATTCAATATTACCTTCCAATTTTTTGGTAGAGGTGATGAATACAACCTACTATATAATTAATTGATTTTTTAGTTGGCTTATTTTAAAGAAAGTCCCATATGAGTTTTGGAATAATATAAAACCTATGGTTAATTACTTTAGAGTTTTTGTTTTCAATGAATTTATTCTTAACACTAATGATTATATAGACATGTTTTCTTCAAAGATTGATAATGTAATTATCCTTGGTCACTAAACTAATAGTAAATCCTATACAGTGTTTAACAAAATAAACAATATTGTATAAATGTTTATTCTTTTAAATTTTCATGAGACTAATACACTTGAGCATAGGTCTCCTTTAGAAAACCATGAGAATGATTTAAAAAATATTAACACTGATGCCAAACATACTAACACTGTTGTCAAACAAGTAGAAAAATCATCCAGTTCCGAGGAACTTCTAGAACATGATCCTAAACTTGTATAAGACCATTATATGAATATATCTTACATTGAAAGTGTTTTTAGGACTCGTAAATATGAACCTCTAGATGTTATAGTAGGATACATATATTGAGGTAAATAGACTAGATATTCTCTGAGAAATAAGAATTAACATCAACTATCCATATAATAACTTGAACCTAAAAACAACATTGATGCAATCAATGATGAATTATAGGTAATGGTTATGTAAGAAGATATTAATCAGTTTTAAAGAAAGAATGATTTGGAACTTGTTTTTATACCTAAAGGCTATATTAAAATTATAATTAAATGGTTACATAGAAATGAGGTAGATGAATCTAGTATAATAGTTATAAATAATACTGGACTTGTTGCACTAGGGTATAATCAAGAAACAGGTATAAAAAAGGGGGAAACTCTTTCATGTTTTTTCAAACATGAGTCCATAAGTGTACTGGTATCCTATGTAGCTAATTTTCATTTCAACGTATATCAAATATATTTCAAAATTGAATTCATGGGTGGTTTTATAATTGACTATGTTTTTGTTGAACAACATACCCATTTTTGAAAACCTCATTTCCCAAATCATGTTTTCAAACTAGAAAAGGATATATATGGATTAAAAAAAATTCCTAAGGATTTATATGAAAGGCTCGAAACTTTTCTAATTTCAATAGGTTTTTCATAAGGTATATCTGATCCTATTTTTTTATAAAAACAATTTCAAAAGAATTTATTTTTTTTCAAATTTATGTAAATGATTTTATCTTTGGATCTTCTACAAAATATTTGTGTAATAATTTTTCAAATATGATGAAAATTGAAATTGAAATGTTTTTAACGGGTGAATTGAAATTATATCTTGGTCTTCAAATTTTTTAAAATAAATATGGAATTATTTTAATGCAAAGTACACCAATGATATTTAAAAAATATTGGAAATAACTAAGTGTAATGAAACTCATATAAGTACTATATTTAAGTTGGATCTTTATAAAGATATAAAACTAGTGAATCAAACTACTTATAAAGGTTTGATTAGAAGTAATATCTACTTAACTACTAGATAACCTCACATTATGTTTAGTGTGTGCATGTGTGCCCATTTTTAAGAAAATCCAAACAAGTCCCATTTACTTTTGGTTAAAATAATTTTCAAATACATTAAATAAAAAACCAATTTATGTTTTTTCTACCATAGGGGATAAGAATTTGACAAAGAATGTTATTTAGATGCAACTTTTGAGGGATTAATGTAAGATATAAAAAAGAATTTTTGGAACATATCATTTTTTGGGATGGTATTTAGTATCTTAGTGTATTAAGAAGAAATATATGGTTACACTATCTACTGATAAAGATGAATACATTGGTATATGTAGTTATTGTGCTCAAATTTTATGGATGAAACATGCTCTTCAAGACCATGGATTTCAATTCAGACATGTCTCTATAAATTTTTACAACACTAGTGCAATAAACATCTCTAAAAAAAATTTATCTCACTCTAGAAAAAAACCTATTTGTCTAATACATCACTTTCTGAGAGGTTTTTTTCAAAAGGGTGGTCTAACTCTTGAATTCGTTTGAATTGAACATCATCTTGTTGACATTTTCACTAAACCATTGAATTCTGGGAGATTAAACTACATAAAACCTTAATATAGAAGGATAAATTTTGGTTAGAATTAAATTTATGGCACCCACCATTGGAAATTACCCACCTTTGTAAATTACCCACCATTAAAAATTACCCAAATTTATAAATTACCCATTGTTGACAATTACCCAACATTTGAAATTACCAACCATTATGAATAACCCACCGTTGGAAATTCCACACCATTGCATATCCTACTATTAGATAACCCATAATTGGAAAAACCTTCCATTGAAATTAATTCACGGTTACTATTTTTTTCTTTTCATGTTAATTTCTATTTAGATATAATTAAATTATTTAATTTTCAATTTTCAAATCCCTAAATAAAATAAATTAGACCCGTTGTTGAATTTTGATGCACACCCTCATGCCTTGTGTCCTTTGAGATTCTGTGAGACATATTATCTTCTCACTGTTTGCCTACCCTCAACCTCACCAAAACCGGCCATCTCTATACTAAAGGTTTGAGTGATGAAATATGATGAGTCAAATACAGAGGAGTCATGTCCTTCAAAAAATAAAAGATGAGATTCAAGAAAATCTATAGTGGAGTTGCAAAACCAGGAGCTTTAAAATTGAATAGTATTAGCTAAAAAATAAGTGAATTATGAGTGGTTGTTTTCAAGAGAATAATTTTTTATTATTGTTATTTAAGACTGTGGATGGTTTGAGTGGTTCTCGATTAACGAGAGGACATTCTATCCAAGGTTACTAAACTAGATTTCTCAGAAATTTTGTTTTAGTTCTATGGACGATAAATATTGGATTCAAAGTAGGATTTATGGAAAGAAGGTAGTGTTTTCTTAAATTTTATTATTTATATGTCTTAATGTACCTCATAAAGGTGTATCAAATTTCTATCAAGGGATAATCCATAGTGACATTGACAAATTTCTGTACAAACATTCCTTGGATTAGCTAACTGGAGATTGGATTTTAAGAAGACTGGCTACAACCAAATTAGATGATGATTTCTATTTACTTTTCATGTTCATACCGCAAATTTTGTTCTTTAGAAAAGTTGATTTTAGTAAAATGATATATCAAGATGTATATTTTCTCTACATTATGAAAAAAGATACAAAATCAACATGTACATGTATATACTAGTTCATATGAGAGAGATGTTCCGGACATATTCCAGGTTTAATTCCCTAATTTACCCTATGTTCATTTTATCCATTCTTAAGGAAAAAGGCATTGTTTCTAAGGATGAAGAATCAGAAGTAAATTGTGGTGGATATTTTTTGAATAATGTTATTTGTAAAAGAGTGAAGATTAACTAGAACCAAAGGATATGAAAATTGGTTCATGATGTTGACAAGTTATATATGGAATCCTTTTATTAGACCTATGAATCTTGTGGATCCTAGATTACATCTAGATCAGGTTTTTCTGTACTCTGATGTAGAGCATGAAGAAGAGGTGGAGGCTACTACTTCTAGTAATAAGGAAGAATTATCAGTAGAGGAGGGTAGTGGCATGGACTTACCTAATAGAACATCTATTACTTTTGTTCTGGATAATCCTCCTAGTTCTCTACTAGTTAAATAGACTCTTTTAAGATAATTGATTGAAGTAGTGGACACTGAAGTTTTAGAAGAAGAATGAAATTATGGGATTAATACTGTTAATGGTGACGATGAAGAATAAGTAGAAAACTTAATTTTTAATGGAAATGGAAATAGTGATAGTGATAAAAAATAATTTGATGATGGTGGGAGTGAATAAGATGGTAAAGAATAAGTAAAATATAAATAAGAAGAAAATGACAAAGATGAGAAAAATTATGATGAACATGCAAGTGATTGTGGTTTTGGCCATGATATTCTTGTGGACCATGAGATGCCTTAGGAAAATGTTTATTCTCCATGATATTTTTTTCATCTAGATCTGAGTAGAGACCAATATTTATATAAGACGGTGTTGGGGATACTAGAGATGAGTTGAAGCAATCTGTTGAAGGGATGAATCTCTAATCCATATTAGTCACTATATTGAGCCTGCAATTATTGATCCTCTTGTTTGGTCTTCTACAGTATTAGGGGTTTCTGATCTTAAACAATTGGATAGACATGTTGGATATTTGAGACCTAGATTGGATATCCATGACTCTAATGATGGTAGAATTCCACCAATTCATGGGGGGCCAATAATCATAGTTTGAGTAGAGATGGATCCAAGAGGATCAATGGTGGAATAGATAGATTTTTTAGGGGATATTTAGGGATTTTTTAGATGTTCCAATCATAATAAAGGAATTATATGCTACTGTAAAGAGAGTGTATATACCTTTACCTATTTTACCACATGTCATTTCTCTTATACCTATAGGAGTTGTATCTCAGGCTGATCTAGAGTCCTTCAGAGAGAGAATCCTTTATGATTTTATTGTGATTCTATGGAATTAACCTCCTTTAATCACAAATATCATTGAGATTGGTGATATATATATGTTGGGACTTGTGAAAAACCACATTCAACCAAATATGATTCATCACAATTAATAACTGGAGATATGGAATAAGAGGTTAGAAAATTAGTTGGATGCCATGCGGTATGTACTGGTAGGGTTGAGATCTTCTGTTATAGATTCTATAGATAATTTATCTGATTTGGGGGAGAATATATCTTCCATGTCTTCTACTTTTGATTTCTCCACCTCATTCCCTGGATATTGACTTGATTAGATCAGTGGATAGAGAGAAGATTCATGCTCTTTCAGGAGATCTTCCTAATATCCCTTAAGAGATTTTGAGAAACATTAGGTGTGAGAGTGATCAAGTTTATAATATGGTAAGAAAATGTATTGATAATATAATTAATGATAGATATTCCATAAAAAACGAAACCAAATATTATCTTTCCAGAACATATACCAAGTATGAGCTGAACTCTCACTTCATGTTCCTTACTAAGAACCGTTGGTTGCCACCAATTACAATAGCATTTAAGGAAAAGGTATACTAGTTGAAGGAAATTACTCCAAGGATTCATATGTTCATGGAGGAGAAGAATTACATTTTAGTTTTTTGGAGAAAGGAGGAAGTATCATCATGGAATTCATTAATTTAATAAATCTTTTATTGTATGGGTTTTGGAAAGCATTCATAGCACATGAAGACATTCCATTGTCTTTCCATATGACTCATCCAACTATTTATCCTGGTTATTTCACACCTTCTATTACTCAAGATCCAAATTATCCTCTACCTACTCAGTTTCATCCTCTTATATTGTCTCTGTAGAAATTCATTTTGAAACTTTTTCAAGTGATCATCACAGAGATTCTACTTTCTTCCTCTGTTCTAATAGCTTATTGTTCCATCTATCCAACCACTACCTCATCCTCAACATCAACCATTTTTCTATATGCCTCTAATATGGGAAAGGAACCTGCTATTACAACTACCAAAGATAATAAGTTATTTGTGTTAGGCTATGTCTCTGATAGAGACTGTTTTTTATTTTTCTACTACCCGTCCATTTTTCATCAATAGAATATCTATTTTTTATTCATCTTTTATCACTTTATATTTACTGTTTTTTATTGTTACCTTTTGATAATAAAAAATGAGTGAGAATAGATATGGAATTTATTTGAAAAGACTTATCAAAATCCTTTTATTAATGATTTGTGTTATTCCTTTGATACAATCTTCATTACTTATGTGTATTTACTTTTATGATTATTTTATATCTCATGCCATAACATTGACAGGTCTCTTCTATCATTTTTTATTTAATATTTTTTATTCAATAAAAATTTATATCTCGTATACCATATTATTTTATTTATTTTATATTTTAAAATTTTATCATTATGAACAAACTCACTCAATATAGTTTTGAAGTGGTTATAAGATGTCGTGACTTTTTAAAATAGTATTATATTATGTCAAAGTTTAGTTCATACATGGTCTCAAAAATTCTATGATTTGTGATCATAATAAATGAGATATTATTGGAAATAATTATTTTAATAATCAAAAATCATGTTAATTATGTTTTTAATGGGTTTTATGTTTTATGATATAATTTTAAAATATAAATCATTTTTTTTGAAAATTTGGCTAAGTGTTGAGAAGACTTACCATCAAACATTACTCATCGCTAGAAAAGACTAACCATATGACTTGATTCTCCAATAGAAACAACTTATTGTTGGAGTTGATTCACTAATACTCTTGATTCATTTTTGATGATGAATCATCATTAGGAAAGTGTAAATACCATTCATGAATCGCTACAAAGAGTAACTTATGGCCAGAGTCAAGTTTCCATCTGGAATGAGTCGCCATCCAAGATGTCTCACTGCTAGAATTTACCTAAAAGCAAAAAGGAAATTCATATGTGGATGAACATCCATTACACGATTAAGCATTGAGAAGATTAATTATTGAGCATGAGTCACCACTAGATCCTACCAACCACCAGACAACCTACCACTAGCCTAACTCACCATTTAACCTGACTCACCTTGAGAAATGAGTCGCCACAAGACCGACACATCATCTCGGTTTTGGGATATTTAAATTTAATGATCTTAATGGATATATTATTTCATTTAATGTAGAGGAATTTTTTAATTATTATAGTTAAACTATTTTAATGACCATTAATGATTATGTCACGAGTTTAGTATGAGGAGTGAACAGTTTCAAAGGATTACTCTAAGAGGTGGATGCCCCTGCTTTCTGAAAAGATAGTGACATGTAAGAGCTTTATAGAGTGAGATAACATGACCAAGTGGGAATTTTTTATTTAATAACTCTAAATGAAGAATTCCTATATAATTTTTGAATGATAAAAATTGTATTATATTTAACTTATAGATCCTTTCATACATTAAACACAAAGAGAGATTTTAATGCCCTATTTTACTACTATTTTTAAAGAAGCATCTTGATCTCCTCTAAAAGATACATATGTGGAGAAATAATCTTTCAAAGAGCATTAGGTCGAGCTATAATATTTTCTCAACATATTTAACCATTCCCTTTCTAATTTTGAATTTATTTTTAAGCAGTGTATTTTTTTTATTTTTTATTAACAAATATCATCTCTTGTACTGAAACTATAGGATACAAGATATATTCTTCTCTTAATTTTCATCTAATACCCACAATGGTTGTATAAGTTGTCTTTCTGTTACCTTTTATTTATTTATTTCCATTTTTATTGTGGAATATGTTTATTTTTTGTCCTAGATAGGTTGTTAGTTGTTTTTTGTTTACCCAAATGTAGTTGTTGATCAATATTATTTTTTTTATGATATTATTATTAGCAGGTGATTTATTAGTAGAGGGGATTATGTGTTAACTTGATACTAAGTCTATTATTTTATATTCCATTGTGTGTTTCATTTTGATTTATTTCAAATCATTAAACTGAATCAATATAAAACTATAAACAAAACTTCTACTTTTACAGTTATTCTTAACTAGTGTTTATATAAGTATTTTATTGAGTCAATTTATTTCAAAAGATAGAATAATATTCATTTTTTTAACTGGGCACTAATCAAGATTTGAGGAATATTTTAAAAAATAAAAATTATATTAAACTACTTTTTTCATTAATTAGTTGATTTTATTTTAAATTGGTGATTTTATTAAATTGTTTTTCAACAAAAAAATGTAATTTGGAACTCAATTCATCTCCCTATTCACTTACTCACTCTAACCAACAATGTAAAATGAAAATTTTCGATTTAATATTGACATAGAATGATCAGAACCCCAAGGGGGTATTTTTCACATTAAATTTATAACTAATTTAAAAAAATAGTTACTCGTATTAGGATATTTCTTAAATAAAGATGTTGATCATCCAAACCCATTTTGATATTATCATTATTACATAGGGAGGACCCAAATTTGTGCTCCTATAAAAATGATCCAAACCCTATCCTTCTATCATTGAACAACAGGTATGGAAAATTATGTGCATGCATGAAGGATCAATCAACTTGTGTTATTCATCCTGGTCACATTAATTTCCTTCATGTGTGAAGGTTTCTATCTTATTAATATTTTTCTAGAGAATATAATAGAATAAAGAATCCAATGAGAAATATATTGTGCATAATGATTCTCAATTCCTAATTAACCCAATATAATATACATAGATGTATATTTATAGTATTAGTGATTTTATTAATAAAATATTTAATATCATGAAGACCAATAAATAATATAATAAACAAAATATGACCTCATTCAAAATAATAATATTATTACTATTTTATGGTGTGTACTATCAAATGTGATGATAAATATTATTTTATAAGTTTGTAAATTAATATTTATTAGCAAAAATAGTCCTCATTTTCTCATCCCCATTTTCATTTATCAAATACTTGATAAAATATTTATTCAAAAATAAATATTCTATTCACAGTTTAGAAAATAAAAATCCATTAAATATTTAATAAATAAAACAAATATTATATTTACATTATGGTGAATAAATATTTAGTAATTATTCACATAATTAAATAAATTATTTAAAAATGAATTAATATTTTTTTATTACATTGTGAATATTTTTTGTCCATAAATCATGCCTAAAATTATTCATCACTCTTGAGAATAATATTTATTACAATAATTATGTATAATGTTTTTGAGATAAATAGAAACACTTAGTGTGTGACCCTCTAGGGTTCTTTCTTATTGGAATTTGGTGGACTTCTCTAATGTCCAAAATTATATTCTATGTGATAACCCAAATTTATATCACTAAAATTTTCCTCCTTATGATTATTTTATATAGTATGAGTTATATAAAACAACATATAGAACAAATTACAGTCATTATAAATAAATAATAAAACAAATAAGAGGTTTTTCTAGATGTTAAGAAGCCTATACTGATTAAATATTAACTTACCCTTCAGTATTGTAATATAACCCTAATGAATAGTTAATCATCCTAATGAATAGAAACCTCACCCATGAGAGTATAAATAAAATTTACACATCTCACAAGTAAAAGTACGATTTTATTATATCATAGTAAATGTTATTGAATATTTTAAAAAATTATTATTTTACTGCAAGAATTTTAGTAATTCATAAATATTAAATCACAATTTTATAATTAAAAAAATTATTTAAAAGAAAATAAATTTTCATAAAATAGATTTATAAATCAATATTTTTTTTTTTGATTTTATCAATAGTTTTATGAGACCTTATTTAATTTTTTAGAGTGTTAGAAAATCGGTTTTAAATTTAAAATATGTATTTTTCAGGTAAATATTGTTTTTATTTGAAAATTTAATTTCACATATTTAGAAAATTATTTTGGTAAAATGGATTCCATGATTTAATTTTTCACTTCCTTTAATTGTTATGGTGATTTTTTGGGGGTTTTCTAAAGTTTATTGATTTTTAGTGAATTGTAAAATACAAAAATTTATATTATAAATACACTATAAAAAATAAACAATTCCATAATTAATGGTTGATTTAATCACCATTGGTTTAAAATCACATGCAATTATTACTGTATTTTGTTATATGAATCAATATTATTGGTTTTCTTGAGAAAAATAATAAATTAATGAATATAACAATGCGAAATCACCCCACTAATCCACTATAAAAACCACCCACCCCATCTTATCATCACTAATATAATACTTGATTATTTTTATTATTCTTGAAAAATACTATTCCACAGTCTATCATTATATCCATGAGCTCTTGGTATTTCCCAAATACCAAAACTTCTTTCCCTATGGAAGTTAATTCAAGTGGAAAATCATCTTCTTTTTTCTTTCATTTTCAATTCACTTTATTTTCTTTTCATGTACTCACGTACTATATACATAATATCATGATAAACATCTTATAATATATATACTATAATTAGATCATGTTAATGGACTAACCATCATCAATTATATTACTCTCTTTTATTTTAAAAACAAAATCATCGTCCGGGAGGTGCTAATTTACAACATTTATGGACGACCAACATTTGTTCTTCAACTTATCTTTTAAGGATAGTATTGAAACCAATTGTATTATTAAAAAAGACTATAATATAATTATTTTAACCTATTTAATATTCTAGAACTAGTATATATACATAATACTAATTCATACGACAAAACTAGTTCGAGATGATTGAAATAAAGTTGTACTAATCTAAAGGATTATCACTATTGTTTCATCTAATAATTCATCCTAATACCATATAATAAAGGAATTATATATCTATTTTGTAATATGTGTTTTCATTAATATCATATAATTTCAATTCTGTAAAATTATTCCCATTCCACATGAACTACCATACTTACATACAAGTATATCAATCTTGAAAACTAATGGAATGGATGCTCCCAAGAGATAACATTGTATCATATATCTCATAAAAAGGCCATAATTGAACTTAGTAAAACCATAATAAATAAAATAACAGTAGATAAGGTTATTAATTAATTAATTAGTGGATTTAATTTTCATTATATGGGATGTTAAGCTCAAGTGTATAACTCATTCAGATACAAGGTAAGGGTTTCTACCCGAACGTCAATTTTCTTTCGGGTTACTATTATTCTATACTTACCTCAATTAAATTGTTAATTATTATTATATAATCCTAATAAATTTTATTTGAATTTAATATATATCTTTAATATTTTGAATTATTCTTCATTTTATGTGGATCTACATGTTTTAAAAAGATCCTTCAAAAAAATTACTAATAAACAAACTTGGTTCAAGGGAACTTCTCAAATTCTTAACTATTTTAAAGTAAATTGTATAATTTATTTTAAACCACAATTATTTTTGTAAAATTACTCATTTTATTATTAAAAAAATAACTTATTTTACTTCAGGTTTTACACAAATATTTTTACAAAAGGACTCTACTTTTGAAAGTAAAACATTATTTCTCTCAAGAATCACTCGATGATTTTATATGAGTATTTTCATTTATTTAAACACTCATATTGATACATATGTTTAATAGGGATTAATATTTTATGATATTATCCATCATATTTTATTAAATTTTTATGATAAGTTTGATTATGGATGTGCTATTTTGATACCATTCACCTTTTTACTCATAATGGTTAGAGATTATTCATACAGATTGGGGAATGTTATTCACATTTAATGTATATATTTTGATTTAATTTATTCCCTTTCATATGAGTAACACATTAAACTTATTATGTTATGGGTGGGGTCTTCTATATCCCCTAAAGGAATTGTAGGTCTCTTATGACAAAATAGAAATGGACTTGTCTAAGGCCTTGCCCATTTTCATATATGGTTTGGGCTAAGGCCTTAATAATTTTCTGTTTTCATAGATTAGGCCTTGAAGATATGGTTCAGATGTCCCACATTAAGCATACCCTAATTATGAAATTTGTAATTTAAATTCCATGAGTTTATTCTACTAGTAGAATATAAATATTTTTTCTTATTTTGGAATTATTTAATCATATTTTATTACTTCTATATTATGTTCAAGATTATGTTTTAATCGGATGTGTACTTTTAGTTATTCATCATGCATTATTATTTATTATTCAATTGTATTTCATACCCTTACTGATCTCACACATTTCTTATGTTTTATTTTTCCTCGATTTGTAGAAGTATATTATGAATGACTTGTAGGGATAATCTTGTAGATTTTATGTTCCCAAATTAATTAGTATTTTGTATTCCATTAAAAGTTGTAATTATTAACTCATGTATATATCTTGTTTTCCAAAGATACTAAAATATTCAGTCCTTTGGAGTATATTTTCCTTGCTTATATGATAATTAATGAAATAAGGTACCAACTCTGGGTAGCTGGGGTCTAGGTATTTACTGTTGGTAATAGATAATTTTTAGTAGAATCCTTGGATACAAGATTTAGATTATGGAACAAAAACCTATAATAGGATTTGAAGATAATCATACAAGAACATCCTATAATTTTGGTAAGGTGTAGATTATTTGGATATTCTTATAAATAAATCAATGTCAAGATAATAAAAGTGAAAGTGGTTTGGGAATAGATGTAACTAGGGGTAACAACATTGATAAGGTTTTCTGAGTTGGAATCGGGGTAACATGATACACAACAATGGGCCTTACAACGCATTTAGTTTCACACTCCCAGGGGCTTCTCTTATGATAATTTACATTTTCTTTACAACGAATTGTGAAGTATTTAATTTTAAATATGTCAAAAAAGATAAAATTCTTATTATTATGATATTAGACATGAATATAATTCCAATTTAACTAAATTATTTTACTAGTTCGACATTATACATTTTGATTCATAACATAATTTAGTGTGTACCATTATTTAGAAATGGTGGCTAGTGGAATGAATGGAAATCGCATGAATGTGCATATCCCATGTAGGGATTTCCCTCATATTCAATATAGTGATATTTTTATTAGATTTGTGGATTTTTTGGAGAAACGTATAACTATACTAGGATAGTTGAGTCAGGTTATGAACAATTACTTTACCTGTATGGAGCATCCCAATCCATAATGTGGATGAGAAATGTTATCCTGCTATTTATAACAAGAGACTCCATCATTCATTATGACTAAAACCCCATTAATTGTGGATTAGTGCATAAGTCCATATGATAATATATTTCTCACTTTATAATGTAATAAAAATTATAATGTTATCATGGAAGTTTACCATATCTCAGGAGATGTGGATCAGTTGTGTTCGTTAACTCAAAACATAAAGAAGGAGGAATAAATATAATAAATGGATGTGAAGGATTTTAATGAAATTTTCCATGAAAATATTTTCCTTATGAACAACAAGAAGATATAGAGGGGAAATTCTTGAGTTCCATATAGAAATGGGATTAAAATATTGAAAAGTTTGAATCCAACTTTACAAGGATACCAATTCATGTTTCAGAACATATATGTAATCTAGGGATCAAGATTTATTTATTATTTAATGGTTTATAAAATTTCCATCGAAGGGTACTATTATCCAAAAGTTTCTCATCACATGAAGATATTGTCTCATGGGATATAAAGGTAAATAAAAAGATTATCTATGTCTGATGACATTAAGGGAAAACAAGACAAGAAGATGTTGGAAGAGGATATAATGGATAAATGGGATAATAAAAAGGGAAATTTTCCAAAATGTGATACTTGTGGAAGGAAACACCCCTGGAGCCTTCCTAAAAGGAAAATGAGTGCACTACAAGTGTGGACATAATGTGCATCATACTGGGGATAGAAAGGGAATGAAAAAATCTATCAACATTAAATGTTATAATTATAGGGATATGGGACACTATTCTAATTATTGTCCAATGTTTC
Organism: Viscum album; assembly: GCA_963277665.1. Lineage (NCBI taxonomy): Eukaryota > Viridiplantae > Streptophyta > Magnoliopsida > Santalales > Viscaceae > Viscum > Viscum album. Next base: position 1,994,260,219 of record OY728135.1, on the reverse strand, counting down.
AAGATGCATGCCTCAAAAAATTCTAAGGGGAAGTTCCAAGCTTATGAGATCACAATAGCTAGGGTTGAAATTCCTAATGATGTGGTGGAAGGTACTTTATTAGTTTCGTCAAACTTAGACAATACTTTATTTGATTCTGGATCATAGAATACTTATATAAATTCCCAGTTTTCCAAGAAAATTATATATTTACAATTTGATTTAATAAAGGAGTTGTTAGTAAAAACTCATAAGGGAAGTATCATTGTAACAAATATTTGTCTACATGTCCCCCTTATGACACATAAACGTGTCTTAGTTTTTGAATTTATTTTCATACCCTTGATTGATTTTGATATAATACTCAATATGAGTTGGCTTTCAAATTATGATGTGAAGATCTATTGTTATAATAAGGAAGTTACAATTTTTTATAATGATGTCGGTTACCTTGTCATTATAGCTGAAACATCATCATATGATTCTTATCTAGATCCACCCCTAGTAGCTCAACTGAATTCAATTCTTAGGTATTATAAGAATGAAATATCTATGGGTGAGTAAATAAATCATAAAGTTGAGGATAAACCTATTGTGTAATAATATATTGATGTGTTTCCAGAGGATTTACCTAGACATCCTTTGGAGTGTGAAATTGAGTTTTTATTGATTTAATTCTTGATGCAAGGCCTATATCAAAAACTCCTTATAGAATTTACATATTAGAAATAGTGGAGATGAAGAAACATCTATAAGACTTGAGTACTAAGGGTTTTATTCTCCCTATTGTTTCTCTATGGGGATATACTATTCTTTTCATTAATAATAAATATTACTCTATGAGGATATGCATTAACTATATAGAAATCAATGCTATTATGATAAAGAAAAATTATCATCTTCCTCAGATTTATGATTTATTTGATCAACTTCATCATGCCTAATATTTTTTCCAATATTGACCTTTAATGTATATATCATCAGTTACATGTGAGGAATGAAGATATTCTGAAGACTATATTTAAAAATAGTTATAGGCATTATTAGTTTATAGTAATTCCTTTTAGACTGAATAATACAACCTCCATTTTCATGGATCTAAGGAATAGTGTTTTCATGGAATATATTTATAATTTTTTTGGTATTTATTGACGATATCATAGTGTAATAAAAAACCCATGAAGATTGTAAGAATCACTTGGGAATTATTCTAAAATCCCTTAGATGAAATGTGTTATTTGTGAAGTTTAGAAAGTGTGAATTCTAGCATCAAATAGTATATTTTCATGGAAATATTGTCACTAAGGATTGAAGCATAGTTGATCCTATGAAGAAAAATTCATTTCATGAATGGCCTACACCAATGAACAAAACTGAGGTACGTTGTTTTATTTGTTTAGTAGGTTATTACCGGTGTTTTGTTCATAATTTCACATGATTAGCAGACTCATTAACCAAGCTTAAACGTAAAGGGGTTAAGTTCATATGGAAAAAAATAATGTGAATAATATTTTGAAGAATTTAATATGATATTGTCGAATGATCCAATCATGAATCTACCATTAAGAAATGTTAGACTATTAATTTATAGTGATGATTCAAAGAAAGTAATTCATTGTGTCATTATGAAAAATGATAGAGTTATTTCCTATATAACAATGTAGTTAAAAATTCAGGAGTATAACTATCCAACTCATTATCTTGAGTTATATGATGTAATATTTCCTTTGAAGATATAGAGACACTATCTCTATGGCTAAATATGTGAGATATATACAAATAAAAATATCTTGAAATATATCTTCTCAAATAAATAACTTGACATGAGGCAAAGATTATTGCTTGAGATACTCAGGGATAATGATTTTTCAATACACTATCACTTAAGAAATCAAAAAAGGAATATTTGGCATTTAGTAAGAAGGATCTTGGAGTTCTAAACATAATGAGGATTTCCAAGGACCCCATATATATGGATATTGAAAAGATGGATATGGGAATTATACTTAAATGTGAATCATTATTACATTATCAATTGGTTACCCAACCATATTTATTAGATATGATTAAAATTTATTAGTCTAATGATGAGACTCTTCTAAATAAAATTAATGGTTTCAATGATGGGAAGTAGGATGACTTCATGTGTGAGGATGTAATTCTTAAATTTGGGTAGAGTCTTTGTGTTACCTCTATACCCGAACTAAAAATATAGTTATTGGATGAGGCAAATTGTTAGAATTTATCTATACACCCTAGAAGCACTAAGATGTATATAGATTGGAAGGATAATTTCTAGTGGGATAACATGAAGAGGGAATTACAGATTATGTATCAAGATGTTTAGTTTGTCAATAGGTTAAAGTTGAAAGACAATATCCTATAGGAGTATTGCACCCTCATCCAATTCCAACATAGAAATGGGATGACATTTTTATGATTTTTTTCATTGGATTTCCAAAACCTCAAAGAAAGAATGATGTGATATGGTTAATTATTGATCGACTTACCAAACATGAACATTTTATTGCTATAAGAGAGGATTTTTCACATGATCATTGTGCAAGGATCTGCATTAATGATGTTGTAAGACTTTATGGAGCACATATTTCAATTGTGTCTGGTCTCTATCCACAATTTACCATGAAATTTTGGAAACGTCTCCAAAAATATTTGTATATTAATCTTCATTTGAGTACTACTTGTCGCCCTCAAACTGATGGGAATTTAGAAAGGACGATCTAGACATTATAGAACATGTTAAGATCATTCTAACATTATATTTAAGGTATGTGGGATCATTATTTACCTATGTTGAGTTTTACTATAATAATAGTTTCCATTATATTATTTAAATGGAACTATATAAAGCATTGTACAGAAAGAGATTTTGTACACCAAAATGATAGGATGAAGTTGGTGAAAGATATCTTGTAGGGCCATAACTTTTGATGTAAAAAATAGTGAATGTAAAGAATTTTGAAACCCATATTGACATTACTCAAAGTAGAAAAAACAGTTATTCCAATAATCAATGGAATTATTCTTAATTTCAAGTAGAAGATCATTTTTTTAAAGTATCTCAATGGAAGGGTGTTATAAAATTTGAAAATAAAGTAAAAATGATCCCCATGTATAATGTTCCTTTTCCAATACTAGAGATAGTTTAAATTATGGATTATTTTTTAGAGACGACACCTATCCTTTCTAAATTACATAATGTGTTCCACATCTCATTATTGAGAAAGTACCTTCCAAACCCAACACATATACTCACTTCTGAAGGTATTTAATTGGAACCTAACTTATATTATTATGAAGAGCCTATCCAAAGTATAGACACTAAAGAACTGGTGTTGAGGAATAGGATGACTCTACTGGTAAAAGAACTTTTTAAAAATCAAGAAATTTTACAGGTGATGTGGGGTCCTAAAAATCTTGTGATGAAGAGCGACCCAAGTCTTTTTGTGAGGTGACATTTTAAAAGTTTTGAGGATGAAATTCTTATTGGAGGATAGAATTTGATGACAAACGATTATATCAATGAAATTTCTATTACTATTTTTATTTTATATACTATTAATCATATAAAACCACATATATTACACAATACAATCTTTATAAATTAATAATAATATAAATAAGATGTATTTCTCGATAGTAAGGAACCTATACAGATGAAACAGTAACTTGACCATAGAATTAGTAGTATGAAACTTATAAATAGTAAATTATCCTAATGAATAGTAACTTCACCGATGAAAGTATAAGAGAAATTTAGGCATCCCATAAGTGAAATTATGATTTAATTATACCATAGTAAAAGTTAGTGAATATTTTAATGAATTAATATTTAAGTGTAACTATTTATTTAAGTAAAACATATTTAATTAAATTTTTATAATTAATAAAATTATTTAAAATAAATTTTATTTTCATAAAATGGATTCATAAACCAATATTTTTTGTCTTATTATTTTAGGATAATTTTATGATACCTTAGTTAATGTATGGAAGTGTAATAAATTCAATTTAAAATTTAAAATCTGTATTTTTCAAGTAAATAAGGATTTTATTTAAAAATTAAATTTCACACATTTAGAAAATAATTTTGGTAAAATGGATTCCATATTTCAATTCTATATATGAGAAAATGGTTATGGTTAATTTTAGGGATTTTTCTAAAATAATTGCATTTTTAGTGAATAGTAAAATACTGTAATTTAAAATATAAATACATTATAAGATAAAAACACTATTCCTTGAGTCTGGGGTTATGTAAGAACGTTTCTTTCAAACTCATATAAACATATTACTTTATTTATTCGCAGTAATAAATATTGTTGGTTGTCTAGATCAAAATAATTAAATAATGAAGAGAATAATGAGAAATCACCCCTCTCCTCCACTATAAAAAACCAACTGTTCACCCCCTCTTATCATCACTCCTATAAGCCTTGATTCTTACCAATGTTATTCAAAAATACTCCTTCCTAGTCTTTCAGAATATCCATTAACTCTTTTTCTTTCCAAAATACCAAAACCCCTTTCTTAAAGGTGGTTCTCAAAGAGGATAATTCATGAGGTAAATCATCCTCCTTTTTCTTTCATTTTTAATTTACATTGTTTTCTTATATTCTCTACACCTCCTATACCCAAATTATAATTATAACTACAGTATAATAAATATATCTTAAATATATAATGTTAATTTAATATCCATCATCTATACCCTTTCTCTCAATATTTTATTTTAAAAATGAAAACATCATCTTGTAGTTGCCGATTTAGAGTCATAGTGGACAATGGACTTTCGTTCTTCAATTTCTCTTTAAAGTATGGTCATGAAAACATTTTTTATTAATAAAGACTATAATATATGTATTATAACCCATTTAATGTTCGATAACTAGTATATATACATAATAATTATTCATACAACAAATATAGTTTGAGATGATCGAAATACTGCAATAATAATCTAAACCATTATCACTACTGTTTTATCTAAAAATGCAAATTCATACCATATAATAAAATGAATTATATAACCATTTAATCTTACATATTCTCATTAATATTATATAAATTCAAATCTAATGAATTATTCTAATTTCACATGAACTTCCAAACTCATATGTAAATATACTAATTGTGAAATCTATGGGAACGAATACTCCCGAGCGATGATATTATATATTATAACTCATAAATTCAAGGGGGATCAACACGGTGATTGTATTTACTACCCGTTGATTCTTTTCCACCTATAGCAAGAGCGTGGACCCATCCTCCCTAGAAAGCTACACACAGAAAGCATGTTGCATACCCCATGCGTCTTCGCCTCCTTCAGAAGAAGGGTAAGCAATACTACCTGCCTGGAGAATTGGGGTGAAGTAAAGGATATAAACATTCAATCATGTTACTAAGCATCCAACAACCACATCCATCTCATTCCATCATCACCAGTGTCCTCCCTGACACCCACATGCATAAACCGATGTATCTCGCCACTCTAGGCACCATCCGCTGCCACAACCACAAGGCCTCCATGCCTCCACATATCACAACACCCCTCTATGGTCACATCACAACACAAGCAGTTGGAAATCAAACATCACATCTAATGGGATCTTGTCCCTTTAACAAGTCATCCAACCTTTATACATAATGAGCACCCATGGCTCTAAAGCACAAGGCACTCGGCCTTACGAACAAGAGGGTAACGAATAACCCTACCAGGAGTTTTCTTTTAACAGCCAACCATTTCTTTAATCCCTCTTGAATTAACAGATTTAGTTCATATGTTACAATTCCCAGAAACCTATTCAGTAAGCTATCAAAAAGGTTATACATTCTTACTTTGCCAATTTGATTAACATCAAAATATAACAACTACAACAACGGAAACAACTAGATTCATTTACATGCCTCTTTATCTTTATCCAATTAATTATCAACTAATTCCAGCTTTATGTTCTTTATCAATTTACATCATGTACGAACAACTAATCAAAGCTAGAATAGATATCACTCTATCTAGCAAACAGGATGCAAACCGTTATCACGGTACAAAGCAACAAAAAGTGGTCAAAATAATTCCTTCAATCCAGTTCAAGTATTTAATTAAGTCAATTCTATTGTGATCCAAAGGGGTAAATCATGCTAACTCTACGATTTCACATAAATTTTTAGAGAAGCCACGAATCCCCTACCTCAAAGGTTTTCGAGGAAACCCACAACGGTTGAAGACCGCCCAAGGAGACCGGGATGATTCACCAAGGATCCTCCCCATATCTCCTCTCCTAACACAACCAAGACCAAAGAACATCACAAACGACATCCACACACCTATATCTACCCATAACTGGCGTAGATCTAATATCCCTAGAGAATAGGAGGAGTATATCAAGGTAAATCTAAGAAACCAAACAAAAAGGATCACTTACCTCGAGAAACCAGCTTCGATTCACGAAGATAAGCCTCCGGATCACCTCCAAAATTCATGGGAGAGGTTCTTACACGTCCAAGGAAGGGTAATCCTGAGTTATGGCCTCTTAGGGGCTTAAACGAGGTGATTAAAGGAAAACGAGTTAGATCCACAATTTTAGGATCTATCTTTTAGTGCCCACATGGTTAGTTCACATGGTTTAACAAACCGCGCACTAACTGTACGTTAGCTTCTGCCTTGACAACCCCTCTGCGCACGGTTAGTCCGCATGATTAGGCAAATCGTGTGCTAACCGTGCGTTAGCCACTACCCTCAAGACCAGCCTTGCACGGTTTGGCCACACGGTTTAGGAAAACTATGCCCCAACAATGTGAATTCTATTACCCTTTAACTATCCTCAAAGGTCCACCCAAACACACCCCCAAGTCCCCTTGACTTACCGGAACACCTCTAGTACGGAATTTTCACAAAGGAATAGACCGGAGAGGTCCAGGACATTACATCAAATTCCTCTCAAAACATTCTCATCCTCGAGAATCCAAAACCCACCTAAAGAGAAAATGAAACAGGGTATGAAAAAAACCCATTGAGATACCTCTCAAAAGATAGAAAGCCACCAAAGAAACGAAGGGAGTCATCTCATAAACATGATGGTTTCATAACCACATAAGGAATCGTCATTACATGAAAGGGTTAAAAATTAAACAACTCTGGGTACTGATAACGTATCTGTGACTCACATTCCCATGTACTCTCCTCCATGCCACAGTGTCACCACAAGACATGAGCTAAGGCGATGGAATGTCCCCGCAACACCTTCTCCTTGAGGTCTTGGATATCCACGGGTCTCTCCTCAAAGGTGGCATCATCATCAAAATAAATCTCTCCCTAATCGATGATGTGGGAGTCATCATGAGGATAACGACATAGATGTGATACATGGAAAACATCATGTATCTAACTCAGCTGAGGGGGAATTGCTACTCGATACTCCATCGCTCCCACATGAGCTAACACCTCGAAAGGCCCAACAAAGCGGGGAGAAAGCTTACTCCCATGACCAAACCTTCACGGCCCATGACGGGGAGTCGCCTTCAGAAACACGTGATCCCCAACATTAAACTCCAAGGGTCTCCGTCTTTGATCGACATAGGATTTCTGACAATTTTGTGCTGCCTTCATCCTCTCATGAATCACCTGAACCATCTCTATTGTATTATTCACTAGTTCTGGTCCAAGAATTGCTGTCTCTCCGACCCCAGTCCAGTACAACAGAGAACGGCAAGATTGACCATACAAGGCTTCAAACGGCGCCATACTAATGGTGGAGTGAAAACTATTATTGTAAGCAAACTCCGCCAAGTGTAAGTGCCTCATCAATGAACCTCTAAATTCATGAACACAAGAGTGTAACATGTCTTCAAGAGTCTATATGGTTCGCTTTGTCTTCCCATCTGTTTGAGGATGAAAAGTAGTGCTAAGGCATAGTTGAGAACCAAAAGTATGTTGGAGATCTCTCCACACCCTAGAGGTAAAATGAGGATCTCGATATGAAATGATCATCCTTGGGACTCCGTGAAGTCTCACCACCTCCTCCAAATACTGCCTCGACAAAAAATCCACTAAGCATGACTCCTTGATCGCTATGAAGTGGGACGATTTTGTTAAATGATCCACTACTACCCAAATAGCATCATGTCCTCCCAGAGCTCAAGGTAAACCTATAACAAATTCCATTGATATGTCCTCCCACTTCCCCTAAGGAATCTCTAATGGCTGGAGAAGACCACCAGGAACATAGTGTTCGGCCTTCACCTTCTGGCGGATTAAACATCGAGACCCAATCTCCACAACCACACGCTTCAGCCCATGCCACCAAAACTGACTACTCAAGGATCCGTACATCTTCATCACGCCTGGATATGATGCTATGGTTGAACTATAGAACTCTCTAAGAACCATCTCACGTATCTCCAACGGAACAAAAATCCTTCCATGATACAACACACTGTGTTGTTCATCCTCAGACCAACCATCAGGGGCCTCACCACAAATGACTCGGTCTCTCCAGACCTCCACCTCAAGATCCCCCAACTGGGACTCTTCCACCTTATGCACCAAGGATGACTGTACCGTCTTCTGAAAAATACATCATCTACCTCCGACTTCTCCCATATCAAGATGCAATTCTGAAAGTTCTTTCATTACACTCTAGGAATCACCAGATTCATGCATAGCATCACTACGTGAATTTCAGCTCAGCGCATCAGCTATATCATTCCCCTTTCCTGTTGTATACGATATTTCGAAGTCATATTCTTGTAAGAACTCCATCCACTAATGCTATTGTAAGTTCAAGTCATGCTGGGAGAAAACATACCTCAAACTCTTATGGTCGGTGAAAACCACAAAGCGCTCACCAATGAGGTTATGTCTCCAAAACTTCAGAGAAAAAACCACGGCTGCCAACTCGAAATAATGGGTGTCATATTTTCATTCATGGGGATATAAATTCCAAGACCCATAAGAAACAACTGACCTCAGCTACATAAGAACACAGCCTAACCCCAGACATGAAGCATCACAGAAAACATCAAACTGAACTCCTTCAGCTGGAAGATAAAGGACTAGGGAACTTACTAACTTCTCATATAGATACTTGAAAGCTACATGACATTGATCAGTCCATATGAATGGATGATACCTCTTGGTCAAAGATGTCAGAGGAGTCGCAACCCATGGGAAATTGGCCACGAACCTCCTGTTGTAGCCTGCGAGACCAAGGAAACTTCGCACCTCTGAAACTCTCTTGGGGGCTTCCCAAGACACAACTGATTCTATCTTTGATGGATCCACTACTACTCTCTATTGGAACACAACATGCCCCAAGAAACGGACTTCTTGAGCCCAAAACTCACACTTCAACAACTTCCCAAACAGCCAATGTCGACAAAGAACTCCCAAAATGGCTCGTAGATGCTCTGCATGCACCTATTCATATGTGGAGTACACAAGGATGTCGTCGATGAAAACTACCACGAACTCTTCCAGGAATTCATAGAACACAACATTCATTAAACCCATGAGAAAAGCTGGATCAAATCTAGAGCATTCTCCATGACTAATGGTATTACAACAAACTCATAATTCCCATGAAGACAACGGAAAGTAGTCTTTGGGATATCCTCATCCTTCACACACATCTGATGATATTCTGACCGTAATTTGATATTTGAGAACCAACTTGAGCCCTTCAGTAGATCGAATAAATCATCAATCTGCAGAAGAGGATAGAGGTTCTTTATTGTAACTATGTTTAAGCGATGATAATCGACACAAAACCACAAACTGTCATCGGCCTTCTTCTTGAACAAAACTGGTACACCCCATGGGGACACACTTGGTCGAACAAAACCGCACTGTAATAAACCATAAATCTTTAAACTCAGCTCTCGTAACTCATAAGGGGCCATCCTATATAGAGACATAGAGATAAGAGACGCTCCTGGATCTAGCTCAATCCTAAACTTGATCTCTTGTCAAGGGGGTAATTCTACAACCTCTTCTGAAAAAACATCAGGGTACTCCTCTACGACCCTAGGAAATTCCAACTGTCGAACCTCTGAAGAACTCAGCATCATCTCATCCGCCATGGACGATAAGGATAGAACGCGCCAATATCCCATCTGAGGATCTCGCTCACCAACAAACACCACCTTCTCTCCATCCACACCGATGAAGATGACCTTCTTACTGAAGTAATCCATGATAGCCTGCACCGAATACAACCAATCCATGCTAAGGATGACATCATATGGTTGTATACGTAAACATAGGAAATATCCCCAAGAGCAGTTTTTCCCCAACACTAGCTCATAGTCTCTACATACTTCAAACAAGCTAGCTCGACCTCCAACTAGCGTAGTCAATGCCAAGGCACTGGAAGCCTCTCTACCTTAAGTCCCAAAGCATGGACAAGGGTAGGTGATATGAAGGAGTGTGTCGCTCCTGAATTAAACAAGGCATACACCAAGTTAGAAAATAAGAAAAGGGTACCTCGAACGACATCTGGCTCATCTTGTGCTGGCAACGCTAGAGCATGAAGCTGAATACAACCTCTTCCACGGCCTTTATGACCCTGATGACGACCACCACAATGGGATTGCTCTACTCTCTGAGGATGGGGAGCATCATGAGGTTATCCTCTACCTGCCCCATCTCCCCTCTGGTGATCTAAAGCTAGTGCAACTGGCTGCTGAGGCCTCGGTGGAAACTACGTCAACAGAGGATCCTTAAGTGTAGCACCCATTGCACAATGACCACTCTGAAAGGTCGGGCACTCCCACTGCTGATGGCCACAACCACCAAAAGAAAAACAAGAACACAATCCCTTGGCATTGTCCTGAGATTTGCTTCCTCTGGAGAAAAGTGATGTGAAGGGCTGGGAACTACCCCCGGCTAAATGGAAACCCTTTAGCCCCGAAAACTAGGATCCACGTACCACAGCCTTGCTTCATGATGGATCCTGAAGATCCCCTTCTCATGATGATATGATCCTATCCAATTTCTTCTCAACAACCTCTTCCATCTCCAGCACCTCGAGATATGTCTTCAACATAAATGGGGTGACCTGACGCTGGATCTAGGGACGCAAGCCTCTTCGAAATGCCTCGTCCTAGCCTCCTCATCTGGTAACAGGTCCGAAGAATATCGTAAAAGGTTCCTGAAATGGATTCCAAACTCCCAAACACTGGAGCTCCCCCATCGAAGGGTAAGAATCTCCTGGCGACTGGACACCCTTGCAGTCGAGGAAATATTCTTGACTCTGAACTTGTCTCGATACTCCTCCCATGTGATCGTTGACTCTTCAAGATCCCTGAGGAACATGAAACAGCACTGCCTTACTGCTCCATGCATCATCGTCACAGCTAAGGACACCGAGTGCTCTTTCCAAGCACGGGTCGAACTGAAGCCTATCTCGACCTCCTCCAACCAGTCATTCATGACAGCATCTGAAACGGAGCCCGCGTACTTCTATAGACTCTGGCACTGAAACTCTCGGAGTGTCTTTCTCTATGTGTCGTCATCATAACCCACTACCCTATGACGACCTGCTGGAACAGACTGCTGGACATCTTCTACACAAACCTGATGAGGACGTCGACCTGGAGCCGTACCTGCAAAATAACAAACACTTAGAGCTCCTAATACTAGAATATGGAAGACTCAACATTAATTAATTAATTGTTTTCTTTCATTCCTTTTAGGTTAACCTATCCCATTGTCTACCCATTCACACACAGGCACAAAGAATAATGATGCATGATCATATCCTTGGTTTCTACCCTACAACTAGTATCACCTTGTTTAGTAGTGATTGTAAACATAAAGGTCCATACATCATATCATAGGGGACCCTAAACAGCTATGTATTAGCTGTTTTTCAGTGTTTAGTGTACTTGATAAACATGAATGACATTGTTTCCCTACCAACCCATGCAACCTCACATGTGCCAGCTCCAAACATTATCTTATACATCATCTTGAGCCTCTAATACCACTCTGTCATGACCCCCTCCCCACAGAGTGTACCCCTCCTGGGCCGGAAATGTGAAAAGGGAGATAATGACCCCCGAGTGCCGCCTCCAGTAGGCCCCGGGTTGGTGACTAGCACCGAGGGTATAATAAACACATAGATGGGAGACATTACCCTCTAAGAGAACACATGCAGAAGAGAGAGATAAGATAGAAACCAACCAACTCAAAATTAGAACTGAAACATAAAAGAAACCGATGTACATATATGAAATGAAATGAACAAGTAAATCAACTAAAAGGGAAAACTACAAGTACCCAAAAGAAATTAAAACAGCAGCGACCGCAAGCCCGAACAGCTCCTCCAACCACAAGCTAGTAGTAACCAGATTGATACCTAACCTGCTACAAGTGACCTGAAAAATAGTTTATATATACGTAGGTTTAGTATAACAGTATACTCAATATGATCCTCCCTGAAGCCTCTCATGCAAAAGTAAAGGAAGCATGCTAAAGCGCAGTGAAAAATAGTGAAACTAACTCATCCCCTAAGCAGGTATACTATGCTCCCAACCTCACCATGGCTACCCTCACCAAGTAATGATACATTAATATATCATATAGAAAAGGATATCAAGGTTACCCCTCTACAACTTCCTAACTGGTTTGCTGCTTTTCCCCAAAGACATATGTCATGTGCATCTCTCTTCAAAGGCTTTCCTGTATATACAAGGGCTAAGCTCCACAATCTGCACCCCATGCACCACATAGGCTTTCCTGCAGACACCTGGGCTAAGCACCACACCATCCTCACAACCAAAAGTAACCAGGTTGTTTCCATGAGCCACCAAATCTTGCATAACATGTATCATACATCGGGTATTATACCTCAATCCATTACAGCCTATACGCCAAGTAAGGATCCTCAAGCCATCACAACCTATACACGTTACGCCTATAGTAGTCCATAGGATACTATATCCAGAATATATGTGTGGAAATAACCACAAGCCATTACATCCCTCTACACACATATATGATGAAAACTAACTATTCTTCCAATGGAACTAGTATCTACGAAGAGAAGAGGGCGAGTCTAAACGGTGTACTTAGCCATTCATCCTCCAATCAGAATGTTGGGGAAAACACCCCCCCCCCCCCCCCTCAAGGCTCAGAATCCCCGGGGTGTCAGTTTCCCTTATTGACAGGGTGGAGTAGTGTATAGAAACACATAAAGTACAGAATATATAACTCACAACCACACTATGGGCATAACCTAGTCTCAGTCTCAGCTGCAGCTAACGTCTCTCGGACTCCGGGCTGCTATTTCTAAGACTATGTATCCAATAAGCACACAACCAATTAAAGAGCTTCATTAGATTACTTCATTCCCTTTTTCATTAGTTCCACTTTATGTTAATTAACTCCTTGCAAATTAATTAACCATGAACACAACCACAATAAACTTCATTGGAATCACATTCAATATCAATTGTTCCTTTAAAAGTTACAACATCACCATTAAATTCTAACATCTCCATCCCCATTAATTATCAACATTTAATCAATCATTCATTACAGAAATTACTTTCCCATATTCCTAGGCATTCTAAAAAAGAAACTTATGCTACTAAACACAAGGGGGTTCAACACGGTGAGAAGATGTACTACCCATCGAGTCTTTGCCGCCTATAGAAAGAGTGTAGACCCATCATCCCTCGAGAATCTAGACACAGAAAGCACATGGAATACCATGTGCCTCTTCACCTCCTTCAGAAGAAGGGTAAGAAAGACTAGCTGCCTGGAGCAGTGGGGTAAATTAAAGGAGATAAACATTCAATCAAATTACCAAGAATCAAACAACCACATCCATCCCATTCCATTATCACCAGTGTCCTCCCTGACACCCACATGGATAAACTGATGCATCTCACCACTCTAGGCATCATCCGCTGCCACAACGACAAGGCCTCCCTGCCTCCACATATCACAACACCCCTCCAGGATCACATCATAGTACAAGCATCTGGAAATAAAACATCACATCAAAAGGGCTCTTGGCCCTTTAACAAGGCATCCGACCTTCATACATAATGATCACCCATGGATCTAAAGCACAAGGCACTCAGCCTTACGAACAAGAGGGTAACTAAGAACCCTACCAGGAGTTTTCTTTTATCAACCTACTACTTCTTTAATCCCTCTTGAATTGACAGATTCATTTCGTAGGATCCAATTCCGGGAAACCTATTCAGTAAACTATCACAAATGGTTTAACATCCTTATTATGCCAATTTTCTTAACATAAAATTATAACAAATACAACAACGGTAACAACTGGATTCATTTACATGCCTCTTTATCTATATCCAATTAATTATCAACTAATTCCATCTTTACGTTCTTTATCAATTTCCATCAATAACGAACAACTAATCAAAGCATGCATAGATATGACTCTATCTTGCAAACATGAGGCAAACCGTTATCACCGTACAAAGCAACAACAACTGATCAAACAAATTCCTTTAATCCAGTTCAAGTATTTAATTAGGTCAATTGCATTGTGATCCAAAGGGCTAAATCATGCTAACTCTACCATTGCACATAAAAAATTATAGAATCCATGAATCCCCTACCTCAAAGGTTTTCGAGGAAACCCACAACGGTCGAAGAAGGCCCAAGGAGACCGGGCTGATTCACCAAGGATCCTCCCTACATCTCCTATCCTAACACAACCAAGATCAAAGATAATCACAAAATACATCCACACACATAGATCTACCCATAATGGGTGTAGATATAAGATCCCGATAGAAAAGGAGGAGTATATATATGTAAATCTAAGAAACCAAACAAAAAGGATCACTTACCTCAAGAAACCGGCTTCGATTCGTGAACAGAAGCCTCCGGATCACCTCCAATACTCTTGGGAGAGGTTCTTACACATCCATGGAAGGGTAATCCCATGTTATGGCCGCTTAGGGGCCTAAACGAGGTGATTAAATGCAAAACGAGTTAGATCCACAATTTTAGGATCTAACTTTAAGTGCCTGCATGGTTAGTTTGCCTGGTTTAATGAACCGTGCGCTAACCGTACGTTAGCTTCTTCCTCGACAACACCTCCTCGCATGGTTAGTCCGCACAGTTAGGCAAATTGTGCACTAACCATGCATTGGCCACTGCCCTCAAGAGTAGCCTTGCACGGTTTGTCTGCACGGTTTAGGAAAACTATGATCCAACTGTGTGAAGGCTACTACCCTTTAACTTTCCTCATAAGTCCACCCAAACACACCCCCAAGTCACCTTGACTTCCCGGAACACCTCTAGTACCACAGTTTCACAACGGAATGGACCGAAGAGGTCTGGGACATTACATCAGATTCCTCTCAAAACATTCTCATCCTTGAGAATCCAAAACCGACCGAAAGAGAAAACAAAATAGGGTTTGAACAACCACCCACCGAGATACCTCTCAAAAGTGAGAATGCCACCAAATAAACGAAGGCAGTCAACTCATAAACATGAAGGTTTCATAACCACTAAGTAATAGTCATTACATGAAAGGGTTAAACATTAAACAACTCTGGGTACTGAGCACGTATTTGTGTCTCACGTTCCCATGTACTCTCCTTCATGCCACTGTGTTGCTAAAAGACACGAACTAAGGGGATGGAACATCCGCGCAACACCTTCTCCTTGTGGTCTTGGATATCCATGGGTCGCTCCTAAAAGGTGGAAACATCAACAAAATCAATCTCTCCCCAATAGATGATGTGGGATTCATCATTAAGATAACGACGTAGATGTGATACAAGGAAAACATCATGTATCTGACTCATTTGAGGGGGAACTGTTACTCTATACACCACACCTCCCACATGATCTAACACCTCGAAAGGCCAAACAATGTGGGGAGAATGCTTACTCCCATGACCAAACCTTCGCTGCCCACGATGGGGAGTCACCTTCAGAAACACATGATCCCCAACATTTAACTCCAAGGGTCTCCTCCTTTGATCGGCATAGGA
The DNA here is from genome assembly GCA_963277665.1 of Viscum album. Taxonomy (NCBI): domain Eukaryota; kingdom Viridiplantae; phylum Streptophyta; class Magnoliopsida; order Santalales; family Viscaceae; genus Viscum; species Viscum album. Next base: position 1,994,244,223 of record OY728135.1, on the reverse strand, counting down.
TTTCTGATGATCTTGTGCTTCCTTCATCCTCTCATGAATCACCTGAACCATCTCTGTTGTATTATGCAGTAGTTCTGGTCCGAGAATTACTGACTCTCTGACCCCAGTCTTGCACAACGGAGAACGGCAAGATAGGCCATAAAAGGCTTCAAACTATGCCATACTAATGGTGGAGTGAAAACTATTACTGTAAGAAAACTGCACCAAGTGTAAGTGCCTCATCCATGAACCTCCAAAGTCATGAACCCAAGAGCGTAACATGTCTTCAAGTTTCTAGATGGTTCGCTCTGTCTGACCATCCATTTGAGGATGAAAATTTGTGCTAAGGCATAGTTGAGAACCAAAATCTTGTTAGAGACCACTCCACACCCTGGAGGTAAAACAAGGATCTCGATTAGAAATGATAGTCCTTGGGACTCCATGAAGTCTCACCACCTCCTCCAGATATTGCCTCATTAAAAATTCCATTGAGCACGACTCCTTGATTGCTATGTAGTTGGGCGATTTTGTTAAACGATCCACTACCACCCAAATACCATCATGTCCTCTCTGAGCTTGCGGTAAACCTATAACAAAGTTCATTGATATGTCCTCCCACTTCCACTAAGGAATCTCTATTGGCTGGAGAAGACCACTAGGAACATGGTGTTCGGCCTTCAACTTCTGGCAGACTAAACATTAAGACACAAACTCTGCAACCACACGCTTTAACCTAGGCCACCAAAACGGACTCCTCGAGGATCTATACATCTTTGTCATTCCAGGATGTACTGCTAAGGGAAAACTATGGAACTCTCTAAGAACCATCTAGCGCATCGCCAAAGGAACAAAAATCCTTCCATGATACAACACTCTGTGTTTTTCATCCTCAGACCTACCATTAAGGGTATCACCACAAACGACTCAGTCTCTCCAGACCTCCACCTCAATATCCCCCAACTGGCACTCTTCCACCTTCTGCACCAAGGATGACTGTACCATCATCTAAAAAAGACAGCCTCTACCTCCGAATTCTCCCATATCAAGATGCAATGCTGACAGTTCTTCCATTACTCTCAAGGAATCACCAGATTCATGCACATCATCACTACATGACTTTTAGCTTAGCGCATCAGCTACAACATTCACCTTTCCAAGGGTATACGATATTTCAAAGTCATATTCCAACAAGAACTCCATCTACCAACATTGTCGTAAGTTCAAGTCATGCTGGGAGAAAACATACCTCAAACTCTTGTGATGGGTGAAAACCACAAAGCACTCACCAATGGGGTAATGTCTCTACAACTTCAGAGCAAACAATAAGGCTGCCAACTCATGATCATGGGTGGCATAGTTGCGTTCATGGGGATTTAACTACCGAGACCCATAAGAAACAACTGACCTCCTCTATATAATAACACAACCTAACCCCATATGTAAAGCATTGTAGAAAACATCAAACTAAACTCATTCAGCTGGAAGACAAAGGACTGGAGCACTTACTAACGTCTCCTTTAGATACTCGAAAGCTTCCTGACACTGATCAGTCCATATGAATGGCTGATCCTACTTGGTCAAAGATGAAAGAGGAGTCTCAACCTGTGAGAAATTGGCCACGAACCTCTTGTAGTAGCCTGTGAGACCAAGGAAACATCGCACATCTGAAACTGTCTTGGGGGCTGCCCAAGACACAACTGCTTTTATCTTTGATGGATCCATAGATAGTCCCTATTGGGACACAACATGCCCCACGAAACGGACTTCTTGATCCCAAAACTCACGCTTCGACAACTTCTCGAACAGCTGATGTTGATGAAGAACTCCCAAAACGGCTCGTAGATGCTCTGCATGCTCCTCTTCAGATGTGGAGTACACAAGGATGTCGTCGATGAAAACTACCACGTACTCATCTAGTAATTCACATAACACAACATTCATTAAACCCATTTACATATCTAGATAATTCGTCACACCAAATGGCATTACAAAAAACTCATAATGTCCATGAAGACAACGAAAAGTAGTCTTCGGGAATAACCTCATCCTTCACACGCATCTGATGATATCTGGACCATAAGTAGATATTTGAGAACCAACTTGCGCCCTTCATTTGATCAAATAAATCATCAATCCAAGGAATAGGATAGAGTTTCTTTATTTTCACTTTGTTTAAGTAATGATAATCGACACACAACTGCAGACTTCTGTCAGCCTTCTTCACGAACAAAACAGGTGCACCCTATGGGGACACACTTGGCCGAACAAAACCGAACTGCAATAGTCCATCAAGCTATATACGCATCTCTTGTATCTTAGAAGGGGCCATCCTATATGGAGACATAGGTATAGGAGACACTCATGGCTCTAGATCAATCCCAAACTCGATCTCTCGTCAAGGGGGTAATGCTACAACTACTTCTAGAAAAACATCAGGGTACTCTTCTATGACCCTAGGAAACACCAACTGTCGATCCTCTGAAGAACTCATCATCATCTCAGCTGCCATAGATGATAAGGATGGAACATGCCTATAACCCATCTGAGGATCTCGCTCACCAAGAAACACCACCTGCTCTCCATCTGCGCCAATGAAAATGACCTTCTTCTTGAAGAAATCCATGATACCCTACACCGAATACAACCAATCCATTCCAAGGATGAAATAATATGGTTGTTTCCATAAACATAGGAAATCTCCCCAAGAGCGGTGTTTCCCCAACACTAGCTCATAGTCTCTATATACTTCAAACAAGCTAGCTCAACCTACAACTGGCATAGTCAACGCCAAGCGCACTGGAAGCCTCTTTACCTCAAGTCCCAAAGCATGGACAAGTGTAAGTGATATGAAGGAGTGTGTCGCTCCAGAATCAAACAAGGAATACACCAAGGTTGAAATCAAGAAAAGGGTACCTCGAACGACATCTGGCTCGTCCGGTGCTAGCAACGCTAGAGCATGAAGCTGACCACGACCTCCTCCACGGCCTCTCTGACCCTGACGACGAGCACCACTGCGGCCTCACTCTGCTCTCTGAGGACGGGGAGCATCATGAGGATGTCCTCAACATGCCCCATCTCTCCTCTGGTTATCTAAAGCTGGTGAAACTGGCTGCTGAGGCCTCGGTGGAAACTCCCTCAATGGAGGAACATGAAGCGTAGAACTCGGTGCACGATGACCGCTATGAAAGGTCGGCCACTCCCACTGCTGATGGCCACGACCACCACAAGAAAAACAAGCACCTAATCCCTTGGCATAGGCCTAAGAGTCGCTTCCTCTGGAGAAACATGATTTGAAGGGCTGGGACATACCCCCGGCTGAATAGAAACCCTTCTGCCCTGAAAACTATGAACCCTGGACCACATCCTTGCTTCGTGAGGGATCATTACGATCCCCTTCTCGTGATGATCTGGTCCTGGCCAAAGTCTTCTCAACAACCTCTTCCCTCACCAACACCTCAAGATATGTCTGCAGCATAAATGGGGAGACCTGACGCTGGATCTATGGACGCAAAGCCTCCTCGAAAAGCCTCGCCCTGGCCTCCTCATCTGGTAACAGGTCTGAAGCATATCGTAAAAGGTTCTTGAAATGGATTCCAAACTCCCGAACACTGGAGCTCCCTTGTCGAAGGGTAAGAAGCTCCTGGCGACTGAACACCCTTATAGTCGAGGAAAGGAACTCGACTCTGAACTTGTCTCAAAACTCCTCCCATGTGATCATTGAATCCTCATGATCCCTGAGGAACAAGAACCATCACTTCCTTGCTGCTTCACGCAGCATCGTCACAGATAAGGACACCCATTTCTCCTTCCGAGCATGGATTAAACTAAAGCTTATCTCGACCTCCTCCAACCAGTCTTCCGTGACAGCATCTGAAACGGAGCCCTCGTACTTCTGTAGAATCTGGCACTGAAACTCTTGGAGTGTCTTTCTCCATGTGTCGTCATCATCAACCTCTACCCTATGGCGACCTGCTGGAACATCCTGCAGGACATCTTCTATGAAAACCTGACGAGGACGTCAACTTGGATCCATACCTACAAAATAACAAACACTTAGAGCTCCTAAGCATGGAATATGGAAGACTCAACATTAATTAATTATTTTTTTTCTTTCATCCTTTATAGGATAACATATCCCATGGTCTACCCATTCACACACTGGCACAAAGAAGAATGATGGATGATCCTTTCCTTGGTTTCTACCCTGCAACTAGTATCACCTTATTTAGTAGCCATTGTAAACTTAAAGGTCCGTACATCAAATCATAGGGGGGGGCTAAACGCCTTTGTCTTAACCGGTTTCCAGTTGTTACCGCACTTGATAAACATGAATGACACTGTTTCCCTACTAACCCATGAAACCTCACATGTGCCTAACTCCAAACTCCATCATATCCCTCAACTTGAGCCTCTGATACCACTATGTCACGACCCCCTCCCCACAAAGTGTACCCCTCCTAGTCCGGAAATGTCAAAAGGGAGATAATGACCCCCAAGTCCCGCCTCCAATAGGCGTCGGGTTGGCGACTAGTACCAAGGGTATAATAAACACATAGATGTGAGGCATTACCCTATAAGAGAACACATGCAGAAGAGAGAGATAAGATAGACACCAACCAACTCCAACTCAGAACTAAAATATAAATGAAACTCATGTACATATAAGAAATTCCATGTAAAAGTACAACAACTCAAAGGGAAAACAACAAGTACCCAAAAGAAAGTAAAACGACGGTGACCGCAAGCCCGAACAGCTCCTCCAACCACAAGTTAGTAGTAACCAGCTTGATCTCCAACCTGCTCCAAGTGACCTGAAAATAGTTTATATATACGTAGGGTGAGTATAACAGTATACTCAGTAGGATCCTCCCCGAAGCCTCTCGTGCAAAAGTAAAGGATGCATGCTAAAGCGCAGTGAACAACAATGAAACTAACTCGTCCGCTAAGCAGGTATACAATGTTCCCAACATCACCAAGGCTACTCTCACAAAGTAATGCATAAAAGATTATATCATATAGAAAAGTATATCAAGGGTACCCCGCTACTACTTCCCAACTGGTTTTCCATTTTCCCCAATGACCTATGTCTTGTGAATCTCTCTCCAAAGGAATGCCTGTATATACCTAGGCTAAGCTCCACAATCTGCACCATGTGCACCAAAAAGGCTTTCCTGCAGACACCTGGGCTAAGAACCACATCATCCTCACAATGAAAAATAACCAAGTAGTTTCTGGAAGCCACCACAGCTCGCATAACGTGTATCATACATCAGGTATTATACCTCAAGCCATTACAGCCCATACACAGAGTAAGGATCCTCAAGCCATCACAGCCTATACATGTTACACATATAGTAGTCCATAGGATACTATATCGAGAATATATGTGTGGAAATAACCAGAAGCCATTACAGCCCTCTACACACATATATGAAGAAAACTAACCGTTGTTCCAATGGTACTAGTATCTTCCAAGTGAAGAGAGCGGGGCTAAAGGTGGTAGTAAGCCATTCAACCTCCCATCAAAATTATGGGGAAATCACCCCCCCCCCTAGGGCTCAGAATCCCCAGGGTGTCAGTTTCCCTTACTAACAGGGTGGAGTAGCATATAGAAACACATAAAGTACAAAATATATAACTCAAAACCACACTATGGGCATAACTTAGTCTCAGTCTCAGCTGCAGCTAACGTCTCTCGGACTCCGGGCTTCTATTTCTAAGACTAGGTATCCTATAAGCACACAACAAATTAAAGAGCATCATTAGATTACTTCATCCCCTATTTCATTAGTTCCACTTTGCGTTAATTAACTCTTTTCACATTAATTAACCATGAACACAACCACATTAAACTTCATTGGCAACACATTCAATATCAACCATTCCTTTAAAAGTTAAAACATCACCATTAAATTCCAGCATCTCCATCCTCGTGGATTATCAACATTTAATCAATCTTTCATTACAGAAATTACTTTCCCATATTCCCTGGCATTCTAGAAAAGCAACCTATGCTACTAAACACAAGGGGGCTCAAAATTGTGAGTAGATGTACTACCTGTCGAGTCTTTTCTGCCTATAACAAGAGTGTAGACCCATCCTCTCTCAAACAGCTAGACACAGATACACATGGCATACCCCTCACGTATTCACCTCCTTCTGAAGAAGGGTAAGCAAGACCAGCTGCCTGGAGAAGTGGGGTAAAGTAAAGGAGATAAACATTCAATCAAAAATACCAAGCATCCAACAACCACATCAATCGCATTCCATCATCACCAGTGTCATCCCCGACACCCACATGCATAAACCGATGCATCTCACCACTCTAGGCATCATCCGCTGCCACAAACACAAGGCCTCCATGCCTCCACATATCACAACACCCCTCCAGGGTCATATCACAGCACAACCAGTAGGAAATAAAACATCACATCAAATGGGCTTCTGGCCCTTTAACAAGGCATCCAGCCTTCATACATAATGAGCACTCATGGCTCTAAAGCACAAGGCACTCGGCCTTACGAACATAAGGGTAAATAAGAACCCTACCATGTGTTTTCTTTTATCAACTAACAAGTTCTTTAATCCCTCTTGAATTAACAGATTCATTTCGTAGGTTCCAATTACTGTAAAACTATTTAGTAAGCTATCACAAAAGGTTTAACATGCTTACTATGCCAATTTGATTAACATCAAATTATAACTACAACAATGGCAACAAACAGATTCATTTACATGACTCTTTATCTTTAGCCAATTTATTATCAACTAATTCTGGATTTACGTTCATTATCAATTTACATCAAGAATGAACAACTAATCAAAGCAAGCATAGATATCACTCTATCTAGAAAATATGAGGCAAACCGTTATCATGGTACAAAGCAACAATAAGCGATCGAACCAATTCCTTTAATCTAGTTCAAGTATTTAATTAGGTCAATTCCATTGTGATAAAAAGGGCTAAAACATGCTAACTCTACGATTTCACATAAACAGTTAAAGAAGCCACGAATCCCCTACCTCAATGGTTTTCGAGGAAACCCACAACAGTCGAAGAACGCCCAAGGAGACCAGGTTGATTCACCAAGGATCCTCCCTATATATCCTCTCCTAACACAACCAAGACCAAATATAATCACAAACGACATCCACACACTTAGATCTACCCATAACGGGAATAGATCTAATATCCTGAGAGAAGAGGAGGAGTAGATCTAGGTAAATCTAAGAAACCAAACAAAAAGGATCACTTACCTCGAGAAATCGGCTTCAATTCGCGAAGAGAAGCCACCAGCTCGCCTCCAAAACGCTTGGGAGAGGTTCTTTCACCTCCAAAGAGGGGTAATCCTAAGTTATGGCCACTTAGTGGCTTAAAGGAAGTTATTAAAGGAAAAACGAGTTAGATCCACAATTTTAGGATCTAACTTTAAGTGCCCGGACGGATAGTTCGCACAGTTTAACAAACTGTACCCTAACCGTGTGTTAGCTTCTACCTCAACAACCCATCCTTGTACGGTTATTCCGCACTGTTAGTAAAACCGTGCGCTAACCATGCATTAACCACTGCCCTCAAGACCCGCCTTTCACGGTTTGGCTGCACAGTTTAGGAAAACCGTGCGCCAACCATGTGAAATCTATTACCCTTTAACTTTTCTCAAAAGTCCACCCAAGCGCATGCCCAAGTCACCTTGACTTCCTGGAACACCTCTTATACCTAATTTTCACAACGGAATGGACCGAAGTGGTCCGGGCCAATACATACCCCTTTTGGATTAATTATTACTCATCATTATTTCCTCCAAAATGTTATGGTGTTGACTGATTTTATTGCAATATTGTTAGAGGGTTTGGTCACCTCACACCCTGATACTAATATCATACACTAATCATATACGTACTAGGATGATCTGGTAGCAAATCCTCTCTAGTGTGGTATGGTTCTATTTTGGTTCGTGGTTTGCCTCTTGTTACATTATTTTTCTGTTTTGTATGGTTTTTTGTTTTTTCTCAAATAGTTTTTTCTTGAAAAATGAAATTAAAATTTACATTCATAAAATCTAAGGAAGCATTAAAATTGGAAATAAAAAAATTATGTATAGCCTAAAGAGATGGTGTTCTATAGGGTGAATCCACTATAGTGGTAGAAGGGGGTGTATTATATTTTATAACCATAATATATATATAGATTTTAATATTTCAGGTATACATGACATATTGTGATCTCATATAGAGTTTATTATTTCTGTAACAATAATTTTTCTATGAAAACACATTTTATTACATAAATAATTTTTTTTCATAAAGGCTATTAATTTTAATTTTATAAAGTAAATATCACTTTTTTTATTATAATGGGTGTAACATCATGAATTTTAAGAAATAAATATTTTGTTTAATAACATACATGATACGCTACATCGAGCTTAAACGAACAACGTTATATTATTATTCAAATTTTACCATTATATCCTACCTGTTGGAATAGTGGGAATGAATAGTGTTAACTAAATTATCAAAATATGGTTTACACATGTTTATATAATGAAGCATTGGAAACAAAATTTATTATAAATGGGGATAAAAAACCAATAGAATATAAAAAATGTGTGTATTTGAAAACCTATTTAAAAGAGAGTAATTGATTTTATAAATATTAACAATCTTTTTGGAATTAATTAATGAAATATAAACTCAATTATCTTGTTAAAATTCATATTATATGTTTTCTAGACATTATATAAGAACAAAATCAATTTTAACCATAAAAGTAGTATTTTTCAAAAAAGGAATTTTTTACCGCCTTTGGATAGAGAAAAAATTTTAAATATTGTTTTTGAAACTTATATAATATATATTTTATAAATTAAACATATTATTTGGAATTGGTACATCAAAATATAATTTGGATTAATTTTTGGTTTTTTTTATAATATTTAATTTTTAATGAATAATGAAAAACACAACATTTTTATTTAAAACTGTTTTCCATCTAAGTTATTTAAATAGTAAGGATAAAATTTTAATTAGTTTCGAAGTATAATTATATTGTGCTTTTATAATTTAATAAAAATTTGGTTATTTTAAGTAAATTCACATTGAAATTTTATATAAACACATGGAAATCGTTTGATGGTTTTTATTAAAAAACATATTTTCTCATTTTTGGACAACAGGGATTAATTTAAAATTAATTACTGAAATTTTTGTGTTTTAAATTTTGAAAAAATTGATTCAATATTTGTAATCAGTGGGTCATAATTATATTAATAACTTACTTTTAGTTTTTTTATATTATTAATAGTAACTACGCTTATTTTTATTTACCACGATTAAAGGCAATTCAAGTAAATTATGGTAACAAATAATATGATAAGGAATAAAAATTTCCCTAACACCTTCCAAATTATTATTGGATGAATACAAGTTTACCCATATAACATAAGGGTCATTATCTATTCATTTAATATACTTTTTTCCATTAAAGTGATATAATTATTATTAAAATAGAAAAAAGTGACAAATGTCACCCTCTTATCTCTTATAAGTGTAATAACTTTAATGTAGTGATAAAATTGATTAAACTACAAAAACAAATAGTATAATTAAAAATAATTAAATTTCCTAAATAATTTTAATTTATTTATATGTTTCAGGGATTAAATATTCGTCATAAATATTGACACAATAGTGATACGATAATTATTTAATTAAGAGAAATATCAATTAAATGATATTATAAATATTAAAATAAATATATTATGACATATTTTATGTCATCCACAAATTTTATAGGTGAATATGACATGTTATAATACTATTTAATGATTTATATCTTGGTTATCTCTATGTTTGGATTTTATTTAAATTCAATAATGTTAATAGTGTCAAAATTGACATAATTGATATTTTAAAAAAATAATACTTTATTGAAATATTTAAAAATTATAAAAAATAAAAACTTAGATATTATAAGTTATAAAAGTTAATTAAGAGTCCATTTATAGGAAATTTACCCAATATATGTAAATATTTTAATCCTTTTATTAATTAAAATGTTGTTACTATAATTAAAATTAAAAGAGAATAATTAATGGTAACCAAAATATAAGGCTTAATGGAAAATAAATACATGCCTAAAAATTATTGGATTAGAGGATTTAGAACTATACTTATATTATATTCTAAATATCTCATGATTTATCTATTTTAATAAAAAAAATTAATTTATATTAATTTAATAATTTTAGAGTTTCCAATAGTTCCCATTCCCACTCTTATAAGAATGTATCCTCTCTTCTCTAATACTAACTCTTTCAAAACACAAAATTTTGGCCAATACCTACCCAAAACCCTTCCTATAATCCCTCCTCTAATCATATAAGCCTCCATTATGGAGTAATTCTTCTAATTAAGCCTTTTTATGAGACTAAAAGACGATACCTGATTAAGTGGTAACGTCATCTCTCATGTTTTTAGGTTTCATTTTCATTCTCCACTCCCAATACTCCTATTATTTTATTAATAAATAAAAAAATAGTATCCTCAATATACTATGTTTTTTAATGATAAGTTTTCAACTTACACTTACATACACCACCATTTATTGGGTAATGAACATATTGTTTCTGTGTACGTTAATCTACTGTCTCCATGAATGGTGCATTTTATATCTTATCTCCAAATATTATGGATTATTATAAATACATATATCTATATATATATTATATTTAAATAATTGATATTATTCTGTAGAGGATTTAATTATGATCCCATGGGTAATTTACATAATAATAATTTTATTTTTGACTCATGTACCAAATATCGACAAAATGAATAATATAAACATAAATAATTATGTCATTTGTATAACATGGAAAGAAGTGATATAAAATGATTAATAAACATAAAAAATGTTCTGAAGCAATTATAAATTGACCTATGTTTATTATTGAGGAAAATAAATAATGTGTGAGACAAGCCAGACACAAGGTAAGGTATATCATCTCAATCTCCATTTATTGAGGGATATTTTGAAAATATATACGTTCTTCTTTTATACAGTGTATAATAAACCCTTTGACTTTTAATGTCATTCAATTATTTTTAAAATAGAATCTTTTTTATTACCACATTGATAATTTATATAACAACAAGTTCATTTTTGACTCAAGTGCCGAATATCGACAAAATGTTTGAAATGAACATAAAAAATTATGTAATTTTTATAACTTGGTAATAAGTGATATGAAATAATTAATAAACATAAATATTTTTCTCAAGAAAGAATAAATTAACATAATTTTATTACTTAATAAAATAATGAACGTATGAGACCAGTCATACTCAAGGTAAGGGACTTCATCTCAATCTCCATTCATTGAGGAATATTTTGATAATATACACCTCCTTATTTTATATGGTGTATAATAAAACCATTGAACATTAATTTAATTCAATGGTTTTCAAAAGGTAATATTTTTTATGAAGTGTTTCACCAAACAAAAAATGGAATTTTTTTAACGTATGTGGCGATAATGATTTCCCTACCGCCGTAATTGTTACTTGATATTTGGATTCCTCTGTAAGCCCTAATATTTCTTAAAAGGAAAAAAGGAAATGTCTTATTCCCCTTTTCGGTATTTTGGTATTGAAAATGGTTTTTAAATTGGATTTACTACTTCAATATCTTGAAATTAATTCTTGTGATTTTAAATGAAAATTTAGTATTGAAATTTTGATAATTTCAATCTTTTATGTGTTATGATTATATAATAGCACATAGAAATTTTACATGAGGTTGGGTGATAAACCAAAGATAGTTGGTTTTGTGATAAAACAAATATGAGTGGTTCCATGATAAATCAAGTACAGGTGGTTACATGATATCCTCCAATTCATTGGGTATGGAAGTCATATGTATGGATATTTCATTTAGTGATATGTGTGGAAGTCGACTATATGGTTATTCCATTTAAGTTTGTTTATGTCCCAAGTTACCTTTATACATTTTAATTGATTTATATATGTATTATGTTAATATTTTGGTTACAAAAAGGTTAATAAATGATCTTATATTCTTTGAAGAGTATTTTCTACTTCATAAAGCTGAAAATTATTACATTATTATAAATTTTTCAGGGATTACATGTTTTCACAAGGCTGACATGTTTATTTCTTTTGTTTATCCCTTAATGATTTTCATTTCGATTCCCATGTTTTGAAAAAAAAATCATAGTATTTAAAGTTGAATAGTGTCAGGTATGGTATCGAGTAAAATTTATGATATTTATACATTAAATGAAACTATGTTTCTTTTTAAATGTTTTTATTTAATGAAAAAATGGATTGTGAGTAGAAGTATCTACTTTGTAATATTAAAGTTGTTATGTGTGAGTTGTGGCCAAATTATCGAAAGCTCTAAACCTCAAAAGATCCTTAATTTAAATGAAATTCATATTATTAACATAACTCAAGAAATAATAATGTTTAAGACTAGGGCCTTATAATGTGTCAATATTATCTTATGAATATATTTTTATAATCTTAATAAAAAATTATAATGAATATAAATATTGAAAAAATAACATTTTTCCTAAAACATTTACATTCATTACATTACTATAATGGAAGAAAGGATTGAATTTTTTTTGAATACTTTTTATATAATAAAAATATATGTACAATAAATAAAAAATATATAATTTGTTTTATTTATAAAACACTTGTATATAATTTTTCAAGCATGTGTAAAATTATGATCAAAATAATGATTTAGTCAATTAAATAAATAAAATTATTTTATTGAACCTGTTTAAATTGTATCCATAAAATGTAAAAAATATTATGTCACTATTATAAAATATTGAAATAATTATCATGTCTTTTTTGTGAATAAATGTATAATTATTATGATTAACGTTGATGACCTTGATAATGATAGATGTATTATTTTTAAATAATTTTATTATTAATTTTTTGAACTATTTAACTAAAAAAATAGATTGATTTATTTAAAATAATGAAACTATAAGTATTTTTACAAACATATATGATTATATTAACATAAATTTTATTAGTAATCAATCTATTATAATATTATGAAAAAATATTATTAAAAATATTATTTTTCTACTGAAAAAAAATTTCGTTATATAAAATTTTTTATTTTAAAGGAATGTATTGTCATGATTATAAATTTAATTACATAAAATTCATAAAAATGAGGGATGAACACCTATAAATTTTGTTGCATGGGTTATTTTATTTGTTTTATAAAACATAATTTAAACAGGTTAAAACATGTTACCATATTAAAGATAAAAAAATTAAAAAGTAAAAATATTGGAGAAAATAATTTTATCTATACAAAGAATGACACTTCATCTTCTAACTCTCAATATAAGAAGACATGTTTGATATCTTTTATAACATTCATGGGTTTCCTTTTTTATAAAATGTATTCATATTTATTTTTATTTTATTTATTTTTATTATTACTCATATAATAATTATTTTCTTATACAGGTGGATTGTTTTATTCGAGTTGGGATCGTTAGTTCAAAGCTGCTCATGCTGGTGAGAGATTGGACATTGAGTAAGCAACTGAGGTAATGAAAATATGAAATTAACTCAAGAATTCATACAACCATCATGAAAAGGATAATTCCCACTAATTATTTAATTAATGTGGTAATCATCTTATATACAATTTATAAGTTAATTTAATCATCATTTTTATCTAATAAATATTTATTTATTTCATATTTCTTTTGGGAAGTCATGTTTTTCATTCAACTATTTTTGAACAAGTCACAAAATATATAAAGTGTTTATTTTTTCCAATGTTACCATGGTTTCTATTTTCATTTTCTTTATTTTTCAATCTACCAACACTACATATTGAGTAGATGTTATCAGCCAGAAAAACAATTATCATTGTTGAAATCCAAAAGAGTAGAGGAAGATAATATGCCCATTGTGGTGACCTATCCTAATATAATGGGTAAATGATCTTCCTCTCCCCTTTTGGATTTCAACAATGAGAAAGGTTTTCCAGCTAAGAACACTGAGTCAATATGAAGTGTTGGATGTTTGAAAAATAAAGAAAATGTAAATCATGGAAACATTGGTAGTTATAATTTATTGAGACTTTAAAAAATATTTGAATCTGCCTCACCTCAATATGACACCCGGTGTGACTGATGACTCAAAGTTCTTATTTTTATTTCAAATTTTCCTTTATTTTCGTAAAAAATAAAACTAGCATAATTAAAACCATTAAAACATATTATGATTGTTGTGATCCTTTAATACATTCATATATAACTCATTATTGATGTGTAAAAAACATCTAAATCTCAATCTGATACATGATGTGACTAGTATGACTCAAAGTGTCTAATATTAGTTTAAAATCAACATTTTAGTTTAAAAAGTATCACTCATTGAAAACATAGCAAATTAAATTGGATTTTCTTGATAATTTAGAAAATTAATTCGTAAATCATTTATGATTTTCAAGAATCAGTCTCACATCAAACCAATAAAGAATGTGATCTGTATAAGTCAAAGTGTGTGTTTAGGTTCTAAATGACAATTTAGTAAAAAAGAGATGTTACATACTCAAACTAGAGAAAAATAATACATATTTTTTTGATACATTAGTAAAATTATTTAGAAGTTATTTCAATTGTGTTGGAATTATCCAAACCTCAATCTAGCGCATTGTGTGATTAGCATGACTCTATGTGCATCTTTTTATTTAAAATTCTCATTAATTTTAACAAAAAGGACAAATGACCAACTCAAAATTGGGAAAACACATTCGTATTATTTTTATACTTTAAGAAAACAATATTTAACTCATTTTTTAGGTGTATGAATCAGCTTCACTTAAAATTGTACACAATGTACTCAGTATGACTCAATGTGTATGTTATCATTTTAAAAGAGACATTTTATTTCATAAAGCTTCATTCACTAAAAATTGATAGAACACTCTCAAATTTTCTTCATATCATGGAAATAGATTCATAAGTCATTTTGGAAGTGTAGAAACAGGTATAATTTAAATATAATACACAAATTTATCTCTATAACACAAATCTTGTTTTCTAGTTTAAATTAACATTTTATTAAAAAAGTGATGTGACATGATCAAAAAAAAGAAAATTTACTCTGATTGTTTTCATTTTTTAGGAACATAATCCATAAGTCATTTGAGATGTGTAGAAGTTACCATCACCTCAATATGATACATGGGGTAATGTTATGACTCTAAGTGTGTAATTTTATTTAAAATTGATATCAATTTTAGTAAAAAAGACAATTGACCTACTTAAAACCGAGAAAATGAATTCCTATTATTTTGATACTTTAGGGAAATTTTCATAAGACATTTATAAACTATAAGAATCAATATAACCTCAATCGAATACACGATGTGTCTGATATGCCTCCAAGTTCATCTCTTTATTTAATATTGGAAGCAATTTTAGTAAAATGGAAACTTGACATACATAAAACAAATAAAAAACTATAATATTTTTTTTGATATTACAGTAAAATGATCCATAAGTCATTTCTGACATATAAGAATCAAAGTCACCTCAATATGATACACTATGTGCCTGATATGAATCAGTAAATCTGTTATCAATTTAAAATCCATATTTTTGTTTAAAAAGTATGACTCAGTGACAAGAATGAAAACACGTCGAAATATTCATGACAATTTAGGAAATAATTTCATAAGTAATTTGTGATGTGTATGAATAAGTCTCATGTCAAACAGATACACAAAGTGATTTCTATGAGTAAAAGTGTGTGTTTCTAGTTTAAAATGACATTTTTTGTAAATAATACAACTGACATACTGAAAACCAAATAAATGAATTTATATTATTTTGATAATTTATTACAAAAATACATAAATCATTTGAGATATGTATGAATTAGATTCACCTCAATCTAATGCACGGTGTGACTCGTATGACTCCAAGTGTGTCATTTTGTTTAAAATTGATATTAATTTTAGCAAAAAGGATAAATATACATCTCAAAACCAATAAAATTCGTTCTTATTGATTTTATAATTTAGTAAAATGATCCATAAGTCATTTATGCTTTGTAGAAATCAACCGAAATTCATTATAAATTTTGTTTTACTTAGATGGTTGTAAACACGTTTATAGTATTTTAAAACACTAGAACATGTATGGAATGGTCAAAACCATAGAAAATTGCTATATATTGATGTGAAATCATGGTAAAACCACTAATGAATTGTTTTTAATGTGTATCCACTAACAACACATTAATATGATGTGCATTGTGGTCAGAATTACTCAGAAAACACTTCTTAAAGGTATAAAAGCCTTTAAAAACAAGTGTTGGGGGTCAAAACCTAAAACAAATGTTATATTTCCCTGAATAAACTGGACATTAACTACAGATTTAATTTATGAAGTTAATAATTGAAGTCACATCATTCTTAATTACGGTTTTCTTGGGATGGCTATAAAAGTGTTTTTAGTGTTTTAAAACACTAAACCATGTGTAGAACAATCAAAACCATAGAAAGATACATCATATTGTTTTGAAAACATGGAAAACCCACCTTTATGTGGTTTTTAACATGTAAAAATTTAAAACCCATCAATCCTACATGAGGTGGGGTAGGAATTACTCGATAAACACTTATTAAAGGATCAAAAGCCTTTAAAAACAATTGTCGGGGGGAACCAAGAAAATGAAATTGGATTTCCTGAAAAACAAGTAACATCAACCATATATTTAATTTTGAAATATAGGAATCGATGTCACATAATTCCCAATTAAGTTATTCCAGAGATTTCCATAAACACATTTTTATTGTTTTAAAACACTAATATGTGCATGGAATGGTCAAAACCATATAAAATGTACTAAGATTGATGTGAACTCATGGGAAAACCACTGATGAGTTTATTTTGACATTACGCATAATAAATATACCAATATGACTTGTTTTGTGGTTGGAATTACTGGATAAAAACTTCTTGAAGGTACCAATTCCTTTAAAAATAAGTTTCATGAGTCAAAAAACAATATCGGGTTTCTTTAAAATCATGGGAAAATAACAATAGATTGAATTGTGAAATGTTGGAATTGATGGAATGTCATTTGGAATTATAGTTTCCCCGTTATGGAAATGAACATGATTTTAGAGTTTTAAAAGACTAAATTGTTCATGGAATGGTCTAACCCATTGGAAATAACCTCATATTGATGTTAAATCGTCTGAAAACTATCAATCAGTTTTTTAAGATATAGGACATGTTGTGATAACAATGTATTTAAAAATATTTTATTATGTTAATTACAAGAACTTCTCAAATAGATTTAAAAATATATTATAATACTTACTTATCCCTTTTCTATTTCAAGTGATTAATCTTTTATTAAATAGGTATGTTTATTTTTCAAAAATGTTTTTCATTATATATTATTTCTTTTGTCTTAAAATATCTTCTATTTTATTAACAAATTAAAAAAATTATGTACAGTATTCTGAATATATTTTTCTCATATTTCTTCTACATTTTTTTATAAATTTTATAGTTTTTATTATATTTGGAAGATTCTGAAAGTAGGTAGGAGGTTTATAATTATGATCCATGAAATTCTTCTCATTCAATAATGTAATTATGATTTACTATGTTTAGTTTTAATTTTTATTTTCATTCTTTTTATAGTTTTTGAGAATACATTATTCGATACTGTAATGTCCTAGAATTTCCATAAATATTTTTTAAATTATATGGAATTATTGGGAGACCGCGAAATCTGATGGCATCCAATTCTGAGGCCTGGAGTGCCCAGAATAATCCGTCAGAGTTTTGTTATGTTTTAATTAGCACGTGTAAGTATTTTTCCAAAAAAAAAAGTGGAATAACTCTTAAAAGGTTGCACAGATTAGAAATCTGATGGCACCATTGCATTCAAGATGGCAGGTTTACACTAGTTATGAATTAATTTTAGTCGGCAGAGGCCCCCAATGAGAAAACACAAAAATGGAATAATCATAAATAAAATTATTAAAAAAAATTATTTTCTTTCTCAAATGGTGACTTGGTTTATAAATCTGATACCACTACTGAACTCTTGAGGGTATGATCTCTTTATTAATATACTAAAATTGGCCAGCACGGGCCACCTATGATGTTATTTTTTGGCCGTAAATAAAATAATTAAGTGACAATTATTTAATTGTAAAATCCGTAACTTCTAAACACTAACTCAGATTGAAAATATGAGAGTATCATTGAGTTCATTGGGGTGAGTTCTCCTTAGGCATAGCCTATCCTCGACTGGCACGGGTTGGGGGTGAAATTAATTACTTTATTAAACTTTTTTAAGGTACATTCAGTAAACACGCGAGCCGCATTTTCAAACTTTTGAACTGATTCTCGGATTAAAAATATGAGCGCACTGTTGAATCCGTAGCACTAGGGTTCGCATAAGGGGGACTTTACATTGACCACAGTAGGTCCGAAAAAAACTGATATGTTTTGAAATATTTTAAAATAAATGAAATAAAATAATTTTATTATTTTATTTCATATCCTCCAACGGACAACAAAAGAGATGGGGCTAGCGATGTGCCAAGCCAATAAATGGCTTGACCTATCAACTCTAAGTAACAACATCGTTGGGGTAATTAGGTAGCTTCCTAATTTATGATCCCCATTGAATTTCAACGCAATTACATACCCTCCCCCTATCCTATATATATGGATATTGGGGAGGGTTATCGGCCTAGCTTCACCTTGCAACGAAGTGCTAAAGGAGATTCATGATGTCAGCCCCTTAGGGGACGGAGCTGATCCCAGCGAGAGGTGACAGACGAAAACAAACCATGAACCGATGGACGGCATACGAGTGTTCGTTGGGAACCGGTAGCGGGATTGAAGAACACCAACCCACCTTCAAGTTGTGGATGCTCTCCAACAGGTTTATGGGGTAGGGGTTTTTTTATTATGTTTTCTTGAATGATTTTCCTCTTCCCTGTTCTTGAATAATATGAAGAACATGGACCAACCGACTAATGGGTTGATTTGTGGTTCATCCATTCTCGTGGGACATTGTTGGGTGGTAACTTTGTGGGGTTTTGATTATTTCTTAAATAAATTGACTATTAAAACCATAATCCCTCCATTGATTGCAAGATAACATGGAGGGAATGGGCCTAACGAACTCAACCCACACCTTATGCTAGTTTGAAAATTTTACACCTCCATGGAACACCAACGGTGCGATGATATTGACCGGCTACATTGGTGATAGTGCGTCGATTCACGCTGCAAGAGAAGTTTGTAGCACAAATCCATGGTAGTCATTGGAGTAGTCGACACTGGTTAGCCATGGAGGAGGCGTGGTGTGCTACTGATGAACAAAGGAGGTCGCGAATTATCATCTGCGGCGACTGGGGGAAGGAAGTCAGCACACCAGTCGACCACAACAGAACCGGTACGGGTGCCCCCCCCCCCCCGGCGGCACACCCACATGGCAGTAGGGCCGTGACTTGTGTTGGTCATAGCGGGAGTAGGGGTCACCAGATTGACTAGTGGCTGGTGGATGGGGTGTATGCCAGTGGCACGCCCGGCGGCAATGTCGTGGTTCGTCAGTCTTAGAACGGAGGACATGCATCACCATGTGGAACTGCATTGGTTAAACCGATGAGGGTTAACCCACTGATGCAGCTCCACACTACATCTGCCCTGCTGGATGCACCGCCAAGTGGGTGGCACTGCCAAGTCAGCCCAGCAGACCGACCTGCCACCCAGCGGCCTGACCCGTGGCCCAAGGGGCTGACACATGGCCCAGTGGCCTAACCCACGGCCCAGTCAGGTCAGGACAGGCCCAGTGGGCCGGGTTGACCCAGGTTGGGTCGAACTCGAGTCGGGTTGGGTCAACCCAGGTCGATCCAGGTTGTCTCATGCCGAATCGGGTCGGGTCGGTCCAACCGCAGCGGACCGGACTTGGACCAAATACCGACCAGTAACACTTAGAGGGAATTATCTTGAGAATTGGACGACTATTTGAAGAACTGTATATGACATTGGGGTCCTTGGATTGAGATGGACCTTTTGAATTACATCATGAGAGATTTGTAGAAACTTGGAGTACGGCCGGGTTGGATTGCAACCGAATCCAACCTGGCCCGAGGCTCTGAAATGCCAATAACGCACAGACTGGGTGTCCTTTTGGCATGTCATCTATTGTGTTGGAACCCATATTACACTATAGATCATCATATTACTTATTTTTGAGATTTCGTGCTCGTTAAAATATGACTGATGGCTTAGAGAGAAGTTCTCCTAAGCGGGATATGAACAGAACCCTGCTACTGGCTTAGACTTGATGACTCTTTATCGTTTCTACTTGGAGTAAATTGATAGCCCTGTGGGGAGTGCCTCTGTGTGACGTGGAAGACCAATGGTGAGGATCTCATATGTGTGACGCGGCAGACCCACGGTACTCGATAGGAGGAGTACCTCAGCAGTCCACGAGGGGGAGTGCATCTATGTGACGCGGCAGACCCACAGTGGGGAGCGCCTATATGGGATGCGGAAGACCCATGGTACTCGACAGGAGGAGTACCTCAGCAGTCCAAGGTTAGTGGGAAGTACCTTTGTGTGATGCAGAAGTCCCATTGTACATGTTAGAGGAGGAGTTCTGTAGAAAATTAGCTATTCGACGTTGTGATTGGGGATGTTACTTGTTCCTAGACCTAGAGAATATATGGGTGGCTATCATCATTCATATCTATCCTATGTGTTTCAGCATAATAATCTAGTTTCTCTATGTTTCAAACCTAGTTTGAGCTGAGACTCTAATTGAGATGTGTCTATTGCTTTTTGCTTTGTGGTTGGGATCATGCTTTGTGGTTTTCCTTGTGGAATTATAAGAGACCTTAGGGGGTCTTGGGGTATATTCTGAGTATCGTTATACCCACCCCTACATGGGCTATGCCTGCTTCTTATTGTGTCTTGTGCAGACAATGATCTGCTGCGCTGAGGTTTGAGGAAGCCAAGACTAAGCGGTATATGGTAGAGACAGGTGGGTGTGGAGTGCCGAGGAGGCAATCTGTACCAACCCTTCAGGTAGGATCCTCAGAGGATGACTCAGTAGCAGTTTCCCTTTTTTTAGTTTTATTTCCCCTTTCAGTAGTATTTTTACCTTTCATTTTTACTCGTTCTTTCAGTTGGGCTTGTATTCTGACCCCTTTTACTTTCTGTACTCCTTTTTCTACAGTAGTTTACTTCACAGTTTCTTCGTGTTGTGTTCTCGGACCCCATATTGTACAAGTTTAAAGTAAATGCCTTCCTGTTTTATGGAATACACCTTTCAGTGCTAGACGTCATCCCCTGGCCTTTGGGAGGTGGACTTGCGGTAGTCACGACATAGGACCCGGGGGACGGGTTATGACAAAGTTGTATCAGAGGAGTTAGGTTCTACCGAAGAACTATGACTATAATCTTTCATGTATGGAAATAGTGTGAAGTGTTATGAGTGTGGTTTTTAGTTTAGAGAATCCAATGTTATTGTGGTGGCTGACGTATCCATACACCAGGCCCCTGAATTCGGATTTCTGACTCAGCGCACGAAAACACTGATTGCGTGTGTTTTTGAAAAGTTTTTCTTATGATTTATTTATGTCAGATCACCAGGTATAACATAACAACCATGGTTCACTTATTCCTTATCTTTATTTCATCACATAGATAACCATCCAGGATTCCCGAGAGAGTACAAGATGATTTCCTACCAAGCGATGAGGCATTGGTGCATGTCTCTCCTATAGTGTTAGCACCTTCGGGTGGTGCACCAATAGCACCACCACCTGCTGGGAAGCAGTTCCCACCAGTCCCACTAGTGGGCGGTCCATGCCGACTGAGCATGTTTCATGAGTTCCAGTGGCCGAGGCCTTTGAGGATTCAAGGCGAGACAGATTCTCAGGCAGTTAAGTAATAGTCGGAGGTTGGGGCTATAGTTTTCCACCTAGTTGGGACACCAGTAGATCATATGGTGATCCTAGTTGGTATTCCTTATTAGTGTGTGACCATGAGGATGATCCACATGGTGATGAGGATTTGTTACATGGAACATTTCTAGAGACGGTAACTTTAGGCACTATGCTATCTATATCACTGCATGTTGGTCAGTAGTTACAACCGGTGGTACCTGTAGAGGACACATGTATCCTTTATGTCTTACATGTGTTTCAGCACCAGATACCCCTCAGGATTCAAGGTAATCCCGACTCACAGGAGGATAAGTACTAGCTTGAGGATGTGGCCAAGTTTTCATCTATCTAAGACACCATTCGATCAGATGATTTTACTAGTAGAGAGCCTTTTGTGGATCAGCAAGACGATGAGAGTGTTTAGATTACCCTGATCATGCGAAGAGGTTACTTTTCTATGGACAAGCTTATGAACCTTCCTCTTAGAAGGGGGTATTTTTTTTCATAAAGATCTAAGGGATAAGAGTAACTAAGAGCTTCTATAGCTTCAACATGACGACATTCCCATAGATAAGTATTCATAGAGGTGTACCATCCATGCCAGGTACTCGATGAATTCTGTACGGTCAGTGCTTCAGGGCTCGGATCTCTGAGTGAGTTGTGTTTCGGGGAATCTGAGGCATAACTTTTCATCTATTCATTCTTACTTAGGTTTTGGTTATAGAGAAAACCCTTGTGGTTGAATAATATTTGTCTAAGCGGATGTAGTGAGTGAATTTTTACAATGGGAAAGCAGGAAACTGATGCTAGTCTCAGAGACTTGGGTCTGTTAAATGTTTTGGGAAGAAGAAGTGTTAGGGACAGATGAATCTATGGGGAAGTAGACATGGAAGTAGAGATATGAGAGAAGCATGAGGTGGTATAAATTTAGATATGTTACAACCACCCCCTTTGTGGTCCCACCAGGGTTAGGGAGCTAGATGATAGGGGAGGGAGTAGCTGGATGCAATCAAGGAGTGTTACCCAAGGGCTATAGGAAGGATTTGAGGTATGATTTTTTTCTACTACTAGCTTTCGTATTAATAGACATAGGTATCAATCATTCCTTCCTTCCAAGAATATTTTCCAAGACCTAGAGTTTTCGATTAAAAAATTTACATGACCCTCATGTCTGGAGATAACTTTGGTAGGAGACTCGATAATCACAAATAGGACGATGGTGTGATCTGACCCTTGAAATGAGATTTTCGGATTTAACCCCTTGGTGGCAGCATTGAGGCCTTACGACATCAGTTTGGGTATGGACTAGGCATCTAAAGTACAAACTCATATTGAATGTATTAGAAAAAAAGGTTGTGGTTTATCTACAAAGTTGGAATGGGGTTTTTCATGGTTTGAAAAGAATTAAATGCATGCTGCACAAGATAAACTCATGCATAAGAGGGTGCATTATATTACTCTTGAGTCATTCAGCCTTACCCTCATGAAAGTAGAAGTTTTCAGTTTTCAGTTCTCAACAGGAGTGGAAGAGTTTGGGGACATCTTTTCCAAATATTTTTCCAAGGTTACTTCCCATAAGGGAGAGGGACTTCTGCTTTCGGTGGGTACTATCAGAGTTTTGAACTAAAGTTATCTAGGGAAGCAGCACCCTTGACAGCTTTGATGAAGAAGGGGATCCTTCCCTGTGGTTGGAGAAGTGTCATTAGAGCTTTCTAGAGCTCAAACAGTTATGTTGGCTAGAGTTCCTCTAGTACTATGACATTGAGATAGTCTACAATCATGGTAAGGGGAATATGGTAGAAGATACACTTAGTAGGAGGTCTGGTCTATAGTTGTTGATTGAGGAAATTGAGTAGCTAGTCACGCTATAGGTATCCATCATTGATAGATATGGAGCATCATACCTCCTGTCTATGATAGTCATTCCACAACCCCTTTAGCGAGTTAGGGAGGTGCTGCTTGGGGATACAGATGTCGAGGCTCGACATGCTCAGATATCCTCAGGATGGGAACCTTATGGATTTTCATAAGATGGGGAGCACATCATCCTCTTCAAAGGACGTATCATGGTATTGTGGTCCTACTGGAGGAGGTGTTGAGGTAGTTTCGTACATCCCCATTAACGGTACATCCTAGAGTGTATAAGATGTACAAGGACCTCCAATGTTAGAAATAATGTCCCGAGATGAAGAAATCAGTGGCATAGTTTGTTTCCCGATACCTCACTTGATAGAAATTGGAAACTGCTCAGAGCTATCATAAGTTATATTCCGACAGGAGGAGGGAGACCATGACTTCCTACGGGTTTCACATCGATGAGGTTTGTGGAGATTTGGTTAGGGTGGAAAGTTATATTTGAGGTTTTTCAGACCTTACTAGGTTCTCAGAATACTGGGTGAGGTGGCACATTTTATATCTCTTTCCCACAGATGCACCGAGTGCATAATGTTTTCCACGTTTTGTAGCTAAGGATATGTGTGCAGGATCCATCGCATGTTATCAACTAGGACGAGTTAAACTTCGACAATGGGGTGACTTTTAAAACGTTCCCGATGGACATAGGGGATTAACAAGAGCGAGTCCTTTGTGGATGGTCGATCCCTTTGGTGCGGGTTTGGTGGCAGCACAAAGTCCTCTAGGAGAGAACATGGAAGAAGGAGGATCATATCCATGCTCAGTACCCTCATTTCTTTTATTTTCCATTGTTTTGTCTTTGGAGGATGTAAATCTCTAAGGTATGGAGAATTTAATGTCCAATAATTTATATAATTTTTTTAAAATTATACAGAATTATTTTGAGACTGTGAAATCTGACGGGGCATGATTCCGAGTCCCAGAGGTCCCGAAATGATCCGTCTAGGTTTTGTTAAGATTTAATTAGCGCGCGTAAGTAGTTTTCCAGAAAAAAAGTGGATTAACTCTTAAATGGTTTCCCTGATAAGAAATCTGAGGGAACTATTGTGTTCTGGATAGTTTGTTTACCCTATGTGTAACTTAAGTATAGGTGGTGCATGCCTCTAGTGGGAAAATACACAAATGGAATAACAGTAAATAAAATAAAATAATAAAATATTTTTATTTTTCAAATGATTAAAACTCACGAACGGTGACTCAGATTCAAAATATTATCCCACTGCTGATCTTGTGAAGGTATTATCTATATAGGAATATACTAACATTGGCCAGCGCCAGCCACCTGTGAATGTTATTGTTTTCCCATAAATAAAATAATTAATTGACAATTATTTTATTGTAAAATCCATGACTTCTAAATGGTAACTCGGATGGAAAATTAGAGATTACCATTAATTTTTGGGGCGTGTTCTACTTAGGCGGAGCCTATAATTGACTGGTATAGGTCCTGAGTGAATGTAATTAATTTAATAAACTTTTCTTCAGGTGCGTTCAGTAAATGCCCAAGCGGTGTTTTCAAGCTTTTGAACCGGTGCTCGGATTAAAAATCACAGAGCACCGTTGAATCCGCAGTGTCGGGATTCACTTAATGGGGACTCTACTTTGACCGCAGTAGGTACGGAGAAAAACATATTTTTTCCACTTTTTAAAAAAATTGAAATAAAATAATTTTTTAATTTTATTTCATATCCTCCAACGGACATGAAAGGAGTGCGGCCAGTGAAGTGTCATTACAATAAATGGCTTGGCCTTCCAACCCTAAGTAATGATGTCGTTGGGAAATTATGAAGCTTCTAATTGATTATCCACATTAAATTCCAACGATGTTAATTACCCTCCCCCTCTTCTATATATATAGAGCTTGGGAAGGGTATCATCACATCTTTGCCAATCAATGAAGTGATGAAGGAGTACCGTGATGCTGGACCCTTAGAGTATGGATCCAATCCTAATGGGAGGTGATGGATGACACCAAAACATGAAATAAAGGATGAAGTATGAGTGGCGTCGTTGGGAACCAGTTGTTGGAACAAGGAACACAAACCCACCTCCAAGTCGTGGACACTCTCCAACAGTTTTACGAGGTATGGGTTATTCATTTATGATTTTTTTGAATGATTTTCCTCTTCCCCATTCTTGAATAATACGAATAATGCGGACCAACTGACTCACGGGTTGATCAGTGATTCATTCATTCTTGTTGGAGGTTGTTGTAGGGTAACTTTTTGGGGGGTTTTATTATTGTTCAATTCAACTGATTATTAAACCCTTAAACCCCCTCATTTTTGCAAGCTAACTCGGAGGGCGTGGTCCTAATGAACACATCCCAAACCCTCCACTGCTTTATTAATTTTTCACCTCAATGGAACATCGACGACGTGGAGTTAATGACCGGCTATGTTGGGGATAGTGTTTCCATGCACGTTGTAAGAGGAGGACGAGGCACATAGTAGTGACAGTTATCAAAGTGGTCGGCACCAGTCAACCACGGAGGAGGCGCGTCGCACCATCGCGCGCCACCGATGAACAATAAAGGTCGCGGCTCGTCAGCCGTAGTTACCGGAGGAAGGCGTTTGGTCGCGATGGTATCGGTAGGGGCTGGGCACACCCCTAACGAGGTTCCCACACAGCAACAGGGCAGCGGCCTGCGTTGGCCATGGAGGGAGAAGGGGCCAACGGATCGACCGGTTGCCGGTGGATGGGGTGCCCGCCAGCAGCGCACCCTGTGGAAAAGTCAGGTCCAGTCGGTCGTGGCACGGAGGACCTGCAGTGCCACATGGCTCCGTGTTGGGTCAACCCCCATATGTTGACCCACTAATGTGGCTTCGCACCGCGTTAACCCTACTAGGACGCTCTTCATCCATGTATCCCTAGTATCACGTGTCTTCAGGTGGGTGGAACTGTCAGGCCGGCCCTGTGGACCGACATGGGGCCCAACGGGCCGACCCACGGCCCAGCCGGGTCAGGTTGGGCTTTGCGGGCTGGGTGGACCTTTTTCGGGTCACACCCAAGTCAGGTCGGGCTGACCCAGTTCAATCTGAGTCATCCCATGCTGAACTGGGTTGGGCCAGTCCGACCGAGGTAGACCGAACCCAGACCCAGTACCGACCAGTAACCCTTAAAAGTCTTTATTTTGAGAACTGTATGACTGGTTGATGAACCATCTATGGAATTGGGATCATTGGAGTGAGAGGGTTTTTTTTGACTTACTCGATGAGAGTTTTAGGGAAACTTTGATTACGGCCTGGTTGTGTCATACCTGAATTCAACAGGGCCCTCGGCACTGAAATTCCAATAAGGCACAAACCGGGCATCTGATTGACGCGCCCTCTATAGAATTGGAACACCTATGACATGACGGATCCATAAATTGCTTCATTGGGAGATTTCGTGCTGGTTGAAATATGACCGATGGCTTGTGGAGTTGTTCTCCTAGGTGCGCTATGTATGGATCCCTACGACTAGATGAGACTTGAAGACTGCTGACTGTTTCAACTCAAAGTGACTCAACGGCTCAGTGGGGAGGAACTTTTTGTGATCCAGTTGACCCATAGTGGGGAGCGCCTCTATGTGATGTGGAAAACCCATGGTACCCGATAAGAGGAGTACCTAAGTAGGCCCTGATGGGGAGTGATTCTGTGTGACGTGATAGAAAAACGGTGG
Source organism: Viscum album (assembly GCA_963277665.1). Lineage (NCBI taxonomy): Eukaryota > Viridiplantae > Streptophyta > Magnoliopsida > Santalales > Viscaceae > Viscum > Viscum album. Next base: position 1,994,216,655 of record OY728135.1, on the reverse strand, counting down.
GGAACACCTTTGTGTGACATGACAGACCCATGGTACTCGACAAGAGGAGTACCTCAACAGTCAAAGTTTAGTGGGAATCACCTCTGTGTAACACCACAGTCCCACTATACTTGTTAAAGGATGAGTTCTCCAGCATCAGATGTGTTCGATGTTGTGACTGGGAATGTTACTTGTTCCTAGGCCTAGAAAATATGTGTCTAGCTATCAGCATTCATAGGGATCTTGTGTGTTTCATCATCATAATCTTGTTTCTATGAGGTGTATACATTGTTTTATCTGATATAATAATTGATCTATGTCTATTGATTTGTTCTTTTTGATTGATATCATGCTTTGTGGTTTTCCTTGTGGAATTATGAGAGACCTTCGGGGGTCTTGGGATCCATACTAAGTATCATTATACTCACCACTTCATGCGCTACACCCACACCATGTTGTGTCTTGTGCAGACGATGAGTAGTTGGGCTGATGTTTGAGAGAGCTAGGACTAGGCAGTACACAGTGGAGACAGGCAGGTGTGGTGTGATGAGGAGGTGATCTATACCTACCCTTCAGGTAGTATCATTAGTGGATTACTTAGTAGTGTTTTAACCTTTTTAGTTGGATTTTTCCTATCATTTGTATTTTTACTTTTCAGGTGTGTTCATACATTCATTTGGTCTTCTATTCCAACCCGTTTTGCTTTCAGAACTCCTTTTTTCTACTGAAGTTTACTTCCCATTTGCTTCTTGTTGTATTCTCAGACCCTGTGTTGTGCAGGTTTACAGGTAATTTCTTCCCATTTTTGGGAATACGCCTTTTGGTGCTAGTCTCCAACCCCTGGCATATGGAATGTGGGCTTGGAGTAGTCACAACACAGGCCCTGGGAGACTGGTCATGACAGTTTCAGTTAATGAGATGATGTAGAGGCAAATAGATGTAGTAGAGTTCATGATGTGGATGTTTATTTGGAATGACTTTTTGTAGGATTAATTTAAATGTATATATTGATGACTAAGGTATTGGTTGACAGATGTATGGGTTGACTGAGACTAAGGCTATGATGACTATGTATGTTTGTATATATGACTATGGATGTATGATTTTTATATAACAGTTTATCATATATTCATGTTTTAGTTTTTTCAATGTCAGTTTTTTATATTTACAGTTTTTTATTAAAACAATTTACAAAACAATTCTGATTTATTGGCGGTTTTTAGTAACCACCGATAAATACATTAAAAAGGTTTTAACAGTAGTTACAATTAACCTCTCTTAAAACAAACCACATCAAATATGTTTAGTAGCAGTTAGTTTCATTTTATTTATATTTCCCCTGGATATTTTTTAAATAAAATAAATACTTCTAAATAAAACTGAAACATCCTCCAAATTTCCCAAAACAATAAATAAGAAAACCGCCACGAAATTTAAAAAATCACCGCTAAATAGATAGAAATCATTGAATAAGTGGTGGTTATATTAACTACCGTAGCACTATTAGGTGGTGGTTTAAACCACTAATAGTATAACAAACCATCGCTAATGTTCAATATTGTAGTGAAAATAAAATCCAAATTTCTGATAACAGTCTAAATGTTAACCATATAAAAAGAAAATTGAAATTTACACTCATAGGAATTTGTAAATGCCCAAAAAAAATCATCCAATCCATTATAATGATCATGTAAAATCTTCGTTTTTCAATAATAAGAAAATCATTTAGTACATGATTTCTAACTTTTATGGCATAGACAGTACATTTTTGGATAAGATTCATTCTCTTTACTAGAAGAGTGTCATTGTTAAATGTGTCCAGAAAAAACTTCGCATATGACCCCTGATTGTATGTTAGTTGAAAGGAAATTATGGATCATAGAACGTCCATATCAAAGATTGATCTAGGTAAAGTATAATTCACAACATATTATACCTCTTATAAGAGAAGGTCCCTCACTACTATTGGTCATTTTTTACTCTATAGAAAAAGTAATTTCATAAACCAACTCTATAGTCTTTTCCATGATCTCTATTACCATACATTGCAGTTAATCACTAATATATCAGGCATTGAAATTATTTTCCACAGCTATGTATAGTTCTCTTAGATGGGTTCCATATGTAGCTATAAGGATAACCTCTTGAACAATCATGAAATTTATGAGTCTATATTAAATATTTCCTACCACCTTATAAAGTTATTCGCTATTATAATTGTTAAATATTATTTTTTTCTATCATAAAATTTCCACTCATTTGGTTCAATTTGGAACATAAGTCACGTATTATCAACATTTCTACACTGATAGATATCTAATGGATACTTTCATTAAATTGAAGAAAATGAATAATGTTTAACCTAGTTTCTCAATCATTCTACACCATAGAACATTTCCTTAAGTATGATATTCAAAATCTGAGAGAAGCCACTCTTTAAACCTCTAAAAAATATTGAATTCTAGCTCTTGAACTTCTTACCTTATTTTTATTATAATGGATACCCTTGTTTACAACAATGAAAATAGAGGGAAGATATATAATCCTCACATATGGTCAAGTAGGTATACATAAGTAAATATTGTAATAAAGACTCATTTTGTCATATTCTATACCTAGAAACAGTGAAAATAAAATAGGTAAGTGAACAAAATTAAATAATTATTCATTTTCTATATTCAATGTATTGTGTAAAAAATTACTCAATGAATAGGGTTTAAAACCAATAATATGACATTCACATGGTCTTATATTCATTATCTAATACATCCTATCAAAATTAATTTGGTTCTTTAAGTATAAAAATTTATAATTTCACCATTATAACTTTTAGAGGTGTTAATCAGCATAAAACCCCAGTAAATTCTTTAAACATACTCTTTTATGGATTAAAATCACATATCACCTCTAAATATTAGAGGAAGTTGCATCTGAAAGTCATGGTGTACATCGGTTTCAATGAAATTTCCCTTTGGAATTCCCTTATAAATATCATGAAGTGCCGAAGGTATATATTCCATGAACTATGAATCAATTTAGTTTATTTATACTATCCAAGTTTCAACTAATTAATTTATCATGACAAATTTATTTCAAAAAATAATAGATAATTTGTTAATTACTTTTTAATTAACATGAGCTTTTTTATTTTTCAGTTTATAAATTTACAAACATATACAAACATAAACATGTCACAAAACCCCATGTTTAGAAATATAATGCATGAACCCGCACCCTATTACCATCTTGGTTTAGGGATAAGAAATAAATCTTTATATTGAAATATTGTATCATTAAAATGAACTAAATCCATAACTAGGTAATCCTAGAATAATTTTATTCCATTCCACTTTGGTAAATTTAACATACACTATAAATATGTCGGCTATAAATATTAATGAAACCATAAATCTATATATATTTTAGGTAATTCATTAAAAATATCTCCCAATAATTATAGAACATATAATCATAAATAATATTTTAAATTTATTTGATTAATTTTTGATTGAATGTTGAAATGGAATAATATTATGATTTTAAGGATTTAATTAATATTTTGAATTAAAATGTCTTAGAAGCATATTAATTCATTTAATATTGATGAAGTGATGGTAAAAGGATTTTAAGGAAACCAAATCAAAATAATGGTATTTTCATAATCAATTAAACATACCATGAGCATGTAGTAAACTAACTTTCAAACTTGTAACAGAATAACATAATAACTATGAAGTTTTAGTTGAACTAGTAGTAACTACAATCATATAAACTAGTTATGATAGTTATAAAAACTATTCATTAATTATAAGATCAGATAATAATGAACTGAGATTCATAGTCGGTTGTAGGTATTCGATTATGGTTGAACAAACAATGAAAAGGGAATAAGGGTTAGTTAAACTGACAATGACTATTTATACGATATGTAATATATACAAATACCCAAGGGAAAAAATAACCTTGGTATAATAATTTCCTAACTTAATCAGTTAAAACATAATAAGAATATCACGTTTATGAGATTATAGAGTGTATATATGCATTTATGCAATGAGTGTCATTGAAAAAATAAATCTCAAAGTTATTTATTCACTACTACATGGGATTATTCATTCTATTATAAGTAATTATGAAGTAAAATCCCACTGATTCATAGGAATCTATGTATGAATAGTTAGAACTTTTATAAGTAGGGAAGGAGGTAGCTCTCAACTGAATGAGATGGAGAAATAAACCATATAGTTCACTCTAGGGAAAATTTATTATTTAATTTTTTATGAACCTATATTCTTTAATGATTTTTCCAATTTTTGTTCAATTTTTTGGCACCACATAATTGTTGAATGATTGGGGTGATCATTCATTAATTCTTATGTGAGGGTTCTCTTTTTATATTGTTACTCATTTCAATCCAACTCTTGATTTCTCCATGAATATTTTCTCCACTAAATATTTATGAACGAAATTAATTTTCACATCTAATTGTTCAATATATAGTCCTTAATTTGTAAATATTCTATTTTTTTAATTTTTAATTTCATAAAAACTAGAGAAAATATTTTTGAGAAATTAACACCTTATTATTTTTGAAATTATTTCTCAACCGACCATTCCATGTAAATATTTTCTACCATTCACTTCTTCGTTCAATTAGTTGACTGATTTATTCATTTATGTACTTTTCTTAATAAGAAGTTATATTATCTCCTATGTTCTAGAAACATTAATGAATTCTATATCCTCTCGAATCACTAACTCCCACAATCTAGATTCATTTATACTTACCACATATTCTGGGATTTTAAATTCTCTATCATCTATAATGAGTAATTTCTATCATATTTGAACCTATTCATTGATCATATAACAATAATAGAACACCAAAACTACTATGGTTTCACTCCTTCCATTATTTCAAATTTAATAATGTGTCACTATGCTAATACGGTCCTTGATATTTTTAGTAAAAGAATTCTTGAAAATACCTCATAAATCTGACACCGATCTAAGCATCTCCTTTTAGATGATAATATGTTTTTAGAACTTGAGTACTTCCCAAAAAATATGGATCTTCCAGAAATCCATTCAAAAAAAACCATGTTATTCTACGTAGATTATTTTTTAACAGTTTCATATTTTGTAGGGTTTTAAAACTTTAAAATAATCCTTCAATTTAGATAAACATTTCATTTTTTGATAAGATCCCAAAGAACATTATATCAAATCCAAAATCTAACATCTTCACCACCATAACATATAAATAAACATTCGTAGGACTTTTCGTCTCGTTCTTACATCTCCCAAGAATCAAAATGGATATAGAAAACACAAGTAAATTCTTTTATATGGGATAAATTTACCATTTCCCATTTTAGAGTTCATTTAGATTATCTTTACCCAATTGTGTGGAGGGACTATAATTCCCAAGTTATATCTCATAGTTAGATAATTACACCCAAAATTCCTTTAGAAACATAGAGTGTATCCCCATGTTGCTGGTTATATAATTTATCATATCATTCATTTGATCAATCAATAAATTGTTTATGGTTTTATATTAACTATCATATAAAATTCAATACCGTTCATCCAAAAAAATTTCAGAACTCTCCACTTCCATACTCTCCATGGTAATCATACCTTAATCATTTTAACTTAATTCTATTATCCTTTTATACCTTGTATCTTTAACAAATATATTTTCTAAAAACTTTTAACATTTATTTGGTAAATAAAACACACACATTGCATGTATCATATTTTATGAAGGAAGTTTTGTACAATGACTCTCCTTGAGAACAAACTTGTGTGTCCCGTTACATCTATATGAAAAAACTCTAATTTATAGTTATGTGGTGTACTTTATTTTATTTTTAATGAATGCTTATATTAATCCCATAGACACACTCATAAAATTTTCTTTACTCCAGGTAATTCAATTATAGTTTTCTATTAGTGTCCAATACTTTCTTCCCTTTCTCACCCATGTGACTGAGATGATCATGCCACAAATTTTCTATTCTGGAAGTTTTTTCGGCATGTAAAATAAATTTTTGACTCTTTGTATGGTAAAATGTCCCACCATTTACTGATTCCCCTATGAACATAAATCCATATATAATCTTCCCCACTAATTATGTATAATTTATATAGAAATCTACATTATTTAGCTCACTAAACAATACTAGAATATTATGTAACCATAGTATGTGAATTACCCATTGAAATTATAGAAAGTATCTACTACCAGTTGAAACATTCACATCACCTTTTCAAATAATTTCAGGGGATTCATCTTACCTATGAATAACCATGTGAACTACTCTAGATAAATTATTATTAATTATACCCCTTTTAAATTTTGAGTGACATGTATCCCCATAATCAATAATTCATAACTCTAATGGACTTGAGACACAATATAATAATTTACGTTCCAAAATTATATTATTTTCTTTAGAACTTATGGAATAAAACATTCATTAATTAGCTCTGGTTTCAATATATACCTTCTTTAGGTTCCCCTTATTTTCGTCATTCCTACATGTCGGTCTAGGTTTATTCAATTTTCCCCAATTCTTCTCCCTCTTTTATACCCACTTATATTGACCATTACACTAACTGGAACACCATATAAATTTCAAAACAAATCATATTATTATAGTTTCTTGGACCTCTTTACACGTAATCTCTTCATTCATCATGAGTTCATGAGCATCCTCAACCATGATATCCATCTCACTTTTGAGTTACTCAATAAGGTAACCATCACATCCCATGACACTTGAAGTAGTGAAAAGATGTTAAATTCCCACACTGTCCCCTGAAAATTTACTACTATCAATTCGATCAAACCTTGAATCATGTTGAATTCATTGACAAGGTCCTCCATAAACTATAATAGTCTAGAATTATTACTAGTGGGCTATGATTAATAACTATAAAGAAAATCCAGTGTTGGATACTCCTCCTATGAGAAACACTTTTTACTATCCTTAGTGGAATCCCTTTCCTTGTTCCAACCTTGGGTAGAGAGAAATATTTCTCCCAATTCTCACATGTGATAGTTCCCCATGATTTGATTTATATCATTTCTTTAAAGAAATTGTAAGGACTGAGACATAATAATTTTATATTCTAGTGTTGTTAGATTAGAATTAACTTTATTTTCCCAAATATATTTTTAGGTTTAGAGTTTTTTAGAATTAGGCCACAACTCATACATAACGAAACCAAAATTTACAAAGGGTCAATTTTTAATCAGTATCTATATTTCCCAAAATAAAAAATATTTAGAAAAAAAAATTTCTTTTCATGAAAAATCATCAAAATTTTAATATTGAATTCTTCCACATACTTACTCATCCTTAAAACCGTATTACAAACATTTCAAGAATGTGGGATAGGTATAAAAATCATGATAAGGGACCTAAAATAAAGGAATAAAATGTGTTAGTCCATGAATAAAAATAAAACATTTCCTTTTCAAAGTGATATTTGGGATAAAAATATAAATTTTAGTAATGAAATATTTATTTTATATGAGATGGTTATTATTGAATTCAGAGATGTTTTGTTTTGGATGGAAATGTTTTTTTATGTGTATAATGTTGAAAATTGAATGCTTTTATTTGTTATGATTCTATTATTGTTCATGGGGATTATTTACAATGATGGGTGGTTCCATTATAAACCATTGATGGATAGCTACCTGATATCCTTCTAATTCATTAGTTCTTTAAGTTAAACATATCATTATTCTATTCATAACAGTGATATGGAAAGTGATGTCCCAATATACCAATATGTTTTATCTTGGATTTCTATGAGATTTTATGGTATTCTTATGATTGTAAAATGTTAAGGAATGATATTATTTTTCAAAATAAAGTATTTAATATTTATTAACGGTGAAAAGTATAACTTTATGAATATGGTTTTTGAGATTATCGTGTTTCCAAAGAAACCTTTATGAGTTTATTTCTATTATGTTCTACTAAGAATCGTTTTAAAAAAATATTTTTTGTAAATAAAGTGTTTTATTGGAAAAGAAAATTTATATTTTGATCCCAAATATCACTTTGAAAAGGAAATTTTTTATTTTTATTCAAGGACTAACACATTTTATTCCATTATTTTAGGCCCCTTATCATGATTTTTATACCTATCCCACATTATCGAAATGATTGTAACAAGGTTTTAAGGATGAGTAAGTATATGGAAGAATTCAATATTAAAATATTGATGATGATTCATGAAAATAAAAATTGTTTTTTTAAATACTTTTTATTTTGGAAAATATATATACGGATAAAAATGGGCCCTTTGTAAATTTTGGTTTAGTTGTGTATGAGTTGTGGCCTAATTCTCAAAAACTCTAAACCTAGAAAGATATTTGGGAAAATAAAGTGAATTACAATCTAACAAAACTAGAATATCAATTTATTATGTCTGAGTCCTTACAGTTTCTTTAGAGAAATGATATGAATCAAATCATGCGGAATTATCACATGTGAGAATTGGGAGAAATATTTCTCCCCACCCAAGGTTGAAATGAGGAAAGGGATTCCACTGGGGATAGTAAAAAGAGTTTCTCATATGAGGAGTATCCAACCATGGAGTTTTTTTATAGTTATTACAGTTTATGGAGGACCATGTCAATGAAATGTAAAATTCATTGTCACTGTATGTGCTAAAATAGATCATTGATTTTGTCATTTTTTTCAAAACATATGTTACAAAACACATAAAAATGTTCATTTTAACACCAATTGAAATAAATTAAAAAGATAAATAAAATGAACTTTATAATAATTTTATATCCATAAAAATAAACCAATAGAACAATTTAAAGATATGGATATCGAAGAAAAATACTATGAAAATAAATCATAAAAAAAATTTAAAAATCGGTTCTTAATATAATGTGTCCCTTAAATATCATTAAAATTTTCTTTTTAAAACAAATTAAGGAAATTTAAAAATGATCAAAATGGGATTTATTATCTAGTGAAACCTAACATTAAATTTTCATGAAACATTTAGAAAAACAAAGAATAATTTTTTTAGAAATTAAATCCCTAAAACTTTTTAAAATGATGTTTTAAGTAAAATGTCACTTACCTCGAGTCTGATTTGTCACACACATTCTTTATGTTCTGGAATAATAAATTTAAGTCAATTATTTAATTTATTTATAGCCTTTTGAAATTTTATAATTCCTTTTATTTTACTTATTACCATGTTATATATAGTTAAATAATAGATTTTTTTACATCAAATGTTTTGATGATATTTGGACTATAGATCAAAAATGAATTCGGTAGGTTGACTATAGTCGAGGATGTCATTTTTTTTGTAGGACCCCAAAACACCCTAAAAAGGGAGGGGTGAATTAAGGTCTCGATTTTTGGTTTTAAATTGATTTATCATGTTACCAAGTTGTAAGGAACCTATTAAACCTATGTGATGGTAATGAGCAATAAATTAAACATCCACATACATAGAGAAAACACAGCAGTTTTACATTGTTCACCACTAAGGGATACTCAAATGAGCATACACCAATAGTGTTTCAGTCATACTAAATCCAGTAATCGTTACTATCTATGGAATATAAATGTTCTGACATAGTCACTCAATTCTTGGAATACTTTCTTAAAAATATTTTAGAGATACCACATTATGTCCCTCGGAACACTTCCATCAACTCCCCATAGATCACTACCTTGGGGGAATTCTTACTCAGTTTTTCCACATGATGATCGCTTCAATAAATTTTCATTGAAGTCTTTGTCCCTGTCTATCATGAGACTCTAATTTAATAAAATTCATAAATTGATTCACTTGAAGGCACTGATCAAATAATAAGTATATTAAAAACTTGAAAATATCCCTACTACACTCTTGCACGCAACAACTACTATTGTGCACAATTTTTGGGACTTTCACATAATATGTATTTCACTCCAATATTATCCTTCATGAAAACACACCATGAGTGTCAATTAGTCTTTATGGACTCAAGGGTCATTTTGCGCATAAGATTTACTACATGTAATCCTTCCATGCACAACTCTTTCGTGTGGCAGAAACACTGGATCATCATTGTAAAATGCTCTTGGTCTTGAATAGTAGAGCCTCATATTTATAAACCCTTACAACCCTATACAAAATTACCTTTCTCATCAACCCTCATGTGCATAATCCATAATTTTAAATCTCATTTAACACATAAGAAACATAATCACATCCCATTAATTTTTCATATTTAGAAGTGATAAACCCAAAAATCCTCTTGTATGAAACTCACTTTTGATGTCACCTTGGGTGCATAGTATTGTTCTATGCAAAAAACTAATCTTTCACAAAATTATTTCCTTATCCATATTTTTATGAGAAGATATTGAAACAAACCTTGCATGGAACATTCATATTCCCAGTCAATGTTTCACACAACTTTATTTTCCAAAAAAACCTATTTCCATTCTCCAATTTTTTGACCCAAAAACTAGGAAAACAATACGAAATGACACCACTTTCAAAATGATTTTTAGCTTATACTATAAGACAAATTACCTTGAAAACTCATAGATCAACCCATTTTGGGTTGAAAACAAACACAAACAATAGTCCATTTACAGAAAATATGGAATTGAATCCTAAAATATCCAACATTGGGTTTGCTTCAATCTGTAGATAAATTCAATAAAACTCCAGCTGCTACCAATACCTGCGACACAACAAACAAAACATAAAACACTCTACATATGCATGATCAAATCTCATTGAATAAAAAAAGACATGAATAATTATTTGGGTTCTAGTGTTTTTGAATCCATAAAGACGTCTAAGTTAAGCTTCGATCAAGTCGCAGAAGCATTTTATTGCCTAAATTATTTCCTCATAACACCTGATTATCACCATTTCATAGATGTATTGAATGGTTTTTCAAAAACTGGATACTACCACACATTAAATTTCTCTATAACTTATCTATTATCCATTCTCCTTCAACCAAATAAAATTAAATTACTCTAATTGACCCCTTTGTAAATAAACCCAAAGGGCATGATTTTTACTTGTAGATCTCAAAACACACTCCCTATGAATCATATCTCCCCTATAAACCTACATCACTTCCACAAATTGAGTAAAACACATAATTTATACTAGGAAATGGAAAATATTTATAACCTCTTCATGTGATAAAAGGTGGTTGAACACAGAGGTTCAATAAATGTTTGTGAAACACATGTTATACCAATGGTTTTATTGTAATGCCATCCACTTGGTTATCAGTTACAACATATTTCATTTTAATCACAACTTTTTTACCGTTTCACTGATAATGTGATATATTATTCCAGTATGTTTTTTATAATTGTGTTGAATTGGATTTTTCATATGAAAGATTGCACTCATATTATCACAGTGAATCACCATTGGTTATTTCACCTCATCCCCAATATCAGTCAGTTATTGTGTCATCCATTTTAGCTGAGTTCAAGCCTTCGTAGTAAAAATATACAGTGCTTCAGTTGTACATAGAAAATTTATTTCTTGTTTCTTTCTCAATTATACCACAAAAATATTTCTAAAGAAGAATTCTACACCACTTGTAGATTTTCTATCCACCACTTCTCCAACCCAATCATCTTTAAAAAAGATGATAGTTCATTATCTATCCCTACTGAAAAGTATACACCATAATTTTGGGTTCTTTGAATGTACCTCATGATTATTTTAACTTTCATAAAATTTTCTTCCCTCAGATTAATATAAAAGTAAGACACTAAGCACCTTGTAAATACAATATATGGATGTTTCATAGTCAAGTAAAATAAGCTTCTGATGATTCTTTTGTACAGTGTAGGATCTATTGATGTCTTATCCTCATGATTTACTAGTTTTTTTTTCAACCACAATCAAATTCAACATTGGCTTAGAGTCATGCATGTTGATATTCTATAGAATCTATGTTACATATTTTTTCTAAGAAATAAATTTGTATTCCTTCCTCTGAATCACTTTCATCCCCATGAAGTATGTGAGTTCACCAATCAGGGATATTTCAAAATCTGAGTTTAGGTGATTGGGAAATCAATCCACCAACCCTTTTCTACTTCCACCAAATTTAATATCAACTACATACACCAAAAACATGAATTGTTCCATCTGGTAATTAATCACATAGATATTATGTTCCACTCCACTTTTAAATTAGATCTTACTTAGATAAGACTCTAGCTGATAGTACCATGCTCGTGGTTCCTTCTTCAGACTATAGAGAACCTTCTTTATTTTGAAAAAAATTCTTTCATCATTTACAAGAAAAAAACCCTCTAGTTGATCAATTTAGACTCCTTCCTCAAGAACATAATTTAAGAAAGTTGTTTTTACATCCATTTGATTCACTTTGTACTCTATTTGGATCGCCATGGAAAAAATATCATAACTTACTCCAGTCTAGCCACCAGAAAGAATTTTTCATCAACATCAATTCCTTTAATATAGGAATACCTTTTTCAAATCAATAAATTCTTATTTTTTATCATATTTCCATACTCATCGAATTTATTTTTCAAAATACACTTCATTCCAATCACATTGTGATTTTATGGTCTCTTAACAAGATCGCACGACTGGTTCTTGTCAATCTGATCCAACTATTTATTCATGCCTTTAACCCATGATTCATCCTTTACAGCTTCTTAAAATGAGGATGGTTCAACAATTGATATAAAGGTATAATGTGCATCATTAATCATTGTTGTTTTATATGTGGGATCTATATAATCCCCAATTATGTTTTCTTGATCAATTTCTTCTCTTCTAATCCTTCTATGGATTTCTAATGATTTTTATTCAACCATAAAATCTTATTTGGATTACATTTCTAAATAAATATCATTATCTGAGCCTTCGATATTTTTTATTCCTTCAACTATTTATTCTTTAGAATCATTCCCCTGTTCACTATCTTCTTCATCTTCTATCATATCATCATATGAGATTATTGGGGTATCTTTGGCTTTATCAATAATGATCTTAACATCACTACCATGCATAATTCTTCAAAGAATAATATTTTATAATTTGTAGGCTTTTATCATTGTAGAATATCCTAGGAATATTCCCTCATATATAGCATCACTATACACCCCCTGATTTCTTTCATTGTATGAGATGAAACATTTACTTCTAAAAATAAGAAAATACTTCAAAGAGTTTTCCTTCCATTACATAGCTCATAAGGTGTCTCAGATTCATCCATATAGATCCCTATAAAATTTTGAGTATACACTGCTTCTTGAACATCCTCCTTCTAGTAATGGAGAGAGATACAACTATCAATTAGCATAGTTTTAGCCATATTGTTCACTTATTAATTTCTATTTTTAACAACTCTATTTTTCTATGGGGTTCTCACTACATCCACTTCATGCATTATTCCAGGTTTCTCTAGGTCATTTTAAAACTCAAGGGATGTGTATCCCCCTCTATTGTCGGATCAAAGAACTTTGATTTTATGGCTTGTAACATTCTCAAGTATTCAATGATATGTTTTTATTAAATCAAGCACATTTTGTTTCCTGTGTATAATAATTTCAATATAAATTATATAATAATCATCAATAAAAATAAAATAGTACCTCTCTCTATATGTTTCAACCAAATTTATCAGACCACATACATCTTTGTGGATGAGATCAAAAAATATTTTATTACTTTTTCTTCTTGATCTAATATGTACTACAAACCAACATTCATCGTTATACAAGAATAAAAATCCTTTTCACATTCATGCTTCAATTTGGGGATATCCCTGACTATATTCATCTTAGATATCTTTTCTAGGTCTTTTTGATTAATGTGACCCAATCTTCGATTCCACATGTTGTTTTCTTCTTCAATGGTTATGTAACAAATATTTTCATTATTGTCCCCCTAATTTCAATTGATATTTATTCTTCATCCTTTCATGGGATAATTATTTTTCATTCCTTTTATAGTGCACCCATTTTGATTAAATTTTACTATAAGTACCGAGTCATAGATTTGAATCACACTCCGAAGAGTGTAATGAAAAATGTACATGTAAAGAACTTCAGTTTTCTTAAGATCATCACTTTCCAGTTCTATACACCCACTACCTTCGATCTTCAAAGCACCATCATTATTAAATATAACTATTTCATCAACCCTTTTCTTTTACTTCTTTAATAAATCCTCATTTATCATCATATGAGAAGATTAGCCACTGTCAATAATCTATAGTGCTACTATTATTTGTATCTTTGAGAGAAACTTCAACCAGATTAGATTTTTTTATTTTATTCTTTTACTTCCAAGAAATATTTGATTAATTAGAGGATAATGATTGCCTCTACTGTCTATTTTCTATGTTTATTGGTTCATAATTATTATGATATTCTTCTAGTGGTGAAAACATGTTAGGAAGAGAATCTTTTTCTGGTTTGCATCTATAGACATTTCTCTGAATTCTACAGGTAATATTCATATATTTACCCTTCCTACAATCAATATCTTCATGATCATAGTTAGAGAAATTAAAAAAATACATAAATATAAGTATTCAATGAGATATAGGAGATAAATTTGTTCTCATGTATTTCATTTCATACTCTTATCCATTCAAATAGTTCCTCACCTCATAGAAGTATGACATTGTATGGCCCAAAGAGACAAAAAAATTGGAAATTTATAAGACGAAATAACTTGTCACTTGTATTCCTCTTCATTTCTCCTTCCTTAGGAAAATATTTTTACTGCCAAAAATTTATAGATACTTAGGGACAGTTTCAAATTCTCATTTCAACATCATTTGAGACATTATCGATTAGGACTTCAAGTGACTTCATGATACATCAATCTTTTAGTTTCTCATTATTTACGCATATCTTATTTCCATATTTTGATGTTTTAGCATCAAAACCAATTCCATATTTTTCTATCAGTGTGGATATTTGATCATTATAATCCTTATCTAATCCTCCATAACCACACATAGTTATCTCTAACATCTTTAAATCTAATAATATTTGAAATTGTAATTTCTTGCTTGATTAATTCTGAATTTTATTCAGTTTAAATTTTACTCCTTATATTAACAACTTTTCATCAAGCCCTTCAATTGTATGGTACATCACCTCTAGTATAAAAGTGTGTTCATTGATGAAATTTTCATGTTATTCAATCCTCAACTTCACTTCTACTACATATTCTATTCTTTCAAAAGTTGTTCAATATTCATATAATACTTGTCCAAACTATCAATTTCATTTTCAATCTATTCAAACTATTCTGACAAATATTCTATAAGTGCTCTCAATTTTTTGTTTATATTTCATTGATTATCAATATTATCAACACCATAATCAAGTTCCGTTTTAATATCATCATCATCAATCAACTGATTATTTCTTGATTTATCTTTTGATGGTTCATATATTTCAACTGTAGCCACCATGGATGCTTGGGTTCCAAATTTAAACTCTTGTTCTCCATCCTCAAAAAATTATTTACCATTATATTCTTCATTACATAAATAATCATTCTATTTAATTTCATTATATATTTCAAGCTCCCCCTTGAGGAAAACTTTCTTGACTATTTCGCATGTTTCTATCATCACATTCATCATTTTCAAACTTCAATGAGCATCAGGGGGAAAAATTCCCAACTTTACCATATAGAATATAGGACAAAGAAAGATTTCTATCAAATCACTTTTTCCTCACATGAACTTCTTATAAAAAATAGAATTTAGATCTTCTTCTTCATTTTATTCATCAATAATATCTCCATAAATATCATATTTTTTGTGGATTTGAAAGTCATTTCCATGCTTAATCGATTTATTGCATTTTATGGTTTGACTGTCATTTGGTATAACACTAGACCTCTCATGACATAATCTAAGGAAAGCTTATATGGGTCTCTTTACTCAAGGTAAAACACTTTTTGGTTTTAGAGAGGTGTAAGACTTCTAAATATTTTCTTTAAAATGTAAATTTCTTTTATTTCATCACTAAGTCCTCATATTTCTCCAATATCTTAAGTAATTTGATTAAAAATGAATCATTATTTTCATCAAGATACATTTTTAGACCATCGAACCTATAATTTGAAACTTGGAGTTTCTCCTCCTTTACATTATTGTATCTTTCATATATGTTTTGTATTTTATTTCCATATAGACTTCATTGAAGTGAAACTCGTCACTTTAAGATAGATTTGATCTGATAGACATGTAGTAAGTAAATTCTAAGCTTTAAGATCAGTGTCAAGAATTTTTATATCTGAACTACACATCGATAATCTTGTTCCGCAAGTGACATATATTCCCTATGTATTGGAAAAAATTAATTTCATTCCAATAGATCTTAGATGAGAAAGAATCATATTCTACCAAATATGGAAGATGATTCCATCAATGATGGGGACTCCCCTAACATTTAAGAAATTCTCCATGACAATAAAAGAAGACAAATTTAACTCCAGCAACCTCACTCTAATACCACTTGTAGGACCCCAGAGCACCCTAAGAGGCTAGGTCAATCAGGGTGTCAACTTTTTCTTCCAAAGTGATATGTCATGTTCCCATGTTGGTATGAACCTGTTAAACCATCATGATGGTAATGAGTAGTAAATTAAACATCTTGTAAAGATAGAAAATACAGATGTTTTACTTGGTTCACCACTGAGGTCTTATCTGAGGAGCATATGCCGACATTGTGTCAGTTATACCAAAATTCACTAATCTTCACTTGTTGTATAATACATAATTTCAGACATAGTAACTCTAAGCCAAACACACTAACTTTACAAGATTTTAGGGATAGAACACTATGTCCCTTAGAACACTTCCATCAACTCCCTCAAGTTCACTGAATTGGGTGAAGTCTTACTTAGTTTATCAACATGAAGGTCACTTTAATATAAATTCAATGGTGTATTTTTTTTCTATCTGGCATGAGACACTTATTTCATCGAAGTCCTAAATTTATGCAAGTAAAGGCACTGATCACAAAAGCTGAATATTCAAAATATGAAAGAATCTCAACTCAGTTCCTACGCACAACACCTTCTCTTGTGCACATGTTTTTGGATTATCATGTAAGATATATTTCACTGAACCTTTATCCTTTTGGAAACCACACCATGTGATTCCATTTCTCTTAATGGACTCAAGGGTCATTATGTGGATAAGATTTACTATGTATAATCCTTTTGCTAAAAATTCTTTCATGTGGTAGAGACATCAGATCTTAATGGGAAATAGTTCTCAGTCTTCAATGAGGGGAGACACATATTTATAGACCATGAACAACCTATCTGTAAGTTCCTTTTTGGTCAACCCATATGTACATAAGCCATAATTTGGCATCGTATTCATGGGGTAAGAGCCTTCCACGTAGCACATTCCATTTCCAAAGGTTTAAGAAATAAACCCAAAACTCTTCTTGTGCCTAACTCAATTTTGACGTTTCAATGGGAACATAAGGTTCTTCCAGGAAAAATCTATTCATGCATGTGATTATTTAATTTTCCATATTTTGATGAGACAACACTGAAACACACCTTGCAGGAAACATTTACATGATCCTTCAATATCATTTGCTACATCCTTTTACAAAAAAACCTTTATCAATTCTCTAATTTTTGGACCCCAAAAATTGGAAAAAAAACTTGACAAAGATGCCACTTTCAGCATAGTTTTCAACTTATACTATAAAACCACTTCCCATTCAAACTCTATAATCAAACCAGTGTTGATTGAAAGCAAACACAAAGCAAACTACCTTAGTATAAATTAATGGCCTTGGTCGCAACAATATCTCCCTTTGGGTTCATTGGAAATCAAAACATAAATTCAATATAACACTAGGTGTTATCAAGATCTGAGAAGTAAGAAACAAAACATCCAACAAACTAAGTCTACATGAAAAAATCTCAATGTAGAAAATAAGATGGGAAGTATGAATTGGGGTACCATGTTTTATAATACTTATTTACTACCATGCCAAGATCCAATCAAGTTACATATGAATTACATGCCCTAAAATGTTTCCTTATAAAAAATTATTCTCGTGTCATAGAAGCATTGCATGGTTTTTCAAAAACCTGAAACTACAAAACATTGAATTTCTATATAATTTCCCCATTATAAATTCAACTAAAACCTTGTAACATTGAATTTTTTTTATTCTATCCCTTTGTAAATAAAACCAAAGAACATGATTTTTACTTTTAGAGCTCAAAACACACTCCTGCAAGATTTTATCTCCCCCATAAAACTGCATCACTTTCACAAACAAATTAAAATAGTTAATTCAACTAGGGATAGGGGAAACATTCATAACCACCTCATGTACTAGAAGGTGACTAAATGCCAAGGGTTATCCGATGTTTCTAAAACAAATGTGTTTCCAATGGCTTGGTCAAAATGCCATTCACTTGGTCATCAATTCCAACATGCTCCATTTTAATCACACCTAGTTCTACATTTTTATCGATGAAGTGAAATAGAATTTCAATATGTTTTTAATGAGAGTTATGAACATGATTCTTAATAAGATATATTTTACTCTTGTTATAATTGTAAATCACCATTGGATATTTCACCTCATCGCCAATATCACTCAATTATTTCTTGATCCGTAGTAGTTTAGTTAAATCCTTCATAGTAGAAATATAATATGTTTTATATGTACAAATAGAAGTGATTTATTGTTTCTTTTTCAAAAATCTCAAACACTTATTAACAATGAATAATTATCCACTACTTTTGGATTTTCTTTCAACCACATCTCCAGTTCAATCAGCTTCAAAAAGTTCATAATTCATCATATCTTCCTAGAGAAAATTATAATCCATAATTGTTAGTCCCTTGAATGTACCTCGTGATTATTTTTACTAAATTAAAGTGTTATTCTCTTGTATTATTATGAAATTGGGAAAATAAGAATGTTTCAATGATAATATCTATCTGTGTCACAGTCAAATACAATAAGATTTCAATGATTCTCATGTAAAATGTGGGATCCATAGATGTCACACCCTCGTGGATTCCTAGTTTTGTCTCAACTGTAATAGGAGTCAACATTGGTTTAGAGTCATTCTTGTTGAACTTATTTAGACTCTCTATTGCATACTTTTTCTGAGAGATATTAGTGTAGTCTTTCTTCTGAATCACTTTCATCCCCATGATTTATTTGAGTTCACCAATCATAGACATTCCAAATTCTGATTTCATTTAATTGGAAAATAATTCCACACAACCCTTACTATATCCACCAAAATATAATATCATATAAATAAACAAAAACCACAAATTGATACTATATTAAATTATTTACATAGATATTGCGGTCCGCTCCTCCTATTTTAAACTCGATATTTTTTAGATAAGAATCCAGCTGAGAGTACCATGCTCGTTGTGCCAACTTCAGACCAGGAGAACTTTATTAAATATTAAAACCTTAATTTTATCATTACCGACTAAAAAAACCACTGGTTGTTCAATGTGGACTTCTTTTTCAAGAAATGAATTTGAGAAAACTGTTTTGACATCCATTTTATACACTTTTTACCCTATTTGGATCTCCATGGAAAGACAGACCCTGATTAACTCATGTCTAGCCACCAGAGAGAATTTCTCTTCAACCTCAATGCCATAAATCATTGAATATTCCTTACACCCTAAGACCTAATAATTTGTTATCACATTTCTATTCTAATCGAGTTTATTTATAAAAACACACTTTGTTCCAATCACATTGTAATTTTCTAGTCTTTTAACAAGATCGCATGTCTGGTTCCTATCAATCTGATCCAATATTCATTAATAGTTTTAACCCTTTATTATTCATTTGAAGCTTCTTCAAATAAGTATTGTTCCATAATTTATTGGATGGAAGAATGTGAATCACTTTTCATTATTCTTGTCTGTGTGGGGTCTGTCTAATCCCTAATGTTGTTGGATTGATCAATTTCTTCTCTTATACTCATTCTATAAGTTTCTGATGATGTTTCTTCAGACATAGTGTCTTATTTGTATAATTATTATGAATCAATATTATCATGTGATCCCTGGTTGTTTTGGAGGCCTTGTACCATTTTTTCATTTGAATTATTCCCTTATTCACTATCTTCTTTATCTTCTGTCATATCAGCATATGGGATTCATAGGCTATCTTTGCATGTATCTTCAAGTATCTTAACATCACTACATTAATCAATTATTCCAATATGGTTATTGTATAATTTTTAGGATTTTCACTTCAAATAATATGAAAGGAATTTGCCCTAATCAACAGCATCACCATACTTCCTTTGACTTCGTTCTTTATTTTTGATGAAACCAATGCTTCTAAAAGCATAAAAATACATAAAAGAGGGTTTCCTTACATGACACATCTAAAACAATATCTTGGTTTCTCAAATATAGATCCCTATACACATTTTAGTATAACATTTTTCTTAAACAACCACTTTCTAGTATTTATGTGAGATACGACTATCAATTAGCATAGTTCTAACCATATTATTCACCAAACAATTTCTATGCTCAACAACCCCATTTTTAGTGGGGTTCTCACTAAATCCACCTCATGAATTATTCCATGTTTATATAGGTAATTATCAATCTCAATGGATGTTTATTAAACTCCATTTTCAGATCATATAACTTTTATTGTACATCCTATATCATTCTTAGCTATTCAACAGTATGTTTTTATGCAGTCATGAAATTATTATTTCTTGTGTATAATCATTACACAAGACATTAATCTATAATCATCAACAAAAATAAAAAATTAACTATATACATATGTTACACCCACATTTATCAGACCACATACATTTATGTGGATGAGATCAAGAATATTTGATGTCTTTTTCTCCTTTGGCCGATATGAATTGTAGACCAACTTTCCTTGTATGTAAGCATCACAAGTATTTTCTAGATAATTTTTCAAATTAGGGATATCCATGACTATCATCATATTATATACCATTTAAATGCCTTGTTTGTTAATTTTACCCAATATCTAGGGCCACAATATATTTTCTTCATCAATAGTTATGTAACAAATATTTTCTTTACTATCCACCCGGTATAAGTTTTCCTCTATTTTGCATCCTTTCATTATAGAATTACCTCAATTTAATTTTATATTTCACCCTTTTCTTTTAATGTCACTATAATTATCAAGTCATAGAGTTGACTCACACTAAATAGATTGGGATTCAAACTATAAACACATATAACTTCGGTTTTCTTAAGCTCATTGCTTTATAGTTCTGTACACCTGCTGCCTTTGATATTCAAAGCACCATCATTGTCGAATCTAACAGTTCCACCAACCCTTTTATTCAAATTATTCAATAAATATATATTTTACATTATATGAGATGACAATCCAATTTCATGAATCCAGATTCCACTATTCTTCATAGCTTTGATAGCGACTTCAGTGAGATTAGATTTTTCGATTTCTTCTTTTCCATCCATGAATTATTTGATTGAGTGGAGGATAACGATGGAATCCATTATACAAAATTATTTGAACTTATTATATAATAAAAAAATTTGTTATTAAAAATAATAAATCCATTATACCAAATTGTTTTTCAAAATTGGTGTAATTTTATTTTTATATAAACCAGCAAATGTGATGAATAAGTGGGTTTTCAAGAAATGCATTTTTCAAGGATAAGATGATTTTAGGTTAACATTATGACTATTAAGAATAATTATTGAGATTTAAATTTAAATTTATAGATATATAATATATAAATTTAATTTATACCATTCCTCGGTAAGGGTTATTTTAATTAATTAAAATGGAGAAACATTATGCACTTCAAAACAGTATAAAGGAAAAAGTGTTTTCTATCCCAAAAAACATATATTAAAATTTAGTATAAAGATAATTAAAATGTTATTAATTTGATAAAATATTAAAATTAAATCTTTATTTTAGTTTTAATCAGACTGAAATAATAATGTGACATTTAAACTACTAAATTTATAGAAAATAAATGAAACCTTAAAAATCGTCATTTTTCACTATTCCCTATAAAATCAATATTTTCCCAAAAATCCAAAAATTTCACCCTAAGTTAATTTTTCTATGTTTATATAAAAGATTAAGTTAATTTTATCAAATAAATTTTGTAAAATATATAGATTTTAATTTTAATATTTTCTCATAAAAAAAAATAAAAATCATTTTTGGTGAAAACATATTTTTGAAGAACAAAATTACTTTACTAAAAAATTAATGATAATTTACTAAGAATTTATACATAAAGGTATATTTATTAATGAATATATATATAAATAATAAATTATTAAATATTATTCATACCTTCCAGTTTAATGTCTAGGTTATAGCAATCTTATCTAAATAATAATATTTCATGGTTTGTTTAAGATTAGTGTTTCATGTTAAATGTGATATTGAATATAATGTTCTTATTTTAAAAATATCATGGTGTTAAATTAAATTCCATTATACCATATTTAGGATGATGTTTATCTAAATTATAAAAATATTTTTCATTGCATTAGGCTTCTCATACATGTCGTAATAGTCTAAATTAATGTTTTAGTAGTTTTCTTCTCCTAGATTGTTAAGACCACATTCTAGGCCAACATAATCCAAAAAAACCTTTGTTATTTAAATTAAAGTGTTTATTATTATAATATATTTATTACTTCTATTTTTACACAATTACTCAAAGACTTTATATCTCTTTGATATATATAATCATTAGTATATATCTTCAAAAAACTAAAATATGACCTATTGAATTTATTGATTTGAACATTGGATTATTTAGATTCCATTATATCTAAAATAGTGAACTCTCACAAAAAATACATAGTGTATGAGAAAAGCATCACACCAAAAGTCTTATTTCTGGAATTGATACCACATGGTGTACCAAAACAAGTAAGTTTCAAAATATCCATCTAAAATCAAAAAAATTTGGAACATGGTTAGAATTTATAAAACAACTGACACCTAATGTAAAAATCTAGATAAAGGAAAAATGATAGATAATATTTTTAGATTTCACCTTGATTATAGAAAATATTTCAAATAAGATGAAATAGATATTACCGAAATCATATATATCTTATTGAATGATAAGGAAATATCATAAAGCATGGATTTTATTCTTCTTTCATAGACTATCATGTTTTATGAATTTGGAATATAATAGTGTATTTGTTCAGATTACACAATACATGAAGACCCATATAAATTGTAATGGTATTAAAAAACTACTATTAAACCATAAATAATATTTTTCCAATGTATATCCTCATCATAAAGTGTTTTGTAGAATGAAATGCTTGGGAGAATTTGATTGGTCAAATCATACAAGTGATTTTCACCATATTCATAACATATAACATATTAGTTAATGAAAATAGGTTGGTCATGTCATATAAAAGGAGTGAATCACCATGATATGGTGATCATGTAATATTTATTAAGTCCCTACCAATTCACACTCTCCTAGAATGTCTATTCTTCATTCATTTTTTACTTGAGAGGCCCAAGAATTCCATAGAGTAGAGATGATTCTACCAATATGATAGAAGATTTGGATCTATCCTATGGATACACCATAGGGGAGGGAGTCCTTATACTAGCACTAAGGGATGTTAATCAACCATTTAATTACATGATAATATAGAAACTTTCATAATTTTATGGGACAAGGTAGTTCTTCATTTATAGTTAATGTAATGTTTTAGGTTTTATATATCATTGTCTTATGTTAAATAGATTCTATTTTTTCCCACATCCATGATGAAGTGTTAATAAATCCATAGAAACTCATTAGTGGTATTATATAAACTGTAAAATAGCTAACAAATCCTTTGTAAATTTAGGATCAATAATAAACTGAGTCTCTCTACACAGAATCATTACTATGATGAAAAGAGTTGCATGCCCAAAAGTTGGTGTAATAAATAACTCTGATAGGTTTATATATTTTTCATGTTTAATGTTTCCATTTAAGTTAACATGTTCCCACCCCATCAGTGGTATATAAGCATTATCATATACTTTGATTCATGAAATAGTTTTTAAAATAAAGAAACATTGATATAATTAATTGATATTTCATACCATAAAATGATATATAATAGATATAAATCAGGATCTTATGTTTTTTTATAAAATAAGGTGTGCTAATTCAACTTCATTTAACATGGTATACCAAAAGTGGATACATAGTTATAATCCATTGGTTTTTAAATTTCATAGGATGTGACATAGAGAAGCATAACATATGATGGTGATAGCATGAATCGTTATGTTAAAGAAAATATTGTGACATGCCATAATTTTTGGGTAGGTAATATTGTAAAAAAATGGATAGTAACAAAAGTATTACTCATAGGTAGGACTTGGACTATTACAAAATTCCTTTAAGCCTATAACATAAACTGTGGTGTCCACATCATGTAGTGTTAATCATACACACACTATTGTTCATGAGGTTTAATATTATGTAAAGGAATATAATAGGTCACAATTTTTTGTGTTTCAATTTATTCTTATGTGATTACTATGAAATTACATTAAATCATAATGTAAGTTGTCTGTCGAGATAATTCTATGTGGGATATCAAAGCTCTGGGTTAATCTCACACAATATCATGTCATATGTTTCAATAACTAGGATATGGGGGTAACCTCAAAATTTTTTTAAGCACTATTTTAATGTTATATGAGACTAATTATCCATCATAAATTATGATTGATAATTCTCCAAGGCACTACTACTTATATAAAAATATGATATAGTAAGATAATTTTTTTCTCCAAATTATCTATTTAAAATTGAATTATATGGTTTATAAAATGTTCATAAATCAAGGTAAAATGAATTTTAGGATATTTATAATTTTATTAAGGTGTTTATATATTAATTAATTTTAAATTTTTTATGATTTTTTAATTATATGTTTATGAAAATTTTAAGAATTAAATATTCATAAATAATAATTTGTAATACTGAAAATCCTTTTCCGAATTTAATGATATGAATTATTATTTAGATATAATTTTTTTATAAAAATTATATGTTTAATTTATGAAATGTTTATAAATTTAAAAATTAGACCAAAATATAAAAGAGTTTATATTTTAATTGATAATTGTTAACAATATTTTTTTGAATAGTTTATTTAATAAAATTATTTAAATCATTTCAAAATTAGTTTTGATAATCGACAAGGTCAAAGTTTAAATAATATAAAAAATATTTAATAGTTTGAGTGTATGAATGATTTAAATAATTGAATTGGAATATATATAGTTTATATTTTATTTAATATCAAATATTTAAATTAAAATTCCATATAATGAATACTATAAAAGTGTTCATATTGGGGAAATAAATCTAATGTGTTCATATTTATTTCATTATCAAATCACAATAAAGCCTGGATTAGTTATAAAATATTTATAATTAGTTTTAGTTATGAATTTTACATAAATTGGTTATCACGTGTTTTCATTTATGAAATAATAATTTATTTATTTTATTTCATGATTTATTGATATATATAATTATTATATTATGAATGGTAGTATTATTAAGTTCAAAGAGTTAAACTACTTCTATAAATTCCCATGCATGCATTTAAGAATATACATGTAAGGTATGATAATTGATTTAGTGTTTTTTTCTACCTTGAATTTGATTTATACTAGGTTATGTGAT
Organism: Viscum album; assembly: GCA_963277665.1. Classification (NCBI taxonomy): domain Eukaryota; kingdom Viridiplantae; phylum Streptophyta; class Magnoliopsida; order Santalales; family Viscaceae; genus Viscum; species Viscum album. The sequence continues at coordinate 1,994,190,885 of OY728135.1, read as the reverse complement.
TTAATTAGAATTCTAATTATAGTTTATAAATTTTAGGTCTCTCTTGAGTATAGTATCATTGGATAGTGGGAGTTTTGGAGAACTTCTCACTATCATAGAGGTTAATACCTTCTCTATAAAATTTATTACTGGTTATCTATCTCTATAAGCTTGATCATTTGGGGATTGATGATTTCATTTGATTTAATTACATTACATGAAAGAATATCAAGTACCATAAGCATGATCTACATTTGGCTGTGTATAAATATGGTTTTATATTAATTTGGGTTAGTAACATAATCAATGAGTTCTATAAAGAGTTACAAATTAATATGGTTTTGACATATTGATTTGATAAAAGGAATGGGATTCCAAAAAAATAATTATAATAATTCATACATAATTGTAATACATGAGATGATGTTATGAGATTAAATCTCCTTTAATAATACTAAGTATTATATTCATTTCAAAAAAATAAACTTGATTATACCATGATCATCTAATCAGATGACTTGTGCTAAAGTAGGGTTCCCGTAGATAAAATTTTGTATGGAATGAAAAAAATGTTTGAACATAATTAGACAAGGTTCCTATTATTTTAATTTTATTAGGATTATAGGGAGACCCTAATATTATTAGGTTACTAATGGAATAATGTTGTGTTAATCTACATGATGGTTTAGGATAAAGAGTTATATGCTCATGTATCCAAGATTCATATATGATATGATATATGATATGATATAAATTATTTTCTACCTGAATAGATAAGTTATGGAAGAAATTATTAATTAGAACAAAACATAGAGAAGTATAGATCTTAACCTATTAATGGATATGATTGATTTTAAATGGTCAAGTATTTTAATGGGAAAAAATTTAATTAAATTTATTATTAAATGAATTTATAATGTTATGTTCATCCAAAAAATATTCTATTATAGATAAATTGCATCATCATCATCCAACTTTATATTAAGATTAAGCAAGTTTAAGTTATATTATTATTTTAAGACACTTATTAGGATGGTATAAAACATAATAATAAATCATAATGATTAATAAAGACTCAATGTGTTAGTGAAAAACATTTCCTAGAAAATCTAATATTGAAATTGTTCAACAATTGATTATCGATTCTTATGAAAATAATAGATTGATTCACTCATTGTTTTCTTTTGGGTTATTCCTCCTATAGAATTTATTATATTTTCATAATTAGATCTTATTTTATAATGTTATTTTGTTCAATAATATTTTTTACTATTTTCTAAACATGTTATGGATATATGAAATGGGCATGGTATATCTTGGTTCCAGTGTTGTGTTGATAGTACGAGCTAGTAAAAGTTCAACGTAGAAACAAAATTATTTGTAAAGTACAAAATTTTTATTAAAATATATAATTTATATTATTGAAACATAAATAAGATTTTAGGAAGAAAGATTAACAATTACATAGGATGGAATTATCTGAAATTCCTAAAATAGCTTAAGAAACTTCATTGAATTTTTATGATAGGTATTAGTGCTATAGAAATTAATTCATTAATTTTGAATCATTGTTTACATCAAATGTTTTTTTTAATGTTTTATAAATATATAATAATTTAAAATTGGTTAGGGTTGGACAAACCTTTTAGTTTTTATTGAAATGATAAATTTAAGTGTTATTTATTTATAAATTTAATTATAATGGAATATATATATATATGATAAAATGTATCTGAGAAAATTATTTTTATATTTATAACATTAATATTATATAACATGGAAATATGTTTGTTAAAAAAAGTTTTTTTATGAAAAATATGATATAATGGATTCAATTCAAAGGGTTTTTGATTCATTGGAATCTGTAAAATATAATAAAATAAGATATGGGTAAAATGATTTTGATCATAATAAAAAACCTTATCGAGATTTTTTTTAAATATGATTGATGTGACCTCACCACCATATTTGGAATATATTTACGAATAATATTCTCTTCAACAAACTAATATGAGAATATAAAAAACATACTATATATTGATATAATGCTTTATTTGTTAAATATTCATATTAATATAAAATAATTTTTGTTTCCTCACATAAGATAGAATATGTAAATTTTTCCTAATAATAACTAAAATGATTATGGGGGTATTTTTGGACATTGAGAAGTTCAATTTTAACAATTGAATGATTATGCTGGTCAATTTGAATGTTAATTAAAAATCATAAAATCTTTGGTGTATGTTGGAAAAAATTAATGTAAATACTAAATAAAATATTTCAAATAAAACTGTTTTATGAAAAAAAAAGACAAGTATAATGTTGATAATAAACATATAAATAGTCCTAAGTAGAAAATAGATGTTTTTAATATCCTCACATTTGATGTTGAGACGTTTATGAGTTTGAATATGAATTTTAAGAAGTTTAACATTAGGAATGTGATTCCTAAATCTCAACATTATTAAAAATTTATTTCTTTATAGATGTTACTTACTAAATATTGTAATAGGATTGTTTTATTATATGGACACAAATATTTATGGTTGGAATTACTTAGATATGTATTAACATTAACAAAACCCATGATGGTTTAGTGAACATAAGGCCAATTTAGAAGTTTATTATATGTGATATGTTAGAAAGGAATTTATCTACGGTTTTTGAAATATTGTTCTATTATTTTTTTAGATGTAAAATGTATAATGATATATTAATGTTGATATCCCCATTATCATTATTTTATATTGGTTGTATATATATATATATATTGGGCAGTAAAATTATAATTAACCCCTCAAAGTGGGAATTTATGTTATCTCTAGCTGATATTATTCACAGAGTAATATAGTTTGTCACAAAATGTTAACGTTAGTATGAATGGTATTCTTTTATTGAAATAGGATATGTACTCATGAGGAACAAAATCATTTTTTTGTGATGGGTAAACCATGAATTATAAAACATAGAGTGTTATAAACTACGTATTTGGTATACTAGAGATGTAAGGTTTATCTTTAGATTTCACCATACCTGAGGTTAGTGATGTATTTTTAATGTGAACCATTATACATTGATACTTTTACTAGGTAAGCCTTGAGGATTATCTAATAAATGGTTTTTTGAATATGTTGATGATCATGTTGTTGATTACAGCTTAACCAAGATGTTATTTTCCCTCTTATATGAATAGTATGACATATAGTCCCTCAATTGAGATAGGATAATGAATCATGTATCCTTGACTAGATAACACATATGATGTTATTATCTAGGAATTTTGGTGTATATGATTTCCTCATCCATAGATTTGAATGAAATTTGATGTATTCAAGGATCTGGTTAGTCTATACTTGTAGAATCAAGAACATATGAGGAGGATATAAGGGATTGACATATTTCATGTCCTATGATCATTATATGTCTTTATACAGTGGATCATATGAAAATTAATGCATTCATATGATTAAAATGATGGATATGTATATATAGATATATTTTTTAGATAGATATAACACTAGGACCCTTTATAAGTAGAATTGATGTATTGCTAGAGGCCTATCATTTTTTTATATTTAGGAACTCTGGAATTCATATTTATTAATTTCTAAAAAATTACATTGGAGTTAAATTGTTGTTTACTAGATGGGGATTCATTTTTTACTTTGGTAGATTCTCTAAAATATTTTTTTAGTTTATCATAAAATAGTTTTTTATGGGTATTCAAATGTTATTTTAAATGATTTGATACAAGATGAAGTTGATGACAACTTTCCACAAGTTTATGTGGAGATATCAAAAAATAATTTTTGGATTTTATTTCACAATATATTGAATTTGATATAGTATAAGGTGTAATAGAATAATTTCTATGAGGATTTAGTGTAAGTGGGAGATTAAAGGATATATTCCCAAAATCCTCTATATCATATTGTATGATAAGTGAATATCATAAAACATAGATTTCATGATTTTTCCATAGCATATCGTATTTTATGACTTGGTTATATCATAATGTTTTGGTTCATATTGTATGAAATTTTTATAACCTCATGATTTGGAATAGAATTCAAACATTAATATATAACATTAAAGATTAATATTCCAGAGGTTGTCATCATTATAATGTGTTTCATAAAATGAAATTATATAAAAAAATATTACTAGTTGAGGGATACAACTAGTTTTTAACTACATTCATAAATAATAATGTATGATTTAATTCATGGATTATAGATAAAAATATAAAATGATGAAATCACCTTTAGATTGTGATCATGTAGGCTTGCCTAGTCCTCTACCTATTCACCAACACTTTGAAAATCATTCTTCTTTCTTATCTTTCATTAAATTCATTATGATATTATGGAATGGTGGAGAGTCACACCAATATTAATGGTGATTTAATATCAACTTATGGATACACCATGGAGGTGGGATTCCTCCTGCTACCTCTAATGTATCTTGTAACAAACTATCTTTGGTTAACTAGACAAGCCTACTTGAATGGTCTTGCATGTGGTGATATACAAAAAGGAACCACATGCCTCAGGTATAACTAAAGAAACATAAAAGTAAATTGTGGAATAAATTAATACATATACATGATACATACAAGTATATCCAAATATTCCAAATATATAGATAAATCAAACCATATTGAACAAGTCTCTATGTGGCCATCTTTCCCCACCAAACTGTCCCACTATTTAGGCGATGAATGACAAGAGAAACTGGAAATCTACATTATGCCCTTTCCTTTTCCGGAGTTTTTTAAATCAGGGTCTACATCATCCTAAATTTAAAATTAGGGGGTGATCACATAGCCCAATCTAATACCACAATATAATATATACACGTTAGAATATCAAGAACCCACAAGTACAATCTTTAAAGAAAAATCCAATTTATAATGTATTTTCATATTCAAACCCATTTTATAAACTACCTTTGTTTTCAGTAAATTCATACCATATTAACCAAATACACTAATATATCTTATAAAGGGAAGTAGTAATGAATAAGAAAAATAAACCATGGATACACCGTAAGATAAAACACATTAGAAAATATCCCTGAAATAATCCATTATGTGATAAACTATGTATAAATGAAAAATCACGCCATTTGGGTGCTAGCCTATGAAAGTACATTATAAGAATAAAAGAATTATAAAATAGGTATTGGTTGGTTCAAACTGATATCAAGTCATTATACAGTCTATATATATCACAAGACCTCTAGTGGTGTTATATACCATAAATTGATATGTACATTTCCCGATGCACCCAATGTTCCCTAAGTTATAAGTTTTTTAAAACCATTTAAAAATTCATTATCATATTTAATAAAACCTTTTCATACCAAATAAAATACATTTTTAAAGAAAAACTCCTTCAAAAATGTGAATCCTTCCAAAAAATACCATCAAATATCAAAACATATTTTTCCATTAAATAGCCCAAATAAATTAGTAAGAACATAGATAAATTTATAAATTAGAAATACTTGTATAGACACACCTACCATAATAATTATGTACACATACCTATCTTCGACATTGGATATTGGATACCAGTAGATATTCCATTTAAAGTCAGTGCATGAAAGAAGAAAACAATGGATCAATATAAAACACCAAATGATCACGTTCTAAATAACTATTGAAACCAACACCACTAACATGACAAATAGAAATGAAGAAGTGTGAAGACCACTTACTAGGGTTCTACAACACAACCTACAATGTAGTTAAATCAAAATGAATCAATCGACGGGGAGGGAGATCACCCAAAATCACCCAAAATAACCTTTGTGATCTAGAGTGAGGTCTATGTTCTAGATAAAAAAGGATTATGTGTGAATCATGGTTAAAACTATTGAACCTGATTATTTCATGTAATGAACCCCTTTCACAATGTTAATTCCATTAATTTGATGTATATCGAAAAAGGACCCACTTTAGGATTAATTAAATCCCAATTGACCCATTCACAGAGCTAAAAGGTTTCATGTATTATAAATTTTCATGATCTAAACAATACTCATGAAATAATCCTTGCAATAAGTTCACATCGTGTAATCCACTCATGATGTGAATATATCCATCAAAAAAGTGTGTAGTCTAGTTTCCTTTAGAAAATTCCCAACCCAATTATTGTGGCTCTCTGAACCCAATAAGTACCCTATAAATCCATTAAAGGTTTATATTGATACTCTATTAATTAAAAAAAATCATAAATCCATATAAATTTGGTCATTTCCCCAAGAAACGTCTCTCCATCCTATAGAAGCCCAAAATGAACCCAAATAAAAATGGAAAATAAAACATGAGTCCAATCATACCTTAAGGAGGTAACGGGGTGTTATAATCTCCCCCAAAAATTATTTTTGTCCCCAAAAAGCTCTTAGGATCCTACACTCGAAAAAAGTAAATTCCCTTTATACCTCATAAACAATTCCTGACCCCACATACCATGGATATATATTTCTCACTAACATAGTGCATATACCAAATGAATCATTTTACCATGGAGAACTTTCTCTTGGTCTTCCAAAATAGGAACGGTTTGGTCAACCACAATAGATTCATGCTCAAGATCAATATCCTACCTTTAAATAACATTGGAAAGATTAGGTACATTCCTCCTTATCTGGGAAACAAGAAAATATCATGGATATAATTTAAATGATATGGTTATTGAAATTGATATTAGACCTTTCCAAGTCATAAAATTATCCCAAAGGGGTCCATAAACCTCAGTTACAACTTACACTACACTACCAACCAATTATGTACTAAGCGAGGTGAAATACTTAGAAAGACTTGATCACCAAACTCAAACTCTAGAGGCTGATGATGATAGTCTGAATAATATTTCTAATTCCTTTGTGCTATGAAAAACCTCTTTTGGATAAATTGAACCATTTCTGTCATCATCTGAACAAGACTCATCCCAACTAAAGACCGCTCTCCCAAATCTTCCTAGTACAAGTGATTTCTATATGGACACACATAAAAACCATCAATGGGTTTCGTTTTTATATATTCTTTAAATCTATTTTTATTTTCAAACATTACTAAAGGAAAAATAATTTCCCACGAATAACTGAAATAAATCACACGATCCCAGAGAATATCCTCAAGAACCTGAATAACCCACTCTATTGGTACATTTGTCTATAGAAAAATATGTTTTTCTCAATTTCAACTGGGAACCCATTTCCTCTTAAAATCCTTTCCAAAATGTGGATGTGAACCTCGATTTCAATTCATAAATAACCATAAAAGGAACCCCATAAACTCTCATAATCACTCAGACAAAAAATTCCCCAAGCTATTCCACTTTCATAATCTCCTTGATATGGAGTAACCCAAATCACTTACTACCCACTTATATTATATGATAAAACAATTATTAAATCCATTTAAATCACATACCATTTCTATCTGTAACTATTAAGGGATGTAACAAACCAGTAGGTATCTGGGTTAGATATCCACTTGAGCTGAACCCAATCAACAAATGATATTTCATCCTTAATTGAATAAAAACATGTATTCCCACCTAATTATTCGATTAAAAATATAGCCTTAGTAAAAACACTCATCATGGACCTCTCTTCCAATGATTCCTTTACTTTTTGTGTTGTTAGTTTCATGCTCAATGCATCAGGGACCATGTTTCCTTTTCAAAAAATTTAGTAAATATCAAAATCAAAAGTATGGATATACTCTACCCTATGTCATTGTAATAAGTTTAGATACCTCTGAGTGAAAATAGTTATTAGGATATTGTGAAAAGGAATATATTTTAAACCAATACCCAAAGAGGTAGTGATACTATGTTTTGAGTGAATTCATAACCGCTTCTAACTCAATATCATCAGATGGGTAGTTTCACTTAGAATGTTGTAACTAGAATGGTATATAGGATACTAAATCTTTCTTATGAATAATGAGACACCCTAAACCTTTTCCAAATCCTTCATCAAAAATAACATAACTAAACCCTGGGTCTAGAGGAATCAAAAATATATTATAATTCAATCTCATCTTCAATTCCTCGAAGGAGCACTGGAATTTTTCATTCTACTCAAACATTACACTGGTATGGGTTAACCCATTCATATGAGATTCAATATTGGTGAATTCCTGAACAAACCACCTATAATATCCAACCAACCCCATGGATCTTCAAATCTCAAACACAATTCTAGGTATATCGCATGATATAAATTCCAATTCTCTTTTAGGATCAACTGAGACACCCCTCACAGCTATAATAAGCCCTAGAAACATTAATTATGGAATCCAAAACTCACATTTGGAAATATTACCATAAAAGTGATATTCCTTCGAAGTTCTAAAAATCATATTTAAATTGTCCATGTGGTTCTCCTCTAACAAAGAGTAAATCAAAATATTATCCACGAACTCGGTAATAATATAGTCCAGGATCCAATGAGAGATATGGTTTATTAAATTCATTAACAAAACAAGAGCCATAATGAGATAGAATGGACTAACTAGAAACTCAATATGACCATACAGACTCCTAAACCATGTATAAGGAATGTCTTATTCTCAAAATATCAACTGGTGGTACCCTGATCAAAAGGTCAATTTTGGAAAACCAATGAGCCCCTCTAAGATGATCAAAGAGATCATAAATCATGTGCAAGGGATATTTGTTCTTGATGATCTACTTATTTAACATTCAATAATCAATAAAATGTTTATGTCACATATCATATTTCTTAAAAAAGAGGAAAATCTACGACCATGGTGACATACTAGGACAAATAAATCTACTACCCATGATATCTATTAGTTTAACCTTAAGCCTCACCAAATCAGCTGGACCATTCAAAAAATTGGAATAGAAATGGACATCATAAATGGTAATAGGTCAATGTTAAACTCGGCATCTCTCTATGGTGGTAAAACAAAAACAAATTAGAGAAATCCTGGGATACACTCACACCCACACAAGAAGTGGACTACTAAAAAGAATCAATCGTATCTAAGAACAATTCCAACAACTAACATGAGATCGATCTAACATAAAGAACAACTAGACCTAATCTTTCATACATAGAATCCACTCACTCTAAAAGAAATTATTGATTCCATCCAAATAAATAATGTAAACTCAATATAGTTATAATTCAATCTAGGCCTTAACACTGGTCATCAAATCCATGCCAATAATTAGGATGACGAAATCACGATCAAGCACTATGAAGTTCCATTCCACCTCATGGTCTTCTATCATCACTTGATACTATAGAAACATAAAACCTAGTTCAAAACTATTTCCTAAATGTGTAGAAATATCTAAAAATAATAACGTATGCTCTAAACACAATCCCATCCCATCTACTAAATTTGACAATATTAATGAATGATCTGCACTAGTCGGAAAAAAAGATATAACTATAGAATAATAAATAACAACCATACCTATAATTGTAACTAGGCCTAATCCATTTTCCTATGGTGAATTATCCATCACATAAATATATCCAGTATCAACTACATTAGGATCATTATTAGGCTTATAAACATCCTCTTTATTCTGAGTATAAGACCAACCACCCATGGAATTATTAATACAGACCTATAAACACTTTGTCATGGTGGATCAATCCTTACTTCCTTGGTACACCATTTCATGAAAATCCTTGATATGAATAGATTACCCACAATGATAAAAAGTATTCTGATCTCATTTAAAATGAGGGTTGGTATAATAAGAAATTTCACACTAATAGAAAATATCCTGCTACTGTCTTGATAAATCCCCCAAAACTAGTCCAAAAGAAAACTAGCTTACCTTTGGATTCCTTTTCTATCTAGAAGATACAACCTAGCTAAAAATAGTACCAACTAAAGCTCCAAACAAACCTATTTTTCTAGCTATTTTATCCTCTTCTAAATATATCTTATTTACTACATATCTAAATTTTGGTAGGAACATGACAATCAATATTGACCAAATATCATACCTCATCCCCAACTCAAACGTCTGAGCCTTATGGTAATCACTGGTGACCAGATATTGTTTTAAGTGTACCAACATAGAATAGTGGGTGGAATATGATATAAAAATATTCTATCCTTTCTATAATGATGAAAACTCTGAGGAATTTTCCCCTTATAGTATCTTATGATACAACTAATGGATTAATATTTTTTTTGAAAGATATATAAGTGATATCCTCATTTAACATAGCTTGCAAAATAGTTTCCAAACTTCTCATTCCTTGTCCGTCGAGTATGTACTTAGAAAACCCCCATATGATTTTTTAGGTGTCTTTCGAAATTTTCAAAGCTTCTTAGTTAGATCATGCTATTCTTCATATTCCCAAGGTCCTTTCCTATCATGAAATATGGGTGGACTGTACTGAGTAAATCGTGAACTATGATCCACTACTCGTCTCAAGATTTTGATACCTACATGACTGAGGATTTGAATATTATGTATTAAAGCTTATACTAAATAAGGTTCTACCATAGTATTATCATACTGAACCTATCTCACATCTTCCCCACTCAGATTTGGTATAGGTCATCTTGGAGGAATTTTCTAATAATCACAATACAAAAAATATTTAGTCATGAAAAGATTCTAAAATAATAGGACCAACATTAAGTATATATATCAATGAATTAGAACAAAATGAATTTAAATAAATTATTAATTATTTTGAATAAATATTGAAAAAATAAGAATGAATGTGTGAATTTAAATAAACCCCATATCTAGTTCATTCAAATAACCTCAACCAACAAGTCTCTATGTTGGAAAAAAATCCTTGTCCAACCATGCTAACATAGATATGACACAAAATTGAGCTACCTAGGACCCTTTTCCACACCTACTACCTGAATTATGGTCGTCCTAACTCTAGTCTACCAAAACACCAAACTGTACTCGGGTAGTGTCAACAACAATTCATGATGTATGTTCCCTCTAATACCAATTTGTAATGAACCAACTCGGGTCAACTAAACTATCCACACTGAAAGGTCCACCACATGGTGAGATATAGAAAAGATCCAAAATCCTTATTTATAACAAATAAAACATCAAAGTACAATACAGAAGAAAATAATATATATCCATGAGTCATATAATCCAATCCAAATAGTCCAAACCATAAAGTTAAATTAGAACAGACTAGATAAGTTTTCATGTGTTGATCTATCAAAACCGACCCATCCCACTACGAAGGTCATGAATGATGATATAAGCCTATATACTACATGATTCACTTCCATTTACCTAATTCCTTACAAAAAATCTACAAATACCCAATGTAAAATGTATGGTGTGATCACAGATCCCTGTAGGATACCACAAATTAATCTACACATGTTCCAATATTTAGAATGCATAAGTTATCGATTTAAACCAAAATCTAGTTTATAGATAATTTTCAAAATTTAAACACTCATTTATTTCCCATAAATGCATACCATATTCACCAAATCTAGAAATATTCCAAATAAATGAAAAAACATAATCATAGGAAAACTCAATCAAGGATGAACCATAAGATAAAACATATGAACAAATATCCATGAAATGATCCATCATGAGAAAAAATATTTATAAATTACAAGGCCCTCCATTTAGGATCTTGTTGACGAGAATACATACTAGATAAAAGAAGCATACCAAATGAGTCATATGTCGGTTCTAACAGATATCGAGTGTTTCCATATTCTATTAATCTCACAAAACCTGTAGTGGTGTTATGAACACAAAGGTGACATGTCCATTTCTCAATACACCCAAGGTTCCAAAAGTATTATGTTTTTCAGAACCATTTCAAAATCCATGATCACATTTTAAAATAAAATCTATATCAAATTAAATCCAATTTTAAATCCAACCCCCATTAAAAAATTTAGCCATTTTGAATAAGACTTATAAATGTAAAAAATGAATTTTCATTCAATAACCCAATGGAATTGACAAGAATATATAACAATTAAATAATTATGACAACATATATAGATACACCTACCTCAAGAATGATTTATTCTTAGCCACGTTTGACAATGAAAATTGGAAATCAAAAAAATATCCTTTAAAATATAAGTCCTCAAGGAAAACTAAAAATAATCATTAGAAAACATCAACCAACCATGATCTAAATTACAAACACAACCAACATTGTTTCTATGACCAAAGACAATGAATAAGCAAGAATACATATTATCAGGTATCTGTGACACAACCGAACTAAGATTTAGACACTAAACAGAGTGATCCCTATGGAGTGGGATCACACAAAATCTCCCAAAATCAATCTAGAGATTTATAAGGATTCATGTACAGCAAAAAACAAAAATTTTTAGACGTAAAGTATGGTTAAAACCACTGAACCTGAAAAATTCACACTATTACCATAGTTCATGTTGTGGATTCCATGAATTTCAAGTTAACTAAAAAAGACATAGCCTCGGGTTAAATTAAATCGTGATAGACCCTTTCATATCATGTAAAGGTTTCATTACTTTTAAATTTTTATTCTCTGGACAAGAATCATGGAACCTTCCCTACAATAGGTTTATGTAATGTAATCCATTCATGATGTGAATATATTCAGTAGGTAGTGTGTAGTTTAGTTTCATTCACAAAATTTCTAAACTAGTTTTTGGGGCTCTAGAAACCTAATAAGAACACTATAAATCCATTCACATATTTATACTGAGACTCCATCAATTCAAATGAATGTACATCCCGGGACATTAGATCATTTTACCTTTCAAATGATCTCTATCCCTAAGATGCCCAAAATGCACCCAATGAAATAGGGAAACCAAAACAGGAGTCAAATCATACCTGAAGGAAGGAAATGGGGTGTTAAATATCTTCATCAACCATATTATTAAATATTGATATGGTACTTTTCATCTACATATGGTACACAACAGTTCTTTATTTTTAGTTAATGCACGGTTTCATGTTTCATGGTTGGTGATATCGATTTAAGGGATTTCTATTTGATTCCATTACCTTTATTATGTGTTAATTGATCCTTAGAAACCCATCAATGGTATTAAATAATATGTTTATGATTTAACAAATTCCTTAAACTCTAATCTATGGGTATTGATTATGTGTGTCTCCCACGATGAGCATTATTATGATAAAATATAGTTAATACCTAAATATGTTCGGAAATTAAGTACTCTAATATGTTCATATGGATGTAACATTATAAATTTCTATATGAGTTAATATGTTACCATCCCATCAGGCCACACACACAAAAGAAAGGAACAAACTCACACTCACTCGGAACAACAATAGGAGAATCCATGTGGTTCAAACTTTCTCCTACACCATGGGAGAAGCATGTAATCTATTAAAAGAAAAATAATATTGAGGTAAATATTAAAACGAAAGTAATATGTAACCCCACTCTATTGTATATACATTTATATCTACTTAATCTAGTTCCACTTCCTTCTTATCTTCATAGATGTCCCTAAATTGATCAAGGCCACTGAAAACTGCATAGCACATGCACTGTCTCAACATATGATCCATGAAGAAGAGTGAAAATAAATATATTTATATTTCATATCCCTCTAAATAATATAATAAATATTTTGAAAAATATAGTTTATTCTATAAAATCTATATAGTATCTATTATGAATGTATAATTTCTTCTCTCTTACTTTAACCATCCAGAATAATTCTTCACCACAGCTACCACCGTGAGTTCCAATCTTCTGTGGTTCTACTAAACTACCACAATTTGTTTCTTTAGAATATATTCTAGAATAACTCCTTTGGAAGTTTATGTTTTATTATCCATAAAAAAATTATAATAGATAAACAGAATAGGAACAACATAGAAATATCTTACGTGGGATTCATTGATCACTTTTCATACTCAAAATCATGGAAAACTCAATTAATATAATTAATAAGTTTAGAATAACTTTATATGGGTACCTATTGGGTTATGTAAACCATATCCTCAAAACCTGATAGAATTACCATGTGTTAACAATAAAACATTATTGAATAACATTTTTGTAATAGCATGACAGAGACAACTAACCCAATCCACCACATGACTATAAGTGTATGCCTAGATTATAAAATTCATGAAACTAGTACCAAGAAGTAAAATATAATCATTAGAGAATTAATGAAAATGTTTTTTAAAATATCATGTAAAAATGTGTGTATACTATTTAATTTTATCTTGTATTATGATTTTTTTTTACTATTTATGGGGTCTTCTGGGTATCTTGGAAGCTCCAAGGGTGTTACAGTTCTTGACTACAGGCAGTCATGCTCTAACCAGGGTTTTAGGTTGTGACCCTATATAAGTAGTGGGGTTGTTTTATTGGATATCCTCTAATCCATGACCCATGTGATATCTCACTACAATGGGTTCCATATAGTTAGACTATTTTTTAAGGGGAGTGTTTCACATTTAAATGTAATGCATCGTGTCACAACATTCCATACCCAGATTTATTTTTTGTGAGGTTCAATATTTTTACCCATCAACTTATTATGTAATTTTGGACCTCTTCTATAAATCCACCCATATCACCAAACATATGATATTTATAAGAGTCCCTCCTTATGGCATGGTTCCTAGATTCATATCCCCTGATTTCACATTTTTATTAAAAGTAAATCCTTATATTCCCTCATATACCCTCTTCTCCTCTTTCCCTATCATCCAACCCCTAAAAATTATTTCTTCTAAAAATTGTGACTAAGATAGAGATTAAAATTATCTTCTGGGATAGGTCTAAAACGTTTTTTTATGTATTTAGCTTATTGAGGGAAATTATTTACTTAGTTGTGTATTTTACATTGAAGGATACACATTACAATTTATTCTTACATGAAAGAGTTGGGTCATTAAATGAGAATTACCTTATAATAAATTTCATTAAATTATAGAATTTTTAAATTGATTTCTTATGAATGATATATAAAAATTAATCCATTAGTGGTCTGGAAAATGATCTTCAATGGTTTTTATACTTGGATTAAGATTATTTTCAGGGTTTTCTAATTATGGTTCTATATTGAATTTTTCTTCAGTCCAAGAGATTTCAAAAAACCCCATGTGTATTTTGAAAGGGATTTTTTTTCGAAGTGTTTTTTATCACCATCTGGTCATCAAAGAAAGGTTTTATGTTTTTAAAGGGGTGTTTAATAAAGAGGGGAATGTATGGTCCATGAAGAATGGTTTTAGTACCAAATGTTATTATGGTAGTTTAAATATTATTTTCATTAAAATGTTGATTTAAAATAGATTTTTAGGAAAACATTTATTTAAAATTGATTTCAAAGTATTTTTTTCATGAGTTAGTTTCAAAGGATTTATTGGTGGGATATTTCTAATCATAAATAGTGGAGTGGCATTACAAGATTCCCTGGTAAGATTTTTCACTAATAGGGTTTTTATTTGGTACTCAGTGTCCCGAAAGAGTTATGATAGGGATGTTTTGATTTAACTTGGGAGAAACGATAAGAGATATCTGATAATAAAAATCATATAAGGTTCCTGTAATATTCTAGGGAGTTTTCCCTGATGCTTTGTTTACATTAAGACTTATTTTGGGGATTTTATTTTATGATGTGCTTATATCCTATAGTCTTGATTTGAACATATGGAACCATTTTTTGGATATTGCACCATAATTTTTTCCCAATGATATCTTGGTACATAGAAAGGTTATATTCATTTTTGTTCATGTTTTTTTTTACATTAAGAAAATTCATAAATGGTTCAGAATGTTTAATTTATAAAATTAAGTTGTATATTTTAAAAAAAATTGAAACTTTATTTTTAAAAAATAGGGGAATTAGTGGTACTTTGAATGGGTTTTCATTCGTGTGTTTTTAAATCCCTATTTTAGGTTTATCGAAAAAAATTTAAACCAAATTCCTTGTTTAATTATTTCCTTCAAATATGATGATTTTAAACCATATATCCTTGTTTTTATAATGTCCCATTTTATAGATCAAAAAAAGAAGTTGAAAAAAATTATTAGAATTTTTTCATTTATTCATTATTATTTAAAAGTGGAAAAATTATTTTTCATCTTTTTTTCAAACAAGAATTTGTGAGCTATCTTATGAAGGAAATTTCATTGACTCTATGGTGAGATCCTACTATGAAAGTTTTTCTCACACCCTACATGCACACTAGTGTATGTGTGTGTATACAAATCTCTTATTTTATTTCAAGTTCTCAAATCATGATTTAAGTTGGGTTTTTATCATGGTCCAATTATATAAGTGTGATCATAGTGAGTGATTGTAGGTCATATGAAGTTGTTCAGATAGTAGCTCATGTAGTAGTTTTATTTTATTTTTTTGTAAATTGGGAATGTGTTATCAAAATTAGTCTACTGTAATTTATATTTTGTACTAATGTACCTACTCCTAATATATTTTATTTCATTTTTTATTTTGGAAAGATTTTTATTACATTGGGCCTCGTTCGGTTGGCATATTCATTGATGATGTTTATTTTTCATACGTGGATGTCCAATTTCTAAATATGCCATATTGGATTGTCAATTAATTATATATATTTTTATAGTATTTTATGATGATAAAATAATTCCCACTTGTGTTTACATAATACCCAGCAACAAGTTTCCATCTTTTAGGGATTTGGAATCCACTTTAGGCCTAGTTGTTGTCCAGGTTAGATGACTTGATAGGTTATCTAGAGACGCTTTGTTAACAATAAAATCAGGGACTTGGTTCTCAATATGGACCTAGGTTCTAGGATTTCTAACTACTTATTTCAGAAGTTGGATAATGAAGATAAAGGAATGTTTAGACATTATAGGTAGGGGATATTCTATCAATCTCTTTCTCTCTATATGCCTTTATTTTCCATGGTAAGTTGGGTATTGGTTTCATTGATTATTATTCTCATTGTATTTGGATTTGAGATTGTGGTATTGTGATCCTAAATGTAATTGTATCAGTTGTCTTTGAGTTTTTTAAATTTTGGGTTGAAAAAAATATTACTCAAAGGAATTATAATATCGTACACATCTTAAAAAAACATGCAGTAACCATGTACTTGATTTCATAAATGTTTTAGGAACTATGGCATGATTGGAACATTGCCCATCAAACAATGTGGTATATTAAAGAATATTTTTTTATCCTGCATTGGTTTTTTACATAGAACCCTTGATTATTCAATCTTTTTTATGTAATTATCAGTATTAATAAAATTGTCAATGTGGGTGTTCTAATATATTTATCTCATTGGAATGAATTTTTATTGTAATTGTGGTGTGATATTCTTTATGTGAGTGTCATAAAGTTTGTTGTGTCTGAGAAAAATGACTACTTCATGGAAATATGTATTTGGTTTGAAAATAAGACATTGGGATTTTTTGTAATGGAATTAGTTTTTTTAAACAAATCTAGTAAATAAATACTTACGAAATAATTATAAAATGAATTTGGTTATTATATGATTTTTTCGGAAGATATTTACTTAATTATGAAATATGAAAAAAATGGTTTTAATATAAATCGAGGATTTTTGTAACACCCTGAGATTTTATGACACATTTCTCCTTAAATAATTTTTTTTTTCAACATGCATTTCAAAGTTTAAATGAACAATGATATACTATTGAAATATTATTATTAATGTGAAATTTCTCACATAATTGTTTTATTAGAGGGTATAAATAGGAAAAAATAAATTTTTAAAAGTTTTTTTCATATTGCTAAAAATAATTCACTATTTAATAATTGATTATAAATTAAAAAAACATTTAAATGTGAAGAGGAGTGTGTTTTTAAAAAACTTTTTTTATGAATGAAAAGTAATTTTTATATTAATAAACAAAATTAATAACTATTAATGAATTACTTTTATTAAATTTATAGATTATATGTTAAATTAAATGTTTTAGCTTCCATCTAATGGTTTTTAGTACTCATGGAATTATAATTAATGCATTTTTATTCTTAATCATTCACATATGAAAAAACTGTTTTCATGGAATTTATTGTGCTTATTTTTAAATTAATTTATTAAAAATATATTAATTTAATTTAAATAAATTGAATCCATATTTGTATTCAAAATTTATTCATTCATAATAAATAATAGAAACATTAATAAAAATTTGTAGTGGTTATGGATCAAACAGGTTTTCTGTGGGATTAAACTAAGAGATAATAGTAAATATGCCACTTAAACTTGTATAGATATCATTGGTTGAAGATATTTATGTTGGAACCACTTTGTGTATAGGATTTTATTTGTTGTCAATAGTTGTCAATGGAATATCAAAATGAAAGAGATTAAGAAGTACTCCAATAAAATGGAGGAATGGAAGCTCACAATGAAGGAGATCATGAAGTACTCCGATGAAGTAGAGGAGTAGTGATTCAGACGATTGTTGTGCTGATCATAATTTCAAAGAACATGTGTCAAAGGTGATACATTGCTTACAACAATGAAGAATGTGAGGAGTAATCCATCCAAGGATGATTAAAGCAGGATGGTGTTTTTGGATGAAGACCATGCACTTCCTCATTATTGCATGAGCACCATGGGCTTTGATGAATACCATGAAATTCCTCATTATTGCATGAGACCCATGGGTTTGATGAAGACCACGTAATTTCTCATGACTGCATGAGAACCATGCAAGAGACTTCTTGATGAATTGAATTGGTTTGCATGAAGTTGATCATGACAGTTGATGAAGGAGGCAATGTGCCAATGAGTTGACTTATGAAATGGCCATGCACATCACATTGTCATAGAAGATGATGGTACTAAAGCTGTTCCTTCAAAGAATACATATCACAATATTGGAGTTTGTGATAAAAGCTAAAGAGTTGCTGAAGGATACAGTTCACCAAGAAGAAGTGATGTTGAGGTGATCGTGCTTGTCGACAAAGCAAACAAACGACATACAAATTTGTTGACAAAGGAGATTCCATGGTGACATGTCGAGTTCAAGAGTTGTGGTCAACGATCTAAGTTTGATTGAAGAACATCGACAGAGGAATGGTTGATCTGGAGGCGGTACAAAAAGAGCAGATACAAGGTGGCGCTGTTTTCCAGTGTTTGCCAAATTTTAGGGCCTCAAAATCAACAATTGAAGAAGAGTGATTTTGGCCAAGGGACTTGCGCGCCGTGCTCTTGGAAGATAAAAGACTTGCGCGCCATATGTTTTTGAGGATCAGAACATCAAAATTTGGCTAAGGAAAGAAGGTCGCGCAAGTGTTGGTTGGGTCGCGCAAGTGACTTGCGCGACAGAGGTTATTGAAGACAAGACTTGCGCGCCGTCGAGGGACTTGCGCGCCGACGCGCAGGGTGTCCAGTTTGCCTATAAATACTGGACCACCCCTCCTCATTTCACACAGAGCTCAAGACTTTGAGATTGTTCGAGCTCTCGTCGCGCAGGTGGTAGAACCGCGCAAGTGGTAGTTGGGTCGCGCAGGTAGAGGTTGCGCGCCGATTGATGGTTGAGCGCCCCAGGTGATTTGGGCAAGGAAGGAAGTGATTCGCGCAAGTATTAAGTTCAAGAAGGCAGTGTCGCGCAGGTGCTTTAGTGACACTTGCGCGCCAGTTTAGACTTGCGCGCCTGAGACTTGCGCGCCGCCGGGAGACTTGCGCGCCGGGCTTGAAAAGGAGACCCAGACACTGTTGAAGCACACCCGCCTTTCTGGAGCTGCACAAGAGCTGAAGATTTTCTGATACTTTTGGTGCAAAGCGAGATTGAAGAAGAAATCTAAATGATACATGCATGATCTCATGCATAGATGGTGAATTGATTCTGACGAATGCCGAGTAAGCTGAACTTCATTTATTGAGAAATCACATAAGTGATTGTGATTCAGGCAAACGAAGACAAGGGGATCTAGTGCATTCAGTCATTGCACTAAAGAAGAAAGATCGAACTATAAAGAGCATCAACTCTGAACCCTGATGCAAGAAAAGTCTCATGCTGAACATGAGACAAAGAACATCAATGCACACCTATTGAAGAGACCTTCACGTCTATAAACTGAGTGGGACTTCACCAACGGCAGTGAGCCAGGGGGAGTCAACAGGAGTGACCCGAGGGACGCAGTGAGCTATCCCTGAACAATTGTAAAGGCAGTGAGCCTGGGACAGAGTGTTTGTACCCGAACACTTGTAATCCGCAGCTAGTGAAGCATAGTGGATTTAGGTACGACCGACAACCTGTCGGCGTATGCTCCTTGGACGTAGCCCTTAGTGGTGAACCAAGTAAAAATAGCTGTGTCATCTCTCTGCATGTGAATGTTTAATTGCTGTTCATATCCATCATACAGGTTTACGTAGTTCCTACCAACGTGGGAACAAGATCCACAACTTTAAGAAGAAAAAGGTGCCACCCTGATTCACCCCTCCCCTCTCAGGGTGTCCCGGGGTCCTACAAGTGGTTTCAGAGGGAGGTTAACGTATGTTGGATATTCTCCAGTAATTTTATTGAGAAGAGGACTTGAGTTTCTTTCCTAGAGTCAACAATGAAGAGCAGTCTTGATAATGACGCAGTCACTTCTGAGCAGAAATCTATAACTACCAAGACTTTGACAAATAGTAAAAAGAAAGAGAAGAAGATGATGAAGAAGTCCCCCACATCCAAAGAAGATGCAGTGTCTTGTTCTCCATGCCATTCCAATAATGAAGAAACATTATGCATGGAAAGTATCAAGCAGGTGGCTCAGAACTCATCCAGAGGAAAGGATGATACCCCTAGTTCAAGCTTTCAGGAAAAACTCAGAACATATCTGCATGATATTCCAGAAGAAAGGGTTGCTATTATTTGTAGCCTATTCCAATCTATGCAGGTTGAGATAAATCGATTAGAAAGGGAAGCTGACAATATGGAAGAGGGGTTGGAAAGAAAAGTTATGGAAAACATGAAGCTCACCAAACAGGTGAAAGTCTTTGAAGAAAATGAGGCAGTCAATAAGACTCTAAAAGAAAGGGTCCATGCACTTGAAGTTGAGCTGAAGAAGAGCAATGAAGTCAAGAATTTTTGTTTGGAAGAAACATCCATTAAATTCAGGGAACTTGACTCGTTGTTACAAAACAAAGTTAAGATGCATGAAGATGAGGTTGAAAGGTTAAAGAAGACTTGTGAAGAGAAGATGATAATGATTGAAGATCAGAAGATCATCCTCAATATTGTGGGTCAAAAATTGGAAGATCAGTTGACCAAGATTGAGAACTCACATATTGAGACTTCACAAAAGTATGAAATGAGTGATGCTTGCACTCAATGTTCGTTGGAGGAGTCTAAAGCTGAAATACCTCCAACATGTGATAAGAAGATTATGACGACTCTTGATTATCCACATCAAGAATCAGTTGCTGCTGGTACTCAATGCTCACTGGAGGATTCTATTGTCAAAAGATCTCCAACATGTGATAAGAAGATCATGACTTCACTCCTTGATTTATCAAAAGCAATTGAGAAAGTAAAGGTACCATCCAAACCATCTTGTACTCATTTTTCTAAATACACTCCTACAATCAGTGCAGGTGGGAAGAAAAGTTCTAAAAAGGTTTGGATGAGGAAAGGTGAGAAGAAGAAACCTACCACCATGGCTAGGGTGGATGGGAAGAAAAAGGAGGAAGATTCTTCCTCAAATAGAGAACAAACGATTAAGAAGATGGCCCAACAACTTAATACTGAAGAAACAAAGAAGAAAAGATTTGTTGGCCAATGTTGGTGCTGCAATAGATTTGGGCACTGTGCACTGGATTGTTTTTATAATCCCTTTCATGGAAAAGCACAGGGAAAGCCTATATCAAAGGGGAGGAAGCCTGAGAAGAAGAAGCAACATCAGCAGATCCAGAAGCATCTGTTCACCGCAAACAGATTTGGAATTCTTGATAACATCTGTGATGTATGCAACGACAGTGGTCACAATAATGGTGCATGCCTTGGTCAACAGATATCCAGAGCTGATAAGAACAGAAGACCTCTGATTCCGTCTAAGTATGATGAAAGTACCTTGGGATGTAATAAGAAGAATGTGGCGAACACACATTTCCCCAAGAAGATCTCAAGTAGGGAAGCTGAGAAGACCCAGGATTTTAGATCCATGCAATTTAAGGGTCATTCATCCAAACGAAACACTAAGTGGGATGAAACTCAGAAGAACCCATGTGGAAGATCCAAACCAGCTGCAAAAGTTCCCAATGACATGTTGGTCATCTGGCCAGAAGATTTGAATAGAATGAGGAATCTTGAAGCTGAAAAGGCCAAGGCTGGTGACAAAGGAAAAGGGAAACTTTCACATGATGAAGGCACAGTGCAGGAGAGATTGCAAACAAAGACAAATGCACGTGTCAAAGAAGTTCTGTGTGAGAGATGCAATAAATCTGGTCATATTGAAAAAGGTTGCCTAACCTTAATACCAGAGCAAGAAGCAGTCATTAAGAGGAGTAAGAAGTTATCTTACATGTTAGCTGCTAAGCAGTACAATTCCTCACACAAAGTAGAAGAGAATGTGAAGAGAGCCATGCCACACCAACAGATGTCAGAACATATGTTCAGAGGAGCAGGCATGAAGACTGGAGTGAACAGAGGAACTTGGTTGAGAAAAGATCCTCAACCAAGCAAGTCTTCATGATGAAGCAAGAAGGATCCACCTTATTCCCTTATTCATTTGTGTATTGTATTTGTGCTAATAATGCAGGGAATTGAAGGTGAAGCATGCTCTCAGGGGGAGAACCTGAGAAGTTGTGAATGTTGTCAACACTTGATAGCACAGCTGAAGAAGTTTCCATCCTTAGTAGATTCTTCAATTGATATTCAAAGATTATGATGATGAAGGATCACTCTTGATGAAGATGATGAGGAGTTTTTCCCTTGAGGGGGAGAAAAATGAAGAAGCGTCCATAATCACTGTTTCAATCAATAACAACTCCAGGTGGACTCAAAAGCAGTTATTCTGTGAATCTCTCAAAGAACACACCAATGGAGAAGGAGTTTCAGGTTGATTATTATCTATCATAGTTGATCTTCTTCTACCTGGAATTAAAGTGGTAAACCCTTGAAGACAAGAAACAAGAGTTATCATCTCATGTTGGTATCATGATTTGTGGATTACGGACAGCCTTGTTGACTTAATCAAATCCTCTTGTTTTCTACATCGAGCTTTGCTCAAGTAGACTTAGAGTGAAATGATTAATGAAACATTGCCTATGTGAGGATTGATACCCTCCCTACCATATGCTTTTTATTTCTTGTCAATAAGGGGGAGAGAGAGTGAAATGAAAAGAAACATTGTTCTGAGAAGATTCTCATTTTGACATTGACAAATTCATTTCAAAAGATGTATAAGGTATTGACAACAAAATACAAAGGGGGAGATTGTTGGAACCACTTTGTGTATAGGATTGTATTTGTTGTCAATAGTTGTCAATGGAATATCAAAATGAAAGAGATTAAGAAGTACTCCAATAAAATGGAGGAATGGAAGCTCACAATGAAGGAGATCATGAAGTACTCCGATGAAGTAGAGGAGTAGTGATTCAGACGATTGTTGTGCTGATCATAATTTCAAAGAACATGTGTCAAAGGTGATACATTGCTTACAACAATGAAGAATGTGAGGAGTAATCCATCCAAGGATGATTAAAGCAGGATGGTGTTTTTGGATGAAGACCATGCACTTCCTCATTATTGCATGAGCACCATGGGCTTTGATGAATACCATGAAATTCCTCATTATTGCATGAGACCCATGGGTTTGATGAAGACCACGTAATTTCTCATGACTGCATGAGAACCATGAAAGAGACTTCTTGATGAATTGAATTGGTTTGCATGAAGTTGATCATGACAGTTGATGAAGGAGGCAATGTGCCAATGAGTTGACTTATGAAATGGCCATGCACATCACATTGTCATAGAAGATGATGGTACTGAAGCTGTTCCTTCAAAGAATACATATCACAATATTGGAGTTTGTGATAAAAGCTAAAGAGTTGCTGAAGGATACAGTTCACCAAGAAGAAGTGATGTTGAGGTGATCGTGCTTGTCGACAAAGCAAACAAACGACATACAAATTTGTTGACAAAGGAGATTCCATGGTGACATGTCGAGTTCAAGAGTTGTGGTCAACGATCTAAGTTTGATTGAAGAACATCGACAGAGGAATGGTTGATCTGGAGGCGGTACAAAAAGAGCAGATACAAGGTGGCGCTGTTTTCCAGTGTTTGCCAAATTTTAGGGCCTCAAAATCAACAATTGAAGAAGAGTGATTTTGGCCAAGGGACTTGCGCGCCGTGCTCTTGGAAGATAAAAGACTTGCGCGCCATATGTTTTTGAGGATCAGAACATCAAAATTTGGCTAAGGAAAGAAGTTCGCGCAAGTGTTGGTTGGGTCGCGCAAGTGACTTGCGCGACAGAGGTTATTGAAGACAAGACTTGCGCGCCGTCGAGGGACTTGCGCGCCGACGCGCAGGGTGTCCAGTTTGCCTATAAATACTGGACCACCCCTCCTCATTTCACACAGAGCTCAAGACTTTGAGATTGTTCGAGCTCTCGTCGCGCAGGTGGTAGAACCGCGCAAGTGGTAGTTGGGTCGCGCAGGTAGAGGTTGCGCGCCGATTGATGGTTGAGCGCCCCAGGTGATTTGGGCAAGGAAGGAAGTGATTCGCGCAAGTATTAAGTTCAAGAAGGCAGTGCCGCGCAGGTGCTTTAGTGACACTTGCGCGCCAGTTTAGACTTGCGCGCCTGAGACTTGCGCGCCGCCGGGAGACTTGCGCGCCGGGCTTGAAAAGGAGTCCCAGACACTGTTGAAGCACGCCCGCCTTTCTGGAGCTGCACAAGAGCTGAAGATTGTCTGATACTTTTGGTGCAAAGTGAGATTGAAGAAGAAATCTAAATGATACATGCATGATCTCATGCATAGATGGTGAATTGATTCTGACGAATGCCGAGTAAGCTGAACTTCATTTATTGAGAAATCACATAAGTGATTGTGATTCAGGCAAACGAAGACAAGGGGATCTAGTGCATTCAGTCATTGCACTAAAGAAGAAAGATCGAACTATAAAGAGCATCAACTCTGAACCCTGATGCAAGAAAAGTCTCATGCTGAACATGAGACAAAGAACATCAATGCACACCTATTGAAGAGACCTTCACGTCTATAAACTGAGTGGGACTTCACCAACGGCAGTGAGCCAGGGGGAGTCAACAGGAGTGACCCGAGGGACGCAGTGAGCTATCCCTGAACAATTGTAAAGGCAGTGAGCCTGGGACAGAGTGTTTGTACCCGAACACTTGTAATCCGCAGCTAGTGAAGCATAGTGGATTTAGGTACGACGGACAACCTGTCGGCGTATGCTCCTTGGACGTAGCCCTTAGTGGTGAACCAAGTAAAAATAGCTGTGTCATCTCTCTGCATGTGAATGTTTAATTGCTGTTCATATCCATCATACAGGTTTACGTAGTTCCTACCAACGTGGGAACAAGATCCACAACTTTAAGAAGAAAAAGGTGCCACCCTGATTCACCCCTCCCCTCTCAGGGTGTCCCGGGGTCCTACAATTTAGATGTTATGTTATCCTAAATTATATTTATTGTCTATTTTCTTCAACATTCACATGAAAATTTTTTCATATTATTTAACTCTTTTAAGTAATTCTATGTGTATCCCTCCACTCAGTTATAAATGGAATCCTCTTATCCAACTTTATTCAAGCCATTTGAGCCCTATATGTCATAAAATAACTACCCAAAAACCTTAATTTAGTCATTCAAATAGTTCTTGATATTTTTTATTCTATTATGACGTTCCTAAGAAGGATAATGGTTTAATATAAAGGATTTTTTTCCAATAATAGGTAATCATCTTACACAATTCATTCAAAGTTTTTTTATACATACTATAATTTTATTTTTATATTATAAAATAACTAATCCATTAACATAAATATAGTAATATGTTTGTTTGATTACGGTATAACCATTTTCCACCTCATTGCCATCTAATGGTAATTGAATATATCCCTTGTTTGTGAGTGTGGAATACCACCTCCACATAGTGATATGATTCATTTTCCATCAATATATTTCATAATTGGTTATTATGATGGACTTAATGTTTATATATGATATTTATGACATGTTTATTCATTTTTAATTATAAAATGTTATCTAATTTATTACATTCCCATTATTTGTAAAATTATTAGGTCACTCATGCATACGTGTGGATGGTCATATCCACAAATCGATGTGATTCATTTTTCATTTATATTTAACATGGATGCTAATAATGATATATTTAATTAATATATATGATATTTGTGGTAAAATTATTATTCTTTAAAGGTATATTATTTTTTACCTTTCTTCCATTACAACCATCAAATATTTGAAACATCACTCGTGTTTATATATGGACTGCCATCTCCACGAAGTAATATAATTCCTCTTTCATCATCGCTTTATATAAATTTCATTAAAAGTGTATATAATGAAAAAATATTATACTTATTTAATAATTAATATTAAAAATATGATCAAACATGACCATGGTTTCTTGTACTAGAACCATCAAACTAAAACATTCGTATAAAATGAAGCAATTTTCACCTGAATGTTCATTTTATTGAAGAATTTGTTAATAAAAATATAATTATAAATTATGAAGAAATAGTATATTTTAACCTATGTATAAATAAGGATTATGAATAGATTAATAATAAATAAATATTTTTTATACAATATTTTTGAATGTCTGTGAAGCAAGACGGGACTTGATATAAGGGTTTATAGTATAATCTCAATTTGTTCTTTGATTTTCTAAGCTGAATTCCCATTGAAATAAATTCTATAGATTTTATATTTTAAACCATGTAAATTTTATTATCCTATAATTATTACTATAATATTAATTTATTTTTACCATTTTATTCTCTTTGGTACTTAAAATGATCAAGAAACTACTTTAAAGAAAATCCAACATCATTTCATCTTTGATCAATAAATATTTTATTTTATGTGAATGTTCTTAAAAATGTTTTAAATAATTTTCTTTAATATGATCCAATTTTTTTAAAAATTATTCTTTGACCATAATTAAATTTACATTCAGAGGATTTAAAAAATTAAAATATTTTTTAACAGATAATTTATGATCTTTTATCAAAACTGTGGAAGGAATCTATGTTTTAACATTTACCACACAAATGATTTTTAACAACATCATGAATATTATTTTCATATAATATTATTTTATTGGTATACATTTTTATTCTAAAATAAAATATTTTTCACAATATTCTATAATATTTTAAAAGTCATACTAAAATAAAAAGATATTTCCCTTATTTTCAAAGAAATGCTCAATTTCTCTTTTAGAGGTATTTTTCATCATGGGAAACATCTTTTAAAAATTGTTATACTTCACTTAGGATATGAAATTATTATAACATCTACATTATTCTATGTATACATTATGATGATGAGGATTTTTTGATGATTCTAATAATAATAGTTATTTCCCACAAGTTAATTAATTATTAATGAAATCATCCGGATACCTGTTTCTTTTTCACAATTTATGTTGTCATGTAATGGTGGAATAAAACCTTTTTACTTTTCTCTAGTTATGATAAAATTAATTAATTAATTTTATTTGATCTTTTGGCACACATATGTATGGTTTTAATTATATTTTGGGTGGCCCTGGAATTATATATCCCTCTAATGCTTTGGGTAAAGATGGATATCTCATGTGGTAATATATACATGAATAGGGAGTTAACAAAGTTTAGTAAGGGACTGTATACAATATTATTGTCTTGGGAGTGAAAATTTTCTATGTAAATGATGGAATATATAGTGAACCTAATCAATTATGATATTCTTATCTATGATGCTTAAATACTTAAATGCTTTTATATGCATATGTGTATTGCAAAGACCTATGTCTTATGCTTATGATATGTTTTCATGTATCATGATTGATTATTGATAACTTTATACACTTATGACTTATATATTTTGTTATGACAAAGCCTTATAACATTATTAATCATTAAAAATATGTTACTATTTGGGTATGACGTTCTTAATTAATGATAATGTAATTATACCCTTTTTTATCTTATACTCACATATGACTCGTTCTAATAGATGATTCCTATAAAAAAATTCCCAAATCATGATCTGGAAGATGATACAGTAATTTTTGCATTGAGAATATAGAGAAATTATATGTATTGTCAAAGGTGATATATATATATAGATCATAAAATATTTAATTATATGTTCATACAAAAAAATGTTGATCATTAAAACAATGAGATAGATAGTATTGATTAAATATTTTTACTTATTAATACATTTCCAACTTGGTAAGTTGAAAAATGAAGTTGATGCTTTGTGTTGTAAATAAAGTGCACGTTTTTCAAGGAAAAGGATTGAAATTCATCCAATATTTTGGGATTTGAAAAATATGGTTCTTAAAATTATGAGTAAAGCAGAAAACATACCTCTCTCAAATGAATATTAAATTATCAATCCTTGTGAGGATTAATGAGGTGTAGAAGGAAGATGTATAACTAAATAATAAGGTGAGGAATGTTCCTTATTTCAAACATGATTTTGAATGAATGATAAGATTTTTCAACCAAGTATGTATAACATAAATACCATATTTGAACAAGAATCTGTTTGATGAAACTCATAGTTCATTATTCATTACCCTTCCTAGAAATATGGAGATATATCGACTTGTTAAATAATATTAATGTTGAGATAAATAAAAGGGAATATTATATATGTTTCATATCTTTGGCTGGTGGGTCATAAACTCAATGTTAAGAGATAGAAGTACATGGATATATTACCACCATTACCCATACCATATTATAAATGGGAAAAATTTACCCTTGATTTAGTCATTAGACACTAAAAACATTTATAGGGAAGAATAATATTAGGGTTATATTGATCTCCTAATTAAACTATCACATTTTATTTCTATGGGAGAATATTTGTACCTTGATAAAATTTCAGGATATTCATTAAGGTTGTGGTAATGTTTCATAGATCACCACATTATATTGTATCTAATTAGGATTCAAGGTTTACCTCAATGTTTTAGAGAAGTATTACCAAATATTTTAATATACTATTGACCTTAACACTGCATATTATTCTTAGATAGATGACAATATAAGAAGAATGTTCATGCCTTAAAATCAATGTAGTGGTGTTATTCCCGATATTTCAATGTTTATTTGGATAATAAACACCTATTAGTGTAATTTTTAATAATAATGGAGTTCACTTGAAAATTTAGATTGATACGTATGAAGCCCTATTTGTTATGATATTGATAAATTTAATTATTTATGATGAAATTGGATAAATAAATCTATTGGAAACTAATCTATCAATGAATATGTTATTTAATGTAAGATCCATTTTCTTGTACATCGAGGAAGCTCAGGGTTGATAAAAATTTATACTGACAATCATTTGAGATATATATTTTTTAGATTTAGTGAAAATGTATTTCTTTAAATATATCATTGGAATAAGGTTGTGATATTTTTAAATTAGTTAAATATGGTCCCAATATATAAATCTCTTTGAAATTATTGATCTTTTTGGGATAGTTTCTTATCACTTGATTCTTCTGGAAAATCTCTCTCAAGTTACTAAGGTGTTCCAGGTATCCCCCCTAAGGAAGTACATATTGATCCTTCACATTTACTAAAAAATAGTTCATACCACTGGATCTTGATCTCTCTTAGGAGTAACAGCTAAGAGTGATTGTGGATCAAAGAGAGAAAGTTATTCGTAATAGGAAAACTCACATTATCAAAGTTGTGTAGCAAAGCTAAAAAAATTAGGAAGCTGTGTAGGAACCCAAGGTTGTGATGAGAATTAAATATCATCATTTTTTCAAATTTAGTAACAAAATTTTGATTAAAAAATTAATATAAGTTTGGTAGAATGTAACAACACAATATTTTATGTAATATTCTCTTTAAATAAATTCCATATCTTTCTTTTCATACAACTCCAAGTATAAAAGAACCATAATATATTATTTAAATATTATTACTTAATATCATAGTTATCTCCTAGTTATTGGATTCGTGGTCATGAATAAGAATAAATAAATTTTTAAGAATCATTATTTACACATGTATAAAATTTATTCATTGGATACTAACAAATTAGAAATTTAAATAAAACTTTTTACAGGTAAACAAATACGTTTTTATGAAAAAAATATTTATCCATGAAATATGTTTATATATATATAAATTAAACTCTTCTCTATTGATTAATGATTTAAATGAATTTTATATATTATATATTCAATCAAATTTTTTAACATTTTTCTGATGGTCTTTACAATGCATGGAATCATAATAAATATATTTTTTTTCTTAAAACACATTTTTATTAAAATGGTTTCCCTTGTGTTATGTACACATATTTTGAACTGAAATTATTCCACGTAGAGGAATTGAATTTGATAAAATTGACTCAATATTTGTATTCCTCATGTCTAATTTTTTTAATGATTCCAAACTCATTTTCGATCAAAATAAATGGTAAAAGTAGTAAAAAAATTCTTAATACAGGTTTAAAAATTGTTTAATAAGGCTTAAACTAAAAAATATGGATAAAATACCATTTAAAATTTTCTTAATATTATTTTCTAATGATTTTTAGACATTATATTAACTTAAATTTTATTTTTTGTCTATTTCATTCAATATTTATAGAAAATTGATATTATATTATTTAAATCGTTTAAGTAGTTCCATGTGAGACTCACCCCTAACTTATAAAACAATGCCTCTTATCCTCCATTATTCATGTAATTTAATCCCTATAGATCAGCCAATACCTAACCAAAAAACATACTTTCTTATATTCCTTTATTATTGAGCTTTTTTTTCTTCAGACAAGATCTTCCAAATAAGTTTTATGGTGTAAGCTGATGGAGGTCTCTCAATGAATAGGTAATCATATATCACAACTCTTTAAAAATTTGTTTCTTCTTCTAATTCCTTTGAATATGTTGAATATATCATAACATAATTAATTTAGAATCATGAATATACTTATATGTTATTTTGATTGTGTTAAAACCATTTTCCACCTTCTTTCCATCAAATGGGAAATGAAATTATCACTCGTTCATATGTGTGGACTACCAACTCCACATAGTAATATGATTAATTTTCCATCACCATATTTCATGGTTTATTATTATTATAGATTTAATTTTCATATGTTTTATTTAGTAACTAATTTTTCTTTTGAAATTGTAATATCCTATCTACTTCTTAGTAACCCATCCTTTTGAAAAGCATTTCATTGCTCATGTGTATGTGTAGACTACCACCTCCACAGAGCGATGCGATTCATTTTAATTTCCACTCTAAATTTTTGGTAATAAGTATAAAAATAATAAACATATATGATATTTATGATATAATAATTATTCAGTAATGGTGATTTATTATTTAATGTTTCTTCTTTCCATCCTTCTAAAAGTGGAAACATCACTTGTGCGTACAAATGTACTATCATCCCCACTAAGTGACTTAATTCATTATTCATCATCGGTTTATATAAGTGTTTATAAAGGTGTTTATAATAAATCAAAATGGTAATTATTTAATCATTATGATTCTAGATATTATGAAACCATGAAAAAGGTGCAAGTACTGGATCCATTAAATTGAAAATTGCATAGAAATTAGACTACTTTTCATTCTAATGTACATTTTAATAAGGAAATTTAAAAAAAAGGATAAATTGAAATTATAAAGGAATTATAAAGAGTAATTTATATATTAATATAGTTATAAGATATATTTATAATAATCCTATATTTATTATATAAGGGTTTTGAAAACTTATGAAGAAAAATAGTA
Source organism: Viscum album (assembly GCA_963277665.1). Classification (NCBI taxonomy): domain Eukaryota; kingdom Viridiplantae; phylum Streptophyta; class Magnoliopsida; order Santalales; family Viscaceae; genus Viscum; species Viscum album. The sequence goes on along the minus strand of OY728135.1, from coordinate 1,994,158,929 downwards.
CTTGAGTTAAGTTTTTATGTTACAATCTCATTTCTACTCAGGATTCTATGTAAAAAAATTCTATTGGAGTAAATTTTATACTTATTATAATTTAAACCAAATATATTTTATTATACTTTGGTTATTACTATACTTTTCAAGTAATAATACAATTTTCCACATTTTGTTGCTTAAATGAATGAGAAAAGTTTTTGTAAAACTGAAATTATTTTCTCATAGAATATTAATTTTATGTTCCATGTCTATATTTATTAAAATTTTCTCAAATATTATATTTTCTATGATCGAATTATTTTAACATCCATTTTGAACCATATTTTAATTACATTTCATAGTTTTGAAAATTGATTTTTTTAACATTTTCTAAAATGATTATTTGTTACTTTTATAAAAAGTGTGGAAGGAATCATTATTTTAAAGTTTACCACACAAATAGGTTCTTCCGCTATCATGACTATTATTTATGCTGATGCTTAATTTAAAATATTACAATGTTATTTTAAAATAAGTAAATTATCAATAATCTAGGAATTTTTACTTTATTAAGATACCGAAATAATAAGATATTTTCTTTATTTTCAAGGAAATGTCCAAATGCACTTTTAGAGGTATTTTTCTTCTATAAAAAAACATTTAAGGATTTTTATTCTTCAATGGGATATGAACTTATGATAACATCTAATTTCTTATACAGATGGATTATGATTATGATATAAGGTTGATTCTATGAATCTAATTTTTTTACTATTGGTTAATTATGTTATGATGAAATCATTATTAAACTTATTTACATTCCATGGTTTTTTCTATGATGAAATGTTGGAATGGAACCCATTTCATTTTTAAAGGTTATTATATGATGAATTTTTGAATGTTTTATGATCGTTTTTCACACATATGTATGGTTTTCATTATGTGATGGGTGGGATTAGATTTATATAGTATCTAATGCATTTGGTAAATATAGATATATCATGAGATAAAATGTACTACAATATAGAGTGAACCAAAATCAGTAAGGGACTCTATACATATAATAGTCCTGGGAGAAAACCTTTACTAATGAGATGATTGAATGTGGAGTAAAAACAATCCATTATGATAATCTTTGTAGTGATCCTTCACTAAAGAAATAATTTTTTATTCTTATTTATAATCCAAAAACATATGTATTATGCTTATGATATGTGATAATGGATCATGATTGAATAATGATATTTCAGAACACTTATGACTTATTTATGTTTTATAACAAAACCTTTTTTAATTATTTATTATTAAATAAAATTGACTAATTGGGTATGAATTTCATAGGTTATTATCATTTTATCGTATCCTAAAACTTTTATTATGCTCACTAATGATAATTTATTGATATATAATATGATTACATATACTAAGCATCTGAGCTCACCCTATCTTCTAGTTCCATTCCCTTTGTTTGAAAAAATGTTTTTATGTATGGAATGTCTAAAAAGTGTACTATGAGAGGGTAAATTTTTTGAAGATGGTAAATATCTTTCATGAAATAATATTATTATTTATCTAGTCCTTGAACATGCTAAATATTTATGGTTTTGTGGCATGTATTTTTATGAGATATATTGAATATTTATCTAAAATTGGGAAATATTTAATCAAGAAATTCGTGTGTCACACAATTTTGAAAATAAAAACCAATTATTGTTTTCAAATAAAAGACGATATTTGAATGTTTGAGTTGGTTTTGTATTTTAAAGATGTTTAGTTATATTTAAAAAATAGTATGCTTTTTTTAACTATGATAGGTGTTTAATGGTAAACAATTTTGAAATAATATAATGGAATGTACTAATTTGATATAGAGGGTGAATTTTATATGAATTATTTAAACAAAAAATGTTGTGATTTAAAATTAGAATTGTATTTGTGGAAATTGTTTCATTTGATTCTAAAAAAGATGAATTTTTTAAAAATTTGATCTATTATTCAATGATTTATTTCCTATAAAACGAGTTTTTAAAATCATTCGAAGTATTCAGGTGTTAAAAAATAAATTTTTTGAAAATATTTTTATTGAATTGATAAATTATTTTTTGTATTTATCCCTTTATTAATATTAGGGATATTTGATTTGATTTTAGAAACATGACTAGGATGGGTATAAGTTTCATGTTATTTAATGAATGTCTCCCAGAATTTTCTAGATAAAAGGTGGGGTATTCAACTTTATGGTGAAATATATTTATTATTCTTGTCTCTTCCTAAACATTGAGTGGAATGGAAAGTGTATTTTTCTTCTCATGGTTGGGTAGTAGTGATCATGTAATTATCCAAGATAGAATTACATAGATGGTTTATTTAGGTTTTGTGTCGGTAGGTCTAGGTAGACTCGAACAACTGATCCTTGGATAGCTACTTGGATTGATTGGGGCTGAACATCTTGAGGTCTCTGGTGTAGGTATTAATTTAGGGTAATAGTCTATTTTATGGTTTTTTATAAACATATATCAATCATGGTTTTGAAGATTTTTTGTTGGGAATGTTATTTGGCTGCTCTTTTTATTTCTCATCTATGAGAGGTGGTTTTTAGGGAATGTCCACACGCCATTTCTTTGTTATAATTTTATGTTTGATTTAAAATAAAAGAATTATAAGAAATTTTAATTAGGATTTCTTTGATGTATTGAATATGGGTAGGACTGAGATAAGTTCATGGTTAACTATGGTGTGTGGTTGTTTCTAGTAAGACTATGGGAGCATCCAGGTTGATATTTTCAGTTTAGATCACTATGAGTTGGTTATTTGGGTGTTTGACCCTAGGTTACCCTCTAATTTAGTTTCATGACCCATGGTTAGAACCATGTTGACGAATTGTTTTAGCTATTTCATTTTTTGGATATTTTTTTATGTGATAGTTTGGGTGACCTTATTCTGTAATATTTGGATATTCATTGGTTTTTAGGTCTTCCAGATGGATTTTGAGTTGTTCTTAAAATATAAAATTAGACCCAATTTATTATTGGCCGGTTATTATTGGTTTAATTTATTGGTTACCTTTATCAGTTTGTAGAATCATGGTTGTTTCAATTGTTCTCTCATTATAGGATAGGTTGTCTTTTGCTCTATAATTTTAGAATAATTATAAATGGGGGAGGCCAAGGTTAGGTCCCCATCTTCTAATATATTTTCATTGGATGGTTAGGGATTGATTATCACTTGAGTTTTCTTGATATTTATAAGGATCCATTATATTGGATTTGAGGAGGGATTTTGTGAGTTTTGTATCACATTAATAATATCCTTATTTATTTTTCTCTTACCACCTGATACTTATGATTGGTGAGGATGTTTTGACAATTAATTGGTTCTTCTTTTATCAAATAATTTCTTGGGATATAAAGTGGGGTAGTAGGGAGAATTATGAAATTAGCATATCACTATCTCATGTATATTGTTTAATTTTATCTTGTATTGAGAAATACAAGTTCATTGATGATATTTCAGGAATATTTCAATCCCCATAATAGCTATATTTCTGGACTATAGTAGGTTACTGTATAACCAAGGTTTCACAATGGGACCCTCTCTATACCTGAGGGTAATTTTTAGAGGAATGCATTCATGATGCAACCTAGGTTAGATTGTGTCACAATGGGCTCAAGGAAGTAAACTTATAATTTAGGGGAGGACCATTTTTTCATGACCTTTCCAAACCATTCTTAATTTTTAGGGAGTTTCAAGCTTTACCCTCATCAAGTTTTTAGGTCATTTTGGTACTCTTCTCTCCCTCCATTCATATTTCCTAGACATAGAGTAATTCATGAGTCCATACTTCTTAACCTATAGTTATTATCTTATTATACATTGATTTCAAGTTATTCTCTAAGGTGGATATATTTATTTCATCCTCTAACCTCTACTACTATTTCTCCAACTTCCTTCCCCTCAATTTTATTTCTCTAATGAACTCTAATGGTCACGGGGCTTGAAATTTGGATTTGGGAAGTTTATAACGAAGAATATTTTAGTATATAGGGTATAACCATCCTTAATTGTGTATTTTCCACTAAAGTATATGAATTGTGCTTTGTTCAATCTGGAAAGTGGATGTTGATTCTATATAAATTCCTTTATAATACATGTAATAAAATGATTAAATTTTTTAATTTCTTTCTTATTAATCATATAAAAATATGGCACCCCAAGTGGGATTTAAAATGGTCTTAAATTGTTTTTATACATGGAATAAATAGCACTTTCATTGTTTTATAATTATTGTTTTACATTTAATTTTTATGCATTCCATGAGTTTTCTAAATTTCCCATGTTTATTTTGATAGTGAAATAGGGATTTAAAATAGGTTCTTAGAATCTATTGGTTTTTAATTAAAGGTTTTAATTTTTTGAAGTTTTTTTTTGATAATCAAGATCATGTGTAGACTATCATGAATTATTTTAGGACCTGATAGTCAAGTAATGGTTTAAAGATTATTTTTCTAGGAAATCTGGTTTCCAAATAGACTTCAATGTATATCTTCATGATTTGTTTTCAAATGATGTTTGAAATGTGATTTCAAATGATAAAAAGTGTCTTGTTATTCAATGTTTTTTTGGTAAAGTCCCATTTTTAATTTTATATATGAATTTTCTCTAGTTTTGAGACCCCCATTTGACCCCTTATTTTTGTAATGGTTTTATATATTTATATTATTTCCCCATGTGGGATGTTTCATTTTTTATTGGATTTTTATGTGATGCTTTAGAATGGGTAAAATAAAAGGAGATATTTATTGCAAGGTTGTAGGAGATGAGAGAAGGTTTATTTTAATGTGTTTAATTATTATTGATTTATTTCATATCCTTATGCCTTTATTATTTATCACCTTATGTTTTTTACATCATGGGATCTTAGGTAGTAAATTATTAGGTTTTGATATGTACAATTCAATCTTGGTGTGTGAGAACTGGATAGTTCCCTAGGAATGTTTCACCCTACTAGGGATTTTTTTAGTACTTATTTAAATTGAAAGGGTGGTGTGAGGGATTTTATGGTTTCATATAGGAGTTCCTTGGATAATGATAAAATTATTCAATTCTTATACCATTCATGTTAATGTCTTAGGAGTTTTCCATGATGCTTTATTTCTATTAGAGATTATTTAGGGGGTTTCATTTCAGGGATTTCTTGTATCCCATATATGGTTACACAGGACTTTTACTCATATTATTAAAAGATTATTAAACATAAATGTTCATTAATATAGAACATGGATCATAAAGTCCTAGTATATTTGTTAAAATGGGATCCTATTACATAAAAATGAACTTAAAACATGGAATACTTATTTTATTCGCTATATTAAGATTCTAAATATCATTTGAGATCCTCAAACTACTTGGGAAAACCTTGGGAATAAATAAAAAAAGGGGTGACGTAAAAATTATTTTAAGGGAATAAACATGATAAGGAAACATAACATGAGAGTAAAAGGTATAAAATAATATCATAAAAGAGAAGGATCATGAGTAATTTCATGGAAGAATATCATAAAAAAACATTGTATCATAGATCATGGAATTATAGGAAATGTGGTAAAACATATATTATAATAGAAACATGAGTCATGTATAACGACCTAGACAATATCAGATGGTGGAAAAATTCCCATAACGAATTATGTTTACTCCCTAATCCCCTACAAAATGCCTCATGAGAAAAAAGCTTTACCCAATGCATTGGAGCACTATGTAGGTGAACACATCCAAACATGTTGATGATCTATCTGTATCAAATAATATAAATAAATAATATGTAATAACATAATAATTACCCATCAAAAGAAAATTGGTTTCATATTCTTTTTTCATATCACAATGAATGGAAATTTCATAATGAACGGATTTGAGAAATTTTCAAAAGGAATGTATTGAACCATTAAATAAAGGAAAAATTATACAGGTGTATATCTGAGAGACATATATAGATAATTTATAATCATTTTAAACATTAAATAATGATATAATGTGAGTTACAGAGAGATAGTTCATAACCTTAAGGAAAGAGTGGTTTAAAGAGATCCCTTACATCGAGCCTGATTTGTCACATGCATTATTTATATTCTTGAATAATAATCCTATTATAATTATTTAATTTCTTTATAAACTTTTGAAATTTTATTATTAATTTTATTTTAATTGTTACTATGTCATATTCAATTACGTAACAGATTAATTTCACATTGAACATTTTAATGATCAAAATATCATAAATCCAAAAATCAATATTGTAAGTTGAATAAGTTCATAGATATTATTAATTAATTATATAAAAACTGTATCCAAGAAATAATTATAATTTTTATTCATAAATTATACTTTTTAAAACATCTATGAAATCTGGATATACAAAATGAACTACATTACAATCAAGAAGACGGTAGGCCTTAGGTACGCATGAGTAATGTTTCCATTTTTTGGAATATCATTATGGAATGAATGTAAGTTTTATTTTATCTTTTAGGGATAATAATTATATAATATATATAATATTATTTATTTAATTAACTTTACACATACCATCAATGTGACTGGTAAATAAAAATAAATTACATCGCTTCACAAGGTGGTAGTCCTCCGTACATAAGAATGACATTATAATTTATTCAATTGATGATAAGGAAGAAAATAATATAATATATTGATATTATAGAATGGTTAATATTTCATCAATATAACATATAAATATAAAATTAATCCTTATTATCTTCCATGTCATTTGAATTTGTAAAATGAAACACATCGCTTCATTGGGTGGTAGTATGTTGTATACACTAGTGACATTATCATATCCAATATAGAATGGAAAGTAAGAAGTTATATATGATATTATAATTCCATATGTCTAATTATATCATAAATAAGCAATATATAAATTATATAAATATTTATATCCATCCTTAAGAATTGGTGATGGAAAACGAATTGTGTCGGTTTATAAGACGATAGTCAGTCAAACACATGATCAACAGTTTCATTTCCCATTTGAGAAAAGAAGATATGGGTTTAGGATATTACCTTGAAATAAAAAAATATAATTTTTTTAATATAGTTAGTTTTTATACTATAATGGTTTAACAAAATTTGATAATGTGGATGAAACAATTAAATAAAACACTCGGTTAAGGAGGTTACCTCTTCTTTGGGCAATATCTTTTGGTTTAAGTTGAAATCCTTTCTAGAATGAATTTCATAAAAAATTAAAGGTTTATTGGATGATAGGAGGGAATTAAGGAATTTAATTGGGTAGTTTTTTCTTGAAACAATTGGTTTTGTAAGTGTTTTAATGGGAGGATTGTGGGTGGCCTTTTATAAGTAGGCCGAGGACACGCATTGAATATTTGAAAAGAATTACATGTACATTCCTATTAGGACAAAAGTATCTAGAATAATAAATTTGGGAATATTACAAGATATAAGGTCTAAATATTACCACTAAATAGGAATTATACATTTTTTGGGTAATTTTTAACCCGTATATTTTTAGATTAACCCCCAGTAAATCTGTTTTTACCGTAATCACAGTAAATAAATTTTACTGTTTTCACTAATCATTATGGTCAAAATTTAATTTTATATTATCAGATAATATATATAATAATTATTAAAATTATAGAATCCATTTTTTCAAATTTACATCATATAATTTACATATTTTAATTTATAATTAATCCCATAGCCATGTAGAAAAATCGGTTTTTTGAAAGGAAAATTTTTAAAAGCTGAAAACAATATATAAAAATCAAATATGAACAGGTATAAAATGAAATTATTTTGATTAATTAATTTATAGTTGATATAATTTTATTTTTAAAATTACATTAATATAAAATGGGGATATTAAATTCCTTAAACAAATAGGTAGTTTATAATCGGAATCAGTATCTTCACAATTCATCGAGAAATGAAACTTTTTAGAAAAATACCAAAATTTTACCCTATGGTAATTTTGATATTATTATTTTAAAAAGTAAGTTAATTTGGTAAAATAAATTTTCTAAAATAGGTAAATTATAAGTTTAAATTATTTTTTCAAAGAGTGACTAATCCTCTTGTCGGAAAAAGTATGGTTTTTCATAAAATATTTCTTTCTCTTTCAAATGGTTCTTATTTTATTTATAAAAAATAGATATACAATGAATTTATTTTATAAATGTATCTAAAGTATGTTTTGTAATTTTTTTATTCCCATTCATGCCCACAAATTTAATGTCTTGTTTATAATGTTCATGTTCAAATAATAATATTTTAATAGAGTATCACATTTTATATAAACTCGATGATGTGTGTATAAAAAGCTATCAATGATATTTAGTTTATTTAAAAAGATGTATATCATTAAGTTTTAGGGTGTTACATTCTACCCCAATTAAATAATTTCACCCAAAGAATTTCATACAACGTAGTAAGGTGAAAATAGGTTAGTGTACTTCTACTTCATCACCTCTTTCGGTTCCCAAGTTTCTTCCTCAAAATTGTGGTTTCACCATAGCACTTTGACTAAGTGAGTTTTCTTGTTTCATAAAAATTTGTCTCCATGATCCAATAACATCAATGTATTATCCTCATATAAGAGGAATTTTTCCATTGGTACTATCTCTGGATTATGTACATGTGAGGGGTCTAGTGTGTACTTCCTCAATAGGGATATATGGAATACATCAAATACTTGAGATAGGTTATGTGGGAGTGCTAACCAGTATGCCACCACTTTAATGTGATTAAATACAAAAAAAGGGATTATGTATATAGGTATAATCATTCCCTTCTTCTAAAACATCATGACTTTCATCCGAGTGGAAATATGGAGGAACACCTAATCTCCAACCTCAAACTCTATGTCTCATCGATTGTTTTCTACATAGCATTCATATCGACTTTGTTTAGATTTAATGAGACACTTAATATTTTGGACATTATATATCATATCTTGGTAAAGATAAGGTCTCGTCAGCTTCTTCTCTACTAATTCATCATAGCATTTTAGAGTCTGACACTATTTCCCATACAATACCTCCCAAGGTTCCATTTGAATGAATGAATGGAAACTATTATTATATAAAAAATTCTTGGTGAATATTTTTATCCCATAATCCTTGACTTCTATTAAAATAGGCCTTAATATTTCCTATTTAGTTTATATGGTTATCTCAAACTAAACAACTATTTGTGGGTTATATGTAGTGTTGAAACTATGTTCTATATCTAATGCTTGCTAAAGGATTATCTAAAACCTTGTGGTAAAAATTAGATATTGATAAGATACAATTGAGTGTGTAACTCCATGTAATATTACCCCTTCCTTTTTTAATATTTTAGCAAGTTGGTCAGGATATAAATCTTTCTTGACATTAAAGAATTTTTCTGACTTTTAAAGGTGATCAACTGTAACACAGATGGCATTATTTCCTTTAAGAGTCTTGGAAGTCCAATGATGAAATCAATGGTTATGTTTTCCTATTTCCATAATAATATAATAAATAGTTGCATAATACCCTTAAACTTTAGTCATTTATCCATTGATTATTGTTATACCAATAATTGAGATAAAAAGTTTGTAATCCCCCTCTTTATGTTTACCCACCAAAAGGTTTTCTTCATATCTCTTTACATATTAGAACTTCTTCTATGAATAGAGATGAAGGTTATATGTGCATCCCCCAATAACTCTATCTTTAGATCTATTATTATAGGACACATATCTAGGTTACAATCCTCATTACTCCATATTTATAAAATTTAAACTCCAAAATGTTTAATACATTTTTTATAACACCTCCTAATCTTTCTCAGCCCCCTCGATCCTCTCAAGAATGGATGGTTGAGCCATTGTTTTATAAAGTTATAATAATGATCCTTTTTTGATTCCCATATCCATAATTTGAAAATCTAAGAAGATTTTTTTATTCTGAATTCTCATTATTAAAAAAATCACTAGTTCCTTTCTATATAGAGAATATTCCACTTTATTTTCAGCCCCAGAATGGTAATGGAGTGAGTAGTCCGAGTATTTTATTAGATCTAATGGTATTTATTGGTTCATATTAATCTATTTATATGAGAATATATATTTTAGGCCCTTATTATACATATATATTTCTCACTATTCCCCATAGAGATAATTTAGCCAGATATTTAGTTAAAATACCACTATATCCAACTCAATATCAGGTGTTGGATAGTTTTACTAATGAATATTCAAAAACCTTAAGGCATAGTCTTTCACTTTATTATTTTTCATTAGTACACAACCCAAAACCATCAATATAGCATTATTGTAAACCATAAAAAGTTCCCCACTTGATGAAAGTGAAGGTACTGGTGTAGTGATAAGACACTTTTTTAACTCCTTAAAGATCACTCTATATTCAATAGTCCATAAAAACATTACAACCTTCCATGTTATCTTGATTAGTGAGTTTGAAAATTGAAAAAAAAAATCAAAAATCATCGATAATACCCAGATAATCCATGTAAGCTATAGAGGTCCATTATAGATGTTGGTCAAAGAAAGTCATAAATTACCATTGTCTTAGAAAGTTCAACATATTTTGATTTTTTGGTGATAATATTCACTAAAATAGTTCATCCTTCATACCAAACTCATATTCACTATATTTGATACATTTTTTCTCCTTTCCCTAATCCTTTATCATAGTATTAAAATTATCCTCAAACTTATCTTTCCCTTAGATAAAATTATAATATCATATATAAATACTTCCATAAATTTATTGAAGTAATCACTAAATACACTATTCATTAAGTCCATAAAATATTGTTGGAGAATTTTTGAGTACTAAATGAATCACTATGAACTCATAATGTATATACCTTTTTTGAAAGGAATCTTTGAGTATATCTTCCTTCTTAACCCTTAATTAGTGTTATCCTAAATGAAGGTACACCTTTATGAAATATTTATCTCTACATAGTTGATCGATCATGTCATCAGTTTTTAGAAAGGGATACTTATTTTTTTTGAGTTTACAATAATAATTTCATAGGCACATTGACCAATCCCTCATCTTGATGAAGTGTACTGGTGCACCCTATAGTAAAGCACTCAAGTATATAAAATACTTTTCTATATTATATTGTTACTCCTTATTCAGTTTTTCCAACTCAATGGTGTCCATCATGTAAGGAGTCTTGGATATGGGTAGAGATACGGGTATATTTTTTATTGGGAACTTAGCATCTCAGTTATGAAGAAAACCAATAAAAAATTTAGGTAAAATATGATCATAATTCTTCTCCATGGGCATGTATTCAATAATGATTCTCTCATTTATCTAAATCATTTAGTCTATAATTTTTTCTCATAAGGAAATAATATCCATGATTTAAGAGAATATTAAAGTGGATATTTACCCTCTTCCTTACACTTGTAAGATTTGGAGGATGGATTGGGACATTAAGAGTAGTCCCCTTCTCTCAATGGTTGATGTTGGATTTATATGAGGATATCTAATCCATTCCCAAACTACACTAAAGTATGTAATACAAGATCTCCCTCTCTTGATGGATTATGTTACATCAAAATCAACTAAAGGAAGTAATACAAGATTATATGGAAGATGAATCCCATTAAAATTTACTAGGGAGGAGTTATATACCTGGGATACAACCAACAATATATTTTATATTATAACTAATAAATAAATTCCCATTTATTAAGGTGGTGTTTGAAAATATCTAGTGAACATTAAAGATATGAATGAATCCATAATACCAGAATCAGAAAGCACATTCACAGTTATCGAATTAATAAATAACATACCTATCACCACATAATTTTCAGCATCCACCTCATCCTTAGTGATAGAATACACCCTTCCTTTCTTACTTGGAGGTTTTTTTCAATGATTTTCTCTAAAAACACTTGGTTTATGTAGTTGGATTTCATAATGAACATGTTCCTTACAGTTAAAACATTGTATGGAAGGCATAGCATTGATCTAAATTTTTTTATTCTTTCTCATTTGTGGTCTTATTAATTTCATAATAGCACTGATTAGACTAATTCCCCCCTTTTCCTCACATGAATCATATTTTAGTTCCCCTTAATAAATTTTTGGGATTATTTATCCCAAACTTTTTACAGCTGATATGTTGGAGTTTCCTTGCTCCATGGGATTTATCTTTTGATATCCTAAATGAAACTCCATTTTATATTTTTTTTGTCTCCAGCCCCATGAGAACAATGGGATTCATTGATCTCCATCTAAAATTTGTGAGAAAAATTGATAATATTTTCTTATCAATCAATGTCTAGAATCACCAAATATTTTCATAAACTCTATGTTAACCCACTAATGAAATACTCTACCATAATTTTGGGGATGATCATAAATCTAGAGGTGTACTATAAAATCCTTGTGAGTCTTTCCTCATATTCCCTGATAGACTCTTATTCCTTTTTATTTAGACTGTGGAACTCCCACTCCATTTTAATATAGTGATTTCGGGGAAATATTTACTAAACAAGTACTTTATTTAGGTCATCACATTCCATGGTATCATTATCCACTTTGTGCTTTGGGTTCTTGATGAGTTTCCACCACTGATCAGCTTTTCTCTCAATTTGATAAATGGTCAGCACAACATTCTCTTGATCTATGCATATATGGATAGATAATATCTTTTTAATAAATCTAAGCCATTATAAATTTATGAGGGGATCAGAAGTTAAAATAAAGTTTCGGGGAATTTTCACAAAAAAATGACTCAACTTCAACATCATCCTTACTAGGAGGAGTTGGTTGTTCTGTATTATTCAAGTTATTATTCATAGCTTGAGCTACATGATCTAGTAATTCCATTAAGATCTCAACTCCCACTCTCATAGGGATAGGAATATCATTTGGTAAATCACCAAATTTCCTATCATGTTGGTGGTGAGCACATTATCTCATATTCACGCTATTAACTAATAGAAATAAAAAAACATAGGATAATCATACTTTAACATGCTAAATGGAATCATATAATCTTAAAATGAATAACTCATGAAGTATAAGTATGTGCTAGATTATTTTAATATAGGTTGCAATCTATGTTATCCATAGAAATGTTAAATATTTGTTTTTCTAACCAAACAATTCATTCATCTCCTTTATAATGATATATAAATAGTTTTTGAATTTCCACAGCATACCCCCAGAGAGTATCAAACCATTTGTGCAGCAAGGACCCTTCTCATGCACTAGATTACAATCGATTCTAACTCAATGAACCCTTTCTTGGATTATTACCCCTAGGTACATCTATACCAAAGCCTTATCCACTTGTAGTATCTATATAGGTATGTTTTTTATGGAAACCACTCGCTCTATACTTCCCCAAGATTCTAGAGTATTTTTGTTTCCTTATAACTATACATAGAGTTATCCTTATAATTATATCTAGGGTTCTCATTAATGTTTTTTTATACTAGTTGAAATTTTTAACTATTACTTTTCTCTAATACCAACCATTATGACCCAAGCCTTTTACCCAAATTATTACATGATTCTTAAACAAAAAAATCCATTAATTTAACACAAGAATTGTAAAACACTATTGTAATTAGGAAACTAGGTTCATATTACATAAAAAGTAACATAAAACATAGAATCATTGTTTTATTCCCAATAGTGAGATCCTAAAATCCATTTGAGAAACTAAAACTACATGGGATAACATAGGGAATAGATAAAGAAAGTGGTGGCCTAAAAAACCAAGAAAGGGAATAAACATGAAAAGGAAACATAATAATAGAGTCCAAGCCATAACATGATATCATAAACGAAAAGGCTCATGATTAATTTCATGGAATCATATCATAAATAATAGGGTATCATAAGATCATGGAATCGTAAGAAATGTGGAAAAACATATACATTACAAAAACATAATTCAAGCATAACTATCTAGATAATATCGCATGGTGGATAAAGTCCCATAACGGATTAGTTTTACTCCCTAATCTGATACATGAGTCCTTATTAGACTAAAGATTTACCCAATTAATTATAGAGATATCGAAGAACCCCCATAATTACATTTTCATGATCTATGTGTGACCCATAAAAAATTATATCATAAGTTATATCATAAGAACTACCCAGGGAAAGAAAATGGGTTTCATAATCTGTCTTTATATCATAATTACATGAAATTTTATAATGAAGGGATTGGATAAATGGTCATAAATCTTGTACTAACTTATAAAATGAAGGTAGAATAAGCTTAGTATATATGTGAGATATATATATTATAAGGACCCAGCCTTGAACGTTACATAATCTTGAATTAAATTAATAATTCACATTGGGGATCTTTTCAGGTTTAGAGATTTAGATAATTAGGTCATAACTTATACATAACAATGTGAATATTGTATATAGACACTTCAACTTAGTATCCATTTTTTTGAAAATAAAAATTCTTAAAATAAGAAACATGTCTAGTTATATGTTTTAGAAAGCATGGCTTTTAATTGATCATATGCATGACCCAATTCATCATTATGTCTTGTGGAAAACATTTCAAAAACATGGTATGAGCAAAAAAAGCTCATTAAGGGATATAAAATAAGGAAATAAAGAATCAGTCCATGAATACATACAAATCAAAATAATCATACTTTTAAATCTTAAAAAATAATATCTTTAATATACCTTACCAAATCATAAGATTTAGGAATAAGACATTAAAGTCAAAAATCATAATGGTAATTTGTGGCATCCATATAATACATAAATTTTAGCTATCATATCTACATACGGAGTTACATTTGGAATACCCATCATAGTATATTCCAAAATCTATTTATAGAAACATTAATGTTTACCTTCATCATATTACCCAATTCATTGGAGAGCTATCTCAGGCTAACCCACCCTAGGTTTATCATGAAACCACCCGTATACCTAAAAAATTCCCAGGATACATAACATATCCATAACACATAAAACTAGCATAAATGAAAGATAACATTTCCACATTGCAATCACAATATATCATTTCAATATATTGAAAGAATCAATTCATTTAAAACATTCAACAACAAATGTTTAGAATAAAAGTGTCCCATACTACTCTGAAAATTTTATAAAAATTACACTTTAAAACACTCATGTCCATATAAATAAATTCTTTAATTAATTTCTGAAACATGGATAAAAGAGAAGTATTTAGAAGATTAAATCTTTAAAACATTTAAAACGTTGTTTTAGTTAATGAATCTTTTACCACTTTTAAAACTCTTGAATTAAAAAATAACATCAAAGAAAACTATAAATAACCTGAAAATATATAAATTCATGATATAAAATTTCAAAATGTTTGTATATACACATTATATAATAATAAAGGTGCGCAATATCAAGATATCCCTGAATGAAAGGAGATTGAGATGTAGTCCCATAAAAATATTGTACCATTAGATTCAGAATAAATCAATTACATAATTATGTGTGAGAAATATAAATACACACAATTTAACAGAATATTAATTTTAAAACAATCAGATTTCATTCACACATATTCATATTAAGACATAATCAAGAATTTGAGGATTAACCCAAAGAATTGAAATTGGGTTAAGAAGTTCCCATACATAAATATGGCAGCCTAATGGAATCACATAAAATTTTAGAAAAATGAGTTTATGAGAGAGAAAAGGGTCTCTCATTACATAGACATAAAATTTTCATCAATAAGGATATAGAATGACATATCCCAACATTTAACCATTGAAATTTAAATACATAACATAAAAGAAGTCTTTGATTAAAAGAGGACATTGAAATGTTTCCTTAATGATTTGGTAACTTATGAAAAATACACCACATGAAATAATGATCATACAATGAATATGTAAAAACCCATAAATGAAATTATATTACACAAGTTATACAATTATGGGCAGTACACATAGCACACAAAAGGGAATATTTTCAAATATAGCATGATTCTCATAGGAATAAAAAGTGAGATGAAGACCTATTACCTTATGTATGACTTGTCTTGTTCATTATTTATCTCCCTAAATAATAAACATAAGTTATTTATAATAACTTTAGAACCTTTTTGAAGTTTTTTATTCCTTTTTTATCAATTATTACTTCGATCTAATAATCATATATTTATTTAAGTTCATATCGTTCTTTTTGTCGATGTTTTGTACTTGAGTTAAAAATTAAATTGTTACAATAAAAAATTGTCCATGTTGTAAAAATTCTATTCTATCTAGATTTTTATTAATGATTTAAATATCTTATATATAATATATATCCATTATATATGTATTTATAATAATACATAACATTTGGAGATAAGAAATATAATGCATCATTCATGGAGATTATTATATGTACGTACGCATGAATGCTGCTTTCATTTGTATTTAGTATTTAATGGAATGAAAAATTAATGATAAATAGGTATGTAATAATTCTGGTATAATATAATATATAATTCCAGAAACTACATCCTTTATACATTCCACGTATGACATGAATTATTCATATCACTTTGAGAGAGCGGTAGTCCTCACTTCCTCAAATTAAATTATCATATTTTACCATTACTGAAATCATAAAGGTGTGATATAAATGAAAAATACAGAAGAATGGAGAAATTATAAATATAATATATATCACATTTAAATATAGTTCCATCTTAATGTAAATGATAAGAGGCGGTAGGATATAATTGAACAATCATCGTTTCGTGAGGCGGTAGTTTGACGTCCACAGAAACAGTATGTTTGTATCCATTAGATCGAGGTGTCAAGAAGTGTAGTTATAATTATTCCTAAAAAAATCTTAGTATTTTTAGGATATTATTTTTTATATAAAATAATGAATTAAAGAGATTTAGGGGGTTTTATAATGAAAATAAAAGAAAAAACTTGAGAGAAGTTGTTACCTAAAAATCTGGTAACTCCCTTATATTTGAACCAAAATGATTTTTTAAGTTCCTTCTTCCTAAGTTAAGGAATATAGGTTAGAAGAGATGGAAATTTATATATTATGTGATCAGAATCTGGATGATTTAAGGATTCTTGAGAGGTGTGAGTAAGGGTTAGAGGTGATGGATTTTTATAATGGGGGGCTCTTCAGGAAAGTTTAAAAGTATTATATTATTATATAATTAATTTCAATTTAAAAAGGTCCCCAACTAATTTAATTTAGATATAAGGTGAGTATTGTTAAAAATACTCTTAGGAAAAGGGTTTTAGAAAAATTTATGGCATAAAATTACCCTTATCTTTAAGCTTGAACGTTTAGTTAACTAATTTATCTTTTACCATGTCCTCTGGTATATTCCTACTATATGGTTAATATATTTACAATAAAATTCCATGAAACCAAAAAATATATCATCAATGACATAAGTAACATAATATATGTATATTGGTGGAATATTATATTTTTATGACTATTTTATCATTTAATATAATATTGATTGATTTAAAAACATATTTATGTCCATTTATACACTATTAATATAAAGATTTTTAACAAAATCAATAAAAACATGATTCTTTTGAAAAAATATATTAATTAAAATATAACAACTTATAATATTCCATGAAATTAGTGGATTGCATAAAAAGTTTAAAAGTAAATTATATAAATATTTATAATCTCATTTATCTAAAAAATTCATTAATGAGGTTATCATTACATCGTCATTGTGTCATACAAATTTTTATTTATATGATGTCTAAAAATTATAAATAAAATACCATGATGTAAGAAATTTTTTTTTCTAATGACTATTTATAGTTGAAACTACCACTTATATAACCCATTATAAAAATTGTTTCACTAAGAGATATATGTTTATGGTATATTTTCCTTAACTATAAATTAATTTTTATAAAGTGTCATTTTCAATACCAAGTGGCCCCAAGGGGTCCCAAAATCGACTCAAGGATTACCATTGTCAAACACGTATCATAAAATAGGATTAAGAAACATGTTAGGGTAAATAAATACTATTATAATATTATTTTTTAACCCTTATTTACTAAATTTACCCTTTAACCATGGTAAATAAAATATTTACTAAAGTTATTATTCATAATTTTAAAAATAAAAGTTACCTATTTATCCAATTTGGACCTCCTGATTCAAAATATGGAATCAATTTTTACAAATTCAAAACACAAAAGATTCAAAAAATAATTTAAAATTAATTCTCGTTAAAACCGAAAAGCGTGTTTTTAAGAAATAATAACCATCAAAAGATTGACACTTGTTTATGATCAATTTAATAGTGATATTACTTCTAATGAACAATATTGGATTAAATGGTAAAAATATAATCACATTAATCTTTAAACCCAATAAAAAGATAATATAACCAAATAAGTAAATTTGATTAAAAGGAAGTTTGGAATTATAATGCAGTATTTTTCACTATTCATTAAAAATTGATCTTTTTCAAAAAATAACAAAATTTCATCCGAAGTAAATTTTGATTCCCCGATTCTAAAGAAGAAATTTATTTTGTAAAATAAAATATATTAAATTGACAAAGTGTTTATTTAAAAAATGGTTCTCCATCAAAAGGTGGAAAATCAAACTTTTAACGAATATTAGAGTATTTATGCTTAAAATTTGATTCATTCACATTTTAAACCTCTACATTTTATTGGATAAATGTAAAAACATTTAACGAACATGTGTCATCATATTTTAGTTAGTATTATTCATTACTACCAATAAAATGGCTATGTGTTTACTAACATTTAAAATAATAATATTATTATATTATTTTTTGTTACATCTCAACGTTGTGTGCAACATAAGATTTTAAAGAAACTCATTGTTGCGTGTGAAGTATGATATCAGAAATAACATCCCCTTTAAATTAAAATTAATATTAAATTAAAAAAAATATTAATAAATATGAGATTATCATATTATTTATTTACCTGGTATTTTACATATATAAAAAATATATATTAATCTCATAGAATTAAAGAGAGATATGAAATGAGTTAAAGAGATAATTTTCCTAACCTAAAGGAACGGTGGTTTGGAGAGATCCCTTACCTCAAGCCCAATTTTTCACTTGTGTTCATTATTAAAATTAATAATAAATTTATTTAAATTATTTACATTATTAAGAACATTTTCCAATTTTATTATTACTTTAATTTTAATTTTTACCAATTCATATTTAATTGATTAACCCATTAATTTCATGATGGATGTTTTAACAATAAACAAATCATATGTCAAAAATAACTTTGGTAAGTTTACTATAGTTAAAGGGATTATTAATTAATAATATCCATAATGGTAAATTAGAAATTATTATTATTTTTAAACATAATTTTCTTTTTCATCTCACCATTAAATATTGATATGAAAAATTAACTATGTTATAATCATGGAGATGGTAGGTCATATATGCACATGGGTAACATTTCCATTTTTTTAAGATCATGATGGAAAGTAGGTAAGTGTCATATTTTATTTCTAGGATTATAAATATATCTTAAATATAATATTATTTATTTAAATACCATTACAAATACCATATGTGTGATACATTAATAAAAACAAATCAACTCACTTTATGAGGTAGTAGTCTGTCATACAAAAGAATGGCGCAATCATTTATTCAAAGGATAATAATGTAAAGAATAATATGTTATATTATATTTTCTAAATATTAAATGTTTCATAAATAGAATATATTCATTTTAAATTATTCATTTTTAAAATCCACATTAATTTTAACTGAAAAAATAATCACATCACTTCGTGAGGTGGTAGTTAGTTGGTTACATGAGTGACGTTACAATATTCTATATGGAATAAAATGTAAGATGTTACATAAGATATTATAACTAAAAAAGTATAATTATATCTTAAATATCAAATATAAAAATTATATAAATCATTTTATAAAACCTTTAGAAGTGGAAATGTGAAATGAATTACATCGGTTTGCGATGCAGATGTGCACCATACACATGATCAACAGTTTTGTTTCCCATTGGAGGGAGGTGGAGATGGTTTTAGGTTATTACCATAATAGAAAAAAATATTATTATATGGAATATACAATGGCTATTATATCATTGTGGTTTAATAATTTCTTTAATGATTTTTTAGAATAAATAAAATAAAATCTCAGTTAAGGATGTCACCTCTTCATTGAACAACTTATTTTGGTTTAAACCAAAACCCCTCTAAGGTTTCCTTTCTCGCCAAAAAAAAGGATTATAGAAGTATGTGAGGTAATTATAGACTTTATTATGTTTGGTATATTCTGAACCAATGTTTTCTTAAGGTGTTTATATAATGGTTGAATTGGTGTCCTTTTATAAGTAGGGGAGAGGATACACATAGAATTTTTAAAAAGAAAGAATTTGACCGCTGTTTTTCTCCTGAAAAAAGCCTCCAAAGATAACCATTTTAAAACATTACAAGATTAATGGTAAAATAGGATAATAAAATATTATCTAGACTTTTTTCTATCATTTTAACCCTTATATATTCTTTTTAACCCCTGATAAACCTGTTTTTACTTTAAATAAGGTAAATAATTATTACTATTTTTACTATTCATTATAGTAAAACATTAAGTTGACATAATTATAAAATATAAATTATGATGATTAAAAATATTTTTTTCATTTTCTTAATTAAAATTATATAATTGTAATATTTTAATTAAAAATTAGACCCATATATGTTTCAAAAATGGTTTTTAAAATGAAAACAGTTAAAAGTTAAAACAGTATTAATATCAAAATTCAATATAAAATTGATTCCAATGACTTAAATTGGATTACTTAATATATAATTTAACTAATTATATATCTAAACCCATATTAAAATAATATTGGTATTATAAATTCTTTAAAAACATTCTTTTTTAATAAAAATATGTATTTTTCACTATTTATAGAAAAATAAATATTTTCAGAAAAAATAAAAACAAAATACTCTAATATATTATTGATATGATAATATAAAAAATAAAGTTTAATTTTAAAAATATATTTGTGAAAATTTGAAAGAATTAATTTTAATTATTTGTGAAAATCATGAAAAATCTATCTTTCATAAAAAAATATAGTTTTTCAGAAAACATTTCCTTCTCTTAAAAATAGTTATTATTTTATTTCTAATAAATATATAACCATTGAATTTATTTTTTATATGTTTAAACCATAAGTTTTGTAATTTATTTATTTTAATTTAGACCCACCAATTTAACTCCTATGTCTAAATGTTTATATTTAAATATTAATATTATAATAGATTATCATGTTTCATTTAAACTCGGTGTTTCATGAATCGCATGTTTTCAATGATATTAAATTTATTTAAAATTAAATATATTATAAATTCTTTTGTTTTGACAACCTAGTCTATATTTTTTCCCATGAAACCATTATCTTGATATTTTGCCTTTATTTTTCCTCTTTCATACCATGGTGCATAGGATGGTTCTATTTCTTTCCAATGGTTTTTTGTTTTACATAAAAAAATTTTGTCAAATAGTTTGGGAAGTTTTTTTAATAAATCGAAGTGGAATTTTTTTTGAATGGTATCCTAGAAATGATTTTTTAAAAGTGGGTAAATTGGTTGGGTTTTGTTTTGTTAATTTTTAATTCCCTCTTTTCGTGGTTCAAAGAAAATTTTAAAAAAAATATTTTTTTCAATGTTTGGGTTTGATATTAATGATTTTAAACTAGATATGACCCATTTTTGGGAAGTATCATTTTATTTTTTAAAAAAGGATAGTTAAAAATTATTTGATTGATTCATTTATACCTTATTATTTAAATATTAATAAATATATTTTCTGCCTTATGTTCAAACATGAATTTATGTGTTATCTTATAATGGGAATTGTATAGGCATTTTATTGAGATCCTAAAAGGTACCATTAATTCACACCTTATATATAAATTGGTATATATCTGTTTTGGTGACTATCATGTTTTCTTTTTGGTTCCCAAATCATTAATTCAGATGGGTATTTATGTTGTTCCGTTGATAAATTTGTGCTCATGTGGAGTGATGATAGGTCACATAGAACAACTCGGGTGGTAACATGGGAAGTTGTTTTATTTTTATTTTTATTTATATTTTTGTGGGACTGAGTTTATATTCTCTAACTCAACCTGGTGTATTCTATATTTCTAAATCATGTACCTACTTCTAATATATTTTATTTAGTTCTATATTTTGGATGGATGTTTGTTAATTTTTTCCCACTTTGGATAGTATATTTCTGGGATTTTGTTTTTTTTTTGTGCATAGATGCCCAATATCTAGATAGTTCATATCAGATTCTTAGTTGATTCTTCTACTTTTTTTTATTTTATAAGGATTAAACTATACCCAAGTGCATTTCCTTGATAAATAGGAACTAGTTGACAACCTATAGAACTTCATAAATCCCTTCGGACCTAGTGGTAGCTGACATAGAATTTCATCTTGGGCTAGTCCATTATAAATTATTTTAGTTCTTAGATTCTCAATAAGGTCCAAAGATCTATAATCACTCCCTTATTATTTAGTAAATCGACTAATATAGGTATGGGAATATCTTGAATTATGGGGCATGTGTGAGGAGATTCTATAAATATCTTCGTCACCCTAGGCCTTGAGTTTTAAAGGGAATTTGGGTTTTGGTTTCTATTTTATTATTCCTATTGTATTAGGATTTAAGAATATTGTATTTTAATTCTCATTAGAATTATATGACTTTCCTAGGGAGATTTCTTAGATTTTTGGTATGAAAATTGGAAAAGTAATTATAGTTTTTATGTTGGATTACTTGCCCAAACAACCCACAAAGGGTTCAAAAACGTCATTTCTGAAATGTTTTTGAAACTATGACCTAATTGGCACATGAACCATCCTACCAATTAGCCAGGTCATGAAAACTTCCACATCTTAATTATTTTTATTACTTATAAACTTTTATTCTTATATTTTTTTAGTGATTCTCGATATTTGGAAAATAATAAAGGTCTTTATTATGATATATTTATCTCATTGGGATGATTTTTTATAGAAATATTAGTCTTCTCTTATTTATGATCATTTCATGAGGTTTTATTTGAGTGAAAAGTTGTGGATTTCATGGAAATATGTTTTTGGTTGTAAGGAGCCCATAATACTTGTCTATGAAGGAATTAGGTTTTAGAAAAAATGAATTTTTGTCGGAAATAAATCTATGGGGAATGATTATAAAATAAATAGGGTTATTATGTGATGTTTTTAAAAGAGATCACTTCCTTATGATATTCAGAAATTTTTTTGGTTTTGAAATTGGATGATAAATTAGAAATAAAAACTACAAGGTGTTTTGAAATTAAATAAGAACCTTGGATGTTTGAGTGGGTGTTGTATTTTAAATAATTTTTCTTGTCTTTAAAAAAAATTTATTAGTGTGTTAGATTTTCAAAATATGATGAGTGTTTAACAATGAAAAATGTAGAAACATTTTAAAGGGATGTAGTGTTTTAAAATAAAAGGTAATTGTTATGTTAATTATTTACACTAATTTAGTATTTTATCACATAATTTTCTTTTAGTAGATGATTTATTTTAGTTTTTTAAACGAGGTGGAATGTTTTAAAAAAATTAATCAATTTTTCAAAGATATATTACTATTAAAATGAGTTTGGAAACCCTTTATATGTTTTTGTGGGACAAAAACAAAATATTTTAAAGTGTATTTATTACACTGATAAATTTTGTTTTTGGATTTTCCCTCAGTAGAAATTGATATTATTTGATGTGATTCAGAAAAACATGATTTTTTGTGATACATATTTTTAGTATTTTAACTTATGCCTCTAGGAAATGTCTTGATAAAAGGTAATGTGTTTAACATTAAGGGGTAATAAATTTCTTGTTCGGGGATTTTCCCAAACTCTTAATGGAGTGGTAGATTTTTTCATCTAGAAGTGGGGTAGTGGTGAGTCTTGAAATTATCCAAGACAGTGTATCATGGTTGGTTAATTTAGGATCTTTGTAGGTTAGTCTGATTATACTAGGTCAAATGAGCCATAGAATGTTATTTGGGTTATTGAGGATCGATATTATTGTGGTATCATGTTTGGGTCTTGATTTAGGATTATAATCTACTTTAGTATTCTAACACATAACTACTACGTGGTATGTAAATAAATATTATTTATGATTTCCTAGTGTAGTGTAGGGGAAGACCGGGGTCATCTTACTTGAGGAGATTCACAATTTATTCACTTTCTGATTCTAATTCACATAAAACTACTTATTTTGGTTGTTTATTATTATTTTTTAAAATAATGTAAACAAAAGGTATTATGTTATCATTGAATGAAAAATTAAATTAGGGTTTAAAATAATGTACTTTCCTCTATGTTTGGTTTTATCTTCCTTCATTATTCATTTTATTTCATTAAATTTAACTTCATATTTCAATTTTTAAATCTCATGAATGAACTACTATTCTTTTATTTATTATTTTTTAAATATTTTATTTCCTAGGAAATACACTTTAGAAAACTAAAACTCCACATCATAACATAATAAAGGTCAATTACACACCTCAATATATATTGTTTCATCTTCCAAGGCCTATCCCCATTTAATTTCATTTAATTATATGAACCACTAAACTACATATTTTGAAGATCATATGTCCAATGGAAGGAAGAGAAAACACATTAATAAAATCATAAAAGTGATTTTTGAGATACTTATCATGGTCTAAAATCATTACACCTATACATATCACTCTTATTCACCATAAACAGATTCAATGCATTAAATAATTTAAGCATTGAATTCAAGAGAACCCGACCCTCCCTTGAAGACAATCCTCACGTCAGTTTTCCATTATCATAAGTAAGTGGTCACAGTGGAAGACTGATAAAGAAGAGGAGAATAGAAATAAAATAATAATGATGATAATAAAAATGGATAAAGAAATAGAATGAAAGAATTGAATAAAAGAATGAATGAATAAGATAAACATGGTGAAAACAAATAGAATGGATCACTTGAATTAATAAATTCATAAATTATATAATAAAAGGAACTAAAAAACGAAAATATAGCAACATAGTAACTAAAAAACATAGTTATTGTTCAATAGCCCGACCCCCCCTATGATCATTTTCACAGCAACAGACTCCCTATTTTATATATATATATATATATAGGAATGGATCATGGTATATCTCTCAATAATATATCTCAGCCATTATTTATTTATTCTAAAATGATTTGGATACATATGATTTGAATATATATATTTTCACTATCTCCTACAGATATCAAGTGTAATGACATGAAATTTTTTTGAGTAAATTTTGTTCCCTAATTTTTGTGGGTTATTTTATTTTTCATTTAATAAAATCAGTGAAATTAAATTGAGACCGTTGGGTTTCAACTGTTATATTATTGTTGGTCAATATGACGGTTGGAAACTAAATGTTACAATTATTTTCTATAAATACAAGTGATCTTGATTAATTAATATAGAAAGAATATTTGATGGCCCCATCCAGTATTCTCGGGCCGATCAAAGCCCATCTTACAGAACTCGGAAAGGATGTAGCACCTTTCGGCTTTGCTCTGGACCAAACCCAAGCCGAACGTCATCGTGTGAAGCTAGAACAGAATCGCCTTTGCAATAATTTTAAGCTGATAGAAATCACTACTCGGGCAATGTTGGCCGAGCCGCCCCAAGATTCTATCACCCTAGCATACCTTACTCTTTGGTCTTATGCTGTTGTTATAAGGGGCTACGTAACGAGACTATAACTTCCTTGTGTAATCCTTTTATTTAAAAAAGAATTGTGATTTTATCTTATGGTGAAGTTTGGGAATCTCAAGTGTCTGGATAAATATAAGATGGATATTATTGAAGAATTTTGGAAAAAAGACATTTTAAAATATTTATGTAAACCTTAAATAATTAAAATTGTGTAATTATTTTTAAAAAATGGTCTTCTACAATTGTATTCAATATAAAATTTAGAGTCTAATAAGATCAACTAAATTTTTGTTGAATAATAAATTATGAATAGTGATTTTGTACTTAGGATTAGTAATATGACCAAATAGATTATTAATATCACTTAAATAAATTATTAATATAATTTAGGCACCTTGATTAAGTAATGTGATTTAATAAAATAGGTAAATAACTATTTCAGAAATTATTAGTCAAGTATTAGTTTTTTGGGTGAATATTGTTTTTAATTTAAAATTAAATTAAAAATATTTAGAAAATTATTTTTATAAAATAAATTTTATTTTTTAATTCAGAGCATTGATATTAGGTTGTGGTGATTTTTGGGGATTTTTCTAAAAAAATGAATTTTCAGTGAATAGTGAAAATACAGTTTTTAGTTTCGAGTGTTTAATGACATCATTAAGGAGGTAATCATTATGAAATAATTCTGGTATACTTATGAATAGTCAGATAAGGTATGAGGTGTCCCAAGTGTCCAATACCATGGGAAAATACTATGGGAAAGCCCATGGTTTTTCCAATATCACCGATGAGGTGTCCCTTGGCAATTAATGCTTTGTCGTCTCACTTCTCCAATAAATACCAACCCTTTCCCTCACTCATTTCAATTCCAAATCCTCCCCAATGATGTTCTGGTATCTTTACCTCCCAAGGAGTCCACCCATGGTTCTCCCAAGCCCTCAAGGTCCCAACCTTGGATTTTTAAGAGTTACGTTTTAAGGTAAGGGATCCTACCTCTCTCTTTCTTTTCAAGTACTCTCTTTAATGTCATTTTCTTTATTCTCCATGTTCTTATGTTGCAGTATGTTATTTAATATTCAAATTAATGTAATTTGTATTTTCATATGATTAGATACCCCCTCGTACTCTTGTCAATTCATTTTAGTAATTTTTATGTGGCGCCGTTAGGCTGCCGAATTTTTATAATGGTTTCTTTCACCCTTCTCATTTTCAAATTTCTATTTTCATGTCAAGTCTTTAAAGTTCCTTTTTCATATGTTGGGGTATGATATCTATATACATCATAATGTCCTTTTATTTTCATAATATTAGAGACTATATTTGACTCATCAATTCATTTTTTTATATGTTTTAAGTGATGCCGTTAGGCTGACGAATTTTTATAAGAGAAATCGTATTTTTGTCTTCCTTTCAAGTTTTTCATTTCATATGGTATGTATTTAAAATTTCATTACCATGTTCTTATATCCTTTATATTCTATCCCTTTACTGTTTTTTTGGATCATTTATGAGTGGGAATCCCATGTCACCTCTCTTTTCAATGTTTTCTAAAACCCTGTAACATAGCTGTTATGCTGCAGAATATTTGTCTCAAAATGTCTCTCTCTTTTTCTCAAATTATTTTATTTTATTAAGAGAATACACAAAGCCAGTTATTCGATAGGGGTATTCACATATATATCAAAATTTTATATTTTAATTCTAGTATTTACATACATGATACCCACTTTCCTTTTCCATGGGTTTAAAATGACATAAAGATCATGTCTTAAAAGAAGTTTTTAAAACATTGTGATTATGAAATAAAACCCATTTATTTTATGCTATATGGGTTATTTATGAAATTTTTGATGATGATATATGTGAATCACATTATAATAAAAGAAAATTTAAGGTTTCTCCCTGATAGCGCTCCAATGCAATGGGTAATGTTGTAATCTCTAGGGATTACAATTTTAACAATACCTTGGTCGATAACTTTGGTAATTTTTTTAAATGAAACCTTGGGGATGGACCTTGGTGATATGTTCATGATTGTATAAGTTAAATGTTGTTGCCACATCGTCAAGTTATGAATCATTTTCTTTTCCTTATGATATGCCTCATGATCTCTTTCTCAATACTTAAAGTTATTTATCATGACTTTATTGATGTATCTCAAGTTCACATGTAAAATGTTTCCCTTGTTTCCCTTACTGGGCATTCTGCTCACCCTTTCCTTTGATGTATATTCCTAGGTTATGATATGCAGTAATGAACTTAGGATTAATAAATGAATAATCCTTTCCAGTGTTTAAGAAGAATTTTTTTATATTGTCATGTATTAAGTTCCTGGTTTCCAAGACACTAAAACTTAAAGATTCTCATTTTTGTATAATGTAATGAGTTTTTATGTGATAAAAAGGAGGGATGTTATATCAAGCATCCCATTTTTTCTATAAACACTATTTTTTAATTTCGGTTCTTATATTTTCATGCATGGTTTACATGAAAATAGTGGTGGAAGTTCTTATGTAGTTCAGAAATGACGGATATGGAATAATCACACTTATTGCATCCTTGTCAAAGTGATCAAGCCTTTATAGTGGCCCGATTGAGTGCTACTCAAGGTGGAAATTTCCAGATTAAAACATATGTTTAGAAATATATTGGGAGTTAAAATGTAAAAAATGTGATAATAATGTCTATTTTACCATGTACCTTAAGTCCTCTCTTCCTTGTGCCAGTATGGTCCTAAAAATTAAACCAACCAATTAAACATAAAAATCATGAAAATAACACTCATGGTGAATAGAGGGATTGTTCCTCTTATAAAACTAATTCCTAAGTATGAAATTGAATTTCCTATGACAAAATAAAAAAAGTTAAATCTTGGTTTAATATCCCAAAAGGTTCTGAAATTATTCTTCCTCCATATGGGTTGTACTATTATTCACCCATTGTCGGTTGGTGGGTGGATCTTATTAGATTTTTACCACTATATATAGGTTTTTCCATCTTACACTTATCTATTTTTATGAGGAGGAGTCCATGTATGGAGCCCAAAAAACCCATCCAATTCATAATAAGGTATATCCTACATGGTTGGGGTAGGATAAAGTATAGATTATCTACCTTCTCGGTTGCTATTTTTGAAACTTTCTCTTCATTGTTGTTAATAGTTTACTCAAAGTG
Source organism: Viscum album (assembly GCA_963277665.1). Taxonomy (NCBI): domain Eukaryota; kingdom Viridiplantae; phylum Streptophyta; class Magnoliopsida; order Santalales; family Viscaceae; genus Viscum; species Viscum album. The sequence goes on along the minus strand of OY728135.1, from coordinate 1,994,129,967 downwards.
GGTTGCATCAGTTGAATTTTAAAAGGGTTTTTTAGAATGTAATTTTAATTTGATAGATTATAAACATACATAATGAAAATAATTATTATCCCTATCAATATTGGTAGACACTATCTTGTTTTCCTATAGAAAGCTGACTCGGGCCTTTTTATGGGATTTCTCTAATTTATATTCAATAAAAACAAGTAACTCCACATGTTTCTCAATAGGTTCATGTTATTCTTATTCATATTCCTCCAAGATAAAAAATCAATTATAAAAATATAAAATTTAAAAAAAATGGGATTTAATACTCAATTAAATTTGTGTAAAATCCATTTATATTCTCACAAGTACTTCTTGACACATATTTTGATTCCTAATTTATCAGGGTGTGTTTAAAGCCTTTCGTGGATAGAGAGTTTTCCTCAGGTAAAATGACCAATATTTTAATGTTTTATGTTTTCTTAAATTAATGGAGTCTGGGTAAATATTTAAAGGGTTTTTTAGGTTTCCATTCTGGGTCTAGGGGGAGTTGTGAGTTTTTGGGTGTTTCAGCAAGCTTTTTTGTGTGTGTTGAATTTAGAAATAAATAATACTGTAAATCATTTACTTATAATGTAAATTTTCATCTGGCCATATATCATGATAATGGATTATGGAACAAATTGGTTTACAGCATAAAATATTAACTTACACTATAAATTAATCCCTTCTTATGTTTTTAACTCAAGTTGATTCCTTTTTTAGTCTACATGAAACTTGATGCATTTACATTGTAAACCCTTGATTTACAACATAAATCGATCAGGCCCAATGGGTTTATTTGTTCTTTTGGCCTAATTTCATGATGTATTCTATAGGTTCTCTACTCAAGAAAATTATGCCTCCTCCAATGTAATGGGATTTATTTCATACCTTCTATATGTCTCGATTTCATGTTTGATCCCCAATGAGTTTCCTCACAATGGTTTTCTACTAGCTTTTACTACCCCTCTTTCGTAGTGGTATGATATCATGTTCGACAATTTAATTGAAATTTTATTTTGAGTTTTCTAAACTAGTATTTCCTTGAAGGTTTCATTCACCTTCATTCATCATTGGAATTTTCCCAATGTGAGTTTTGATTTGATCACTGATTAAAGATAGGTGGTTCTATATGATTTCTCCCCATAATTGAAACCTTTAATTTCTTAATTGATTTTAAATGAGTTTTTAAATGATTTAAAAAACTGAATTAGAGATGAGTGATGGATTCTTTTGAAAAAATTTATGGAGATTTTGAAAAACTCCCAAATTTCAATGGAATTAAAATTTTAGGGGGGATTTGAGAAAATTATATGGGTTTATTTTGAAATTTACATGGAAAATAATTTGAGGTCAAAAAATTTAGATAAATGGAATAAATATAAATATTATTTGAAAATTCATGAATTTATGAAAACCACTATTTTGGTTTTGGAATGAGAGAGGTATGATGAAAACAGAAAGGGGGAAACTAAATTTTGAACTTATCTGAAATGACTTATTTTATGATGATTGATTGGTTTATTGACTAAAGAATATGTGAGTCTAGGAATTCAGTGGGTAAATAGGATAATAATGATATCATCTAACCCCCTATAACATTATTTATAATGAAAATAATGACATAAATATAATTTGGTATGATTTTTTTCTTTGATGGGGAGTTAGGTCATGATAGCCTAAGTAGTGGGACATGTACACACATTGAGGTTAGGTCACTAATTGAGTAGTGTGAGGATCCTATTTCTCGAAAACTAACATACCATATGGATTAATTCATGGTTCTATTATATACATGATATGATAATTACATCCCATTTATTTATAGAACTTATTTAGTACTAAAAACATCTTTATATAAAATTTTATTTTGGCCAGTTTTGATATAATCTCCATCTTTTTGGATTATGAAATCATGTTTTAGTGAAAATATATAAATTTCATTCCATGAATTATTTTATTTAATTTAAAGAAAAATGTTAGTATATTTTTTATGGAATTGATTATATAACACTTGGTGAGAGCATACATAGATTTATATCCTACATTCTAACTTATCCTTTGATCATTTGTAGTTTATCTTAAGTGAGGTCCAAGAAAAGGAAAAGCGCTACTTGGAGGTGGTGGATGTTCATGATCCTTGGTAACCAAAGTGATGGAGGTAGCTTCTATAACTATCATCCACTTATCACATAGGATGTTTTTGATGTTTTATCTTAAAATACATTATGTATTTTTATAATTTACTATTTGTGTATTACTTTACTTGTTTGATTCTGGTACATTCTCTTTTTGGAGTGTTGAGAATACTGACTAGTATATTTTTAATGCCATATTTTTTTGGAAAATATCAATCCCTTGTGTCTCTCATATGATTCCATATTCTATTTTCCTACCCATGGTGGTCAGGAATTCCCTTAGATCCATGTCAGGGCTGGATCGAGTATCATGGTACCAAGGTATTCGGTCTAGTTCATGAAAAAGTTGTATTAAAGGAATAGTTTGTGCATCTTCCCTTGATGTTAGTATGTGGTTTTATTATCTTGGTAGACATTTGGTAGAATTATTAGAACATATCAGGTACTTATGATTAATTTAATGTCTATCTCTCCTCATAAAAAGGCTTAAGTCACCATGGTTATTTAGGAAATGTGCCTTGAGGAATGTTTTGTTCTAATTCTATACATTTCTCTATTTCTGATCTCAGTATATTAAAAACCAATCTTGAAATATTCTTGATGGAATTTATATTTCTATGAAATCTATTTCAATTGGTGATATATGTATCCTTACTGATGATTTCAGTATTGTCTATTTATTTATGTATGATCATTCCTTGGATAAGTCATTTGAGTAGGTTGTAGGAGGAATCTACTGGTGAACCATATTTGGAAAATCCTCTGGTAGACTTGAAAATTGTTGAGAAAGTGTTTCGTTTTGTACAATATTTTGGATAGGTACCTACACCTATTCTTATTTAGGCTTCTTCAGTAGAACCGCAAAGGGATGAATCTATAGATCACACTCAAGATTATCTTTATAAAAATCAACTATCTTTCTAGGGATCAAATACACTTCAAGAGGATGACGATTGGTTGAAAAATATTGAACTTATTTTTCGAGTTCATAGAAATTCCAGAATCTATAAAGGATAAATTTACAACCATTAAGTTTGAGGGGCCTAGAAGGAGATGGTGTGATTTGATCGGGATGGTGAAAAGGCATGACAGTTTGGAGTAGAAGGACTTTAGAGTTCTTTTCATTAATTATTTATATCCTAATTAGTTCGCATTGGAATAATCATTAGAGTTTTTCAACCTCCTATAAGGTAATAGGACCATGACATAGTACATGAACCATTTTTTAAAGCTTGTTTAGTTATTACCTGGGGTTGTATCCAATGATAAGATGAGGGATATGTTGGTTATCTACATCCTCAATAATACTATATGATTCTTATTAATTTTGATGGTCAAAAATAACCTTGGTTGTTTTACTAATTAAAATACATTAATTGTTTTTTAGGATTTTATTTCTTGATAAATTTATCTTATTATTTAAGGGTTAAATTTAATGTCTAAAGTGTTTTAGATATATTTTTAAGTATCTAAAAACATTTTTCATATCGTATATTTGTAAGCAGAACATATGGTTTTTAAACTCTTTGTTTGGAGTAAATGAATAGATCATATAGACTATATTGTTTTAAAAATATGTATCTGAAATCTTACTTTTATAAGAACCCCTATATTTGTGAAAATAACATACGGTTCATCAACCCAATGTTTTTAACTCAACTGTATATTGTTATTTGTACCTTCAAAGCTAACCCTAAATTTGACATGGTCAACTATAGATTTTAAACACAAGATAGGTTCTGATATTTTTAAAATGATCTTGATAAAATTAAATATATTTTTATATTTTGTTTAAATGTTGATTCATATGAATATATTCAATTGATCAACTCCTTCGTATTCCTTAGGGAAGTTAAAACTTTCTTGGATAATTTTATATTCAAATACTCGCAATTTATCAGAAAATATTATAGAATCTATTCAATCGAAATAAAATTGAGTTATGTAATTTATATAAGTATTATCATTTTAAACACAATGAATTTTTTGTCGTGAATAGATACACTTTGGAGACATACATGTTTAAATCATCAATTGTGTGATTGTTGATCTATTGTTACTACTTCTATTATTCTATTGTTATTTTTATATAAGATCATCTAAAACTAGTATCTCTTAGAATCTATTCACGCCTTAAGAAGATTATATATTAAGAATAATATCAATTGTCTTTCATTTTTTCTAAAACTATGAGATAAATTTGTGTTTCATTCAAATAAATTAACCTTTATTTCTTGGTGTATCGACTGCACATACTTAGTTGATGGTAGAGAGTCAGCTTCTCAGACTAATATATGTATTTTTAGTTTCACTATAAAATAACCATATAGACTAGTAAAAGAATTATTATAATGGTTTCAACATCCTGCACTCAATTGTGAAGGTCTTTTGATAAGAGGGCTTGTTTAGTGAAAATCAACAAGCTCACTTTGAGAGTTTTGTGAGAGTAAATTATTGGATATTAATTCCTTAAACCAAAAAAATAACATATGTGTTTGTATTCTCTATTTTTTCACTTCATAACTTGAGTAAATAAGATATTGGTTCATATATTCATAACTAATGAAGAGGGATAAAATCTTGAATCATCAAGATTATGGAAAAAGATACCCCCTGCTTGTGTATCATTATATTATCCTAAAAATATTATTAAAAGATTTATTTTTTAAAGAGTTTAAATAATCTCTATAAAGATTAAGTTAAAATTCTATACAAATATAGTTGTTGATTATAGAATTAAAATAAGTTACGTTGATGATTTGTGATATTTGTTTTAATTGAGATAATTATGGATGATGGAAAGCTCACATAATTATTTATTTTATGAATCTTGGATTTAAAGTATATATGAAGACTTTAAAATCCTATGAAATCTATAAAGATCTAGAAAATGGGATGGTGCTAAAGAAGTTTAGTAAGATGTCAACTAATGATCTAGGAATGATATTATATGTGGACAAGGTCTATATGAATTTAATAGAGTATCTCAATGTACCGCTTCTTATGGAATATGGAAAACTATTTTTTTCTTATCAAATAACTGATAATGTCATACAACACTAAAAAAAATTTAACACTTTCATAATGTATGATGGTGAAAGAATCACTCTGATGAATGGAAAATTTATTGAAGTAGTCAACGGTACTTCTTACTTAGGATAACCAATTTAACAAATAGCTCATGATTTAAAAGACATGAGAGTCTTACCCTATGAGTGGAATGGAATATTTCTTTTTATTCGTCAATCCAGACTAGTTTAAGAATTAATAATGAGAGATATGATTGGAACATTAATGATGTGCAAAAAAATGAAAGCTGAAGCTTTAGATAGTTGGATGATAAAAAAGAGAGAATACCACCTGTAAAGTTACTTCTAGGAAATATTTAAATAAATTAAAATAGGGTGATATATTCACAAATTCTTTGGAATTATAAGACTGTAAAATTGAATAGGATCACCTAGATAAATATTCCACAAAATTTACATGAAGAAGAAAGGCTTCAAGAAGTCCTTTAAGAAATATGATCGAGGACTTAAATAAGTAAGATTCTTTGAATGTATTCAAATCGTACATATCATACATAACTACTAGAAACTATAAAAAGATAAATTGAAAATTGAAAATAAAAAAAATAAGTATCAAATTATAACTAATTATGAGTACCATTGTAAAGAATTTGTAAATGCAACTTGGAGTGTCTTAGAGGACTCCAATAATAATTTTAAAATGATTCATAAAAAAATATCCAACCAATATAAAATAAGATATGATCATTATGACTAAATAAAAAAAATAGGTTTAATCTTACTATTCTTTTGATTTTTATTTTAAAATTTTTTCTACTAGTAAATTAGTTGTTTAATACTCAATTCGTGAAGAAGAATATTAATCTTTAGTAAGAACCTTTAAATCACTAAAATTATTCATGATATTGTTTTAAATGAAAAATATTCCATTGTAAATAAATTTATAATTACAATAAAACTCAAAAAAATATACCAAAAATTGTATTTCTCGTGATAACATAATTAAATAATTGTAGGCTAACATAGAGTTATTCAATATTGATGACCTTATAGTAACTAAGGGAGAAAAATATCTGAACCAGATTCTTAATAAAAATGTTCTCAAAAAAGAAAAAAATGGAATAAGAAATAATAGAGAAAAATAAAACTTAAATAAAAATTATTTTACCTTTTTTTAATAATAATAACATATCAAGATTCTTCTTTTTTTGTGGAATTAAAGGTCATTGTACCTAAAAGTGTTGTATGAGAAATCACAAAATTAGTGGAATTAAAATTTATTTTTTTTTCAAGAAATATTCCAGAACTAAGTCCAATAAAGTTTTGAAAAAAATAGTCAAATCGAGTTATGAAGATCTTTACATGATAATATATTTAGACCTAAGAATATTATGGTTCCAAAACAAGCATTTATTTGAATAGTTTATGTATAATAAGGTTACAAGAAAAAAATGGACTATGTTATGTGGATAGAAAACGTTCAAGACAAATGTGGAGAATATTCTAATTTTTATTCATTAGAAGAACTAGATGTATTCTTGGTTACCTCATGTGACAATTAGAAAGGGAAAAATAGTTGGTGTTAGATTATTGGGAGATCCAAAATCAATTTCAATAAAAAAAGTATTATATTTTCAAGGGTTGGAGAACATTTTGATAAGTATATCACAACTCTTTGATGATGGTTTTTATATTAATTTCTCTAATGATTCATAATCTATTTTATAAAATATAATTCTTAAGTTTATAGTACCTATAAATGAAAATGTTTATACTTCAGATCTTAATTCCTTGTGTTAATAAAATGGGAATTATTTAATTGTTAAGCTAATGAATATTGGATTTGGCATAGGAGACCGGGATAATTTAATGTATTTTATTTTTATAAATTATCTCAGAAACACTTAGTTTCTAATTTTTCTATCCATAAATCTGATAGATACGGATTTTTTATGCATTCCATATTTTAAACCAATACAAGTCATCCTTTAAATCTATTAACAAATTTGATGCATCCAAACAGATAGAACTTATCCACATGGAATTGTGAAAACCATCAAAGTTAGAAATAGTTGATAAAAGGCCTTATTTTTTATTCTATTTAAATATTTACATGGGTTTAATTCATAAAACATTAAATTGGGTTTTTATGTGGTTTTTAAATATTTTTAAAAAAAATAGAAATTTAAAAAAAATAAAATTATTTCATTAATAAGTTATCATAGTGGAGAGTTTGAGAATAAATAATTTAATTATTTTTTCTCAAACCTAGAAATTAATCACACCTTCTCTTCTCTAAGAACACTCAAAAAATGGAATTGTGGAAAGATTAAATAGGAATATTCAAGAAATGGTAATAATTATATTTAATTAATATAGTATTCCTATATATTTTTTGGAAAAAATACTCAACACATATTTGTATATCATGAATTAATTTTTTAATAATACCCATTCTTAAAAATACTCCCAATGAATTATGGGATGACAGAAAACCTAATTTCATATATTTAAAAAATTTAGGATTCAGGGTGGATATATCAAATACTAAGAAAAACCATGGTAAATTTGATCCAAAGGATGATAAAGCATTATTTAGAGGATATTATGCTACATATAAAGCTTATATAGTCTATAATAAAAACCCTGTCTTATTTTAGGAATCATTTTATATGGAGTTTAATGAAATTTATAATTTTCATCATAAAAAAATCAAGCATATGAAGCTACAAATTTGTTATACAGTGTTAGACATGAAACTCTTAAAGATTATTTTGAAAATAAACTTGAATATAAATATATTCGGTCCGGTTTAATAAAATATGAAACTAGTGAACTAAAAAGTTGTTTTACTTAGAAAACATATAATATTAAAGTATCAACCTCTATAAACTATAATATGAGATTTACATACATGATTAAGGACAAGATTTTATTTATAAAATCTAGATTCATTATCTAGATTCCTATCTTAATTAGAACCTAAATCAGTAAAGAAGCATTTAAAGATGAAAGTTGTATAATATATATACAAGATAAACTTAATCATATTAGTAGAAATATTGTTTGGGGATTATTTGGCATCCCATAAAACCTTCTAATAAAAGGATCCAAATGGGTTTCTAGAAATAACAAAGATGAACAAGTGATAATTATTACAAATAAATCTGGATTTGTAGAAAATTGATATAATCAGGTAAAAGGGTTAGATTATGATGAAAATTTTACACATGTTACCCAAATATAATCTATTAGAATCCTTTTTAGCTTCTGGATTATAAATTAATTTTTAATTATATTATATGGATGTAAAAGATTCTTTTATAAATGGATATTTAATAGTGGAACTTTATGTTGAACAGCCACTAGGTTTTCAAAATCGTTATATACTAAATTTAGTTTGAAAACATTCTAAATATTTTTATGGCCTTAAAAACATAAAAATATTATTATGAAATATTTAGTTGTTTTCTACTAAAAATTTTATTTTCAATAGGATGGGAAGATCCTACTCCCTTTAAGAAAACTATTTATTATGATATTTTATTAGTATAGATTTATGTATATGAGGTTATTTTTAGTTCAACTAATAAAAATCTTTCAATTATTTTTCAAATATTATAAAATAGGAATTTGAAATGATTATAATGGGAGAATTAAGTTTATTTCATTGTTTTAAAATCTATAAAAATGATTATTGGAAAATTTTAAATCAGTGTAAATATATTATTGATTTATAGAGAAATTTTGAATTAGAAAATATTAAAACATATATAATTAAAATTTTTAGGATATAAAAATTAATTTGGATAAATATTGAAAAACATTTGACAATAAGTTATATAGTGGTATTATTGTAATATTTCTATATATTACTAATATTAGACCAAAAATTATGGTTTATTTCATTCTATGTGATAGATTTTAATCAAATATAAAAGAATGAAATCCTAATTCTGTTAAAAAAATTTACATATTTAAAAGGAATTATTTTTCAAACCTTACTATACCCATAAAATTCTAATTTTAATTTAATCTCAAATTTACATACTGATTTTAGAGGATGTAGGTTAGGTAGAAAGAGTACATTGGAAACCTATCACTTTTTTGGGTGGTCCTTGATTTCATAGTCAAGTAAGAAACAACCATTGGTTTCTTTTTCAATAACTGAGGTATAACATATCTTTGCTGGAAATTTTATTTCACAAGTGTTGTGGATAAAACCCACGCAACTAAACTTTTGAAATAATTTTAATAATATTCATATTCTATTTGATAATACAAGTGTAATTAATATTTTGAAAAATCGTATATGTCACTCAAGAACAAAGCATATTGATATAAGGAATCACTTTCTAAATGATCATATTCTAAAACGAGATATATCTTTGGAATTTGTTAATACTGAATATCAAATTGCTGAAATTTTCACTAAAAAAATTCCCATTAAATTTCATTAATTTAATAAGGTGTTGTTAGGTATATTTAACTTTAAATAAAAAAAATTACATTATTATTATTTATTTTATTTTATTTTTTATTAATAATTTTATTAATTATGTTCAACTATTATTTATTTACTAGTTGTTTAATAAATTATGAATTTATTACTCTTTCAAAAATATATATTTTCAAAATTTAAAATTTATAATGATTAGCATGAAAATTTTGGCTGAATAAAATTAAATTGCATAAAAGAACCATCGAAACTCTCTCTTACACTTACCCTCAATATTAAACTCTTTCAACTTTCAGTGCTTTTGAATTCCATTTCAAAACCAAGAATATGAATATAAAACCTCCATATTTTCTATAATTTTAATGGAAAAGTTGATTTATGATAGTGGTCGTATTAAATCTAAGTGCCAAAAACCTCTAAGGGCTAATAGATGATCCATTCAATGGAAAGTTTTATAATTTCAATGGTTATTTAAGAAAAACATTTTTTTCAAGAAATCATAATCTTTTCAAGGACTGGAATTTATTTTCAATAGAAAAATATAATTATTATGTGTCTGAAATAGAATAAAAATATTTATATGAACGTTCCATGTTTAGTTTTGGAAACATAGAGTACGTCTTCATTTCAAAGGTAAATGATATAGAGGTTTTTAGTTTCTTAATTATAAATAGACAATATTTTTTATTGTCTCAATGAATAGTTTTCACTTTAATATATTCTCTATTGGTGATGAGCAGCATAAATATGATGCAATTATGTCTTTTCCTTTTGGATCCACCATAGTATGAAAAATGTTTGTCAAAGATTTTGATGCTAAATAGAATGTGTTGGTTAAATTTTTTAAATATTTAACTATGATAAGTACTTCATAGTTATAGAAAATTCCATTTCAATATATATATATATATCATATTTTTTATGTTAACTAAAATCCATTTGGATTTCAATATATACTTACTGAGGTATATTCATCATTGTTGTCAAAAGGAGGCTTGAATTTCCTTTCAACCATATGGAATGATTATTTCATTGATTTTGTATAAAAATAATAAGATCTGAGACATTCAGTTAGGTATTTCATTTCATTATAGTAATGTTATTTCTTATGGATATTTTGAAAAATTGGTTTCTTTTGGATCACCTTAAAAGGAACGCTTATGCTTATTGGTGATGATGGCCAAAAAAATATCTGGTGTTAATGATCATGGGGAGCAATGAAATCAAAAACCAACTAGAACAGTATGTCTTCATAGTGATTAAGTTGTAGAATCAATAATAGATGATTTTGTTGAAGAAACATGTAGTAGGCTCGGGGTAGATTCTAGTCATCCACCTACTAAAAGAGTTCATTATCTTTAAGAACCCTCAGAAGAATCCACTAGTGAGGATATTGTAACAAGGCCAAAAAATTGAGAAGAACTAGTTGTTGGAGCTCAAGAATATAAAGTTATAGAAGATTAACAACTGGTTTTTATAGGTTTATCAACTACTCTTATAGAAAATAAACTATAAATAGAGATTATCAAGAGTCTCGTGAAGAAGATCATGTTGAAATTAATTCTCTGGATTGTAAGAAAATAAAAAAATCAGTTGTTCAAGCTAATAAAAAAATTTAAAAGAAAAAAGTTTTTTGTCTAAATATCTTTGGAAAATGTTGAAACTGATTCAAGGGAGAAAGAAGTTCTTGGACCTTTTTCATCATCATTTAGTGAGAATCGTAAAGGCCAATCTCTTCTGATAGTTGAAATTAGAAAACCATCAAAAATTAAAGATGTTGAATCTTCTAACTCTCTTAGTGATCAGATTAATATTTGGTTATCAAATATAATAAAATTAAATAAAGGACTTAAAACTTTCAGAGTGTTCTAGAAGTTATAAAAAATATATTTGGAAGATTTTAAAATCTCAATTGTTCTACAAGAAGAGATATAATTAGTTCAATTTCATTCGCATAATATTCAAGAAAATTATATTTCAAGAAGATATTTTGATTTATTTTAAAGAGAAATGATAGGCCATATTTGTAAGCTTAGGGAAGACTATTTTTAAAAATAATATTTTTGGGATTTAAATAAATACATGGGGGTCAATTTGAATCAAAAATAAGTAGCTCAAGTCAAGAAAGATATTTTACTTCTAGTTGTTCAACCTACCAAAATTTGATAAGAAGGTCTAAACCTATTAATAAAGTTCTATCTATAATTAATGATCAGATTTACAGTATTCAGTTTGATAGTATTCCACATCACATTTTATTGGAAAATTAGGAAGATCATATTGAGAAATTAATATCTGATTATCCTAGTATTTGACACCTAAACAGTCAATTAAATGATATGTTATAAAAGTTTGTACCATCTATAGAGAATCTCCATGTGTATTCAAAGATTAATTTATTTGAAAAAACTAAAATGTGATAGGACTCAAGGATTTTTATGAAGCACGGGGATGATATGTTCAATCAAAATTTTAGAGGAATGAAGGTAGAGCTTAAGGATGTTTGTTTGGTCATTTTAGAACTATATACCTCTATCATCACATAAGAACAAGAAAATTTTCCCACATCCAATCCTACCACATATCTTTTTTATCCAAATATTTATAATAATTATAATAAATTTTTAATTAAAATATTTTATTTATTATAATAGTGTTTATTTATTTCTTGTTATCTGTCCAACTCTATTGACTATATGGAAATCATTTTTTCATTATCTTAACAATATATTTACCACCTATTCTATACTAAATTAATTGTGTTATATAAAATTTTTCAAAACCTTCTATTTGATATCACAAAAGGGGGAGAAAACTAGGTAGACAATATATTTATATAATTAAAATGGTTGGAATATACTTAAAATGACACTATGAGAAATTTATAAATTAAAATATTTACCATGAATATATTAAGTTTTCAAAACATAAATTTTTATAATATTCTTCATTTATTCACATTTTAAAAATATTTAAATGAGAATTATAAATTATATTATGTCTCTTAAATACTCTATTTTATTTTTCTGTACATTTCATATATTTTCTATAAGTTTTTGATATATGGATTTGGTGATCATATAAAGGGGGGAGATTATTTGGAATGTATTTCCTCAATAATACCCTATAAATCTTGATCATTTTGACTATAAAAAATAATAATTTCTTACTAATGAAATAACATTAAGCATTTTTTAGGATAATATTTCTTGAGAAATTGATTTTTTTATTTTTAGGTTAAATTTTTTCTCTAAAGTGTTCGGGGTATGTTAATATATAATCTTGGAAAATTGTTCATACCGTACATTCGTAAGTGGATATATGGTTATTAAACTCTATATTTAGAGTAAACATATGGACCAGATACCCTATGGTTTTTTAAAATTATGGATTCGTAACAATACTGTGTGGAGAAACCCTATGTTTTTTGAACTAATGAATGGTTTACCAACCCAATATTTTGAAGTCAATGGTACATTTTCAACCCTACCTTCAAAGTTAACTCTACATTTTACTTAGTCAACTACAGTGACAAAATTTAATATATTTTATAATTTATAAACAATGATGTTGATATAATTAAATATCTATTAAATATTTGTTTAAAGACTAATAAAAAAGGCTCATATTCAACATATTGAATCATTCCCATTTCTAAGGGAAGTTGTGACTTTCATTGAATATTTTAAACTAAAATACTCATGATTTATCAGGTGATATTCTTGGATTTATTCAACTGAATGAAAATAAAGTTTCTACTATTAAATTCAAAAATTTGTACATTTAGATAAGTAGTTTTTTTTAAATAGAATGTCAATATTATTCTGATGATATAAACATTGGAGATAAACATGTTTTAATATTGTGATGTCTGATAGTTTATCAATTGCTAATACTACAATTATTTTATTTCTGTATTTATTTAAGATTGTTTTCAAAAAAGATCTCTTAGAAGATTTTATTTCATGAAGAATTGTATCTATAAGGAATAAGATCCCTTATTTATCATTTGTTTCTGTAATAGTGAGCTACATCAGTTTCTCAATATAATTGAATAACCATGATTTCCTGGAGTATTAGTTGCTCGTGAATAGTTGTTGGTGGAGTGTTGGATTCATGGAATTTGTTTTTTATGTTTAAATTCCCTATAAGAGAACCAATATTCCCTATAAATCCCTTATTTTAAATGTTTCATATACCTTCAATTAGTTGTAAATGTCTTGTAATCAGAGGGCCTCTTTCGGGAAAATCACCAAGATTGGTGAGAGAGAATTGGTGGAGTAGACAATGGGATCTTTTTTCCCCGAACTAAAATTAAAAACTCTTATTTTATTCTCTTATATTATTCCACTACTTAACTTTATTAAAGAAGACAATGTTTTATATATTCATATTTCATAGATTGGGATGAACTCTTGAATATTTCTAGATTATTAAAAGGACACAGTTCACCCCCCCCCCTATTTTTTATCTTTATATTATTCAAACCTATAAGATTTAATGGTTTGATATGGGACCTCAATTGGATAATTTATTACTAGTTTTCTTACAAAATCTCACTTATTATGCTGATATGCTAGATAAAGAATTGATGTCCAATCTTGACTAGGCCAGTATGTCTGGGTTGGTGTGAGTTAAATTTTATCCCAGTGGAAGTTATATGAGTTCCTTTAGTGGAAAGAGGGAGAATGATGAGTCTCATGGTGGTTATAGATAACAGGCATTGTCCAGACCACCAGTAGTTCCTAGATGATGGACATTGACTTTCTTCAAGTGTGGAAAGGTTGGGAATTCAAAACGGATTTTAATTAATGTACCACAGATCTATAGTTTGAGTGGATTCTTAGGCTAGACCACCATAAATATATTTATTTTTTTATTTTCCACAAATCACTCTATAGTTGAGTGATAAACACAAAAAGGTGACACTTATGGTGGTGGAAAGCCCTGAACCTGATGTTATAACCAAAAATCCTCATCATATATACCTTCATAAACATCATTATCCCTATCCAAATAAAAACTTGAATCATCATGAATGAACTCATAATGACAGCTGACAGAGTGAGTACGTATCTTTAGCATGTCTCTCGCATTCTATCTTCTAGTTACTTTAGGGAAAACACCAATGTGAGGAAACTCTTGGGAATTACCATTCAAATTTTCTTCCTTTTTGGATTATCACCACAAACATGGATTGCAAATTGATTTTGGGTGACCAAAGGAGAAGAAATATGTTGATGGAATACCATGTCGACGATCTTCCTAACATCTATAGTATGTTGGGTTTGAGAGACCTCAGTTGTGTTGTGATTATCTTGGGAACCATCGAACTTAGGTGTCTATTTCACTACAACCATCAAACCATTCATAATATCGAAATATGAAGGAGGGAATGGGGACACCTATGTGAAATACACTACACACCCATCATCCATAGAAGGAACAATGTACTTACCCTTTTGATCACCACCAAATAGAAGACAAGATGATGAATGCTTAGGAAAACTGTTGAAGTTCATCCATTTCATTTCTACTCTGTAAGTGGAATGGTCTCATAAACCTAAAAAAGTACTATTATTAAATTAAATTCTTCAATAAATAAGATGTTAATTACGTAGGAATCCAGAACAAAACTTTTTCACATAGCAGAATAGTATATAGCGGAATATAGTGTGGGTTTATAAATTATGAGAGGCATCATTACTAAGATTCATCTTTAGTGAGTAATTTATTTTATACCGGTGCATCACACTAGTTTATATCAAACTATGTTGTGGATTTTTTGAATCATTTTATGGAGATTTTCTCTTATGTTATGGATATTAATACGCCCATAGAAATAAATATAGAGAAGGGTATTCATCATACTTCTTCTTTTATATCATTAAAAAACACTAAGTTACCTACTGTTTTTTTTATGACATGAAACTAATTGAAATTATTTTTTGTGATGGATTTTCTAGTTTCTCAGAAAAAAAGATTCATTTTTTATCTATATTGGGTCTCCTTTACTATACTCGATGGAGTTTAAATTATTTTTCAAGGAAAATGGGACCTGATCTGAAATGCCCTGACCCCAGTAACCTAGAGTTAGGGAATTATTACATAACATTTTCATGATCACAAGGGATCAAAATCCCGAATGACCAATCAGTTTAGTGGCCATGGAAGTACAAGATACATTCATAAGTTTTAAATTACATTATAAAATGAAAAACAACAAAACAAATTGTCTCCATTGACCACATTAATCCCTTATACTATCCCTGTAGGTCACTCATAACATACTTCTTCACATCCTGGGAAACATAAAACATAGAAAGGGGTTCGCTCAGATGCTCAGTAAGGATAACAATATAGCAGATACTTTCCAGAATAAGAATAAACATGTAAGGAAATGTATAAGACTAAAACACATTCCTTTTAAACATAAACTTCATCATAATATGGAAAATATAAATCAAATAATTCCATTTACTTATTCACATGGATATTCTACTAATCGAATAATATCATGTAATATCAATTGCCAATTTCAAAATTTGGGAATGCCTAATGCCAGACTTCCTAACCACATAGTCAAGGAATTGTGCCAAGACTAAAAATAATATTTTTTCAAGCCCTTTTTCCAAGACACTAGTTTGTATGATGAGACCTACTAATTAATCAAGGATCTATTTTAGGCTCCACCTGTCACTTACTAAGTCCATTGCATTCCTCGTCTGAAAAGGTGTAAACATAACATAAACATTTGTATTAAAACTATCATATGAAACGTCAATACATTATCCATAAACCATGAATGGTGTAAAAAATAACACATCCAGATTTAAAAATATCAAAAAACCTTCAATACAATATGGAATATGTGTATCATAATAAATCTACTTCAAACAAGATTAAAATCCATCAAAGGATGTTGACATAGATGAAATCAAAAAAATTGTTGGAAAATATCTCTTTCTATTTCAAAATAATTTAAAAGTCATATAATTATAAAAGAAATTATTTATTTTGAAAATATTTTTATAATCTTTTATGGGAAGATTCAATGATATTATAACGGTGTAAAATAGCTGCACCTGCCGTATAAGTTAAAAAAAGACATTCTTACCTTAATTTTGTCGAGAAGGTCAAAATGTACCTTGTTTGGAAAATGACTAAAAGATTAATTTCAAAACATATGTCGTCAAATAGTGGTATAAATGACTTTAACCCATAGTCTAGTAAATAGAAAAAATGTTTTGAATTGCATTTTTAAGAAAACATGGATGTGGATAATAAACAGGTCCCGGTAGATACTTACGTATTAATAACCTCGGATAAGTAAATGGATAGTATATTAAACACTTAACTTGTAATTTTCCTTAATAGATGGTATTTTAACCTCATGTATAATAGTTAAAACATTTTTATAAAATTATATAAGAAATATATACATAAATATGTTATCATATACGATCCTATAATATTTCATTATTAATAATATTTCAGTAGTATCATCATATCAGGTGTTAACTGATTCATTTTTCGTTATATTATTGGTTACGTAAGCCATGTTTGTTATGGATATGATGTATTTTATTTATATACAGAATGATATTATGTTCATAAACATTATTTTTCATCATAAAATTAAAATTATTCTTGAATGATTATGATGGGGATTGAATCTCATCGTGTTCGTGGAGATGGTAATTTGTATGTACGGACGAGCGACAATATCATTATATTGATGGTGAAATAATATATAATTGGATTGTATATTATATATACATAATCATTAACATTTATATTTATTATTTACATTTGTTTTACTCATTATTATACCCAACAAAATAATGAAGTGTTTGAATAAAAAACTACACCACCACATGGAGATAGTAAGTCGTACATATGCACGTGTGGTGACTTTTTCATTTATAAGATGGATAGAATAACGAATATGGTTATACCATATTTATAATAACATCACAGTATGTATAAGGTACTAGAGTTATTATTTTGTTATGGAAGCAACAAATAAATATGAAGTGGAAGAAGATAAGAACTAGAAAGAGTGTGGTGATATTATTACATCTTCTTCATGTGTTTCATTTTGAGTTGATCAAAAGGGATCTTTAAGTTGTTTTTCTGATAAATTTAAGCCCTCTAGGTTGAAGGGAGGATAGATGAGAGGATATTTGGGTAGTTTTGTTTCAAGCCAAATGGATTTGGTGGTGTGAAACTAAGAGAAGTGGAAGTACCCTTTTTTAAGAGCGGTGAGGGTCACTTTAGGAAAAACTTTAAATATTATTTTATAATAAAAGAGTTTTCAATTTCTAATGGATAAAAAATGATTTATTTTAAGTATAAGGTTGTATTGGGTCGAAAAAATATCAATTAATAGGTTTTAGACAGGTTTAGGGCATCATATTAACCTTATATTTTAGGTTTAACCCTTGGTTAAATAGTTTGACATTTACCATGTCTCTTTGTATTTTTATATTATATGGTTAATAAACATACTATAACAAGCCAAGAGAACCACAAGTGGTTAAGTATTAATATATATAACCTTATTAAACTCCTTTGGATGAACCTTAGATTTTTAGATATATTATATCAATTTATAATATAATATTTGTTTTAAAAACTCAATTATGTCAATTTTGACACTATTTAGTATTTTATTTTTTTGAAATCCATAAAAACTTTATCACTTCGAATAAAATTTATTTAATCATCCATAACATGCCATATTATCCTATATAATTGGGGGAATTCATCATAAGTCTCAATTTACTTTTATTTGGATATTTATAATATCAATTATTTTAATATTTCATTATTAAGGTAATTACTGCATCATCATTGTGTCATAAATAAATTAAATTATTTAATGTCAAAAATTTAAAAATTAAATACCATTATGTATGAAATATTTTTATATTTATAATGGATATTTATAGTCTTATTTATATTTTGTGTAACCCTATATTAAAAATGGTGTAGTTATTGAACTTTGAATTTAACTCTTTTAACTCTTCTTTATATAAAATAATAATAAATGTCCTAATCTAATCCAAGTGGACCAAAGTGGATCATATTTTATTCCTAAGGTTTTTATTTTCGAATTACACATATAAAATATAATTCGGACATATTTTAGGGTCATTATAATATCATTTTTACCATTAATTACCCTATTTAGTTTTAACCGTGGTAAATAAAAGTCAAAAGTTACTATTCACCAAAAAATTATTTTCATCTTATTGAGACACATTTTACTTACTAATGTCAACTGTGTCCCACTAATTTTTGAAATTCAAATCACAAAAGTGGTAAAATTAAGTTTTATGCAAATTTGAAAATGCACCTAGAAGGTGTGTAAAAGACGGTAAAAAGTTCAATAAAATTTTATATATCTAAACATATTAGAAAATGAATCCAATGATTTAAATTAAACATATATAGGTATTATGTATCTATTTTGACCTAAAATAAATTAAAATAAAATAACTAATTACTTAAATACAAATTCAGTTTTAAATAATAACCAAGTTTTTTTCACTATTCATCAAAAATTGAAAGTTTTCAGAAAAATACAAAAAAGTCACCCTAATATAATTTTTATATAAATAATTAAAAAATGAATTCCATTTTGAAAACTAAAATTTATAAAATTTAAAAAAGTTGGTACAACTATTCATAACTACTAGTTTGATTGGTCGTGGTGTGTTAAAACACCAAGTTGCGTACAACACAAGATACTAAATTATTAAAAGGGAAACATATTGTGGATGCTTGGGGTGATACATGAGGTCGAGAACAAAAGGAATGCCTTTTTCACATTTCATTAGGGTAATATTTGTGTTTTATTTCAACTTGGAGAGAGAGTCTTTGAGTGATTATCTCCCTCTAGTTTTTGTTGAGTTTCCCAATATTTTTCTCTCTAATTTTTCTAGATTTCCACCACTAAGTTAGGTGGATTTTATCATTTATATAGTACTTGGTACTTATCCAGTGTTTATTCCTTCCTACTATATGGCACTAAAAGAGATGAAAGATTCGAAATCTCAGTTTGATTAGTTGCTATAAATAGGCTTTATAGTCATGAGTGGGTCACCTTGGGTGGAACCTATTCTCTTTGCCTATAATTATGAAGGAAAAAATTTACTATGTTTTGACTATAGGAAGCTCAATTAATTCATGGTAAATAATAAATATTTTTTTCCACCAATTGAGGATCTGTTTGAATAATTTAATGGCATGAAGGGTTTCTGAAGATTGATCTTTGATCTGGTTATCACTAGTTGAGAATTAAAGAATATTAAATTCATAAGACATCCTTTAGTAGTAGGTATATCCGCTATGATTATATTTTTATATTTATTAGTCAAACCAATTCCCTTATTTTTTTATAAATATTATGAATTGGATATTTCATGAGTACCATGACTTGTATTTTGTGATTTTTTTGGATGAAATCCTGGTATAATATTAGCCTAAGGAGTACCATATGTTATATATGAGTTCATTTCAAGCTATGTTAAGAAATAACCTACTCTATACCATGTTATCAAACTAAAATTTCTAGATTTGATAATTGATATTATTATAACATTGGTCTTGGAAGATAGTATTTTAGTTGACCATGATAAGGTTAATTCTATTATGAAATTGGAGATATCGAATAATTGTTTTGATATTTGGATATTCTTGGGTTTGGTAGGATATTATCATAGATTTATGAATGATTTATCAAATTTTTATTCTATGATGACTGCTCTCACTCAAAAAGGAGTGAAGTTCATTTGGGATGAGAAATGTAAGAGTTATTTTATTGAGCTGAAATGTCATTTGACTTATACACCAACGTTGACTCTTATAGAGGATGGGAATGGATATATGGTTTTTTTTGACACATCAGTTTCAGGTTTGGGTTGTGTCCCCATGTAGGGTTATTACATGGTAGCCTATGGCACCAGACAACTAAGGCCTTATGAGAAGAATTATCTGACCCGTGATCCCAAAATCATAGTTTTGACGCATGCGATTAATATTTGATGTTATTACCTTTTTATATAGAGGTTTACCTTTTATTATTAAAAAAAATTGAGTTATATCTTTTCTAAAATAGATTTCAATATTTGAAAGAGGCACTGGTTGGGGTATCTGTAGTATTTTGATTTTGACATTACCCACACCCCTGGTAAGGGGAATATCATGGATAATTATTTGAGAAGTAACCTTTTGACCCAACCCATGAACAAATCAATAGAATATTAGAATATAATATCTCTCTTCACTCAGTAACATTTTTGCCTCTAAGATAATTGGTTTGAGGTAGTTTTATAAAGTGTTCAATTGAACTCCTCTGTACTCAAGATGATTCTTTTGGATAAATAGTTTGATAATTAATTCTATGAAATTAGGGAATCTCTTTATATTAGTGATACCATTGATGAGTGTATGATCCCTTCAAAGGGTTTCCAATTTTTCTATAAATTGTTCATTGTACCTTTTGAAGTGAGAAAATATATAATGGAGGATTGTTATATTTCTTAGTGGGTGGTTCACCCTAGAACTACAAAGATGTTCTATGTTATGAAATGGAGATTCTAGAGTCCAGGTATGAAAGGAGGCATTTCTGACATTATTTAACATTGTTATACCTATAAATAGGTCAATGTTGAGTACTAGAGAACTTCTGGGTTACTTCAGCCACTTATAGTGTTTACTTGGAAATAATATGAGATTTCTATGGACTTTGTGGTTGGGCTTCCAAAAACCCATCGAGGAAAAAATATTATCTCTGTTATGATCAACATGCTATCAAAATTTTATAAATTTATACACATTAAATATAAAACCAAAGTTTAGGACTTGGGATGTCTCTACATTTAAGATATTGTTATATTTGATGTAGTTTTATCTACTATAGTTCCTGATTGGGATACACATTTCACTTATAACTTCTACAGAAGAATCCAGAAGACCATGGGATACCAAGTACATTTGATCATGGAATATTATCAGTATATGAATGGATAGATAGAGTGAGCTATATAGATTCTTGGGTATGTGATATGTGATTGCGTTTGGGACTTTTGTGGATCTTGGGAAGAATATTTGGGACAGGTTATGTTCACCTATAATAATATTTACTAGTTAACTATTGGGATAGATCCTTTTGGGGACTTCTATATCCATTCATGATGATCTTAGTTGTGGTAGTTAATGATTGGTGAAAGTTACTTGTTGGGAATTAGTTTATTCCAAGAGAAAATCTTGAATATTCAGTTGATTCATTCAAAAATTTTGATTGAATGGAGCTAATATAGATCTTATTCTAATCATCAATGATGAAATATGTAGTTTCTAGTTAAAGACTAATTTTTCATGATATTAACTCCTCGGTTGATCACTACTGTTTTGGAAAATATAGAAAACATGTGATAGGTTATGTGGGTTTATTTATGGTTATAATGATAGTGGGTAATGTAGCCTCATGATTATCCCTTTCACCATAGTTGAATTCAATCCATAGTGTGATTCATGTATAATGACTTCAAACGAATATTTCTAAACATTATCATGTTATGATCTGGGAGGATATTTATGTTGATATTGATTTATTAGTGGTAGAGAATCTAGTCAGGATTTCAGATTTTGAGGTAAAGGTTCATTGTGGGAAGATGGTACCTTTTGTTTGTGTGTTATGGTAGCATATTTGTAATTCATATGATATGTGGGAGCATGAAGAATTAATGTGGGAGGAGTGTCCGCATCTCTTTGATATGGAAACCTCTTGATAGGTATTCTGGGGATATAAATTATTTATGATGGGGTGGTTGTAACATTATATTACCTTCTCTCAGGTACTTTATAACTCTTGTTATGAATCACATTTTTTTGGTTCATTTTGGGCCTTTCAAGGGTGGAGAACATATGTCAGTGAAATGACCTAATGTTCAGGGATGTATATTTTCTTAAATTAATAAAGTTAGGGTAAATGTTTTGATGGTTTTAGAGACTCACCTTTTAGGTCTAAGGTGAGTTTGGAGTTTTAAGGTGTCTCTAAATGTATTTATTTCTAGGTGATGGCTGTAGAAATCATTTACACCATAAATATTTTATTAATTATGTAAATTATCTGCTGGATACAAGTTTTGATAATGGATTATGGTGCTAAATTATTTACATCATAAATTTGTTCCTCTATTTGTTTCTAACCAAAGGTGATTAATTTGTTTTAATATATGTAACTTGAAGCATTTATTCAATAAAATATTGATTTATGTCATAAATGACTCATTACCCATTGTTTTATTTGTGTTTCTCAGCTAATTTCATTATGCATTTTGTAGGTACTCCTCTTAATAACCCTATGATTTCTCCCATATATAATGAGTGATTTATTCCCTTCCATACATCCTATTTTGGCATTTGTTCCCTAGTGAGTATCGTTGCTTTGGTTTTCTTCTTCCTTCCACTACCCCTCTTTGGAAGTGGTATGACCTCATATTTTTTTATTCAAATGGATTTTGATCTTCATGTTTTTTATCTAGGATTTCTTATTAGAATATTTCACCTTTGTTATTTATTTGTGTCTCTCTATTTTAGGTATTTATTTGATCACTAATTAAATATTGGTGGTCTCTTAGGATTTTTCTCGATAATTGAAACCTTTAATTACATTATTGATTTTAAATGAGTTATTAAATGATTTAAAACCCTATATTCGAGATTATTAATTTATTATTATGAGAAAAAAAATTATATTTTGAAAAACCCACCAATTTAAATGGAATTGACATTATTGAGAAGATTTGAGAAAATTGGATGGATTGATTTTCTAATAAATTTGAAAAAATTATTTGAGGTCAAAATTCAAGATAAAGGGATTAATTTAAAGATTATATAAAAATTCATGATCTAATGAAAATCTTTGTTTTGGTTTTGAAATGAGAAATTCATGTTGAAAATTGAAACATGGACATTTTATTTTTAACTAATAAGAAAGAATTGATTTCCCCGTGATTGATTGACTGATTGAATGAAGTGTATGTGAGCCTAGGTAGTTAATAGGTAATTAGGACAATACTTCTAGGATATGAACCTCAAGAACTGTTTTTCTAATGAGAATAATGACCTAAAAATATTATGGGGTGATTTTTTTCCCCGATGGGGATTTGAGTCATGATGGCTTGAGTCATGGGACATCTGTAGACATTGATCCAAGTTCATTGATAGAGTAGTGTGGGGATCCTATTTCTATAAAGCTAACATGCCACAGGTATTGATACATGGTGATAAGATATAATTTATTTGATGATTACACTTCATTGAATTAAAGAACTTATAAATTCATGTTGACTAAATTTTATAAATGTATTATATAAAATGTTCATTTAATCTTGTTTTGATATATCTTCCATCTCCTATAATTATGAAAGCATGTTTTGTTGAAAATATGTTAATTTCATGACATGCCTTGTTTTATTTAAATTGAAATCCCGTTTGGATTAATTGTTGTTGAATTGATTATGAAATACTTGGTGAGACCCTACTATGATTTATAGTTCAAACTCTACCTTTTCCTTTTGGTGTTTGATGATTACCTTATGCTAGGACTAAGCAAAGGAAAAGTGACACTTATAGAAGGTGTATTTCTTGATCTTTGGGACTTGGAATAATAGTGGGGACCAGTAGTGATGTGATACAATTATTACATGAGATGCATCAGATTTTTTATCTTACATTAAATTATTTTGTTTTATTATATACTATATGCGTTTTATATTACCTATTTGAATTTAATAATTTCTCACATTGAATTATTCTATATATTATCATGTATCTTTTGAATTCTTCTCTTTTTTGAAAAAAAAAATTGTTCCCTTTTCTATATTATATGATGTTAGGCTCTAGTCACTAACCCATGGGGATCATGAACACCCTTTGGGTTATGTCATGGCTGGCTCAGGTTTCCAGGTATTGGGGTATCTAGTATGTTACATGATATGTTGAATAATATAAAATTAGAGAGAGATTAATATAAGATCAACTCCCTAATTGGGTCCATCTTCAACATCCTCTTCGGGGGTTAGTGCCTCCAGGAGTTGGATATACCTTGATAGAGGTAGGTGATCAGGAACATCCATCCTCTATTTAACCACCCCCCCCCCCCCCACCACCACCACCACCACATGTGTGGTATTATCCCCTTCCAAATCTAGAGTGATATACAATGTTTTTTTCTCTTCTACTTTGTAATTGATAAGGGGATCATGTTGCACAACACACTTATTCCTAAATTTTTCTAGATCTAATTGATCCCCCCACTCTTATCTCATCATAAATGCATTCCTCAACATTAATCCACCCTAACCCCCCATGGTTTGTTTGGATATAATTTTTGAGATGGTTTGTATGTGGATATTCCTCATGTGTGGCCTCAACCTTTTTTTCTTCTTTAGAAAAATCGGGTAGATCTAGTGGTGTTTCATCTTTGGACTTTGATTTTTTATATTCAACATAGATTTCAATTACCATATCTGACAGCCCATGAAGTTTCATGATAGTCTCTTATCCATTTTACATGGGCTCAACCAAATAATTAAAATTTACATCCCTCTATTGGAGGTATTTCTTGGCATTGTGAAACACTTTTTATTTCTCTTACATCTAAGAGTGATAATTCCAAACCTAATAATCTGGTAATTATTAATACATCATAGAAAACTAAAATTTATTTATTTATTTTTATTTTCTTTAAAAATGAAATTTATTTACCATGTGAGAAGGAAAATAAAATAAACAATTTATTGTTTCCACAATAATGGAACTATGTTTTGATGCACACAATCCCGGTATTGTGAGAAAAGAAACAATTTATAATTTCCTGGTGCAGCACAGTGGCTGAGCAGGGTCATCTCACTTGAGGATACACATAGTTTATTCAGTTACTATTTACAATTCACCTAAAACTACAAATTATTCGAGATTTTTTTTAAATAATGTAAATAAATGTATCTTTTCTAACATTAAATACAAAAAAAATGATGTTTATAAATAAATTACATGCCCCCAAGGTTTTGGTTTTAACTTCCTTCTTTATTAATTATAGTTTTTTATGTTCATTTTTATAGATCAGTTTCAAAATATCATTCATGATCTATTATTCTTATATTTATTATTTGTTAAATATTTTAATTCCAAGTAAATACTCTTTGGGAAACTAAAATTATACCTCCTCGTATAATCAAGGTTGACAAAACACCTCAATTTAGATTGTGGAATCTTCCAGGACTTGGATCCATCATATGTTGTTTCATTCATTGAAAATATCAAATCCATTTTTTTTAAAGGTTATATTTTATGTTATGGAGGGAAAAAATTGAATGAAATCATATAAGTTAGTTTTAGATCTTTTTTGGTATCAAACCATTATTTCTTTACATATCACTCATACTCTCCATAAATAGATTCAAGTATTTAAAGAATCTAAGCCAAAAATTCAAGAGAACCCTGTCCTCCCCTAAGTCAAAGCCTCAAGTTAGTCTCCCAATATCATATGTAAGAGGTTATGGTGGAATAATGAGAAAGAATAAGACAATAGAAGGATAATAAGAATGATAAAATGAAAAAAAAAATAAAAGAATAAAGAGAATAAGATATTAGAAGAATAAAATGAAGAAAAAAGAGAGACTTAGTGAAGAGATAAATAGAATAGATCACTCCAATTAAAATATGAATGAATTACATAATAAAATAAAACATTGCAATGAAGTAAGAAAAAAATAACAGTAATTCGGCAACCCATCCTCCCCTATGATTATTTTCACAGTACCATCCTCCCTTTTATTTATGGAGGGGGTATCCTTGCAGATATCTTATTTTTATATCTCAAGAAGAGTATCCTTTATTAAAAAATATTTTTATATGGATTGTTTAAATATATATATATAATACCTCCCCAAGGTATCTATCTTCACATTATTTCATCATGGACAATTCTATGACATGGGTTCCTTAATTTTCATGCATGGTTTTCCTGACAATTTTGGTATGATGTTTTCTATATCATAGGGGTGGTGGATATAGAATTGGAATTCCTATTAGCACCACATGAAATTTATTTTTCCTTCACAATGTTTCAGTCAGTCTTCATTCCATTTAGGTATTTATTCCCCATTAAAATGGGTATCACTAACTTTATTTGAGCTTCTAGAAAGGATCCATGGTGATTTATAACCATGGAAGTGGTTATGATCTCGAGCTCGAACTTCCTCGTCATCACCCATAGTATTTTTTATTATTTTTAGATGGTGATGGTATATGTTAAGCAGTCACAGTAGTGAAGTTTTGGTGAAGGGTTCTAGCTAGGTTTTTCTGAGGTAGGGGTTGAGCAGATGAGGCTTGAATGAGCATAATTATTATTAGTGGTGAATTGTATCTCTGTGCAACTAACCCATATAAAAGTTCTTAAATTCCAAGTGCTCACAAATATTCAAACATGTGTCTTTCATTGGATCAGAAGAATTTTGTTGGTATGGTCCCCTATATACACATTTCACACACAACATGGGCCCTTGATAACACGCATGGGCCCGCACGAGCCTTGGCCCACACACTATGATGGATCCTTCTTATGTGGATTATTATCCTCTATGCCAATCACAGGCCCACCTATGTGGCTACCAAGGCCGGATAGACCCTTTTTGGGCTAGATAAATTTCATGGGAGTCTTTAGGTTTAGATATTTCAATATATAAACTTTTTACCTATAAAATCATTTCAAAAAAATTTGTAAAGTTCAACATTAATTCCAAAGTAAAAACAAATATTCTAAATTCAACACTTTTCTTCAATTTAATTTCTTTTATTAAAATTTCCCACATATTCAATAAATGATTAATTACATTGTAATATAGATTAAAACACAATCTAAATTGTTAATAATTTTTTAAAAAAATCCCACAAAAATGAATCCATCATATTATTATTCAACATACATATAGATACTGTTTTTTAAAGGGGTTTTATGCATTTTCATCAGGTTCCCTTTTGTTTTCTATTTTGTGAGTTTTTTTATTTATAATATTCATTCCATATGGATTTTATTTTCATTATTGTTTGATTTTGGAGGCTATATTTATAATAGATGTGCTTGAGGTTTGCTTTAATGGATTCAACATGGGAATGACTATGGTGAGTATGTGGGTAACTAAGGTGTGTGGTTCTTTTCTTAAGACTATGGGAGTTACTGATTTATGGATTTTCATTAAAAATAATTGTTAGTTAGTGTTCTGTGAGTATGAACCTATGTTACCCTTTAATGAAATTTCATGACCTGTATTTAAAACCTTTTTTTCTATGTTGAGTATTTTTTAGCTTATTTAGGCTTTGGATGTTTGGTATGTGATGTTTTGGGTGACCTGAATTTGTAATATTTGGACATACCTTGGTTTTGAGTTCTTCTAGGTGGATTTCTGGTATATTCTTACTTATAGAATTTAAGTTAGTTTTTCAGTGTTTGGATAAAGATTTTTGAATTATTTGGTTCCCTTTTCTAATTTTTGGAATCATGATTGCATTTGAAGTGTTATCTTTAATGGGAGTTTGTTTATTGGTTCACTGATTTTAATGAATTATTAATTGTGGGGTGACCTACATTAGGTATCCATATTCCATGATATTTTTATTGAATGGTTATGGTTTGGTTTTTACTTGAGGTTGTTTAATAATATTAAGGATCCATTCCATTAGTTTCAAGGAAGTATGGTGTGAGTAGTGACTCACATTAATTGGATACTTCTTTAATTTCCCCCACCCACTCACCTCTTCGATTGGGTGTATTACTTTTTACTGTTCAGGGTATCTTCTTTTTTCTAAGAATTTCTAGGGATAAAAATTGGATTGGTGAGGATAATTGTGGGACCTCCATTAAATTTTTATAGGTATATTGTTTACTTTTTTCCTGTATTGAAATTTTTGGGTATTTTTGTGGTCTTTTGGAAATTTTGAAATCCCTAGGGGAGTTAAATTTCTAAACTGTAGTAGGTCACACAACATCCCGGGTTCCATGTCAGGACCCTATATGGTTAATGGGTTTTTTATGGAATGTACATAATTCCATGAACAAGGGTTGATTATTCGATAATAGGTTCCAATTGGTAAGCTTATTTTTAGTGGAAATGCTTTGCACTGTGGCGTATAGTTCCATATTGTAAACTTCCCTACAAATTTTTAATTTTTGCTGAGTTTCTGATTTTTTTACCCCATTGGGTTTTTAAGAACTTTTAGACATATTAACCCACCCCAATCACGTCAACCATCAGTACTGACCCCCATGAGTCCCTCCACCTTCCACCAAAATTTCAATCTTTTTATACCTCATTTTAAGAGATTATAAAAGGTAAATCTATATGTTCCCTCCTCTACCATTTTCTATTATTTTTCCCACCACCAATCCCCTTGATTTCATTTCTCACATAAACCATAATGGACATGGGAATTGAAATTAGGTTTTTTGTGGGGCTACTAAAGAATGTTTTATCTTTAGGTATTATAGAGTTCATCTCCTTTCTTTTTTGTTCATTCAATATCAAAAGCGATGCGTAGAAATTTTATCCACCATAAAAGAGGTAACATATTCTAATTTAAGTCAACTATAATGAATGTTATGAAATACATGAATATTTTAATTGATTCTTATTGAATCATGAAAATTTGTGCCAACCCTATTTGGCTTGAAAATGGTTTCCATTGGTTTCCATACATGGAATAAAGAGGATTTTCATTTTTTTCTAAACATGGTTCTACTTTGGACTTTTATGCATGCCAAGAGTTTTCTAAAATTCATAAGTATATTTTCAATGGAAAATGGGGATTTCAAAGAGGATATTATCACCATTTGGTTTGAAAATAAATATTTTATGTTTTTAAAGGGTTTTTTCGATAAATAGGGGCATGTGTAGACCCTGTTAAATGGTTTTAGTACCTATTGGTATTATGGTGGTTTAAAATTAATTTTTTGAATAATGGTTATTTGAGAATGGATTTCAAAGTATATATTCATGATTAATTTTCTAGTGGTATTTTGAAGTGAGATTTTATATGAGGAAAAGTGTCTTGGAATTAAAATAAGGCTTAGAAAGGACCATTTGGAATTTTATAAATGAATTAATATTAGGTTTCGAGACCCTCGTTTGATCCCATTGGTGTTATATTTTCTATAAATATCAATATTGTGTCTACAAGGAGGGATGTTTCATATTTTTTGATTATTATTTAATTCTTTAGAATGGATGAAATGATAGTGTATATTTATTTTGAGACTGTTGGAGGTGAGATGAGGTTTATTTAATTTTGTATAATTATTATTGGTTTATATCAAGGAATCATACATTTTTTATTTATCACCATAGTTTTTTAACATCATGGGATCCTAGTTAGTTGAGTATGAGTTTAAGATGATTATTATGATTGAATGGTATGAACACTCTATCTAATTCCCTAGGATATATATGTCATCCTAGGGGATTATTTTGGAACCTAGTAAGATGAAAGGGTGATAAGAGGGATCTCCCAGTTTCTCATAGGGGCCCCTTGAGATAATAATATGATAAGACAATTCCTATATCATTCATGTTTGAGGTTGTGGAGTTTCCCAAGATTCATTGTTTTTGTTTGGGATTATTCAATGAATTTTGTTTCATGACATAGTTGTATCTCATACTCTTGATTTGACCCTATGGAATTATTACATGGATATTGCAACTTAATTTTTCCTCTTTCAAACCTTGGTGTCTTAGATTGTTATATTAATTTTTATGTTCTTCTTATATACTTTTAAAATGTTTTTAAAATGGTCTGGAATGTTTCATTTATAAATTAAAGAGATAATTACATTTTAAAAGATATAAGATAAATGATTTTGGGAGAAGAGGGAAAACGGTTGGGTTTTATTTCATATATTTTGATAACCCTATTTTTTAGTTTGAACAAAATTTTAAAGAAATAACATTATTTATTTTTTGGGTTTCAAACTAATGATTTTAAACTGGATATTCCTTGTTTTTGTAAAGCAATGTTTTATTGGTTTTAAAAAGTAAAGTGACAAAGTATGTTGATTGTTTACTCCAAGCATGCTTATTAAAAATTGAAAATTTTATTTTATATCTTTAGTTAAAACTATCTTTTATGATCTATATAATAAAGTTAGAATAATATACACTTTATTTATATCATACTAGGAATGTTTCCCTCACAACATGCATGTACACCAGTGTATGTGTGTGTAAGAGTATGTCCTATTTTATTTCAAGTTCCCAGTTCATGATTATAACTGGTTTTACTCTTGGTCTACCGATGGATGAGTGATATTCATGGGTTATTGTAGGCCACATGGATCCATTCATCTGGTAACTCAGGTTGTATTTTTTAATATAGTTGTATCAAACAACCCATCATGGTGTATTTTATATTTTTTATTTGTTTATTTATTTCCACATTATTTTTTAGTTATGTATTTTGGATGGATTTTTATTAATCTGTGGCCAATTTAGTTGTTATGTTTATTGGATCTTTTATTTCATATGTTTGGATGTCCAATGTTTGGATAGGTCCTTCTAGATTCTTAGTTGATTATAATGCATGTTTATGTTATTTTATGAGGGTGAAACTATTCCAAAGTTTGTGTCCTTGATACTCAACAACTAGTTTCTAGAAAAGGTGGATTGAAAATTTCATTTCATCCTAGTAGTGGTCCAAGTCACGTGATGTGGCTAGCTAACTCAGTCTATTTTCTTACAATGATCATGATATAACCCTTAAAAACATAATAATAAGAAATTATCACCACGAATATACTATTCATGATCCAATAACATAATATTTATCCACCATGAAAGTCTTATCTAGAGAAGGAGAGATATAACTATCATGATAATAGATTTATTGCCTCTAATCTAGTGTTAATCCAATTGATTCTAGGGAGAGATTTGTAATTCTATGGTTAAAAATCCCCAAAAAATCTCCAATAAAGATCAAGGTTTAATCAAGAACATATTAGGTAACAATTATGGTCCAACTATGATTAATTTTTTTTTGATAAATAAGTCATGTATCTTTTACGTGAATGCATATTTGGGTCACACTATTTTCCAGATTGTGCACCTAACTATGAAATTCACTATATTAATGTTTGTAAAATGAATGGTTAGGATAAGTGGTTTAGAAAATAGTTTTCCTAATCATGAATTTTTCTCAACCTTCCAAAAAAAATTAGCCTGATCCAAATACCTTGAATAATCAAAGTAAATTTACCTATTGAAACTGAGTTTTTACACCACTAAAAGCTTTGTGGGTTCCTTCCCAAGCCTAATGAACTTATCCTTCTTCCCTTCAACACCATACATATTTTTAACTCCTTACATTTCAATTTTTAAGTGAAAATTCACATGCATCGATATCAATCCCAAAACATTTAAAAAATATCCAAAAAATAGGGACTCTGTTGGATAATAATTCTTTTAAATCGGTTGACACCCAATGGTTAAAATTAAATCTATGATCTTGAAATTTAGATGTAAATCACTAATATTTGACAATACCATATGGATTTTTGATAATATTTGATCACATAATTGATTAAATTGACTATTATAGAATTCAATTAGCTTAACCATATGGGGATGAGTATCCTAATTATAAAAAAATTAGATCAACAATGTATATCAACAAATTAGTTTCTATTATTAAAAATAATTGAAAATTTATGCCCAATTGATCTTATTTATGTAAATAAACCATATATTTTCAAAAACATAAAAAACTATACTTTCTTTGGATATATACTTGATTTTATACTACGTCATCTATTTTTTAAATTCCATATTAATTATTAATTATTTATTTCCATTTTTATCTCCCAAAATTCACATAAATCATTTTCAATATTTTATGTAAAGTGATCGATTATAATAGAATTTATTGGACTTTGTGTAATTTGATCAAGTACTACTTATTTTTTTATTATAAATTATCTTTATTCACTTGTAAGTGTTTTGTGAAATTAATATGTCATGGTTCACATCGGGCACTTTCATTTCCCATTTTCCAAAAATTAGATTATAGTGGACACTAAACGTTCTCTTAAGGGTGCAACCCATAAGTCACATGAGTGATTTTTAGTACATAACATATAGAATACATTCATGAATACATTCATGTGGAATCTCATGGAAAAAATTGATTAATATCTATTTTTTTAATAACATAGAGTTGAGACCCATGGTTTACACTATTTGATATTTATTTTATAATATTTTCAAGTTTAGACCATTGAGAGGCATTATTTGATGTATAATGAGTAAGAAAAAGTTATTTTATTATATAATTGTTGTATTATTATTTCAATTAACCATTTCCTTTGGATAGTACAATGGATGGGACAATATTTAGGCTCTCTAGGTGTAAATTTATAAGGTATGAACATATTCGATATCTTAAATCTAAGTATGGGTTTCCAAGAATATTTGGGTACCATATTCTTTAAGTGTATATAAGGGTATCTCTTTAGATTATATGGTTATAGATCTTCATGGTTATAATTATATATTCATAACTAATATTTTATTATGTATGGGTTTTTTTTCTATTTTATGTTACATAATTTTATAGGGTTTTTAGTCTATTATCGGTCACAATTTCCATTCACATATTTTTACATCAATATCACACTCAAAAGTGGAAGATTATGTCATTTATAATAACCTACATAGTGATATATTCACCAGTTAAATATATACACTATATATAAGATATTAAGTGTTTTAATTTAAAAAATTTTTAATGATAGGAAATTTCATGAGATGTAACTTTTAATAAAGGTCAGTGCTCATGCATGAATTAAAAAAAATAGATGTTTAGATGGAAGGGTGGTGGTGTTTATTTTGTATACAATATTCCTTTTTTATGATTATGCTCATTTGTCAATCATGAATTATATGATTATATTTCTTTAGTTCATTGGATATCACTTTATTTATATGAATTTTATATTGTTTTTATGTATATATTTTATGATAGTTCGGTGTATGAATAGTCTATGAAAATTTGAATTTTGTGGTGTAAACTAATAATTTAATATTTAAATTTTATAGAGAAATTAATATATTGAATAAATTAATAATTATAATAATAGAAATAAGAGTTGACCAATCTTATTGTAACATGGAAACCCATATGAATGATATCCCCCTTAATACATCTTACAGAAACTCTTATCATAAATATGACATGCAACTTGTTTTGTATGAATTAGTCTCATACAATATATGAAAATTATTTCATACATATAATAAGTTTAGGTAACATAAAAGTATCACAACATGCCATTGTCATGTCATATGACAACGTAATTCCATATATATAATAAATAATTTTCTTTAACATGATAACATTCATAATAATCAAGAATCTACATTATTATTTTTTAGATTTCGATATAATACCACTATAAGTATTTTTAGACATCTTATGTTCCCAAATAATATAAAAAATATTAAAAACTACACTAATATCATTTGAAAGATTAGAATG
Organism: Viscum album; assembly: GCA_963277665.1. Taxonomy (NCBI): domain Eukaryota; kingdom Viridiplantae; phylum Streptophyta; class Magnoliopsida; order Santalales; family Viscaceae; genus Viscum; species Viscum album. The sequence goes on along the minus strand of OY728135.1, from coordinate 1,994,095,738 downwards.
TGTAATAAGAAAATTAAACACTTTCAATATATAAGTATTATAGGAAATTTTAATTCCAACATTTTTAAAGATCAAAATATCTCATCAAATGAATTGGGTCTCCAAATATTTCATAAAAAAAATTAAATCATTATAGTTTTAAAATATACCATAGTAGGACCTCATTTTAATTTCAATTAGTGTCAGTTATTCCTTATAGTGGTGTAATAGAGAAAATGAATTTAGAGAATTGACATGGAGGATAAAAGAGAGATTTTGTTTGTCCTTCTACTAAATATTGACCATACCCTTTTTTTATATAGTTCATTATATATCTAAAAATCACACTCCAATAAATTAAATTGATTCGCATGAATTTATAAAAATTTACATTGAATTGAAAGGATTAAATGATCATTCTCCCATGTTTTATGTTTCATTATAACATTATGTTAATAATCTCATATAAGTATTCCATGTGTTATTGTAACATTATCATATAACATACATGTTATTAAAATGTCAATAATATCATGTAATATGCCATGTTGAATTAAAAAATAGTTCTAGTGTGAATAAAATATTTAATTCTCATTTCAGTTGTGAAAATACATCACATCACACATTTTTAGTCAATGATTATTTGAATCAATAATTAAAAAAATACATGATTATAAAATATCTAAATTTAACTAGAGGTGGGAGAATCATCTATAATATATTTCGTACCCAATAAGTATTAAACACAACATTATTACATGAATTAGTCTTAAATGTTCTTTTAAATTTTAATTTAAAAAGTATGTAATTTCATTAATAGGACTTTCTAGAAATTATTGATGAATACTATAATATTTCCGTAGAATTTATTTAATTTTTAAAAAAATCTTTCTAAAAAATTAATAATTTATATATTATTAATGGGATATTTTTTACCATTTTTATTTTAAATGGTGTGTGGCGAGATGAATAAATATTTCCAAGATCTTTTGTTTCGTTCATGGTATTCTTATGTAGGTATAAGGACCAAGACTTAAAATGTTACTTAATCTTGAATTTTATTCCTGAACAGAAATTATTACACATTGAGGATATTTTTTTGGTTTTTAGTATTAGATAATTAGTATATCTTATATACATAACATACCACATTCATATAAATAGGATACTATTTAAAATAGTATCCATTTTTTCAAAATATAAAACATTAAAACATAAAACATGATTTCTTTGACAACACTCAATATCATTCATCACAACTACCTTATTTATCTTATCCATCCATATATCATGTGAAAAAAATTTAAGTCTTGGTATGATAATAAAACATATTAATGGATATAAAGAAAGAAATCGTTAGTCAAGTGATAATATGAAAACCAAAAGAACCCATAATCATAAAAACTCATATGCATAGAAACATCATTTAGTTGAATAGGGACATATTTTCCTTATCAATCTTAAACTCACCATTACACATGGAATAACCTTTTGGTCAAATTCCATCTGTAGATTAACCAATTCATTTGAGAGCTATAATTAGGCTCACTTGTCATATATTGAGCTGTAATGGGATCAACCCAGCATAACTTGAGCTATTATGGGAACAACCCAACATATCTTGAGCTATTATGGGGATTACATGTCATATATTGAGGTATAATGGGCTTAACCCAACATAAATAATATCCATGGAACATATCATTAATAAAACACTTCGTAACTCATTTACACCCTTGATCAAAACACATTCACATTTCAAAATACCCTTTTTCGTAAAAATCATTCGTAAAACATGAACAATTCACAAAAGATAATGAAATATTATTATTCAAAAAACATATAATTGATACAATATAGTAATAAAACATCATGAAATATGAATATTACACTCATGTTATAAAAACGAAAAATCTCTTTGGATTTCATAAAGGATATATTTAAAAGGATTTAAGAGGAAAGTCCCTCACAAATTCCATAACATTGAAGATTGAATTGATTAAATAGAGGTAATATTTATATATAATATAAATACACATAATAAAAAAAATATAGTCAAATTAAATTTCACATGTCATCTTATAATGATAAAAACCCTTGAAGATGAAGGTTAACCTAAAGAAGGAAAATTGGGTTTAGAATTCAGTTACGAAATTTTGGCATGGTATCGGGTGTACATGGGAGGGATTAATGAGATAGAAATAGGTCTCTAATCATTAATAAATTATAAGGGTAGTATTTTAAGGTGATAAAATATACCCCATCATTAGGAATTAGAAATAAAAGAGCACAACATAAAGGATATTCTTGAATAAAATTGAGAAGGAGATAATCCCTTACCTCAGGTTAAACATCATAAAAACGTTTTTAATACTCTTGTATGGAGGTTTAAATACTGTTATGAATATTTTATAGAAACATATTCAGGTTTATAACATCTTTCATGATCATTTTATAACATAATTCCACCCATTCATTAATAATATTTTGTTAATTCTGTTATTTTCGGGTGCGTTCTTCACACGGTTTCCATGATTGGTTCATGATGGATATTCTTGTCGATTGGCAGTGAAACTCAAGAACTATAATGGAATGGTTTTTTTAAATTTAAAAAACCATAAATTAGACCATTTATCATTTATAATTATTACATCATTATGGTTCATAAGTTGAAACTTTATTGAAATTTGTTTAGGTCATTTTGGCGATTCTTCGATCATAATGAACTCATTTGGTTTTATAAATTAATAACATGTGTAAAAAATGATTCAAGAACCTTAAATAAGATATAATACATAAATTATAATATGTTTAAACCATAAAAATGTTTTCATGACCAATATTAAAATAAAAGAAATTGAAATCACATCATCCACAATGTTGGTAAATCGACACATCACAGACGACGATTTAATTTCTTGAATAAGTGGGAGAGTGGAAGAAATATAATGGTGAATCTTATATAAACATAATGAAATCTAGAATATGTGATATACTGAATCATTAATTTATATTTTTTAATTGGAGGTGATAAAATAAGAATAACTGAAAATAAAATTAAAATAATATAAATAAAACAAAAGAGGATGTATACCTCTTGATCTCTTCTCCATGGGATCCTTATTAAGGACCTTGCTTTTGTCCTTTTGGTGAGACCAGTAGGTATTGTACATGGGGAAGGGGATTGAGAGGAGTAATTTTTTAGAACTTAGGCTAGGCACAAGGCATGATAGGATGGAAGAGAAGAACGACTGAGGGGGGTTTTTAAAGTGGAGGAGAGAAGAGTTTCCCCATTTTCTAATCCTTATTTTATTATTTTTCAAAACAAGACCAATAATGTTAATTATTTTGACCAAGAACAGTAATAAGTTTATTTTAATTCAAACTCAAGGTCATTTAAATCATCCAGGACTCAAGAATGATGTAGGTATTCACTTATTTAGCATATTTTGTAAATTATCGATTTTCACTATTCACCAAAAATTCATGCATTTCAGAAAAATCCAAAAAAAATCACCCTAACCATTTTCCAACATGTAGAATTCAAAAATGAAATCAGGTTTTTGAAATTAATTTTATAAATATGATTAATTTAATTTTTAAATAAAATAATATTTTATTCTAAAAGACAGCATTTTTAAAACATTTATTTACATATTCTGAAATATGGGTATATCATAACATCAATTAAATATTATATGTATAATATCATAGGTGAGGATACTATTCATAAGTGTATGTTACTATTCATAAGGTTAAAATGAATATTCTTAAGGGTATGTTACTATTCATTAAAAGTATGTTGGTCTTATCAGACTTTAAATAACATACTTATTGCAACTGTGTATGTCTTTTTTTTGAAATTCAAAACACAAATGTGGAAAAAATAAGATTAGTGATAACTATAACTATCTACATAAAACAATGTTTCATGCATTTCACATTAATTTTAATATCTGGGGGTGTTACACTAGTTCCATCCAATAAAAGGTAAAGGGGTAGTAAGGGTTAATATAGGTTTCATAATATCTAGAAACACTTTCTAATCATAGAGTATGTAAAAGAAACCAACAAACCATGATCATCATGCATGAATAACGAAACTGCACTACATACATAAAATGGAAAATTTATGTACCTTACACTGTAGTAATCTTATATTACCATCTTCGTTATCTATGGATGATTCAGAATAAAAAAATAGGTAGTGAAATATCATCCCTCCTCTGATGTGTTCCCACGGGATGTGAGGAATCACCCATCACATGTGTGATATTATATGATATTCCATGATATTCTAGCATCTCATAGGGCAGAAGAATGTGGTAGAGAGATCTATGGTGAGAGGGAGTATTGACTATAAATTTCCACACAATCAATTTTATGGGTGTGGTATCATTATATATCCCTAGAGGGTACTCCTCAAGTGAAAATTCATTATCTCAAATTTTTATAATGTATTAGTTAATGGCTCTACTAATTATACACTCATATCATGAGTGAACAACTTCACCTGGGAATTTAATCTTTTGAAATAGATTATTTAATGATTAATAATGTGGAATATAATTTATATTTTCACACATGTATATTTTGATTCCATTTAAGGGAGTTCCTTTTTATCATATGAATATCCATATGATATCAATATACCACAGAAAATGAAATAACATAATTGCATCTCCAAAATAGTTTTCTACCATATAGGTCACAATCAAAAGCTAGCTATAATTTACAATAGAATATAGTGTGTGTATATATAATATTTATAGAATATCTCCATCAATTTCCCACTTATACTAAAGCCTCATAGACTTTTTGTTATTTCACCTGTTATCATATCATATAAAATAACCTGTGAAACCATACATAAATATACTTTTAGATACCTTCCAAAACAATTTTGGAAAGTTATCATCAAATAAATCATGTATTAAATATTATTAAATATATTGTGAATACCCATCCAATACGCTTTTTATATTATCTATAAAATTACCTTGTGGGACTTTCTCTCATTGACCACAAATATGAATCACTAGATCCATAAATGTAAGAAAATAGTGGTCCCTATGAAGGAATCAATACTACTCAAGCAATAAATATACCTAAAATGATATCCATTAAACATAAGTATCTCTATACCTATTCCCACTAACTAAATCATATACAAGCATGAATTATTATATTATCCCTTTATCCAAGACAATGAGTGACCATGGGACATGGATCATGTGGATTCCATATATCCAACTCATACTTTCTCAATTATCTATGTATAGAATTACAAAGTTGATTAATATATCTCATTTCATTCAATTTATTGGATTATCACATAATATATCCCCCCGGAATAGATAATAACATTATATGTATTGCCAATGTGTGATCAGTCACTTTATCAATCTATCCTAATCAAGGTCCCATATATAATACTCATCATATGAGGGGAAAATCCCATTTTAGTTAAGCTCAAACAAAAAATATGATCATTACTATACCCAACCACCCCTGATTAGTAATTACTTGTGGCTTGTGTAAGGAAGGTATAAATATACCAAGGTCTTTATGTTAGTTTTCTCACTAACCTCAAGTGGCGGGGGATCAAAATTTAATTTATGTAGCACCAATATAATAAATACATTATGTATGACACATCATGTGGTATACTATATGGGCCATCCAACACACACATAAAATATGTTGTTTTCCATAGATATTATGTACCTCAATAGAAGAATCATACTCATGTTAACATTAACGTTTATTTGTATCCTATAATACTCCATGATGAACATCGATTAAGGATAACATAATGTTTTTCTTTGAGATTTCAATTTTCATTTCAATTCATTTAATGTGAGTATATATTTATATGAATAAAAAATGAAATAATAATAAATTTTATATTACATTTAGTATAATATAATAAATTTTATATTCATAAACTGGTTTAGCAATACTTTCCAAAACCATAAATAAGAACATGTCTAACATATCATATATGATAGACTACCGTATCAGACCGATGTTCATTATACATTTTTGGGTCTTGTTAAACTCATTGAAACTGTATTTTATTCCTAGGACATCTTTGCGTGACCAATTAAAATTAAAATCATGAAACTCTTTAATGAGTAACATATATAAAATAATCTCATCTAAATAATGGTGAGACTTAGGAATAAAATTCTTAATGGTCAACTCAATGAACATATTCAAACTCCTTAACACTAAAACATAAAATTTAATATGTTAATAAAATAAATTTTATACATAAAAATCCTTATAGGTTTAACATTATCATCCATAAAACACTTTCTATTAAACTTGTTCCTTGATATAGTTTGGTAAATAATGTAACTAATTACATTATTTCTAATAAACACACCCTAGACTCTTTTAGGATAAAGTGATATTAAAAATATTATGATAACTAAATATAACTCTTTATATTTATCTTTACCATCGTACCCTAAACAATTTTAGTCTATTAAGTCAAATAAACTTTTAATTTTGACTATAATAATCCTTCATTTTATAACATTGAACTTTACAAAGTAAAATAATACTATTTCTTTATTATATTTTTTCTTTTTAAATAATAACCACTTCTTTGGTTGAATTGGAACCCATCCAATCAAAAAATAACATTAGAAAATATTATATAACAATGGGAACAAAGGATCCATTTTAAAAAACTTTAAATTGTTGGAATCATGCACTATTTTATTGCATAACTCAGTATAGATTTTATTCCACTTCATTTTTTTAATGTGGACCTAAAAATATGAGTTTATCTAATCCTAGGTTTTGATATTATCCTCTATATTTTTCTACCCTATATTAATAGAGTGGAGTAATGTTCAATATTTACCTTAAATCCATGTCTACTATTCATTATTGATGTTATCTTTTAGTATTATTTCATAGATCCTATAATAATTATATATTGTAGCACCAAGCATGTTCCAAATAGACTCTTAAACACTATATTATTTTCAAAATATCTTACTAAGACACAAAAACTCATTTTTTTATAAAATAACACTTATTTTCAATTAAATTGAATATTTTTAAAAATAAACTATTTTATCCATATCTAATGTGTTATTCTATGAGTTTTAAACATTTTCTAAAAAGAACATTATTCATTAAAATATTCCACTAATGGTGGTGGATCTCAATTCCTCATATTTTAACAAACATATAGATTAACAAATTTCTCCTACATAAAAAATTACCCTTATCTTCTTCTTAAGTATGATATAGAATATGATGAAACATAAACCAAATGTATTTAATTTAGAATATAATATTATTTATTACAACACTTTTTTAACAAATAACTTCTCTTATCATATAAGGGAAATGAGATGACTATAGAAATTTCTTACTAAGATCCATCTGAGCTTGATATATTCCATTTCATATAATACCATGATTTTTAAAGTCATTTCTTCATAATTTGAATAAAAACTATAAGATATAAAAATTATTCTCTGGATTTTCTTTTCTTATATACTTAAAACATTTTTAAATTATACATTCGGTATCATATACACTTAAAAATTGAATAATTTATTTCTATAACATCAATAACAAGATAGATATTCCATATAGTTTCACAATGTTCTTTAAGTATCATGTATAATTACATAATTTTTAGTCATTAATATTACATTATGATAATTACCTTAGGTTTTAATAACCTTGTATGGAGGCTAGAAGAAAACAATTTGGACCTTCCACCAAACGTTTCTTCTTTCAATTTGAACATTTACCCACTTCTACAATCTATAGAACACCTAAACCTAGACATATCATTCCCAATTAATATGGTCTCAACACTTTGAGAAAATTTGAAAACATTTATTGAATATGTCAATATTATCAGAACATTTCCATCTGAATGAATTCCTTAACTATAAAATCATAAGGAAACCTATGGTCCCACTTAGTCATTGATGCACTAAATAATATTAATTATATGAGTAGAGACTAAGTTTCCTTCTTTCATTGTACAAATAATTCCTTCAAAACATTAATTAAATCATTTTATTATTTTCATAACCATCTATATTCAATTTTTAAACAACTTAAACAGTCAATTTATTCATGAATGTGTTTATCTAACAAATAAAATTTATATAACCTAAGAACATTTCATAAGATACCGTTCTTAGGAGTCTCTAAAATTAAGTTTCTCTTTTATGTGTGATTGACCTTAATGGTAAGTTTGATGATGATGTTATTTTCATACTATAAAATCTTTTATCATTTTAGTATCATCTTTTACAAACATTTAATTATGAATTTTATTAAAAATTCTCCTGCTAAAATGATGACTCATTTTAAATCCATTATATTAATTATAGGACTGAGATCTATATTTTAATAAACTTTTGGTGCTTTAGAATTTCATCCATCGCTCTAGTTATTTTGGTAATTCATCGTCCCAATAATGTTATAAGACCTATTTGGAATATTCTCAAGAGTTATAGATAGGTTGAATCTATGTTGGGGTCATTTTATCAAACATGTATTTTTATCCCATTCTTCCGGCAATACATGATTAAGTCAATATATCTCACTTTATCTCAACTTACCTTCATTATGTCATCATATACAAACATACACACAAAAAAGGGTATATAAGTTATACAAGTTTCACTTTTCAAAAATAAATTCCAATCCTTTCTACGATCAGGAAATACCCATAATCACAAAACTCTCTATTAGTAAACCAATGATATATAGTGATAAGGTAGTATCATGAAATCATATTACATGTATTTTAATACCATATGGTACATCCTTCACTTTAGTGCATCCCTCAATTATAATGATAACAAATAGGTCAATAATATGAGAGTCTTCCATCTAACTTATACTTTTTCATGTTGTTGATGCATTGTTTTCTCTCTATCATCTTCTCTTAATTGAACAACAACTTGAATAAAACACTTTTTCTTATTCTTTTATGATTACAAGGGAAATAAAATCTCCATTATTCTTTTTTTGTATTCATAGTATTTCACACAACTTCCCCTTTTATCATCATAATATTTAACTATAGATTTATTCCTTATTCTCTTGAAAAAATGTAAGAATCCCCTTCTTTTATAGACTATAATGCACAATTATCTTATTATTACATATTATTATTCCTTTTATTCTTTCGTTAGTGCAACATATCTATACTATATATCTATTTATTTTTCTTTTACATACATAAATTCTTCAATATATTAGTAGTGTTAGGTATTCTCCACTATCTTTGATACCTCATGATTTTCTAATTGGAAATAGTATCAATTCTTTTACACTATATTTCTAAAAATTCCCAAATATTTATCTTCATAATTAAACTTTATTTTTTCATGATATAAATAGAAAAATGTAAATACCTATTTCTATAATTCTCTATAATTTCTAATCCTTGATACTTTTAACATTAATTCATGAATTGTCTCATTTAGAGTCTCCTAAAGACCTGGGTAGACATCTTTTTATTTCTTGGTTCTACGAAATATACATTTTTAAATAATATCACATATGCATGAAACCATGAATAATTTGATCTTGGTTTATCTTTACATTATAAAAAAGATATTATAGATATTATTACTTCCACTAATGTTAGAATAAAAAAATACCACCATGATATTTCAATGTCGATAGCACATTGTAATATCATCAAAATTCATCATTATTTATCAAATCTCAGTCCTAGCATTATTTGTCTTCGACTCATTGATTGTTTATAAAGTATTTTACTCTTATAAAGTAGTGAACTACTCTTTTAAACTCTCTTTTACTTTTAAAAAGTCACTATTATGAATTCACTAACACTTAAAATGTAATTATTAAACTTCCAAAATAATTCATCTTTATCTTTTGATAAATTATTTATCAGTTTTCTATGAAACAAATTTATAGAGATTCTATTTTTTTACTCCTACAAAACCATTTTAATTTATAGAGGAAATCATATATTACAGTTTAACTCATGTTTCATCGGATTACCTTGCAAGATTTTTTAATAAACTTATGATCATAATCATATTATCAAATCACTATATTATTTTAAATTAAAATTTTAAGTGTAACATGAATCTTCCTGAATGAAAAAACTGGTATGCTGTAGAAGAAATCAAATGAGACATCATATTATCTCGGTTCCATGAATGTTTTAAAGGATGAATAGTTCTTCTAATTTCATGATCCACCATCAAAATATTCTTCAAATATGAGATTCATTGTCAACTTGATCATTTTATAATGGATCATTCAAATGTTGTAGAGCCTCCCTACATCATGGGGTCTTTCATTTCACCTCATTTAGTAGATATACTCTTTCACTCTCAAGGGCCACCTGTTATGGGTGTTCTTTATTCAATCTAGTTCTAACCTAAGATGGACTTCATATATTTCATCATCATTAGCCTTCATTTATGATTGGTCAGTTGTCTCTGATGGTCTGGCCTTATAGACTATTTTATCTAAAGTGATAGCCATATTTTTTTGGCTTCAAATGCCTTAAGAAAAATCTCATCAAACCACATCATAAGATTAAAATAATTTAATGAAGTTCGCATACCTTTTCAAAATATCAATATATTAATTTCTAATAAATTTAAAACTAAAATATTCAAATAAAAACTTTAAAACTTCTCTTTTATTTTTTTCTAACCTTTATTCGTGCATCATTTATACTCCTCCTGAATAATGTAGATAGAATCCATAAATTATTAGAACCCTTTTTCCATTAATTTAACTAAATATATATGGAGTTATGTGTATTCACTCTTCCTTTTACATATTAATAATCACAAGAAATATACAAACCAAATTCCAAGATGTGGGTTCAATCATTATATCGAAAAATAACTCGGTGAAACCATACAAGGTATATATATTTCTTTCTAAAAATTCTTTAGATATTTAACTCACCTATATTAAATTAATCTTCCCTCTATAATCATTGAAATTTTTTGATAACATATGATCCAAACCCAAATTGGGCTTAATAAACTCACCTTCTCTATTTTTTCAATACCCACTAAAATGATATGTCAATATTTATATCTCAATTATAAATTATTTTTTAGAAATAATATTCTTTTATCCCCAATTTTTATCAAACATTAGTTAATATTTGTTATTCTACCTAATTGATATGGATTCACATGTAATGAGAGATTATGGAATCAATAAACTCTTGAGAAATGTTTCATCAATCATTCCATTCTTAGTTTGTGAGAGTAGTGTTCAATGTTGAAAATGAGGGGCCATGATTTAGATAATGTGGTTGTCCATGATAAAATAATATGATAACAATTTAAATGAGATACTAAATGTTTCTCAATATGGTTGCAGTATCCATTATACAAATAATTTTTTTCAACCTATAGAATATACGTACATAGATTTCATGATTCCATGGTAAGGCCACTATTTCTACAGAAAAATTAGTTAATATTTCTTGTTTTGGCACAAATTTTAGTCTTCTTAGACTTCATTTTAAAAAATTATTTTATATTAACTTTATAAGGATTAATCACCTTTATTTTGAATCTTTATGGGTGTCTTTTTTTCTAGAAATTCATATTTATAAAAATTAATACTTATGGATGTTTCACAAACCTTTATCTATTTTTCTCCCACTAAATAAAGCACTCTTGTACTCTTTATCAAGATTTATCCATATCCTAAAGAGTACTATATGTTGGATTAATGCAAAGATGCGTGTTTTCACTTTATTTTCAATCATTAGATTCTTTCCCATATTCATAAAAAATGGTATATTAATCAAATGTCTTTGGAATATCAAATTATGGATCATTCAAAGATGGTAGATACTCACATTATTATATATTTTTAATAAATTATTCATTTATCTTTAGTTATACTCTATAGAATTAGAATCATATTCAATTACCTATATGTTTAGAACAAAAATAAAATACAAATGATTAATAATAAAGTTGAACTATTATATATTAATGTGAACATCAAGGTTGATAAGACTTTTTAAACCATTTTTTCTATTCATTATACATTCTTAACTATTTTCTGGACCAACATTAACTCTATGTAACATGAAATTCTTACCTTATTCCAATTATTTGTGTGAGATACGTTAAATTTCCTTATCCTTTGAGAAAAAAATACCATGCAGTAAAACTTTCACCTTCTTTATAAATTATTCTTATGCTGGAAACATAGTTAAATAGACTTTAGCAGTGTATGCATCCTTGTTACACATTTCAAGTAGTTATTATAAAACTCTTTAATTGTAATTTTTTTGAAAAAACTCTCATGAAATATATATTAATCATGTGGAACATATTATCTTTCTTTATCACTATATTTAACTTGTACTTATAACATTTTCATTTCCATGTCCAACTCAACCATTTAAATAACTAAGAATTCATCAGATATTGTTCTATCTTGTTTGGAATTACCTAATGGTTTCTTAGGAGATATTTTTACCAAATTAGTATCATTATATGCAAAACTACTCTTGCACTTAATGGGTCTTCAACAAAAGTATTTACCAATAGAATTCCTTGAAATATTATTTGGAATATTCTAGTTTACAAGATCTGTTATCTTCTTTTCTCATGATTAGTTTACATTCCACTATTATCTTTTATTGTATTATTTATCCATTTGATTTTTACTCATTATTATTTGATAATTTCCTAACCCTATGACCATTTTAATTATATAATCCACATATATTTCCAATCATTTCAAATATTTTTTTGATTGACATATTTTTCTTAATAGTTTATGGATATAGTATAATATTAGACTTAAACCCACTTAAATATGGATTCCATTAAACATTATAAACAGATGGATAATGCCAAGAATCCAATTCCCTATGCCCAAACCTATTGCAAAACTCGTAATAACCCATTATCCATGACCTTATTTTATAAACTACATGTTTTATAGATTTTCCAGAATTGATAGTATGTTATTTTTGTAATTATTATCATTTGTTTGGGATTCTTTTTAGAAAACATAATTTTTATACATTCATATATCCATCATTTACATGGTGGTAGGATTTTATTAATTTTTCATTATCCATTTTTTTATTTATTTAAATTTCAAACCATCACTATCCATGAAAATATATTTATAATAATCATTATATTCTGGTATGGATGTTGCATATTTCTTTTAGAATTCCTGATGATGATTATTGGATGATCTCAAGTTGTATATTTCGCTAATATAATGTTGTTGGTATATTTATCTCCCTTAAGAACATTTATGGAAGTATCATTTAGTCTATTATCTTCTTGTGAAGACACAACTTGAGAAATATCCATATTTCCTTTTTTAACCTCAAAATCAATATTATTTACATTGAGAATATTCTTTACATCCTCAATCATCATTCTCTTGTCTTTGATTTTCTTATTAGTAATTTAAACTTCATGAATATCTGAAAAATGTTGTTTAATTTGTGTGGGTATTGGATATATTAGAATTTATAGTCCAAAACATCACTTATTACAAGGGTGTAGTAAAGTGGCAGTGTATGGTCGAGCCCATGAAGACTACTGTATGGTTAGAATCTAATCAAACAAAACCCTTTGAAGGATTCATCACTTTCACTCTACCAGTTTGGTTCTTAACTAAGGATTTGAATTTTGGTTTTAATTTCGATAATAAAGGAATGTATGGGGGTCAATTTTAAGGCTCTTGAAAAAAAATATTCCTAGATTTAACTTGGAATAGTCTTACGGCTTAGGCTACGATGCGGTGAAAAAGTCAACAATTGGTTTTGGTCAAACCAGTTGGATCTACCTATGTTAAAACTATCTAATTTTTAGGGTATAACTAATAATGTATGTGTATTAATATTTCATTCTATTTAGAAAGAGTCCTAGGCTAGCGTTCATAGTCCTACATAAATCTAATTAGGTTAGGTTTGTTCAATCACACTTATCATAGTCAAGGTTGTATGAAATAATGAGATGAAGAATTGTAATTAATTTAATTATTACCCATAGGGTCACCATGGTTAAATATAAAGATTAATTAGGATTAAAAACACCCTTACTCTCTACCCCTAACCCTTGGAGGATTATTTGGATATGGTGTTGGTGATCAAAATTGAATAATTATTAATCATATTGTGCATAATAATAAAATAGTTGCAACAAAGGTAGTTTAGGATTTAACAATAAAGGATCAATGAAAAAAATTAAAGAAATAGATATCTAATCATAAATTTCCTTCACACATTGAAATGATGAAGTGTGGTCAATATGGAAATCTAAACAAATAAGAAACAACACATAACTTAATGAGAATGATGAACATTTGAAGAATTATGAAAGTAGCGATGGAAAGAACATTGGTATTGACCATGATTTTGAAACTGGTGAATAATGGGTGAGGAATGATTAAAAACACAAAAAAAATCAATAAAACAATGAAATAAATGAGATAAATATAATTTATAATTAAAATGAGTTAAAACACCATAAGAAAAAATGATAGAAAATGAAAATGTGTGAGTCTCTTGTATGTGATGGAGTGTGGGAAATATTAATTAGCCAGAGAAGTACACAACAAGTAAGTCATGAGCATCATGTAAAGGCTTAAGTGATTTCACTTCTAACATCTACATGTCATAAAAGTTGGCTTCACACTATGTATTTGAGATCCACAATTCCCACCAAAAAAATTAGTTTCTTTCTTTGGCCAGGAGAGCCTTCAAGACATGCACATCATGTAATCTATACAATTCATATATCAATTTCACTTCTCGATGGATTATTATCTTTAAAGGATTTACATTGTGTAATGGATTCATAGATTATGTATTATCTTCACATAATTCAAGTGATTCGTAGGATTGTCTTCGACCTTACCAATATGATGTGAATGAATTCTATACATCATGTTTATGATACACTATGTGAAATTTTTATTTTTGGAACCTTTTTAGTAATTATTCTATTTGGTCTAGAATTTTTAATTCCTATAAAAACAATCCAAAACCAATTTCATTATCAAATAATTCATGAATAAACCTTAAACAAATGTATCATATATATATATATATATATAGTTTTATAAAATCAAATTCCCCCACAATTGAAAATTTTCTTATCCTTAATAAAACAGCATCTCAACCAGGATTCCAAAATGAAATTTTTTTAAACCGGACACATTCATTACAAATAAGAAAATAAAACAATTTTCAATCCAAAAAAATCATTCCTCTAGAATCAATCCTAAAAAAAATCATTCATGTCTCATATCTTAGTTCTTTATCTAGATTATTTATTCACTTAATAACAATTTCATTATAGATTCCAAAATTTTATTCCCAATTTCCAATTTACCTCCCAATAAATTTTCTCTCATCACTCAAGGTAAAATGTAACGGTAGTTTTTCTTATACCCTAAATATATGTTCCTAACCATATTTTTTCATTTATTCTATCATATCCACTATGTAAATAAAAATAAAAAATAAATAATGGGTGCTTTATCAAAAAGGGTTAACATGATTTTGAGGCTGGGTGTATGTGGGAACAAAGTAAAAAATCAAAATCAAAATGAGGGTAATATCTAATGTATAATGCCTTAAATTTGTGAACAATGTATTGAAGGGGATCCTCTATATTGAAATGGAGACCATGCTCTTAACTTCTCAATTATATCCATGTGTATATCAAGTATGTATCAAAATTTTACCATATTCCTTTCACTTTCTCTTTCTTTTATTGATTTTTTTTAATTCAGGTTCATGACAGATCTCACATTCATCCCCTAACCACATATGATCCATCAAATGATTCATCGGTCTGGAAATGGTTATTTTATACCTTCCAAATACACAACCCAATATATTTTTCTTTATTATTCATTTTCTTTATATGTTTTCAAAGGTATGGTGGGCATAAAATTCCAAGATCAATCATTGATCACATCATATAAATCTGGTAGAAATTCTATAGTACTGCTCCTCAATCATATCATCCCTTGTCTATTAGCTGAAAATTCCCTCGTACATGTTAAAAGGATAATCATGAATAATACCAAGAGTAGGGTAGGAAGTTATAATCAAATTAAAATGAATTCATCCTAAAAAAGGACATTCAGGGATACAATGGGATAAAAAAGAAAAATTTAAGGTGGGTATCAGAAAAAACTATCTCAAAAAAGATTTCCACAATCATATTAAAACTATATTTGTTTATTCATAGCCTCAATGAGATCTAAATGAAAGGTATAATATGTTTACATGACCCAGGTGTCTCCTAATAAATATACACAACAAAATAATATGAAATTGTAGGTCTAAAATCCTCTCGAAAATGGGAGTATAACAAAGTAACTAGAAATATTTCAGGGTATAAAATCAAGTAATAAGAAAATCAAAAGTAATTTCAAAAAATATGAATTTTAATTAAATTAATAAACTTATCAAGCATGATAAAAATCCAAAAATGAGTAAAACATGGATTTTAATAATTTCTAACCTAAAATTTTATTTTATTTTAAATGGCTTCAATGAGTTTTCTGGATTAAAGAATTATTTCAGAAAAAATTGCCTCATGGATAAATGAAAATAAAATATAATCCAAGTTTATTGACAATAAACTCAAGAAAGACTCCCCTGCACTTAAAATGAGACATTTTCCTCACTTTCATGAAAAGTATCATGGGATATATATCACAGATATATCTTACACAAAATGAATGGTAACTTTTGAATTGAATTTAGTGAATTGAGAGCTCTCTGTAGTGAGTGTCATTCCATGGGAAAATGTAGTAGATTATGATTTCAAATTGGTTTAACTTCATAATTTTTTATAATTAAAAAAACTTACATTACAAAAAACATTAGTCTATAGGGTTTAAAATTGATGAAATCATTGAAATGGGTAGGTGGACATAATGAATAGTATAGAATAACAACTCAGATACATGAAGATATGTGGGTATAGTGAAGTTAATGAACAAACTTTAAACAAGAATACTATTAAAATGAAAACAAAAATTCCAAGTATAAGACTGAAAATAAAATAAAAAATATGGTTTTCCTTCTATAAATAGATGACAATGTCCTTATCAACTAAAATAATGGAAAAAAGAATCAAGTAGTGTTTTCCATATACTCATAAGTTCACTACCTTTTATATGAATTTGTGGCTATATCATAAAGATCATAGGGATTATTGGAAGGATAAACTATATCAGGATCATACTGAGAATTAATCTTGAGCAGTAAAAATACCATTCATTCCCATCATGGTGGTGATCACTATTGAGAAAAAATATCTAGTGAGATATCATCATGATGGTGCTCAATGTTAGCAAGATGTTGAATAATATAAAGTATGAGAGAAGATAGTTGTGGGATAGGTGAATTTATGACCATTGATGAGGCATGAGATCTATAAATTTCTAATATAATATAATAATGAAAATAATCCAACCAACAGTAAAGAAAAATTTGTACCCAATGTATATATAGAGTAATGATACATTAGGTAGTAACAGAATACAATAAGTTCAAAAAGTGATCACCCAAATAAAGTAAAAAATTGGTGGAGGGTATATAAGAAACTAAGTATTAAAATAAAATTCATCGAGCGATTCATCAAGAGTACCCTCCAAAATAGAGGGTGCCTACAGCTAGCCCTCCCTACTGAAATCAGTGATAGAGGTAGGGGTTGGATTATCAACTATTGTGGTGGGTGTGGTGGAGATGGAAGAAATATTAGTAGATGGTAAAGGATAATTCATGATTCATATGGTTGTCATGTGTCTGTAATTATAGTCAATGAACATAGCCTTAGAAGATACTGGAAGGATCGGGCCCTTTCCCCAACAGGCCAGCTCTACCAAAAACTTCTTCTTGGCAGCAAGGTCTATTATCTCAGATGGTAGATTGGACTGGGTGGGGACTGGTGTGGGAATTAAAAAGGATGAAGGCCGCGCTGGCAGTCAAGGTTGAGAGTCTGGATGGGCTAGTAGGGGTGTAGGGGTGGTAAAAAGGGAAAACTCTATGAATGGGATATGTATGTGGACCTAAATCTTACGTAAATTCTCTAGGAATATATAATTCATGGCCCAAAGATCTCTAGGGAATGATGGTGGGAGTAATGTTGTGGGGATGGAAGTGGACGATGTGGAATGAAAATGGGTGGTGTTAGAGGTAGGTATGGACATGGTAATGGAATGAGGAATTGTAGTGGTGGAAATTGTTGTAGTAAAGTATGTGGTGGTGTCATGAGTATAAGGTGGGGAGGATGGGCCCGCTAGGTAAATGTAATTATGGTGGGGATCATTAGCATCCTCTTTGTATGTTGGTTCCTATTGAAATTCGTCGTATTCCATGATGAGTAGCCCCATTTTATAGAGTATGGTAAGGGTGATTCCCTCTATATGGTTAAGGGATGTGTTCAGATGGGCTGCCTCGAAGGTGCTAAGATTCCTATCCAAGTGTATGATGAACGATCCACCCATAAAAGTGTTGTGAGTCATATTCTTATATACCATGTAGAATTCAGAAAACTGCCTGGACAAGTTGACGGTTGGGATTCCAATGGTTGAACCGAGAATGATAACCTCATTCTAGATGACCCCTTCATAGGCATAATCATAGACCATACAATAATTAGTGAGGTCCCTATGCAACATCCAGAGAGGAGAACCTCAGAGCACTGCAGTCTTCATGTTGCAGGGTTCATAACTACTCTAGTAGTCTATGGAGATCCTAGCCCAATATTGTGAAGCCTTATCCTTTTAAGGCATGATAGTCAATGTTGGAAATATAGGGTAGCCAAAAAACTTAGATGAGTGAACACAGAGGCCAACTACAAAGTCTTACAGGTTGGGCTCTCATAGCCATCCTCTAAGTCTTAATTAGACAAATTTGATGCTCATCTCGAATGTGGTAAGGAACTCAATGAAGGCATCCTTATAAACCTCATCTACCACCTGTGTGATCATGTTTATGCAAATGAGGACGATGTGTAAAATTGTATCATGGTTAATGTGGATGTTCTCAAGGATGGAAAGGTCCAATGTCTTGTTTTTTCACATCAACATGGCCTATAAATGGACCAATAGAATTTGGTAAGCAGGTTCGGAGAAGTAAAAGTAAGGATTATGGTGAGGAATTGTAGGGCCATAAGAACCCCCATAAGATGACTATGAGTTCCTAGAAGTGTAAGAATATGAGGTAGATGAATAAGAATATTAAGATGATATATTTTCAGGTGTTAGATGAGGTGTATCCCTCCATGACTTGGGTGGTGGAGGTGTTTCTTCAAACTCGGACATGCAGTCAGCAATTAAGGTACGAACTATTTTTTAGGCCATTTTGGATGGATGGAAGGGAGAGGGGGGGATATGATTAATTGGTATTGTGGATTTAATGGAGGAGGAGGAGTGACTTTCGGTTCAAGATCTCGGGGAGAGGGAGATATCACAAGAAGGGGGGTGCATAGGATATGAGCGATGGGGGAGGGTTTCAGTGTGAACCATAATCTCATAGGATTTTAAAGACACTCAAAAATAATGTGTCATGTATTCGGTATATAGTTTGTTTTTCCTAAATTTTTTATTTATCAGGCACATGATATCTACAAACCGTCTACATCTTACACAGTGTGTTTTTTTCATTTTTCCCCCTTTCTATGCTAAGTACTGTCAACAACAACTAGTAACCCTCTAAACCATCCTAAAGACAAAAATACCATAATCTATCCTATCAAACCTACCCTAGGTTTCCTTCCATTTAAGAATTTATTTATTTTATATGGATTGATATTTTTAAAATCATATATCATTAACTTTGAGTTTTACCCCTTGTAAAATGGTTCTTGAGAATGAAAGGGGTGAAAGTTGTGATGTCCTCTCTTATTATAGGTGCATTTTAATTTTTATTGTTGTAAAAATTGGATCCAATCCAATATAAGGTGGTTTACTTTTTTCATCTTTACATTCCATATGATCTTATTTTTTATTATCATGAGAGATGGATCAACAATTTTTTTATATGTTGATTTTATTAATAGCCTTATCCATTCTTAAAACAACATGTTCTTTACTGAGCCTAAAAAATTATTCATCCCAAGTTAACATCAATCAAAACATTTCTAGTTGTCATATATGGACTTCCAAGGATGAGGGGAATATCACCTTCCTCTTCCATGTCGAGAATAAGAAAATCAATGGGGAAAATGAATTTTTCAACTTTTACTAAGAAATCCTTGATCAGTCCCTGAGGGTTCTAGACTAATCATTCAGTAAGTTTGTTGGCCACCCTAGTTGGTTTCAATTCTCCATGCCCCATATTCTTATAAACACTCATTTTAATTATATAGATAATTTTTCCTAGATTGCACAATTAGTTTTCAAAATTTCATATCCCAATAGTGCATTGATTTCAAAAACATCCAAGGTCTTTTATCTTCATAGGTTTTTTTCATTGAACTACTATGAGGAACTTTTCATTTAAATAAATGATTCATATGTCCAAAATTTGCTTTTTAATAGAGTGTAAGTCCTTAATGAATCATGCATAATCATGTACTTGTGAAATCACCTCTATAAAGGGAATATTCATATCAAATTGTTTAAATAATTTCATGAATTTGTTATAAATACCTTCATTTTTGGAATGTTTCATTTATTCAGAAAATGGGAAAGGTTTCATGTATGGTGTATGTTCCACCAATTCATTACCCTTTTTAGGTTATTCCTTAACTGGATATTTCTCATATGGTTAAAACTTTTGAGCTTCCTCTTGACTATATTCATCTAATTATCTTAAATTCATTTCCTCAGCTCCACTTGGATGCTAAAAATCCATCATATATTCATTTTTAACAATTATGGATTTATCTTCATCACTAAGATGAGACTCACTGTTATTAGGAAAAGTACATAGTAGTCGATCAGATAAGGTCTTGGAAAATTTTCATGTTTAATGATCCAAGATGTGTAGTACAACCATGTGTTTTTTTCATATTTATTTATTAGGTTTTTATCCTATTATATTATTTCTTGATGGAAGTGATCAGGTTTTAAATATTTGTTTGGATAGGTTGGTCTTGTGGTTCAGGTGTTGGTGGAGCTTGCTGGAATTGCTATTTTGGTGCTGGTGGGAACTGCTAAGACCTAGGAAAAGGTTATTATAATTTTTGTTGAGATTGAAGAGATATACCTAGAGGTTGGTATCCAAGTGGTCCATGATTTCTTTGTGTCCCTTTTCCACTCATATATTTAATGTAACAGTGGTTTTTTTTGGTTGTTGGTGAGCCAACCTCTATTGGTAGTTTTTTAATTATTGTGGTTTCTTGTACTATTGTCCTTGTTGATTTTAATTAACAAAATTAAAATCTTGATATTGTTGTTCTTATATCTCTTAATTTTCTTATTTGTATGAATGTGGGCCTCCAGATGTATTTTAGTATTTAATTTCTGTTATTGTAGTAGGAGGGGGTGGTGGCGTAGCTGATAACTGAATTGATTCGGTCTTCTTTGCCAAATCCTCAACTAGAGTAGTGGGGTGGTTATTTTCTTCCACCTGATGAATTCCACACTAGGGTAGTCCTCTATCACTTTTATATATACTATAATTGTGGTAATATTCATTTAAAATTTCATGTATGACATCTAATGTCTTCATCATGAGTCTCCCATCAGTAGAGGTGGTTTCCATAGTTTGTGTAGTAGACTGGAGTCCCTGGTAGAACATATATAGTTAAATCCAAACATCTAGTCCATGATGTGGGAATTTGAGAGTTAACTATATGAATCTTTCCCATGCCTCCCATGTAAATTATTCATCCTCTTGAGCAATGTTTTTTATTTCATCTTGGAACTTCCAATTCAGGATTGGTGGGAAGTATCTGTCAATAAATTTATTTTTTAATTCATCCCATGTTTTGATAAAATCATGAGCCTGACTTTTTATCTAATCCTTGACTCTATCATGCAAGGAGAAAGGGAAGACTCTCAATCAGATAGTTTCTAATGATACGTGTTGGTTGTGAGAGGTATCTCAAACCTCAAGAAAGTTTGAAATATTCTTGTGGGTGTCTTCTATTTGAATCCCACTGAACTAATCCATATTCTAGATAATTAGAATGATTCCATTATTGATCACAAAATTGTGAACCAAATTTGGTGGGTGAACAATGTCGGGCACATCACCACAAATGGATAAAAACTGTAGTCTATAATTGTGTGCTCTAGTAGAAATAGTCACTCACCTTGATTGGAAAGTGTCACATATTTGTGGTCTTAAATTTGTGTAAAAACAATTTTTTTCCGATCTATAGAATAGTGGTGGCATGTAGATTTTTTTTATCTTGAGATCAAAAAGAAGTGGTTCTTGTGTTTCCAGGCTTCTTGAGTGAGTCAGGGGACCCTAGTGCATGCACTATCCATAGAGAAAAGATATATAGAGATAATGAGTGAAAGATAAAAATATAGAAAGAAATAGTATGTGTGTTCTATTGAAGGAGAAAAATGTAAAAAGGAAAAAATGGAAGTGAAATAATAAAGGGGTGGGTGAGATTATCTAGGGTTAGATCTGAATGTTACTATGCCTGGTCAACATTAAGTCCCCCGCAATGGTGCCAAAATGTAACTCACCTGCATGCATCATTGAATTCACATAGGTTGAGTTCATGATAGAAAATATATTCTCAAACTACACTTACTATAAGGGTGTAATAAATTTGGAATATGGGGTCCAACCCACGATGACTACTGGAAGGACAAAATCCAATTAAAAAACCCTTTTAAGGATTCTTCAATTTCACTCTTAATGTTTGTCTTCTAACTAAATTTAGGTAGTTTTGTTTTAATTCATATAATAAAAGAATAAATAAAGGTCAATTTCAGGGGTATTAACAAAATATAATCCTATATTTAACATGGAATAATCATATGAATTAGCCTATGAAGAAGTTAAAAGGTCCCCAATTGGTTTTGGTCAAACTAATTGGATCTATATATGTTGTAACTATCCCATTTTTAGGGTATACCTGACAACTTAAGTTCATTATGCTTGAATTATATGAATAAATTGTCACATGATAATGGCCATAGTCCTGCTTAACTCCAATTAGGTTTGGTTTGTTTAATTACATTTCCCATGGTCAGGTTTTTGAGAAAGAATGTTATAAATATTTATTATTAACTTAATTACTAGCCATAGGGTTACCAAGGTTCAATATAAATATTTATTATGTTCAAAAACACCCATAAACATGACCCCTAACCCTATGTGGATTAGTCGTACATGGGGGTGAGGATCCCAAGAATGTAAATATTAAGCATGAAATGCATAATCATAACATAGTTGTAAAAAATACAATCTTGGATTAAACAAGCAAGTATCAATGACAAAAAAATGAATGTAATACATATCTATTTAGAACCTAACCTTGCATGATGAAATGGTGAATAATAATAAAGTCATTGATCCAAACAAATAAGAAATAACTAAGAACTTACTATGAGTGAAGAACATTTGTAGAATTATGCAAGCGGTGATGGAATGGATGTCGAGATTGAACATAGTATCGCAACGGATGAAGAATGGGATATGAATGATTAACAACTCAAAAATATTCAATAATACAATGACATTAATTATGGAAATATAATTTAGAATGAAATCAGATTAAAATATTGAAAAAAAATGAGGGAAAAGTAAAATGTGTGATGCTCTGGTGCACAGCAGAGCACTAGAAATATTAGTAGGCATAAAGAGTACTTGATGTGTAATTCATGCATATTGTGTATAGGTTTAAGTGACTTTAGTCTCGACATATTCACATCATGTAAGTTGGTTTCACATTATGTATTTGAGATCCACATATCCCATTGAAGAATTAGTTTGTATATTTGATCAAGAAAGCCTTAAAGTCTTTCATGTCATATAATCTCTGAACATCATGTATGCATTTAACTTTTTGAAAGATTTTTATCTTTGAATGGCGTACATCGTGTAATATATTCAAACTCTATGTATGGTCTTCACATAATGAAAGTGATTTACAGGTTGTTATGTGTCCTTTCAAGTATATTGTGAATAAAGTCTATATGTTGTGTATGTGATACATGGCATGTAAGGCCTATTTATGGAACTTTTTATGTATTTATGTCTTAAAGTATAGAATTAAAATTCAGATGAAAATAATACAAACACCATATCATTATCGAATAATTCATGAATAAACATTTAAAAAATGTATTTAATAAATATATATATATATATATGTTCATCTAATAACTTATTCATCATTCATTTTAACTTTATCTTATATCAATGTGTCAAACTCTGTGATCATCTAGGAATTAACATCCAATTGTGTATTATTGAAAAAAAAA
The DNA here is from genome assembly GCA_963277665.1 of Viscum album. Classification (NCBI taxonomy): domain Eukaryota; kingdom Viridiplantae; phylum Streptophyta; class Magnoliopsida; order Santalales; family Viscaceae; genus Viscum; species Viscum album. Next base: position 1,994,071,348 of record OY728135.1, on the reverse strand, counting down.
ATTGTTCTTTTCATTTTTTCAAATGCACAAATCTTCTCCGCTAGGATGTTCTCAACTTTATCCTCTTCATGAATATTATTGGTCTCTTAACTTTTAAATTTTGAGAATATTTATTCAATTACCTCATTTAGGATTATTTATCTCTATATTGTTTATAGATATTTATACATATAAAATCATTTACCTCTAAAACCATCTACATGTATTCTAACTCTTCTTCAAGCGCATTGATTTCTCCTGAATGATTTTAAAAATAAAACAAATGAGGGGAATTAATTCATTGGGAAAAGTATATAGTATATCATTTAATTAATTAACTAATTTATCTATTGACATGTGATAACTCCAAATAGTTCATGTCTCTTATTGAGTATATCCTTGATAAGAATTTTCTCATACATCATGACCACCTAAATTTGTTCATTCTTCTAGGGTAAATGGTCTTTCCATTCCATTAGTAGTGGATTAAACTACCAATTCATATCCTTCCAAGCCATATATGACTTTTTAATACTATGGCATGGATAAATAGAAGGATATTCTTCTTAGCATGAGAGGGATTCCTTTTTCAAACTTCTCTTCTCCTTATTTTCCATATTCATCATAGTCATGGTAGTAATAGAAGTTTGATCAAACATACATGTATCATATCCAAAAATTAACTTCATTATAAATTCAAACTCTCAAAATATAAAAAATTTAAAAATGAGAGTGCAACCAAAGATGAAACCTACTCTATTACCAATTTTTGGACTACTTGGGGATATTCAAAATATTGAGAGGGGATGGATAAGTGTTATTTTCTTTTTATTAAAATTATATTTTTATCTATTTCTTCTAAATCTAAATATTTATTTGAATGGAACCCTATTTTTATCCAGTTACCTTCATTCATTCATAATATAAAAAATTACTCGCACAAAATGGGATAGTAGATTTATAAGGGTCACCTTTCAAGAAGAATGGATAATCCTTGGTGAGGTTAAAAAAACCCCACAATCAAACAACCAACTAGTATTATACATATGAGATAAATAATTCGGGTGAATATTAAAATCATGTTGAACCCACCCCCCAAATGTATGGATCATCACACACTTTAGTGCAACCCAAACTTATAATAATATTAAATTAGGTAATAGTAGGAGTGTATCACATCCAATTTTGACTTCAACAGGTTTTTAATGTGACATCTCATCTCCTTTTTCTTCTCTCACTTTCATAGCAGTATGTGTCATGACACATCCTTGGGGCCCATGCCATGACTACCCTAAGCATTCCATCCATAGGCTAGGGGATGGAGACTAGCACCCATGGTGTAAATCCTGATAACTGGGAAGGAATTGCCTTTATAAAACATAAACACATCCAACTAGAGTACAAGAAGAAGTAAAAACAAAGTAAACTGAGTACAAAAGTACGTGCTGGAAAGTAAATGGGTCGGTATAAAAATCAAACTGAAATTACAGTATGTCTGAGAAAGAAAGTACAACACCTGAAAATTAAACAACAACCACCGAGTCATCCTCCGTAAATCCCACCTGAAGGGTGGGTACAGATAGTCTCATCGATACCTCGGTTCTGTCTATCCGCTCCGTGTACATCCCACCAGGTGGTCCACCTCCGGATACCGTCCAACTCCACAAGCCTCGACCACGATCTGTATTGTCCATCGTCTGCAACCAACACAATGTAGTGCGGGCATTACCCGTGCAGGGGTGAGTATACGATACTTAGTAGGGACCCTGAGACCCTCGAAGGTCTCCCAAAATCCAAAAAGGATAAACCACAAAGGAATGGAACAACACGAAGAATTAACCAAACCTACTTAGTTATAGGCCCATACATATACCTAAGTCAACAATTCCAGTACGGATCCAACTTCCGAGCCCAAGCACAATCCAGTCCACATAGGAAAGAAGTCAACCACATCAATGATAATGATTGAAAGACAAGACTCAACTCACACAGGTATACTACTCCCGAAGAGGGGTGGAGATGATTAGATGTATCCTCTGAATCATCTTCTTTGTCGAACCCATGTAGGATCCAAGTACAGAAGTCGTCACTGCCAAACCTACGTAGGATCCAAGTATAGTAACCATCGCTGCCGAACCCACGTAGGATCCAAGTACAGAATTCATTGCAGCCAAACCCACGTAGGATCCAAGTACAGTTGTCCTCGCTACTGAACTCATGTAGGATCCAAGTACAGTCGTCATCGTCATCGCAGTCGCAGCTAGCTCTAGGGTTCCCGCACACAGCGTACTCGTTTCCATGAGGGCCCACTCCACGGGAAAAAGGGTTCGGTACATCAACTCTCATGAAGTCCAAATTTGATGTATCAAGTAGTTCTGTCTCGAAAAAAGGAACTCAACGTGACACACGGGGCGTCAAACGGACGCCCAGTTTGAGAAATATTGGTTTTTCCGTTCCAGGGGCCCGATTGGATATATGCTCGTTCCAAACCCGGTTGTTTACCAAAGTTTTCCAAAACTCACTTAGACTATTACAAAAGGATTGTCTTGTCGAAAGAGTCCTAGTTCCACAGACGGTGTGTCGATCAGACGCGCGGTCCTTAAGTTATTCTCCTTTAAGTGAATAACTAGCCCGACCTGTTAAGCCTAGTGGGCTAGCGGGTCGGGTTAACCAAGTTTGATATGTCCGACCCGGCAGGGGTGTCAGACTGGTCCGATGGAAAATGCTGCTCGGCCCGGTCCAGCCTGGCGCAGCGCAGCCTGGCTGGCTCAGCCGGTTGGCCGAGTGGCTCGGCCCGAAGACCGAGCGGTCTGAGGCGGGGTCGCGGCCCCTGGCTGCCCGAACCGGCGGTGCCTTAGGACGCCGCCCTCCCAAACTGGCCGGCCTTCTGGCGTACGCGGCCCGCATGGGCGGGCCCTCGGTCTTCCAGTGTGGTGCTTTCCTGGTGTCACATTTCAGCTCTGCCCTGCCGGCTGATGTTGCGGCCGATTCCTCAGCGCGGCGCCCTCCTGGCGCCACGGTTCGCCTCCTCCCGGCCGGCCGACGGGCCCGCCTATTCTTCTGTGGAATCGGCCCGTGATGCGGGCCGCGTTTCCTCATGCACAACTGGTGTGACGGCACTGGCTTCCTTCTTCATGTTTCTGGCATGGTGCGATGGTGTCGTTCTTCCACCACCTTTGGTAGCTGATTCCAAAAAGATCAAAAAACGACGGAGGGTCGTCGGGCCATGTTTTTTCAGCCTGCGGCCTCCGCATTAGGCGGTAACAATCGGCCGAAGATGAACAAGGTTTCAAGAAGCACAACAAACAACTTTATTCAAATAAAATTGGAAAAATTCACCCTACCTCAAAAATTGATGACGAACGTCGGCGTCACGGAAGACGACGTCGTGAGGTGGGTATTTGTAGACGTCATCGGAGTGCGCCTGAGGAAGAAACGGTGTTCCCTCTCTTGTCACGGAGAATATAATAATAGGCGTTTCATCGTTGGTGAATTCCCCATGTCGGTGTCTCCTTCCTTGTCGCGAGGAAAGAATAGGATGGAGAATCATGGTTGCTGAGTCATTCTACGTTGAAGGGTCGATGTTCTTCGTCGGAGAAGAACTGTCCTTCATTGAGGATGAAGTTCTTCAAAAACTCTATAGTTCTCCCAATTCCTCCTCACACAACAATTTCCAACCCAAATAAAATAAGGCTTCTCCTTATTTTATTTAATCTTTCCATGCATTCAAAATTTAAAATTCAAACACTTAATTAATTTAATTGAAGTGGTTCAATCAATTAATTAAGGTGTGTGTTGGCAAGATTAAAGTGGGGGAGAGGGGAGACGAAGAGTTACTCAATTTAAGGGGATTTAACAATTAAGAAGGGGGTTTAAATGGAGTTTAGGGAATGTGAAAGGTTGGGGCTCGTGTGGGCCCCACCTCACAAATATCCTCACATGGGTAGTTAGGTGCTTATGGGTCCCACCCCAACTCCCCCATTAAGGATATAACCACATTAGATATAAAATAAAATTGTTCCACAATTTTATCCACTTCTTATTTAATCCACACATTTTTAACTTCTCCTCCCGTGCAAACACATCTACGGTAAAGGTCCCCTTAAGCAATTATCGGCATTGTGAGTTCTTCAGTGCCCTCATATTTCAATTCCGAGACCGGTTCGAAATATAGAAAAACTTGCTCGTTCCTTTACTGAACGTACCCGAGCTAAACTTCATAAATTGATTCTGGGCACACCGAACCTCAGAATAAAGTGATGTCAGAAGCCACAGACTCATAAAATTCCAAAGTATTTAAGAAAAAATTGTCCTTGAAATTTCCGGGTCTTTAAAGTACTCCCACCCTAGGGCTTTACGTCCCTGTAAAGCTACATCATAAACTAGGGAAACAAATGAGGGTATTTTTCACGCATTTGAGCCTCCCGCTCACATGTGATCTCCTGGAGGTTCCCATGCTTCCAAAGAATGCACGCCAGAGGAATAGACCGTCTTTGTAGGACCTGCTCCTGTCGATCCTTGATCTCCACCAGGACCTCTGTGAAGGCAGCCTCGTCATCGATGTCCAGCTCCCTATGATCAATGATGTGGGTCGGGTAGTGCACGTATCTCCTCAGCTGAGATACGTGGAAGACGTCATGCACCCAGTGCAACTGAGGTGGAAGGTCCAGGGAGTAAACCACCTTGCCTACCCTACTGAGGACCTGGAATGGTCTGATAAAGAGCGGATATAACTTTCCACCCCGGCCAAATCTCCATAATCCACGTCGTGGTGAGACCTATAAGAAAATGTGGTCGCCATCATCAAACTCAAGTGGTCTCAATCTCCTATCATCATAGGACTTTTGTCTGCTCTGTACAGTCCTCATCCACTCCTGAATAATCTGCACCTTCACTATTGTAGCCTAAACCATCTATGGCCCTACAAGTGCTGACTCCACAGGGTTATTCCATCACAGAGGTGATCTGCATGGTCGGTCATACATTGCCTCATAAGGTGTCATCCCGATGGTGGAGTGGTAGCTGTTGTTGTACACAAACTCTACCTAGGGTAGGTGATCCTCCCAGCTGTGACCAAAGTCAAGGACACATGCACGGAGCATGTCCTCGAGAGTCTGAACTGTTCTCTCCATCTGGACATCTTTCTGAGGATGAAAAAAATTACTCAGGCGTAGTAGCTTCCAAAATGCCTCCTGCAACCCCTTCCAAATCCGGGAAATAAAGCGAGCATCTCGATCAGAGATGATAGACGATGGCACACCATAAAGTCGTACGATCTCTTGAACGTAGAGGCGGCCCAATCTCTCTACTGAGCCATGCTCTCTGATTATTAGGAAGTGGTCCAACTTGTTGAGTCAGTATATGATCAACCAGATGGAGTCGTGTCCTCTGGTAGTACATGGAAGCCCCGTCACAAATTCCATATATATCATGTCCCACTTCCACTCTGAGAACCTCTAAGGGCTGCACCAAGCCTGCCGATACCTGGTGCTCCGCCTTCACCTGCTGGCAGGTGAGGCATCGAGAAACGAACTCTCCCACAACCTTCTTCATACCTGGCCACCATTTTTGTCATTTGAGATCCTGGTACATCTTCACCACTCCTGGATGTACCGCAAGATGGGAAGTGTGAAACTCCCCCACCACTTCCTCTTGCAGTGCAACTGGTACCATGGTACGTCCCCTAAAGAGGATGACATGCTCTCCTCCTTCATAAAAACCATTAGGCGCCTGCCCTATGGAAATCTGAGCACGTCGCATCTCACAGTCAACTTCCCCACGTTGTGCCTCTCTGACCCGCTGAAGTAGTGGAGGAGTGATTGTGAGGGATTGTAGGAAGGTTGCCCCATCTCTATCCATGAAGGATATCTGTAAAGCGGCTAACTGCTCAGTCACCTCTCCAAGTAGCTCAATGCTCGAACTCTTGCTGAGAGCATCGGCCACAATGTTCCCCTTCCCAGGAGTATAGACTTTCTCAAAGTCATAGTCCTGGAGGAACTCGAGCCATCGCCATTGTCTCAGGTTCAAGTCCTTCTACGAGAATATGTACCTGAGACTCTAGTGGTCAAAGTAGACTGTAAAGCGCTCGCCCATCAGATAGTGATTCCACATCTTCAAGGCGAAGACCACTACTGCTAACTCCAGATCATGTGTAGTGTAGTTATGCTCATGATGCCTCAACTACCATGAACTATATGCGATCACTGCTCACTCCTGCATCAGGACACACCCGAGTCCAATCCTTGATGCATCACAGTAAACTATGTACCCTACACCCACCTCTGGTAAACTCAAGATTGGTGCACTGGTCAATCTCGATCTCAACTCCTAGATGCTCTGTTGAAATCAATCTGACCACACAAAGGGTTTACCCTTCTTTTTCAAAGCTGAAAGTGGTGCTTCAACTCTGGAGAAGTCTGGCACAAATCTCCAGTAGTACCCAGCCAGACCTATGAAACTCCGCACCTCCATAACACTCCTGGGTGGCTCCCAAGCAAGTACTGCCTCGATCATCGCAGGATCAACTGAAACTCCCACCTCAGAGATGAAGTTCCCCAAGAAGTGTACCTCTCGAATCCATAACTGACACTTCGAGATCTTACGATAAATTAGATGCTCTCGGAGTGTGTCCAGTACAACCCGGATGTGGTAGGCATGCTCCTCCCCAGTAGTCGAATAAATCAGAATGTCATCGATGAAGACTACGACAAATTGATCAAGGTAAGGCTGGAAGATCCTATTCATCATACTCATGAACACTGATGGAGCGTTGGTTACACCGAAAGTCATAACCAAGAATTCGTAGTGGATATACTGACACCTGAAGGTCGCCTTATGCACATCCTCATCTCGAACTCTGAGCAGGTGATAGCCTGATTTGAGGTCTATCTTCGAGAACCATCATGCTCCCTTGAGCAGATCAATGAGGTCTTCATTCCTCAGGAGTGGATACTTGTTCATTAAGGTCACCTGATTTAGGGGATGGTAGTCAACACATAGTCGTAAGCTCCCATCCTCCTTCTTGGCGAATAAAATCAAATAAGCCCAGGGTGAAACACTGGGTCGGATGAATCCCTTTCCCTGTAAATCCTCCAACTATACCCGCAGCTCACGAAGCTCAGTGGGAGTCATCCGATATGCTGGAGTAGATATCGGTGTTGTCCCAGGGTACATGTCAATGTTGAAGTCTACCTCTCTGTGAGGAGGTAGTCCTGGAACGTCATCAGGGAAAATTTTTTCATACTGATCCACCACAACAAGAATACTCAGACTCCGCACATCAACCGCTCCGACGATGAGACTAGCCAACTAATGTGTGATCGGTTGCCCTCTCCTCTGTGTAAGTCTGTCCTGCGCTGCAAAGGCCCCCTTCTTGCCAGTGAAGGTGAACCTACTCCCATCTGTGCGGACACACCGCACTTTGCGCCTAATACAGTAAATCTGGTCATGGAATGTAGAAAACCAATCCATACCCAAGATGACGTCATAAGGCCTCGATGCCACTACAAGATTATCCCAGCTGAAGCTCTCGCCTCCTAAAGTAAGCTCACACTACCGGCACCAGTGTTGAATCGTCGAGTCTGCTCCCGAAAGAGTCTCTAGCCGTAAGGATCGAGCCAACAGCACTGTCAGAATATCCGAGCTCCGAACAAGGGTAGCGGAAATAAAATAATGACTCACTCCTATGTCTATAAGAATTGTAGCAAGGGTGGAGTATACACAGATAGTACCTCTGATACCAATTTGTCACAACTCGTCCTCATGGCTCGTGTCGTGACTACCCCAAGCCCGTCTTCCATAGGCCAGGGGCTGGCGACTAGCACTAAAGGCGTAAATCCCAATAACTGGGAAGGCGTTTCCTTTATAAAACATTAACACATCCAACAAAAGTACAAGAGAAAGTAAACAAAAATTAAACTAAGTAAAAAAGTAAGTGCTGGAAAGTAAATGGGTCGGTATAAAAACCCAACTGAAAGTATAGTACGACAGAGAAAAAAGTACAACAGCTGAAAAGTAAACAGCAACCATCGAGTCATCCTCCAGAAATCCCACCTAAAGGGTGGGTACAGATAGTCTCGTCGGTACCTCGGGTATGTATGTCCGCTCCGTATACGCCCCGCCAGGTGGTGCACATCCAGATACCATCCAGCTCCACAAGCCTCGACCACAATCAGTGTTGTCTGTCATCTGCAACCAACACAACATAGTGTGGGCATTTCCCCTGCAGGGGTGAGTATACGATACTTAGTAGGGACCCCGAGACCCTCGAAGGTCTCCCATAATCCACAAAGGATAAAATAAAAAGTAATAGAACAACACGAAGAATCAACCAACCCTACTTAGGTATATGCCCATACATATACCTAACTCAACAATTATAGTATGACTCCAACTTCCGAGCCCAAGCACAATCCAGTCCACACAGGAAAGAAGTCAACCACATCAATGATAATGATTAAAAGACAAGACTTAGCTCACACATGTATACTACTCACAAAGAGGGGTGGATATGATTAGATGTAGCCTCTGAATCATCTCCTCTATCGAACTCACGTAGGATCCAAGTACATAAGTCGTCGTTGCCGAACCCACGTAGGATCCAAGTACAGTAACCATCGCTGCCGAACGCACGTAGTATCCAAGTACAAACGTCCTTGCTACAGAACCCACATAGGATCCAAGTACAGTCGTCATCGTCGTCGCAGTCGCAGCCATCTCTAGGGTTCCCGCACACAGCGTACTCGTTTCCGGGAGGGTCCACTCCACGAGAAAAAGGGGTCGATATATCAAATTTGACGAAGTCCAAAGTTGATGTATCTCGTAGTTCCGTCTCGTCAAAAGGAACTCAACACGGCATATGGCGCGTCAAACGGACGCCCGGATTGAGAAATATTGGCTTTTCCGTTCGAGGGGCCCGGTTGGAAATATGCTCGTTCCAAACCCAGCCGTTTACCAACGTTGTAAAAAACTCACTTCGAGTATCTCAAAAGAACTATCTCGTCGAAAGAGTCCCAGTTCTGCAGACGGCATGTTGATCTGACGCGTGGTCTTTAAGTTACACATGTTTAAGTGAATAATTGGCTCGGCCTATTAAGCCCAGTGGGCTGGTGGGTCGGGTTAACCCAGTTTGACGGGTCCGACCTGGCAGGGGTGCCGGACCGGTCCGAAGGAAAATTTGTTTGGCCCAAAGGGGCGGGGCCCGGCCCGGCTCGGCACGAAGGGACACGGCCCGGCCCGACGGGGCGCAGCCCGGCCTAGCCTGGCGCGGCCCGGCTCGACCCGGCCCGACGCGGCCCGGCTGGCTCAGCCAGTTGGACGAGCGGCTCGGTCTGAATGTCGAGCGGTCCGAGGCGGGGGCACAGCCCCCGGCTGCCCGAACCGGCGGCTCCTTAGGGCGCCGCCCTCCCAAACCGGTTGTCTAGGCCGGACGGCCTTCTAACGGATGCGGCCCGTACGGGCGGGCTACCGGTCTTCCAGCGCGGCGCCCTCCTAGCATCGTGGTTCGCTTCCGCCCAGTCGGCCGATGGGCCAGCCGGTTCATCCGCCAAAGCGACCCGCGATGTGGGTCACGGTTTTACCCGCACAGCCAGCACGATGGCTTCGTTCTTCCTCTACCTTCGGTCGCCAATTCCAAAAATATTAAGAAACAACGGAGGGTCATCGGGCCGTGTTTGTTCAGCCCGCGCCATCTGCGTTAGGCGGTAACAATAGGATGAAGATGAACACGGTTTCACGAAGCACAACGAACAACTTTATTCAAATAAAATTGGAACAATTCACCCTTCCTCAACAATTGATGAAGAAAGTCAAGGTTGCGGAAGATGACGTCGCGAGGTGAGAATTTGTGGACGCCGTCGGAGTGTGCCATAGGAAGAAATGGTGTTCCCTCTCTTGTCTTGGAGATGATAATAAAAGATTCGTCATTGTTGGTGAATTCCCCACATCAGTGTCTCCTTCCTTGTCACGAAGAAAGAAGAGGATGGAGAACTGTGGTTGCCGAGTCGTTCTACGTTGATGGGTTTATGTTCTTCGTCGGAGAATAATTGTCCTTCGTTGAGGATGAAGTTCTTCAAAAACTCTATATTTCTCCCAATTCCTCCTCACACAACAATTGCTAACCCAAATAAAATAAAGCTTCTCATTATTTTATTTATTCTTTCCATGCATTCAAAATTTAAAATTCAAACACTAAATTAATTTAATTAAAGAGGTTCAATCAATTAATTAAGGTGTGTGTCGGCAAGATTATAGAGGGAGAGAGGGGAGAGGAAGAGTTACTCAATTTAATAGGAATTGACTATTAAGAAGGGGGTCTAAAAGGAGTTTAGGGAATGTGAATGGTTGGGGCTCGTGTGGGCCCCACCTCACAAATATCCTCACATGGGTAGTTAGGTGCTTATGGGTCCCACCCCAACTTTCCCATGTAGGATATTACCACATTAGATATAAAATAAAATTGTTCCACAATTTTATTCACTTCATATTTAATCCACAAATTTTTAACATCTCCTCCCGTGAAAACGCATCTACAGTAAAGGTCCCCTTAAGCAATTACCGGCGTTGTGAGTTCATCGGTTCCCTCAGATTTAAATTCCGTGCACCGGTTCAAAAGATAGAAAAACCCGCTAGTTCGTTTATTGAAAGTACCCAAGCTAAACTTCGAAAATTGATTTCGGGAACACCGGGCCTCGGAATCAAGTGTTTTCAGAAGCCACAGACTCGTAAAATTCCAAATTATTTAAGAAAAAAATTCCCTTGAAATTTTCGGGTCTTTACAGTATGTAGGAGACACTTATTTTTCTTTATTTACATGAAAATAGTAATGTAACTATACCTTATTCTTATTTTGGATGCACAATATGGTACACAACTTCCTATTTTGTCATCACAGAAGAAAAATAGAGATTTTTTCATTATTTTTCTCTTATAAAAATGAAATATTCCAATTCTTATGACAACAAGAGTATAAAAAACCCTTCTTCTTTATAAATACATGGCCCTAAACATTACGTAATGTTGAGTTTTAATTTATGAATTCAATATCACACATTTGATGATATTTTCATGTTTATAGTTTTAGAGAATTATGTCATAACTCATACATAACCAAACTATATTATACAAAGTGGACACTTCTGATTGGCATCCATGTTCCCATAATATAAATATTTTAAAATGAAACTTGATTTTTATTCATGAAAATATCCATGATTTTCATCTCATCTTTTTATTTGTCCTTACCCATCCTTAAACCCTATAAAAACATTTTAAAATGTGGGATGAACAAAAACTAGTACTCTAAAAGGTATAAAAAGATAAATAAGTAAACTCTTTAGTTTATTTTAAAACCATTATATAATAAAAAAAGTTTTCCTATAAACATTAAGCACAATGAAATTTGATTTAATGCCAAAAATTTTCTATAAAACACCTTATTAGAAAATATTAAAGAAAAATCATAACCCTGAGGTATTCTTATAAAACATGAGAACCCTTGAAAAAAATTCTTAAAGATGTACCTTTTTACCCAAAATGGGTATAATCATGGCTTGAAAAAAATATATATGTAGCTTACCTTTTGAAATAAAACATTTTCCATAAAAATCATAAGAAAGTATAGAAAATACATATAGGTTCCGTGGGACTTCATATTCATAAAACAATTAAAATACCCCTTACACATTTAATAACCACATTATCAACATCCAATATAATACTTTGAAGTACATAATCAATCCCTAATGCATTGGATATCTATAATGGGGATCACCTATCGTATAAGTTTTATTGGGATCACCCATTATCATTAGATATAATAGGGATCGCCCAATTTTATAAGTTATATTGATATCACCTATTATCATAGATAATTTACAAGTACTCTATCAAGAATAAAACAATTTATTTTCTCACATTTTCATAATAAAACCTTTTAAAAACAATTGTTAACCCATACTTCAAACATTTTCGGATACTGAAATACCCTTTCTCCTCAAACCCATTTTGAAAACAAAAATACTAAAAAAGAAGTGAAATGTGTTTTTTATTTCTATAAAACATGAGATATTTTAAAGAAAACCAAAATTAAAATAACAATTTTTATGGTGGGAAAATTTTTTGTCTACATATAAATTAAAATAGACCATTCCTTTTATCTTTTTTTAAGATATTAAAAATATACTATAAAAACATTCAATTTTAATACCATTGAATGAAATTAAAGTGATATTAAATTATCTTTATAATTATTTATAACAGTATAAATGTTTTAATATGATATTTTATAAATATGGACATTGAATAAAAATATTTTTAATGGAATCATTAAATGATGATTTTTAAAATAAAGTCTTTTACGTTGAGTCTGACTCATCACGTACATTATTTATCATCTTGAATAAAGAACTTATATTAATTATTTACATTATTTAAAACCATTTTTTGTTTATTAATATTTTTATTTCCATTTTATAATCAATAAATTAATCAATAAATTTCACGTCATGCATTTTGATGAGATTCAGATCATATTTCCAAAAATAAATTTGTAGATTGAAACTCGTCAAAGAGGAAATTATTACACTATTTATAGAATAATAATGATGAAATAATTATCATTTAAATATATCAATTATTCTTTTCAAACCAATATTGATGTTTGATTATGAAAAGTGAACTATGTTATAATACTAGAGAAGGTAGGTCGTGAGTACGCATGAGTAATGCTTCTGTTTTTGAAATATAATTATGGAAAAAGGTTAAGTATTATTTATATTTCAATAATTATCATGATATAAGAAATAAAATATTATTTATTAAATTATACTTATATATATTATACATGTTATGTTGTGATGAAAAATTAATCACATTGCTTCGTAGAGGCAGTAGTCCACACGTAGGAATGAATAACGTTATCATTTTTCAATGAGTCAAAAGGTAAGAAATCATATGATATATTATCTTTTAATAATTATAAATATATCATTAATATAATATGTATACATTAAATCCATCATTACAACCATCAGTAAGAGGTGGTGATAAAAATGAATTACATCGTTTCATGAGGCAGTAGTATGTCAAACACACAAACGATGGCTTCATTTCCTATTTTACGAAATAGGAGATAGATATAGGTCATTACATTAACATAATAACATATTATTATATGATATATACTAGTTTTAATATTTAATCATGTTTGAAAATTCTTTTAATAAGTAAAAAACCAAATGAAAACGCTATGTTTATAACAATACCTCTTCTTTAGAAAACCTATTAATGTTAACCCCAAATAATTTCCTAGGATGGTTTTATGATAAAACCAATAACATTGGAAAATTTATTTGTATTTAATTAAGGAATTTGGGTAGTTCTTGTAATAAATAAAAAAAAAATTTGTGTGTGAAGAATAGAGAAGAGAATGGTCCATTTTATAAGAGAGGGGAGGGGTACTCTTGGAATTCCTTAAAGTATTAAATTGATATAAATTAATTATCATATTCGAATGGTTAAAAATTAAGAATATTATATTAAAAAAATCTTCTTATTTTAAATAATCTCACATAATTAATATTTACCAGGTTTTTTTATTTTTCCACCGTAATCATTTTTTTTTTACCCCTTTTAACTCTTTTGGACAATTACCATGGTAAAAATGGTTTTACTCCTTAAGGGAAAAGAAACATCCTGTAAAAGGAAAAACAACTCCAAAATGTACCATGTTTGATATTATAAACCATTTTCCATTAACTTTGAAAAATATAAGATTTATATTAATTTTAAATCACTAATATAACATTATTTATAATAAAATAGCATTAATGTTAAATTGGACACTGGTAATTTAATTTGGCATTAAAAACATCAAGAAAATAATGTAATTATAATATATAACATTAACATTTCCCTAAAAGTTTATAATTATGAAAAAAATCACGTAACACAATAATTCATTAAATTTTAAATCAGTTTAGTATTTTTAATATATGTTAGTATCTTTTCCATTTAATTAAATATTTATTGTGTCAGTATTGTGTAATAATTTAAGATAATTGCATCTTTACGAAAAATTATAAATAAATTATCATAATGAAAATAATTTTATTATGCTAAAAATAACCTTTTATATTCATTTATGAAACTCTATTTTCCATTTGTGAACACAAAATATATTTTTAAAAGAGTGTGACATTTTGTCTTTTTCTTTACCTAAATTATTATAAACGTCATAATCACATCTATATGGAAATAAAAATGACATATATTCACTTATTTTATGACTAGAGATGAAATTTAATCATATAATAAAATTAAGGCAAGCATTGTGGCAACTTTTTTGTTTTTATCAAATTATTTTTACCCCTAATTAACCCATTTCACCCTTATTGTTGTTGTAATAAATATTTTCTATTTTTACTATTCATTATGAACAAAAAATGAGTTGGACTTATTAAATAATATAAATTATTATTATTAAAAATATATAATCCATTTTACCAAAATCAATCCCAATAAGTGAAAGAAATATATTTTATATGTTTCTCACAAAGCATGACGAAAAGCGGTTTTTCGGGAAAATGCATTTCTCAAGCAATTGATGATCTTATATTAACTCTATGACTAGCTATCGTCATTACATTAATTTAAATTCATTAAAATAGATAAACAATATTTATATTTCAATTATATATTTCCTTTCTAGAGGTTATTTTTATTAATTAAAATGTATAAAATTTGTGAACTTTTAAATAGTTTTAATAAAATAGTATTTTTAAGCATAAAAAATATATTCCAAAATCATGATAATTTGTAATTAAAATGATGTTAATTAGATTATTATTAATAAAAAAATTTATATTTCACTTCAATACTAAATCTAAAATATAATGGGGCTTTTAAATTACTTTATTTAATGAAAATAAATTATATGGTATGAAAAATCTATGATTTTCACTATTAATTAAAAAATCATTAATTTCAAAAATTACCAAAAATTCATATTAGGCAAATTTTTTACTGATAATTTAAAAAATTAAATTAATTTTATATAATTCATATCTTATAATTTGAAAATTGAACTTTTAAAAAAAACTTATTTGAATAGAGTATAATAGAACTATTATCGTTTTTAATAAAAAATACTTAATATTTTTATAATTAATATAAATATCTAGTTCATGAATACTAATAAATATTAAAATAATTTATTATATCATTAAATAGGTTTCTACATTATTCCTCCTTTTATAAATTACATCCTACCAATTTTATTCACTTATTAAACATGCGGGGTATCATTCCCCAATATAATTTTCATATTCCCATGTTTCTTCTTCAACCATATGGTTTTTCAAAAAAAACTTCGACCTAGTGAATTACCTTATTCTATAACACTTTCTCTCTATGGTCAAGAATCTGAAAAGTTTATTCCTCATAATTAAGACTCTATTACAAATAAAATACTTTTGGGATCAAAATAAGAGATAAATGCATTACAAATTTTGTTTACATCAAAACATGAAAAACATTATGTCCAGGGCATAAACATAGAGGAAAGTGCACTCAGAAGGAAACTAATCTAATAGTATTCGAGATTTCATATTAACCAATTAATATAATATATAGCTTACCATTTTTACCAAAACATATAAAATTTTTCCATATACATACTTTAATAAAAACATGATTAACTACCTCGAATAAATGATATTTCCTCTGACTGTCCATGTAACTTTTATGTATACCCTGAGATATCATAAAATTTAGCTGAATCATATTTACATTATCCACTATTTCCTTTACCAACTCTTGTCTGTTCAACTTTATTTCTCTTACTTCATCCAAAAAAATGTAGACTAGAATCTCTTTCTATATAATGCCTCAATAGGTTTCATTTATTTACTAAAATAAAAATAGTTGTTATTGGAAAACTCAACAAATGAAATATGTTGATCCTAACTTCCCTGTTAATTCATTTAATAAGCATGAAGCATGTTTTCCAAGGTCTGAATCATTAACTCTGATTATATATCATAATGAGGATGAAAAGTTGTACACAAATTTAATTCAGTACCTAATGACTTATAAAGTCCTTTCTAAAAATTAGTGGTTAATCTAGGATCACGATCAGATATAATGGAGAGAGGAACTCAATGTAACCTAACTATATCCATGAGGTATAGTCATGAATGTTGATCAAATGACATGGAATTATGAATAGGAAGGAAATAAAAAAATTTAGGTAATCAATCAATAATAACCCAAATCACATTATTACCTTGATATTTCTTCGGTTATCTGAACATGAAATCGATTGAAATATTTTCTTGTTTACACTATGGTGTTGTAAATGTTTGAATCATCCCCTTTTGTAATTTTCATTTTACATTAACCTATTTACAATTCAAACATTTCATTGTAAATTCCAAAATATCACTTTTCATTCCATCGCACAAGTAATACTCCTAAATTCCTGTGTGCATATTAGTAATTACATAGTGAATAGAAAATGGCGAACCATATACTACACTCAATAATTATTTATATGACTAGGAATAATAAGTCACTAATAAACTTTTCCCAAACCTGATAATTTTTTTTCATCAACATTAAACTCTAGAAACTTACCCTTTATGAGAGATTCAACATTTTCCTATAAAACCCCATCCTCCTTTTGAGCATGGTTACATATTTTTAATAAATAATATTGTACTAATACCTAAAAATGTATATGAATATCCTACATCTATAAATTCTAGTCAAAAATCCATAATATCATTTACCAAATCTTCAGACTCTAAATATATCATGGTTAGTGTAGCATTATTTTCCCAACTCGAACTATTTTCTACTTTTTTCTTTTTGAAGATGATAGTGAATCATAGAGCCATAGTCCTTAATCAGTTCCAACCATATTATATTTCTCTTTCTAAATTAATTCAGAGTGGATTTATAATTCAAATGTATATAATCATTATATATTCCACACATTAATCTATATAAAATATGTCGATATATTTTTAAATAATAATTAATAATAACTAATTCCATATAATGATTAGGATACTAAAAATTATGTGGTTTAAATTTACATAAATTATAATAAATTATCTAATTATTATGCATTATGAAGGAAAAAATTCCCATCAATTAAGCAACACATTAGATGAAAAATTCACCATTTCTCAAGGTTAGGTCCAAAACTATAACATTCACCACTCTTATTATTAGACCCCAAAAGAGTCACCACAATATTTTTTCTATAGGAATTTATTTACTTCTTGATTTAATTTTGTTTGTGGAATAGAAAACAATTAAAATTTCTCAAAAAACCACTGGTAGTAACCAACTAATCTAAGAAAACTATGAATTTCTAAGAAATTTTTTGTTTTTTTCCTTTCTTCAATAACTTTTTCTAATAGGGCCAAAATTTACTCCATCTTTTTAAAAATATGTCCAATGATGAAATTTTTGCAACCAAAATTCACACATACTAAATTCTCCTTACAATTTTTTTTATTTTGAGGATTTAAAAACAATCCACATGTGTATTTTATAATCCCCATGACTCTTAAAATATTCCAATATATCATTAATAAACATGATAAAAAACATATCTAATAAATCATGGAAACCTATATTCATAAGGTCCCTAAATATAGTGGGTGCATTTGAAAAACCAAAGGTAATAACTAAAAATTCATAATTCATATATATTGTCTAAAACTTCATCTTTATAACCTCTTAACCTTCACCTTCTACTGATTGTATCCTAACATGAGATCTATCATTCAAAAAATATTGTGATCCCTGGATCTAATCAAAAAAATCTGATATATCAGGAAATTGATACTTGTGATTAACATTATTGTTATTCAGGGCTCTAAAATTAGTGAAATGTCTAATTGAAACATATTTAAATTTAAAAAATAAAAAATTAAAACCTCATGGTGAATGCCTAGGATGAATGAAATATTTATCTAAAAACTCTTGAAACTACTTTTAAAATTCCAAAATTTCTACCTGATCCATTCAATAAGGGGGTTTTGAAATACTATTAAAATCAAACACTAATTCAACAAAAAATAAACCTCCATATCAATAATAACTCGATGTAAATCAATAGAAAATACATCCATATATTTATTCATCATTGCCACATCACCAATTTGAACAGTTTCATTATTCTCACCAATATGACCTAATTAACTTTAACTTCCATCTCTAATAAATTTCTCCACTTACTAAAATGTTATCAAATGTATAAAATCATTTAATATTAATTTATTATCTTTTCAATCTATCTTATCATCTTAAACTATCAATCCAATACATACCGAAAAGAATATTGACCTCTACCATCGGTAGTTCAACATAATTTACAAGAAGAACCATCCCAATAAAAAAAATAACAATATTCCTAAAACTCATTATTAATTTAATATTTACACCTAGAGTTTTCACAAAAATTTAAATATTTTTTCCTGAGTTGATATTCCTATTTTACATGAAAAATATCTAACAAATGAAGTAATTTAAATATCAAGAGTCAAACAGGGCATGAAAATAATTTGAATAAACAAGTAACATACCTATCACCACTTCAATAGATCTCCCATCATCATTTGTATTATTAGAAAATGATTTACCCAAAAACCTTTTTTTTGATCATGATTATTTCCACACTAAGTGAATAACTTTAGACACGTGTTATCCTAATTCACCAACTCATTTTAATTAAATCATCTTATAGTCATTTTCTCATTATTTATCTGGTCATTTTCGTTCCAGTCAAGAGATAGATTTCCAAAAATTCTACATTGGTAAAACTACCAATAATTTACAAGAAATTATCTAGGATGTTTTTTAGCACAATTATTAAAATTTGGGAACTTGATTTTATTATATATAGATTTAATTTATGGCTGACTCCTCATTGCCTACCACCTAGATATTTTCTTCAAATTATTATCAAGGGATACATAATCATCGGTGAACTCCATTTCTTCCTTCTCTTAACATCAAACAAGTTTCTAATAGCTTTTGTTTTCATGGAAATCTAATCTTTTTGGTGTCTTGGTTTCAATCCTATGTAAATCAAATTAATTTTACTATAAAAATCCAAGATAAATTTTAGTGAGTGTTTTACCAATTGGGTGAAGTTTAATTTTTATGTGTCCACTAATTCTTCCTCCTTATATCTCAATTCTAAGATTTATTTTTCCATCCTATATTGAATAAGCTTTGGAAAATATTTTTAAATAAAATATTCTTAAAATCATACCAATACAAGGCATCATTATATTCTCCTTCTCTATTATTTTTAACCATTGGTCAACAATAATTGTTTTCACCATAAAAATGATAAATGTAAAGATCTACCTTTATGGTTTAAAAACCCCATGACTCTAAATATCTCTTATATGGTATTAATCCATCCCTCATCTGGCACCGGGTCAGTAGATCCACAAAAAACTGGAGGGTATTATTTCATAAAATTATCTACAATAGACATGTTCCTCTATGGTGAATGAGGTTACTCTATTAGATGGATTTCACTTCCATTTATATCTATTTTAAACTAATCCATTATAGAAAAAAAAAACTCTATTACAATTCCAACCATTCTAGATTACTGATTTTGAAGGACATTTTCCTCTTAGTTCCTTCCTACAATAACTTCCCTATTTCCATTGTGGAAAACCATTTTGAACATACATTATATAGATGAATTAATATGGTAATCCTTAAAATTAATTAAAACCCATAAATTATTATCACTTAAGGGTATTTAATTTCATTATCCTAACCTCTAAATTATTTAAACTGCCATATGATACCAACTATAAAATCTTGACCTTAAACATTACATAATCATGTGTTTCAAGTAAATAATTCATTATCAAAAAATTAATAATCATTTAAATTTTATAGTTTTAAATTATTAGTACATAACCCATACATAAAAAATACATTTTATTAAAATTGGACACTTCTTATCATTACCTGTTTTCATATAATATAAAACTTCTAAAATAAAATATGTATTCTTTTCCTGAAAAATATTAATAACATTCAGATTGACTTATTTTTTGTCCTTACGAATATTAAACCCTATTAAAAACATTTTAAAATTTTTAATGATCATAAAAAATACAAGTAAGGGATATAAAATAAAAATAAATAAACTCAATAGTCTATTTTAAAATTATGATATCATAAAAGGAGTTTCCTTTTAAACATTGTGCACCATGAAAACGGTTTTATTGCGCAATTTTTTTCAAAAAACAATTTAATTGAACAAATATGGGAAAATCATAGCCATTATGGTTGCTTAGCAAACATGATACCCCATGAAAATAATTTTCTTAAAAACATACATTTTTACCAAAAATGTGGCATAGTAATTACCTTAAAATAGAATATCTTTGACTTGACTTTTGATTAAAACAATTTCTCTGAAAACTCATAATCATGTATCATAAATTATTTTCAGTTTCATTGGATATCATCTTCATAGAACCATTATAATAACACTCACACTAGTAATAACAATACGGTATACTTCCTGCTTAATTTTATAGAGAATATAATCAATACCCAAGGCTTTGGACACCTATAATGTGGACCACTCGTCGTATAAGTTGTATTTGGATCACCCATTATCTGGAGCTATAATGGGGATAAACCCATAATATTAGGTATATCTATCTCACCAATTATTATAAGAAAGTTCTGAGAAATATATAATGAATAAAACATTTTATTCTTTACCTTTTCTTCATAAAACTCTTGAAAAAATCTTCAAAACCAATATGAAAAACATATTCTCATATTGAAAAACCATTTTTTTCAGAACCCATTTTCAAAAATAAAATAACCACAATGAAGGGAAATTTATTTTCATTTAATAAAACATGAAATCTTATAAAGGAATCCAATAATGGTTATGATGATTGAAAAAAATCATTTTTGTTTTATACTTTAAAATAGAACATTCATTTTTTCTTTTGTAAATATATTTAAAGCATTCCATAAAAGTATATCGTTTGAAAAAAATGGAAGTAATTCAAATGATACATAAAATTTTCTTTATAATTCTTTATTTCCATATAAATTGGTTACTGTGGTATTTAAAAAATATGGTCATGGAAAAAAAGATGAAAGGTAAACTTAAAAAACACATGTTTTAAATGAAATTCCCTTAACTTGAGTCCCACTCGTCACATACAATATTTAGCATCATAAATAATAAAATTATGTTAAATATTTAATTTCTTAACAACATTTTTTAAGTTTATTATTTCTTTTATTTTCATTTTTTATTCAACTACTTACTCAATTAGAACATGTCAGGTATTTTGATGATATTCAGATCATATGTCCAAAATGACTTCAGTAGGTTGACTATGGTCAATAAATTCATTATTACATCTTCTAAATAATAATAATATAGAAATAATTATCATTTCTATACATTAATTATACTTTTAAAACCAAACATCAATGATGGTTATGAAAAATGAACTACATTACAATCATGGAGATGATAGGTTGTACGTACGCATGAGTAATGTTTCTATTTTTCAATGATCATTATATGAAAAATTAAGAACTATTTTATCATTAAATAATGATAAAAATATCATAAATACCATATTATTTATTTAAATATACTTATATATATCATCCATGTTATGTGGTGATTAAAAACGAATCGCATCGCTTCTTCGAGGAGGTGATTCACACGTACGCACTGACAACGTTATCATTTTCCAGTGAGTGGAATGGTAATAAATTAAATGATATATTATATTTTCATAATGATAAATATGTTATTAATATAATATATATTTATATATGTTAAATATATAATTAAAACACACCTGAAGATCTGGTGATGGAAAAAAATTAAATTAGTTCGTGATGTGGTAGTCCATCATACACACGAATGATGGTTTCGTTTCAATTTAATATAAGAGGATATGGATATGGGTTATGAAATTAAAATAATAAAACTTAATTATATGGTATTTATTGGTGTTATTATTTCTGCATGGTTGAATTATATTTTCATAATTTAGAAAAAGGAAAAAAATGAAAATGATTTGTTAAGAATTATACCTCTTATTTTGAGACCTATTATGTTGAACACCAAAAGCATTACTAGGATGCTTTTATGATCAAATAAAAGAATATAGGAAATGGAGATGTATTTGGGAAGGTATTTTATGAACCAAAATGATTTTTAATTTTCAATAAAATAAGAGATGAGGTTCCCTTTTATAAGAGAGGGGAGGGGCACTCTAGGAATTTCTTAAATTATTAAATAAATATAAATCAATTACACTATTAAAAAGGAAAAAAGGAAAATTTTAGAGGAAATAAAAGGTTGAGTATAAATAATCTTATTAAATAAAAATTGGAAAAATATAGGTGATGTTTTCACTTGAATCATTTTGTTTTAACCCCTTTTAACCCTTTTTGACAATTAATATGGTAATACAGTTTTTACACATTAGGGGCCAAAAAATCATTTAAAAGGAAAAACATTGCATAAATGGACCATAGTTTATATAATCAATTATTTAACATTAATTTTTCTAAAAAGTATTTTTAGGAATTTAAAACCATTTAATAAAATACTATTTATTATACAATATCATTAATGTTAATTTTGATGTTATTTATTTAATTTGACTATAAAAATATCAGGAAAAATATGGAATTAAAATATATATAATTAAAAATTCCATAAATTATTATACATATGTAAAAAAATCATGTAAAATAAAAATTAATTCAACTAAAAGTACTTTTAATTTTATAGAATCATTTGTTTTATTTTACTTTTAATTAAATAATTGATATGTCGGTGTTACGTAAGAATTTAAGACAATTATATAATTACTAGAAAATAAAACTAAATTATCATCATGAAAACAATTTCATAATGATAAAAATAATAATTATATTCATTCCCATCTAGCTATTTCCCATTTGTGAACACATAAGTGATTTTCAAAAGTAAGAGAGTGACATTTTGTCTTTTTCTTTATGTAAATTACTATAAAGGTCGTAATCAAGCCCATATAGAAAACAAAGGCCATATATTCAAATATTTTATGATTATGGTTGAAAATGTCTCATCCAATAAAATTATGGAACATCTTAGGGATACTTTTTATCCATCATCAAATTATTTTTACCCTTAATTAACCCATTTTTTCATTACTATGGTAACAAATATTTACTTTTTTACTATTCATTATGATTAAAAATTATATTGGAATTATTAAATTACATGAATTATTATGATTCAAAATATAGAATATATTTTACCTAATTAAATCCCCATAAGTGGTAGAAATTCATTTTATAACTATCTTGTAAAGCATGGCGAAAACGGTTTTTAGGAAATGCATTTTTTATGAAATAGAGGATATTATATTAACTCTATGAATAGATATAATTATTATGAATTTAAATTTGTTAAAATATATATGTAGTCTCTAAATTTTATTTAAATTTTTATTTTTATGGGTTTTTTTAATTAAATAAAATTGAAAAATATTATGAAATTTTAAACATTTTTCAAATAAGTTCGCTCTTTACCATAAAAATAGACTTATAAAAAATCATGATAATTAAAAATTAAAATAAATTTAATTAGATTATTATATATAAAATGGTTCATATTTATCTATAAAGCCAAATTAAAAATACAATGGGGATTTTAAATTACTTAATTTATTGAAAATAAATTAAAGTATTTGATAATCGATAATTTTTTATATTCATGGAAAAATCAATCATTTCAAAAAAAATCCCAAAAATTCATATTTGGATACTTTTGAACTAATTAATTAAAATTTAATTTAATTTTTTCAACTTAAAATTCTACAATTTGAAAATTAAAATTTTAAATCCAAGTTTATATGAAAATATTTTAATAAAACTATTTTCAATTATTTTAGAAAAATTAATTAATGTTTTTAAAATGAATATAACTATTTAATTTATGAATATTAATAATTATGAAAATTTATTATTCTTTCATTATCTTGGATGTTTCATTTTTTCCTTTTCATTTTCTTATTCCTTATTTGGTACAATATATCTATAATAGATATCTCTTTATTTTTATTTGATTCACATAATTTTTCATGATGTTAGTAGTTTAGGGTCTTATCCACTATCATTGATCCCTAGAGATTTTTTTATTAGAAATATTATCAGTTATTTGAAACTATCTTCTTCATAAAATTCCTAAATACATATCTTCATAATTCCTCTTTATTTTTTTAAGATATTTACAAAATTGTGGAAATAACTTTTTCTAAAAATATCTATAATTTAAACTCTCGTATTTTTTTGACATTAATTCATGGATACTCCCATTTAAAATGTCCTCACATCCTGGATAATCTTCTTTTCATTTCCTACTTTCACAAAAATCTTTATATTCATATAATTCAACATATAAACGAAACCATGCATAATTCAATCATGGTTACTACTTACATAATAGTGTGAATCCCTCATAGATCTTATTCATTCCATAGCTTCTAAAATCACATGAAAAAGTATCTTGATATTTTAAAGTTTAAATCATGTAATAACATCATCATATTTATCATTCTTTATTAAATCTCCATCCTTGAATTCTCTATCTTCAAATCACGAATTTTTTACAAATCATCTTACTCTTATGATGTATTGAACTACTCTTTCAAACTCCTTTTTAAAATTTTGATGTCACTCTTATAAACTAACATACTCTTTTTAAGTAATTTTTATTCTTTTAAAATAATTCATCTACTCCTATAATTATTAATTTATCATTTTTCTCTAATATAATTTCATATAAATTCTATATTTTAATACTATGTACTCTCATTAGTTATAGATTTAATCATATATAGTAGTTAAACTTTAGTTTCATTACATGAACTTCTATAAGTTTTCGTTAAATTTATTATCATAATACTATCCTCTGATCACAATATTTGTTTATTTGGAAATTTTATACATAGTATAAAAACTCATTTTTCACTCATGTATGGATCCTTTAAAATTTTGTCTAATTTTATTATTTGGACCTAATTTGGATTCCTTGTGATTTAGTGAAGGTTTTATGGGTAAAAAATGCTTTTTTGGAGATCAGAACCCGATTGGTGGGAGAAATGCCATATCACATGGTTATAGTAAACCTTCTAATGGAAGTTACATGATTTGTTTTAACTATGCGAGGCAGGACATTGGGGTGATATTTGGTGCAACATTTTCCCAAACCGTGTAATTTGGGTCACATGGTTTTTTGAAAAACTAAAAGAAAATTATATAATATTTTCACATAGTTAGCATATAGTTCCCTAACTATGCAACCTAACCATGGGGTATGCCACTTTCCACCACTTCCTATGCACGATTTGTGCACTATTTGGCCAAACCATGTGTGAAAACCATGAGAAGATCATTTTTTGGTGAACTTATGGTTTTTCACTTAAAATTATAATTAAATGAAACCCTTCCTCTCATTTCCTCTTCAGTGAACAACATCCCCTTGCTCCTCCCTTTTTGAAGCCTAAAATCCCTCTTGGATAGATTTTGATCCTGAGCATCCATCCAGAGTCTGATATAAGCATCTACTTTCTTATAAGATATACACTGGTAAGTTCTCAATTTTTTTTAATATATCATTTTTATTATTCCTATCAATGAAGCTATTTATATATAGGCTTATATGCCCAATTTTTAGGGTATTTATCCATTCTTCATATCTCTTCCAATCCCTGATGAATTAGAGGTTGATATTGGACAAGCATAGTTATACGAGTATTAGGTAAGTGGTTTATAACTAACTCCTCAATATTAATTGCTTAATTACTTGTTGTGTGGGAATTATGATATCATCAAGCATTGTCTTTTTAATTTATAATCCTTACTTACAGTAATTATAATTGTTTTCTATAACCCTTTCTATAAATGTTAACTATCATTGGTGGTTGCGTCCACAACAATGTCCACCCTGTGTTGGGTGATTTCCATATATGATCTTTTTGTACTTTTACTCATGTGCCTTCGCCACTTTTAATGTGTTCTTGAGCTTGACCATGTTATTAGTAATCCTCCCCACATTAAATGACTAATGGAAATTGAAATGATAAATTCCTATTACCATGTATCATATTCACTTGGCCCGCCTAAGGTAAGTTCTTCACTTATCTAATGTAATGTAATTGAGTTAGAAAGTATATTTTAAATATATTACTTGGCCTAATAGATTGAATTAATTTTTTTGGTGGAATTCTAGAGACCCCTTGACCATTATGATGGAAGGGATTGGAATGAACCTATTGATATTTTTTAGGACTTATATAAATTAAATGAAATTCATTCATGTTCATTGTCCTTATCACACTAATTAAAGGAAAGTCTTGAACCAAGTGAATTGAATTAAAGGTATGATTCATTACATGACCTTAATTACTAAATGAACTAATATAAGGTTCCTGGTTATATACATAACTTGACTTATTTATAGGAGTGGTTTTACTCAAGTTCTCCTTGGATTCTTGAGGGAATTCCCGAAGCACATGAGGACACCATTCCGATTAAAGTATGTTAGTTTCCTTTGTTGAGACCCACCATGGAACCTAATCCTTGTCTATTATTGGATTCCATGTATGACACCATACGATTCCTTATTTACAATTATATTATTCCTTGGATACACTCCTTAGATCCAGTGTGGCTTCTACAGACACGAGGTTCCTTATTTATAGTCTTTGTCGTAGCAATAGCATATGTTGTTTTACCTTATATATATTCCTTGTAATTTGTTATATCATAATGAGTTGGATGATTATCCTTAGATTACACTCTAACCCCACAATGAGGCGACATTTTCTACTGAGTTTTTCACCCTTGGGTTCTAGGTTTCCTTAGTTATTACCATAGAGCCTTTTATTGTTAACAATAATACAAGTTTCTTTGTTGCATCTTGGAATATATACTACTACTATCACGAGATGATTTTAGTGATGGATATTCCTCAAATGACATAATTATATAAACTATACCTTAATTAATAAATTAAACGGTTATATCTTCAGACACCAACCGTGGGCTGAATCATGTACTTGGGTATTTACATTACTAAATTTTTTTTCTTTTATATATGTATGCTTGCACTATTTTGGTTTATATTCCAATGACAATATGTTATAGACACTCTGGGTGGTGGACTACTCAGATTTATATCACAGTCTATTTAGGACACCATTGTAACCCAATAATATTGCATGTATGCATGTGTTGACAGAGTGAAGTGTATTACTTCAGACACTTGGTTGCATTTTTACTTGGGATGGAGTTGGTAGCACATGATCAAGCTGGAATTTGGGATGATTGGGATATTTTTTGGATTCATTTTTTCTACTTTTGCATATATTGTGATTTATGCTTCTATGTATCCATATTATCTATATTTTTAGATACAAGACATATCATCATCAAATTTTATATGTTTATATCAGTTTCTTCAGTTGTTATTACTTGTGTCTTCTTCTTCTATGATTCTATAAGTTTACTAAAATTTATTATATTATTTTATTATGTTATTTATTAATATCATGTGCTACACTCTGCTAATGAGGTAATAGTCACCCCATGGATGCACCCTAGGCCCTCACTGCTAGTCATAATCCTCTAGAATTTGGGGATATGTGCTTGATTCCTTGTGTCCAACCGGGTTAGGGGAACCTCTAAGTGGAATCTAGGTCTGGGGAGTCACAAAGTGGTATCATAGGTTCCATCCTTGATTTAATATTTGCAAAAAAATATTAGATATTAGGAATCCTTTCAAATTGGTTATAAGTCATTCTTGGGTGTCGTGAACCCGTGTTTGGGGTAAATATCGAGTTACCTAAATTATTATTCATCATCATCATAAGTTAATTTTTTATTAAGAAGGAGAAAACCATACAACAAAGAGATACAAACAGAGCACCCTAAGGAGGTCTAAAATGATGCAAGCCAAGGGCATCCCCTTTGATCAAGTTAACACCTTCAGGCTTCAAAGTGGAAATGTCATGCAGGCAAATCGGATCGGGACCAAGGACTTCCATAGAAGCAAGATGATCAGCCACTTGGTTACCCTCACGCCAGGTGTGGCTGATTTTGGTATCATTGGAGAGAATACCTTTACACTTTCTGATAATATAGATGATAGACCATGGAGTAGAGCATATATCCTTCAAAGCATCATGCAGAATTTTTGAATCTGTTTCAACTTCAGCTAAATCTAATCCCTGCTGGTGGCAAAGGCTGATACCTGTGAGCATGGCCTTGGCTTCGGCTTGAAGAGAGGAGCCATGTCCTAACCGGGAGGAGAAGGCTATGAGGACAGATCCCCATGAATCCCGGACAACCCCACCCCCATGCAGAACTCCCATATAGCAGGACCCGTCAATATTGAGTTTAAAACCCCTGATAGGGGGACTCCATCTAACCCAGCGACCTCTGTCAAAACCATCTCTCTGCTGGACAACATGAGGACTGGAAAACATCCAGCTGAAGGATGGAGCATCCCGCCAGTTAGAGAGAAGATGAGCCATATCAATGAGAATATTTTTCGACCTGATGATGAGAGACTTACCCGTAGACCGTAGCCCCTCATGTCTGAGCTTGTTCCTGGCTTGCTATATGGACCAACACCCAGCAAGGAGAATCAAGGCGCGAGCTGTTTTTTCCGGCCCTCTGGCTCCCGACCCATGAAACCACTTGTCAAAGAACGGAAGTTCCACCAGACTAGGATCACAAATTCCAGTAAAGTCCCCATAGAAACTCCAAACAGCATTCGCCCATTCCCCAGAGAAAAAGAGGTGCTCCGTCGTTTCCTCGTTGTAAACTGTACAGCAGGCGCACCGAGAAACAAGATGGATTCCACATTTTTTGATGTTTTTGTCTGTGGGAATGGCGCGGTTCCTGATTCTCCATAACAGGAAACAAAATTTCGAGGGGGCCACCTTGGGCCACAGAACTTCATTCCAAGTATCCTGAGCTTCAGAAGTTCCCCGCGTGCGACGGAAATCTCGTGCAGAAAAGATCCCCGTTGTGGAAGGAGAGAACACACATCTGTCCGGATCCTGCGATAAGACAATGAGGTTGAAGAGGTCCTGTTGTTCCTCGTCCAACACCGCTTTAATGAAAGTCGGGTGTGCACTTGCTTCCCTAAACGTGATAGTGGGAGCTGGACATCCAGGGAAGCCAAGCGCCTTCCCCGCCCAGATGTTATGCCAGAAAGAAATATCGCCCCTTCCAATAATCCATTGCGAGTGACCCATAAGTTCGGAAATGAGGAGCAGCATATTGGGCCACAGAGAAGAGCCTTGTCCCGCCACCGAGGACTGCTGGAAAAACAGAGGGTGCATAGTTTTCCCCCAAAGTGTACTCTGATCCACAACTTCCCAAGCAAGTTTAGCCTGCATGTTTCTAAGGGTGTCATCCAAACTTCGAACATTAATACCACCTTCCTTAGCAGGCCGAGCCACTCTTCTCCAGGCTGCCCAGTGTCTTTTCCTTTCGGCCAGAGGGTCCCAAATGAACCCAGCAAGAAGTCTGTCAATGCTGTTAATGACACCTTTCGGAGGCATGACCGCAGAGAGAGCATGAACTGGAGTAGCCAACAACACACTATTAATGAGAGCAATACGGCCACCAAAAGATAAGTACCTGTTTTTCCAGTTGTGGATGCGGTCCGCGATCTTATTGATAAGGAAATCGAAGTCCCGAATCCGAAGTCTGCTAGGGGAAATAGGAGCCCCAAGATATTGCATGGGAAAGCAGCCTCTTTGCATGGTAAGATTGTTTTGAATATCCGAAATCCGACTGGGTGACACACATGTTGTGTTGTTATTATTATTATTCTGATTGAGGATCTTATTTCACCCATAGCCTTGTGATATGAGGGAAAGTAGAATTATTATATGCATCATCATAGGCACATAAAGTTTTCATGTCATGTATATTTTCATGCCATATAGGTGAATTTTAGATTACATGATATTCCTATGATTGTTGAGTGATGTTGTGGTAGTTATATCATGCTTGTGATTTTCCTTGTATTTGGTTGAGTTATTGATAGTTCTAATTCATGAGGTGTTATGGGACCTCATGGGTTGGATGTGGTAATTTACTGATTTGGTCCACTTGATTAAAATAAAATGGTGTCATTTTTAGTGATAAGTATTATGGGACCTAATTCAATGGGAAAGGCAATCAATTTTAAATAAACTTTGATAAGTTATAAGCAAACAAAAAAGGTAAAAGTGAAAAAAAGGATTCTAAAATTTAATTCTTGCACATCCTTATCCCACCATGTCTTGTTTATGAAAGGTAAAATAATGAACCAAGTATATAAAATGAATGAAATGGTTTCCATTAAATGATGACACAAGGAATAGTTGATCCTTCATCTACTGGAACCCCTGGATCTAATATAATTGAGAACTTACCAATACCTAGCCTTCCAATTGGGTAGTTGGGGTAGCATACCATGGTAGTGAGAATTTCTTACATACAGATCCTACTAGCATTGCTACCGAACTACATAAAGAGTGTTTTGAGGAATGTGATTTTCATTTTTAGACCAATGTCGTAATTATTTCCTCATGTTGTGCTAGAGGAGGTTAGTGATGACCATGCTCGGGATGTAGTGGGACCTAATCTTTCAGTCTTACCTCCAGGATTTCCCCTTGAGGCACCGCCATTTATACCTAATCTGGGAATTGAAACCCAATTCCGTGTTAGTTTCCTATGTCTGATTTAGTCCTTGTATGGTTCTCTATGAGATGAACCTACGATGGCTGATTTCACCTGTTATTTCCCACAGTATAATCCTCCAACTTTCTTGGGTGATAAACACCTCGTCTATCTTTGAGCATCTAGAGAATCCTCTATAGTATAGGGTCAAGCATTATATGTATATTTTGTGTGATTTGGACAAGAATTTGTGCGATATAGTTACCTAGGCTGGTCACCATCAGAGCATGGTATAGGATAATAACCATACAGCTTTCTATAATTATTTCTTTCATTAGATACTAAGAGTATACAGTGATAGAGAGTTAATGAATCTCGAGTAGGGTTTTATGTCAATTATGGAGTATTATATATGTTTCACTAAGATTCATTACTTTTTACCACTTTATTTGGAGATGAGATTTTTTATTCTAGATGCTTCAAGGATAGGCTTGTGTATTCCATCTGTACTCTGGTGAATGTATTTCACCTAACTAAATTTTTTGAGATAGTCAACTGGGGTCCTATCACTGAGTGAAACCTAAGAGATAGTGATTTTTCTAGGCATAGAGGATGAGCATTGTGGTGGGACAGAAGTTCTTTCAGTAAAATAAAGTGTTATATCGAGGTTTTTCCTCAATGTAGTTGTATCTATAGTACCAATACTGGTAGCTCCATGGTGTGTCATCATTATAGATGGCAGGGGAACCTGAAGCCTCAGTGTGATAGGGACCCTTTTGAATTCCATGATTATGGCCATATAGGGAATCTTCAGAGATTCTGTTAGACATTTCCATAAAATTATAGTGTAACAGGTTCCTCACTAACTCCACTTTCCTGGGTAGGTTCTTTCACACCATGTTAGGTGGGGAGTTGGAGTAGCACCAATAGGACTAGCTGAGGATGAGTTCAGGGTTGGGGTAACTAGACTCCTAATCTCCAGTATCACTAGAAGAGCATTTTTTATCATGGTTGTGAAGTTGTTGCACAGGGTCATGGATTGGGTCATTTTCATGATTTACATAAAATACATGAGAATCATGCTTCAGGACCATCTATAGTATGGGGTACTATTATAGTATCCTCCCCTATATTATCTTCTTTATTTGATAAAAAATCTTCACACTCCTTTATACCTTTATCTATCGTGGAAATACTGGGGGTAGAAATAGATTATTAATTTGTTTTAATTACCCTAAATACATTATTGGGAGTATAGTTAGTGGAAATACATCAATGCAAGGAGAGTCCCATTGAGGTAGGTAGTTACCATTTCTTATGGTACCTCATTATTATTGAGATGACAGGCATCGATTTCATTCTAATGATGGATTGGTTGGTTTTGTATCATCCCTTTGTAGAATTCTATCATCACATGGTATCATTTATATCACCAGAGAGAAGAAGTTAACAACACAACGGTGACTGGGATGTACCAGCTAGAAGATTTTGACCAGAGCATCATGGGATATGTGGAGTGATATTGTCGATTTCCAATTTCTTCATGGATTATTAGGGTTTTCATAAATCTGAATTTTTTCGAGTAGTACTACATTTCGGGGATGTCTTTCCTAATTATTTTTCTCGTATACCTCTTGTGGGAGATGTATATTTTACAATTAAACTTATTTTAGGATCCACACCAATGTATACTCCTCCATAAATGGTGGAACCTACTGAGGTCCAATAGATAAAGTGGCAGTTAGAGGATCTAGATACCCAAAGGTTTTATATATCCTAGAACTTCCTCATGGGGTTCTCCCATACTTTTCTTCAAGAAATCGGATGTTAACCTTCATCTATGCATGGATTACATATAGTCAAACCATCTTATGGTCAAGAACCAGTATCCACTACCATGAATTGATGATCATTTTTACTAGATCTAAGGAGTTAGATTTTTTTCTAAGATCAACCTGAGATCAAGATACCATTAGGTGTGAGTAAGGCCATTAGAAATACCTCATATGTCTTTCCATAATATATATGGTCAGTATGAGTACATTATTATTCCATTTAGTCTTACGAATGAGCCTTCCATTTTTATGTATCTAATGAATAGGGTGTTCTACCTCTATCTAGATTCTGTTGTTTTAGTATTTTGTGGATGACATCTTACTGTATTTTCACACTCGTAGTCACTATAATGAGATCCATGAGGTCATTCTAAGTACAATGATAGAGAATCATCCTTATGAAAATATTTCTATGTTCCACTTATGGAGCATAAAAAGTTCACTTCATGGGAAATATTATCTCAGAATCATGATTTTTTGTTCACCTAGTGAAGGTGACTATTTTGGTTTCCTAGGATAAGCCCAAGAATGTGTTTGATATACATAGTTTCTTGGGGATGTATGGATATTACATGAATTTCATAAAGGACTTATCACACCTTGTTTCACTTTTTACTTGTCTTACAAAGAAGGGTGTTATGTTTTTGTGGTCAGAAGAATTAGAGAAAACCATTCAAAAGATGGAAGGGAGGCTTGTATTAGCACCAATTTTGATTCTTCTAGATCCTTTCAGAGGATATATAATTATCTTTGATGCAATATAAATCATCCTAGGATCAGTGATGATGTAGGAGGATAGAGTCATTATGTATTGATCTCAATATTTTAGGCCTCATGGGAGAAAATACTTAACGTGCGACCTTAAGCTGGCAATATTTTTCCTTGCCCTATGTTGCTGGAGAAGTTATCTATTGGGTGAGTGTTTTATGGGTTATATGGACCAACATAGCCTCAAATATATCTTTACACAGTGTTACTTGAATCCTAGATAGTGAATATAGGACAAACATATTCAATCCATTGATTTTGAGCTTACCTATATGCTTGAAAAAGGTAATGCAGTAGCTTATGCGATGAGTCAGAAAACATATGCACAAGCCATACGGGAAGTCAGTGACTAATGGAAATAATGGCCCTCATTTCTGAGTTTCATCTAGAGTTTCATGATATTCATGATTAATCTTATCTCTAATTCTTGAAAATTACATCTTCTCTCCTTGAGAAGGTGATGAACAGGAAATTTTCAAATCTTAAGGGCTTGGTTCTCCATGAGAGTATTTCAGGAGATGAATCACCTCCGAATTGGTTTTTTGGATATAGATGACATCCTGTGTATACATGGACATGTATAGATTCATAAATATATGAGAGATTAGTTGATGAAAGATTACCACACTTCTAAGTGGGCAGTTCATCAGGTAATATCCAAAATGTATCAAGATATGAGATTCTAGTATTGGTGTCCTAGTATAATACTAAGATTAAATTTTTATTTTCAAAATAACTTTTGAGGAAAAGTGGAAAAAATTACAAGTCGTGGCTAAAAGATTTAGGCACAGTAAGAAATCATAAATTCATTAACACTGAGACTATAAATATTGGAATTTCTTACCCAATATATCCCCCAATGAAAGGCACGAGCCTTTTTATCTGAGTCATCTTTTACAAGGTCTTCAAAGAAATTGACAAGATTATCCCAGGTTTGGATGTAATCCTATGTTTCGGTTTTCATTTCGATGAAGCGACACGCTAAAATAAGGTCTTGTTGGTAGACCCAATCCCTTTGATCTTTGATAAAATCACCTTGAAGGTCTCTCTCTAATATTCTTTTCTTCCCCTCACCTAAGGCCATGATCTTAATAGACTCTTCCTACATTTTTTCATTTGAAGAGATAAGGATCTCTAGATGTTCCTTCCCATTTGCCTCTTCCGCCTTTCCTAATTCATCCCCATGCGGTTGTATTTTAGTATCTGTACTCATATTTTTTTTGTTTTCTTTCTTGAAGAACCATGCTCTTTTTACTACCTTGAACCTAGTCTACAGTTTCATCAGTTATCACCTTTTCCCTACTATCCAACCTAGTCTCCATTGGCTTCAGTATCTAGGAATAGTCATTCTGGCCTTTATCACTAGGTGTTCCACTTTCGATAGGTGAAGGATGATCACCAAAGACCTGATAGCTTTTTATAGCTGCTTATAATCCCAAAATAGAAATAATAATATGTTTTCAGTGAATTTTTAATCGGTTTACCCAGGTCGCCTAGAGGTAGCGACGTTGTATGGGTAGTTATTGGCCAACAAATGAAAGTAACACACTCCATTATTATCTTGGGGACATTATCAGTTGATATTATTGGTATATTGTATTTCTATGATATTTTCAAACTACATGGGGTCTCTATTACTATCATTCTAGATAGGGATGGTCAATTCATTTCATGATTCTGGTAGGGGTTACAGAGATCTATGGGTACACAGGTTCTTTTGAGCACATCCTTTTACCCTCAGACTGATGGACAGTCAGAACAGATGATATAGGTTTTTAGGGACTTGATCTGGGAATACATATTTATTTTCAATGACTCTTAATATAATTGTATCCCTCTCTTCAATGTTTTATATAATATTGGATTTTAGGTAATGATTTTAATGAATACTTTTGAGGCCCCTTATGGTAGGTCATGCCTTCTCCCCTATGCTGGATAGAGGCAGGAGAGGAAGCCCTACTAGGTCCTCATCCCATGTGGGAGGATTCTAAGTAGGTTGATTTAATACAAAAGCATATGTATACTACTAATTCTTAATATAAATCATGTGCCAATCTCCAATATGACCTCTAGAGTTCAGACTCATGGATCTTATTTTTGATTGGTACGCCCAGGTTTGGGAAAAGATGAATACAAAGAAAATTGAAGCTATCACCACATTATGTAGGGTCTTTGGAAATCATGGAGAGAGTAAATCTAGTAGAATATTAGTTTATACTACCTCATAGGTCTTGTTACTATAATGACATCTTCTATGTTACATAGTTTCTCTGATATCATGCTAATACATCTCAAACTTTTGATTCCAAGGAAGTTGAGCTAGAAATCGATGTTTTGTTTAAGGAGTATAAAATATGCTTCATTTACTGAATCAAAAAGGCTCACCAATGTTGGTCTATATCTATTATGGGTTATATGGATGAATGGACATGTATAAGATGAGAATTGGTATTAGTAATCCGATGTACATGCATAGTGTCCAGAGTTGTTAATTGACAGTGTTTCTTTTCCCTTGGAAGGCGAACTTTGGTATGAGTTTCTTTAAAGGGGAAGATTGTAATAACCCAAATTTTTACTCAGGTTTGTATCCTTTAAATTTTTTTCTAATTTTAATTTATGGACCTAATTTGTATTAATTATGAGTTAGTGAAGGTTTCTTGGGTGACTAGATCTTTTTCTTAGCTCTAAACCCCATCTGGTGGGACAAAATGGCATGTCACATAGTTAGAGTAAATCGTGAGAGTCTAAACAATGGGGGGATAAGGGGAACATGGTTTGACCAAACCATGCAATTTGGGCCACATGGCCATGAAAACAACATCATGCAAACTTAATAGTAATTTCTCACTATTGGTGCACAATTCCCTTATAGTGTAGTCTAACCATGCAGTATTCCACTTCCTATAGAAACATGTGTACGATTTGCGCTTGATTTGGCCAAAATCCGTGTCCAAACCGTATGAAGGTCGTTTTTTGGTAAATAAATGTCTTTACATAAAAAGTATAATTAAATTAAACCCTTCCTCTCATGGTTTATGCACGTTTTGTGCACCATTTGGCTAAACTATGCTGCCAACCCATACGAAGATCGTTTTTTGGTGAACTTGTGGGTTTTCACTTAAAATTATAATTAAATGAATCCCTTCCTCTAACTTCCTCTCTAGTAAATAGTAGACCCTTAATTCTCCCTTTTTTAATCCTAAAATCCCTATTTTATAGAATTTGATCTCAAGAGTCTATCTAGAGTCTGAACGAAGCGTTATCTGTCTTATTGGATACACACTGATATGTTCTCAATTCCTTTTTAATCATTTATTGTTCATCTTCCTATCAATGATTCTATTTTGATGTAGGCTCATTTTCCCTATTTTCAGGTAATTGATCTATTCTTAATATCTATTCCAATCCATACAGAATTAGAGGCACATACTGGACAAGGAGATTCATACAAGTAAGAGGTAGGTGGTCTATAACTCACTCGTTAAGATTATTTATTTTATAAATTGTCATGTGGACGTGCTGATTTCATTAGGAATCATCTGCTTAATTTATAATTATATCTTATAGTCATTAGAACCA
The DNA here is from genome assembly GCA_963277665.1 of Viscum album. Lineage (NCBI taxonomy): Eukaryota > Viridiplantae > Streptophyta > Magnoliopsida > Santalales > Viscaceae > Viscum > Viscum album. The sequence continues at coordinate 1,994,034,416 of OY728135.1, read as the reverse complement.
TGTTCTAATACCCTATCTATAAATGTTAACTATCATTGGTGGTTGCATCCAAAATTATGTCCACCCCATGTAAGGTGATTTCCATATTTGAGATTTTAGTGATTTAACTCGTGTTTCTGCACCACCATTTGTGTGTTATTGAGCTTGAGCATACTAATGGTAAGCCTTAAGATATTAAATTACTAATGATTATTGAAATGATAAATTTATAGTAACATGTATCATATTAATATGACCCGCCTAAGGTAAGTGCTTCACTTAATTATTTGAATGTAATTGAATTGGAAAGTGTCTTGTTAATATATGACTTGGACTAATGGATAGAATTAAATTTTTTTGGTTTAAAATCATATAACCCATTAACAATTATAATGGAAGCCAGTGGAATGACCAATGTGAAATTTTTAGGACTTATATAAATTAAATTATATGGTTTCTTATCCCTTGGCAATGTGACACTAATGAAAGGAAAGGCTTGAACAAAGTGAACTTAATGAAAAGTATGATTAATTACATGAACTTAATTGTTAAATGAATTAATTTAAGTTTCCCAATTATATACATAACTTGACATATTTATAGAATTTGTTTGAATCTATCCCAACTTGGATTCCAAAGGGAATTTCTTGAGCACTCGAGGACACCATTCTGATTCATGGTTTCTAGTTTCCTTGGTTGAGACCCATCTTGGAACCCGATCCTTTTCTAACAATGGATTCCTGATATGAAACCATATGATCCCTTAATTACTATTATATGATTCCTTGGATACACTCCATGAATCCATCATGTCTTCTACAGACACGAGGTTCCTTGGTTCCATCCTTGGACCTGGCCATAGCTTATCATGTTTTACCTTGTATGTATTCCTTAGACACTATTAGATCATCACTATTGTGAAATTCCTTGAATGATGCTCCAGGTATTATTCTCTTACCCATGATTTATGTTGTATTTACTACTGATTTGGTGACCCTTGATGTCTAGGTTTCCTTGGTTATTACCCTAGAACCTTTTATTATCAACAACAATATAGGTTTCCTTGTTATATCTTGGAACCTCTATTATTAATATCATGAGGTGATGTATGTGTTAGATATTAATCACTTCACTAAATTATATAAATTGGAACTTAATTAATAAACGAACTATTTGAATGTGTAGACACCAGTAGAGGGCTGATGTAGGTGCATTAGGTTTTTACATTATTGTACTACATTTATTTTACATGTGCATGATTTCATTATTTCAGTTTATATTAAATGTATAAGAATTAATAGACATCATTTTTTGTGGCCTACTGGGATTTATCTCACACCCTATCTTGGATGACATTGGAACTTGGTAAATTTACTTGCATGTGGGTGTTGACAAAGGGAAGTGTGTCTCTTCAGACACTTGATTTTTTTCTTGCATAGGATGGAGCAGGTAGCAAATGACCGAACTAGAGCTTGGGATGCTTGGGATGGTTTTTGGATTCATTTTTGATAATTTTGAATATCATGTGTTTCATGCTACTCTGTATACATGTTTTTTAGCTTTGTGTACACATGCCATATCATCATCAACTTTTGTATGTTTGTATCTATTTCTTAAATTATTATTACTCTTATCTTCTTCTAATATGATGGATTTCGTTTACTTATATTGATTATGATATTTACGGGTGTTTCATATGGATCAGATTAGCTACACTCTACAAATGATGGAATAGTCTTCCCATGGGCACATCCTTGGCCCTCATTTCTAGTCTGTAGCCTCTGGCATTGGGGGGGTGTGCTTGATGTCATGTGGCCAACCGGGCTCAGGGCACCTCTTAGTGGAATCTCAGTCTAAGATGTCACACACAAAATGAAGATTCTTATACAAAATTACTATTACTAATTAAAAGTAACCCAATTTGGCTTTGTATAATCCCATTTCTATATATATTTTAAAGGATGAACACTATTATGCATTTCATGATCCCAAATAGACAAAAATTTTCAGATGAATTCTTCCTTATCAACCCAACTGCTATATAGCGGCTCATTCAAATCCCTTGGGAAATAATTGCCCATTTTTTCTTCCATGTCATCCTAGATGGTAGCTATTATCCTTTACTCATCATCCACCTACACTTGGTGTGATCTCATCAGGGTATTTTTGACCTAAATTGGATTTATTACTTGTCATTGTCATTGGACTACCTTTAATATTTACTAATTTTCTCATATGGTAGGGCTTCTTGGTAAGTGTTGGATAAAGGTTTGACTATATTTTTCAGCTTCAAATTCAATAAGATAAAATCCAATACAATCACATAATAATATAAAAATTATATTATAAAGTTCAAGTCTCTTTTGGAAATATAAAACTTAGAATTTTCAATTCTCTAAAACTCAAAGCCCAAAAACCAACCTTAAAAAAAATTTCTCTTTTATAAAATTCAAACATTGTTCTTTTATACTCATAATAAATAAAAAATAATGTAATACTAAAATAATTAAAACACTTTTTCCTTAAATATAAATAAATCTCTATGATGTCAAAGCTAAGGTGACTTCCTTTTTCATATGAATAATGATAAGAAACATCAAAACCAACTTCCAATATATGTCTTCACTCCTTATATCAACTTAATACTAAGTGACACCATACATGAGTTATATTTTCCTTTCTCATAAATCATGATATCATCATCCCATATCCAAGAAATTTTTATTCAACTCAAATATTCACTCAATAATCATTTACATTCATTGAAAAAAAATAAAACAAACACACAAAGTGGTCCCAACTCATATCATATATGACTCTTGGATATTTTAGTGGATAAAATATTATCCAATCCATCATTTGGATAAACTAAAATGTATTCCTATGGTAACCTAATTATAATAGGGTCTCTTAGCTAAGTTTAACCTAATTAAAATTATAATAATGGGAATGTAATCCTATTTGGGTTACCCATTAATTTTTCCCCGTAAAGAAGATAATACAGGGGCACCAAAATTCAGTATGACCTACCTAGTAGGAGGATCAAGGTATTGAAAAAACTTCTCTTTGGAAGGACTCTAACACTTAGTATTTTTAAAGTTGATTTAATCTGAAAATATTATATCATTTTATTACCTTTATGTATTAATTCATTTAATGATTTATCATGGAACTCCATTCTGTATATCAAATTAATATTCTCAAACAAAATTGTGATGAAACTCTTTAAACAACTCATAGATTGTTTTGTTAACCCAAATTAAAATGAAAATACATTCATACAAATAAAAATTCATGTTAAGAATAAGTTATGTCAAAATCTATCATGTGAGGGCCTGAACTTATATGATATCAACAATCTCTATATGAGTAATCCAAAATACTTATATAGTCAACCACCACTTTTATAGGATATGGAATAATCCCCTATGCTAGTAGGAAGTCCACCCACTATCCCTCTACCTATGAATACTTTACATAATAGATATATTGATTTTATCATAATTATAGTACCTAATATGTATAAACTATAATTAACTACTTAATTCAATCTTATAGGCCAAAAAAATCTAAAATCAAGGTAGAAAAAAAACTAAAACCATTATCATACCTAGCATGTAACTCCTTAGATTATTTTACGATAATCTCCATAAGTTATTAAATAACACTAAACCAAAAAAATTCATAAAAATTCATAATATATAAATTATGTAAATGAATAATAAATAGGGGGAAAACTAAATAAATGAAAAATTCAAGAATTTAAACATGAGATAAATATTTTTAATCATTTCATAAATATAGCTAAAAATAAACATTTTATAATTTAGTTATTCCTTATAGATAATCCATAATTTTGAAATAAACACTTCATACTCATTTCATAATATGAAGTCTTTCATTTTATTCATTATATAGAATTTACTTTAAATGTATATATGATATTAGATGAAATATAAAAAAATATTCTAATTTTAAATTTTTAAACAATTTAAAAAAAATATAAATATCATACATTTAAGGTATTTAATCCTTTGATCATATCGATAGCTAAAACCCGTTTTGAAAAGGTTTAAAAATAAGGCATTGATTTGAATAATTTCAAATTAATAATTATGAACAATTAATAATTAAATATAAACTCTTATATTTTTTCCTTGTTCTATAATTTATTAACATTAATTAAATTACTATTAGAGTTTCTAAATAAAAACCTTTTTAAATTATAATTCATTCAATATAATTTAAAAATGGTATTTCGAATATTAATAATTAATATTTGTGAATATTTATTTAATAAACGCTTCATAAATATTTATTAATAATTTATAAAAAAACTAATAACTAATCAATTTTTTAGAATTTTTTCAATAAATAAATATCCTAAAATACTGTTTCCTATAATTTATAAACATTTTATAGATTATAAAATTTAATTTATAATTGAATTTAAGGGAAAATTAATTTTTCTAAATCTTGTGTATGATTAAAAAAATTCACCCTGCATCAGATTAAAATAATAACCCCATGAAAGAATAAATAAGTTTAATCTCACACAACTAGCCCATGGTGTATCTTATAATGAATTAAAATAGGTGTTGTGTGATATTAAACTTGCATAGTCTGAATCTATGTATGAATCACTCATGTAATGCATTATATTAATCAGGAATCCCACGTATGAAATATATTGTACTTCAAGGTTAATGTAGGTTTAAAATTTTTATTATGTTTAATTAAAATCATCATGAAAAGTGTTTTATAAGAATGAAACAGATCTTGTATGTGATTAGTCTTGTATTGAACTCATCTTTTTACTATTAACTTGTGCGTCAGATAACTATACATATTTGATTAACCTTGTGCTTTTGTGATATTAAATCTAATTTATTGTAGTATTATTTTAGGTTCTGTAGGACCCTAATATTTTATGATATATCTCTATTATAATATATTTAATTTATTTGATAACTTGTGATGTAGGAAACCCTAAGTCTAAATAAACCGTAATATATATATCATTATAACTGATAAATTAAATGAGCATTTTAAATATGAATAACTGAATTTTTAAAAATATGCATAAATTTATTAGATAATTAAAATTTATTGACAAAAAATACTCAATTTTTAGTAATGTCTTTATATAGATCAAAAAACATTTCCTCAAAAACGGTTTTTGTATCTTTTTGTGAGAAATTAATATATCTAATTTTTTCCTCCTTTAGAAATTTTATTTGAAAATATTAACTTCATATTTGGAATAATTATTTCAAAATTATCTTATAATTAAATTTTTATATTTTTTTTAAGAAGTTATTTTTCAATGAATAGTGAAAAATACTGATTTTTATTGAAAACTATATTTTCATTTCAAGAACATAACAAGTTTTATTTTGTTTCAAAAAATATTTCATAGTAACTATTGTAAATTTTTATTATTAATAATAAAATTTATTTCATTTGAATCAATTTTATGTTGGATTTTAGTATAAAACTAAATTATACTTAAGAAAAAAGTTATTGATTTTGGATGGCGATTCTTGAAGCTATTCCTAGAGATTTTCATGGTGATTCTTATTTTTAGGGTTCAATGTCTATAGCTTCTATTTATAATCATACTCTTTCTTTGAAGAAAGATTTTCTCTATGGTCCCTTATTTAATGGAATTTATTCCCTATTCATCTTTGAATATAGTTATTTCTAGGGATAAAAATGAAAATGATCATGTGGTGGAGGGTGCTACTTCCATTGTTCACAAAGATCTGAAGAAAGATCGAGGTTCATATTCTAGGTTTTTTATAATGAACATTTTATTTTTTCCCCATTTGGAATGATCGTGAAGAATGGATTGTTGACCTTTATTTTTGAAAATCATTTTCTTGTCTTGAAGAGAATCATAGATTGTAAACACTCTACTATTGTTCATTTGGTTACACAATAAGGGATAAAATCTTGGAAATTTGTGGATCTGTAGAATTGCCTCATCAAGTTTTGGGGATCTATTGATTGGAGGATGTCATCACTTCAAAATGTTTTTTCCACCTCTTATTTCCCTCTTATGATCTAAAGTTAAGGGTATGGGGACGGGTTTCATTCCTCTTAAACAGGTTTTTGTGAGAATTCAAGATTGGGATCCAAATTTAAATCCATTAACAGTTGGAAACTCAACTACCTAGGTATGGATCCATGTTTACAGACTTAGTTGGTATCTTTAGCATCCCCAAATTTTATGTGATGTTTCAACTACTATTAGTGTCTTCATAAAATTAGATAAAGAGACTAAAAAGAGAAATGTTTTGTAGATTTTCTCAACATCTTGTTGAAATAGACATGTGCTCAAAACTTATAGATACAATTGTTCTTGTTAATGAGGATTTTCTATTTGAATTTCATATTTATTTTTAAAATTTACCTTATTTTTTCCATAAGTGTTGTAGTGTTGGATATTAGATTGGTAAATGATGAAAAGTATTGAGGTGTGAATATTTTAAAAGGTTTGATCATGTGTTGGACAAGTTAAAATTTAAACCTCCATCTTCTAGTAATGTTATTATTTGAGATACTTCTCACATTTAAAATAGGAATATTGATTCTTCTCAACATATGGATCATGATTCTAAGGATAATCTTATTGATCATAATGATTTGAATAGTTCATAAAATGATAATACTCTTGATGTTTTTGATCAAAAAGGTGATATTGTGTGTTCTTATGAAGGATCACATAATTAAGCCTATATTTTTCATTATAATACTAACTTTTATGTATAGTATTTTGGTTAATTTGCATCACCTATGTATGTTGCTGCTGAACAGATAGAGGGACTCGAATAGGGGGATACTTCAGATCCTATTTGTTCTGCTATTGGACAAAAGGAGGGACTTGGGTTGTGGGATAAAAGAACTATTTCTTACTCTAAATGATGGTATTTCTATGTTCCTTCATCTAATCAGATTTATATTCTACTATTGGAGGATTTTTCAATTAATTTGGATCAATATGAGGTAGCTTCGTTTTCTACTATATTGGTGGCTTCTCCTCCAATGCATGAATGTCCTTCTAAGGATACAGATGGTCTTGTTGATGTGTAAGAGTCTTCATGTACCTAAAATATGATTGAAATAATGGATACCGGTTTAAATATCATTTCTCAGGAGGCTACAAGATCCTCTTTAATAATAAAATCCTCTATTATTGATGTTTGTATCTTTGTAGGCATACCTGGGGATCTCACCAAATCTCATGAAGTGTCTGACAGTAAAAACACAACTCACATAGACACACCTTTCATGGATGTAAGTAGAGAAGATTTTTAATTTAAAAATCATGATCCATGGCATTAAGTGATAGATACTAGGAAGCATGGTCTCCATCCACATGTTATAGCTTCTTGTAGAAGTGGTGGAAGAGGCTATTAGTTGGTTCAACTGAATGTATTAGGAAATATTCTTGTTGCGATAGTAGTAATTTTGTTATTTATGGATTTTAAGGAGTTTTGTTTTAGTGTTGTATTTATTATTTTCTATAATACTAATATTCTTTTGATATATATGGTATTAGGCCTTTGTTCCCCATCTCTATTTACTAAAAAAATAGGAAATTGTTTTTCTAGAATATTGAATTTCATCAGGTTTTGCGGGTTTAATTTTCATTTAAATGATTCTAATAATGTGAATTAATTTTGATAAAGTGGATTCCATATTCTTAGTTATTATAATTTAAATTATATAATACGGTCAAATTATTTTTTTTCATAATTAATATTATAAACAATAGAAATTAATTATTGTGGTTAAGGTTAAAATGGGTTTACTAGAGGGTTAAACATGTAGATTAGAGTGATATTTCCAATTAAAATTGTCTAAATCCTATTGGATTTCCATATATATACCTAATAGTATCCCACCTTCTAATATATAATCATTTTTAATAATTTTTCTTGTGTATGACATTATTATATTTTAATTGTTTATGAAATATAAATTGGGTCATCTACGCCTCTTATAAAAGGACACTCCTACTTTATATTCTTTACACCACTTAAATCCGCATATCTTGACTAACTACATAAAATTATATTATAAACATACCTTTATATTAATTATATGTTTTTCCCTTTAAAAGACCATTCCCAGGGTCCTTAAGAAGGGATCTAAAAGAGGCCTTCTGAATAAGAGGTAATTATCCAACCCAGCCTCGTTCAATTTATTTCTTCCTTGTCCTCCTATAAATCTATGTTATTAATAAAAATAATAATAACTTATATTATCATAAATATAATTAAATTTTATTTTAATTATTTAACAGCCTTTATTTACCCTTTTCTATTAAATGGGAAGTGAAATTATCGCTTGTGCATATGTGTTGACTACTGCCTCCACATATCGATAAAATTCATTTTCAATCACCATTTTCATGGATGTTTATTATGATAGATGCAAATTTTATATATTATATTTATGAAATAATTATTATTTTGTAATTATAATATCATTTCTACCATCTTACCTTTCAATCCTTTGTAAAATGATAACATCTCTCATGCGAACTCATGAACAACTACCTCCATGAAGCGATGTGATTTTTTTAATTTACATTTTACTTGGCTGATAATAAAGATATAATAAATTTATATATATGTTATTTATGATGTAATTATTCTTTTTTTAATTATAAAAAAATATTTATCTTCTTTTCTTCTTTTCCTTAGAAAATTAAAACAACATTCATGTGTATGTACGGCTTACCTCTCCATAAATGGTGTAAATTATTTTTCTATCTATACCTTTTAGGAATGATAATAAATATGTTTATACTGAATATATATATTATTTATATCGTTATTTATATTCTTTAGATGATGGAACCATGATCAAAGTACAAGGATTGGAACTGCCGAACTGAAACTCTCATTAAAAACAAAAAATTAAACACCCAAAAACTATGATTTCAATAAATAATTAATAATAAATGGGTGTTGAAATATTATAAGTAAATAATATAAGATATTATAATTATTTAAATTATTCTTGTTATTATTACTTGGAGTATCTATTTATTATTTTTGGATATTTTATTGATTATTTTCAAGATTGGGTTCTTAGACGGCGTGTGATTCTGAAACCTGGCGTGCCTAGAATAAATGTTTGAAATATATTGAATATATTAAATGAATGAACATGATGTTTTTCTAAAAAGGGGGAATAAATTCTAAATTGTGACCCAAATAAAAAATATGAGGGTACCTTTGAGTTTAGAATATGTTTTTCCCTTTTGTTCGATATAACCTTTTTCTGCATAAGGTGTCTGTGAAAAATTCATCGTGGGTGAAAAATGAATAAAATAATTTAATAATTTATTTTATTATTTAATAGAAGAATCATCCTAATAGATATTTTAAATACAATATTATGTCAAAATTTAAGGGTTGTCCACATAACCCTCTAATTTTGAGAGAGACTATGAGAGCCATTGGAGGATGTTTTGTTGATGAATGACAACTGAATCAAAGGTTGACGGCCACTGTGAAAAAGAATCAGTGGATCCCACCAATGAAAATAACATCGCTATTTTATTCATTATTGATTGATCCAAATCAAGGTAGGATAATGTTTTGTTTGAATTTATTTCCCCATTATTTATTTATATGGTGAACATGAATAAATCAACTAACTGATTTATTCACATATCAGTTGCATTATCGGATGGTTTTATCTGTAGTGATTTATTGGGAGATTTATCTATTTATAATTAGTTATTCAATTTACATTAAAATGTAAATGAATCGAGGCCAACCAAACATGTTCGAGGTTCATTACTCTTTGTGTGTTTTCTAACTAACCCCCACTGTTCTTGCGTGTTCATTGTCGGTTCTTTGTTTGACTGGTGGTTCAATCCAAATACCAAAAAAATTTAAATTCGTCACCCATTCCTTATTGCAATGATTTGATATCATAGATCTAGGCACAATAAGGAATGGTTATTTTGTGATTATGGAAGAGTAAGTAGATCGTTCATATTTGGGGATACCCGATTTCATGTTCTTCAGTGTGCGACGACGTACAATACATGTGGATATTTTTATAGAATATTCAAAGCTCGTAACTCTATGATAAATGATGGAAAGGGTCGAAAAACTATGGATTCACATTTTTTGGTGAGTTATGTGGCCGATTCTGTGGTCGTAAGAGCAGACAATGGATCACATTCCAAATTTGGAATTCTAGAAGATTTTATAGTACACGGAATGTATTAAGGATCTACACACAATGAGGTACCCCCAGTGTGGAGCATGGGTTTCCATGGTGAAGTTAAATATCACATGGTTTGTGACTATATAATGTTTAATGTTACTCCATAATACGATATGTACCTTGACCTAGAATCTCAGCATGTATCTCAAAGGGTACACTGACATGTCCAGACCAGGTGTTCATGGGAAGATTTGTGTACCTGGATAGGTTCAGAAGTACAAGGGTTGGGACACATCATGTACAATTATATGGACATGGGTAGGGGTTATTATTCATAGTCAAGATCTAGTGCCAAAGGGACTCACCATGTACTACTAGTACATGCCATGTACTCCTTTAAGGTTGGATTGGATCCCTTGTCCACTTCATCTTGAACAAGTTTCATTAGGGTTTGTTCCTTATATCATTTCTCTGATGGTTAGTATAGAATCATTTCCTATGATAGTGATCCCTTTTACATGACTTCTTGGATAGAGATATTGGAATCCTTCTATGAGGCATGGAGTGAGATCCTCAATCATCTTCTTTCGCTAGGTGGATTTATTTGTATCATCATGAGAAACAATACACGAGAACCAATCCTCTACTTAGAGGGTTACTCTAGATTGATTTTTTTGTATACCCCATGGACTTAGGTGTGATCCTCATTTTTGTATCATTATCTCTATACTTATATCATATCCTTCTAATGGAAAAACCTGATAAGCATTACATCTTGGGCTGGCACCATCAATACTATCTAACACATGGAGTGTCTTCTCATATATGGGTGTTATATAAAACCTTCATGAATGATAACTAGGATGGAATTATAGTTTTGAATTTACATGATACTATGTTTATTTGTTGAGTATAACTGTATATTCTTAGTATATATTTTGTAGACATAAACCTGAGTTGATATGATTGTCATTATTGTTATTAAATTCTTAGTATTTTTGGGGTATCCTACTTGGGACTATAATAATAACCAATGCATAGGCTTTTCCCACACATGTTTCATCCTGTTTAGATGGTCCACCTTTTAATTGACTCCAAGTGGGACCAGGGCCAGGTGGTGTTTAGTGATTCGGACAAATAGAGGTGTGTTCCTACGGTTATATTGATAGTAGTCCTCATCTATACTTTTAGGTTGGAATTATTCTCAGACTCTTTTTGTGGTATTTTATTTGGCCCTATTTACTTTTCATTACTTATTATCAAACTCTATTTGTGGGATTTAGATGAATTAATGCATGTTTTATTAGTATTTTTACATTTAATCATTATATGGTCTTGGATATGTGTCTATGTGTGTGTGTGTAGATACATAAGCTAAGGCCTCCCATGTTAGTGATATTCCTACTCGATGCTAGTCTCTATCCCATGGAATATTGGGGGTGGGATTAGGGAGTCACGGCAAAGGACCCATTAGGATGGGTCATGAAAAAGTGGAATTAGAGTAGTTAGTTTTACCTTAGGACTGTATTTTGTGAGATTGGTTGGGGAAATAGTGATAAGTGTTTTGAGTTCGGTTTTTTAGGCTAGGGAATATAGTTTTGGTGTTGCAGCTAATGTATCTATACATTAGGACTCTGATCACCTACCTTTCAAATCCGTACATCAGGACACTTGATGCATGGAAAAATGGCACATGCATCCTATAGGAATGGTGTGTGGTTTTTTTGTCCTTTTTTAGTCATTCGTACATATATTATCATTGATCATGGTACATTTGATTATTTTAGTATGCCTCTACAATATATGTCAGCTGGGATTCAACAACAAGACCACGAGGATGATCCCCTTAAGGATGAGGCATCAATACAAGGGAATGTTCCATAGATGATACCTCCAAGTGATGTTCAAGCTATAACACCACATATTGAATAGCAGATAGTACCCGTAGTACCAATAGATTAGGTGTGCATGTTGGGCGCACATTATGAGTTTCAGTGACAATGACCCCAAAGGTTCCAAGGTGAGTTCAACCCACATGCGGTTGATGACTAGCTTGAGGTAGTGATGTGAGTTTTTCATCTTTTCTAGAAACCAGTAGATCAGATTGTTCTTCTAGAAGAGAGCCTTCTCTTGGGATTTATAGGTTGATGGTGGGGTTTAGTAACCTAGTCATATGACGAAGCAACTCTATCATGGATAGATTTTGAAAAAAAATCATATAGGAGTTATCTCTAGCTATGTTGAAGTTTTTATGCATCTAGGATCATTTTCATCTCCAACAGGGCAGTATGAAATTGGTTGAGTATTCATAGAGGTTCACCAACCTCTCTAGGTACTGGATGGATATGGATCAATATTAGTTATTTTAGGCTTGGACCATCAGGTGAGGACTATTTATAGAAATAAGATCCATAATTATACCTTTGTTGATTCCTACCTATCCTAGGGTGTTGCAGTGAGATTTGGTGGTTTAGAGTTTCTTGGATAAGTAGATGCAGATAGTGGTTGCCGATAGTGGGAACACATGAGTATAGACTTCAATAGTAAGTAGTAGGTGTTATTTTCAAGGACCGGGATGTGTGATGAATTTCAGAAGAATGTCCTAGGTAAAATGATCTTCAGTTAAAGGCTCACATGATGGTTCTTGTTATCACAGTGAGAGGTGGTTCAACTCATGTGATAGAAAGGGAAATATTTGTTGAAATTTTTTAAACTTCTATACAGCTGATAGGAAAATAGTGGATGGGATATCTAGGCAGAGGGAGAATAAGTAAAAAATAGGTTTGTAGGTTTTTGGATGTGTCATGGGAGTAGGGAGAGTGACTGGAGTTGGTATATGCTTTGGTTTTACCACCACCACCCCCAGGTTGTCCACGCTAGGCCTAGGGAGATGGAGAATAGGGGTAGGGAGCTACACGTAGTCGAGGATTATGACAAAAATGCTCCAAGGAAAATTCGATGTATGGTCTATGATCTTTAGACCTTATATGTAATCCTAAGATATATTGGTGCTATTATTTCCTTTATTTCCACATATCTGGTTTGAGACTTAGATATTTTGGTTGATCCCTTCACTCAACCCATGCGCATAGAGACTCCCACAAGAGATGACTCGATGATATCACACATGTACCAATAGTGTGAACTACTCTTGAAGGTGAGATTTTCTATTAGGATCTCTTTATAATAGTAATGAGTCCTAATGAATTTATCTTAGATATGGATTGGTTATCTATAGTTCATGCTGAGATAGACTATTTTAGGTGAAGGATGTGGTGTGTCCAGAGTGATGGGATGATGTTTTTTTTGTGGATGAAAAGGAAACCCAGACAACGTAATATAGAGTCATTTATAGGAGGGTGAATCTGATTGCACGTCAGTCATATAGAATGACCCTTGGTGTTGTGGATGTTATGAGATTCTTGTTTCCTTAAGTGGTGGTGGAGTATGAGGACATCTTTCCAAAAGATGTTCTTGGTTTACCTCGCCGCGAAGAGATATAATTCTTCTTTGATCTTCATCCCAATATGACCCTAATATCTATTCAATCATATCATAAGTCTCCTATGAAGCTTCATGATCTAAGGGTGTTGTTGAATGAATTTTAAAGGAAGTTATTTGTTAGACCCAATGGTTCAACCCGGATAGCCCTGGTGTTGTTCTTTAAGGATGATAGGATCTTTGAGGTTGTGTGTGGATTACCATCACCTAAACTAGGAGACCATAATAAATAAGTATCCACTACTAAGGATAAATTAAAATTTTTATTAGTTGATAGGGGTACAACAGTTCCCAAATATTGACCTCATATTAATCTATCACCAGTTGTGAGTACGAGATAAGGATATACATAAGATGATATTCATATTTTTATATACTTGATGATTCCCTTTGGCATGAATAATTCCCTAGTAGAGTTCGTGGGACTCATGGAGTGAATATTTCAACCTTTCTGGGACTAATTTTTAGTATTATTCATCGATGATATCCTAGTGCACTTAATATCCGATGAGGATTAGATGAGACGCTTTATCATGGTTCTAAATGTACTTCGAGAGAACCATATTTAAGGGAAGTTCACAAAGTTTCATTTCTAGATTTAGGAGGTTCACTTTATGGGACATGTTATCTCAAATTATGTGTGGAGGTAGACTTAGAAAATGTTAAGTAATTTTTATCTTGGGAGCCACCCAAGTGAGTGATGTAGATACAGACCTTTCTTAGGTTGGAAAGCTTCAATCAAAGTTTTATACCTAAATTCTCTAGTATATTTACAACGTTGACTGATTTGATTGGAAAATTGAATCATTTCTTGTGGAAATAGAGGGAGAAATAATCTTTGTAAGAGTTGAGGCAGAGATTGAAGATTTATACCATCATGATATTTTTAGAAGAGGTTGTTGAGTACATAATGTTTTTGTGATGCATCAAGGATCGTTCTTAGTTATGTTCTGATGAAGAGGCGTGTGGTGGTATCCTATAGTTCACATCAGTTGATACCACATGAGAAGAACTATACAACCTAAAATCTTGATTTAGAAGTGTTAGTATTCATATTTAAGATTTGGAGACACTAACTAATGGGAGAGAAGTTTATCATCTATTATAACCCCAAGGTCTCAAGTATATCTTCTCTCAGAATGATATTAACTTGAGATAGAGGTGATGGATAGAGTTACTCTATGATTATGACTTGATATTTTCTATACTACTAGAAAAGTGAACATGGTAGCATATTCTCTTATTAGGAGATCTTTTTTACAGTTATTGAACAATGTGTCAGATCAGTTGGTCTCGCTAGATTTAATCTTTGTGTATGGAGATAGAGAAACTTACCTTAGGTCTATGGTTTTTACTCCTTTTCTATTATAGTGAGTCAAGGAGGAATATCTTCGAGATAGAGCATGTGAGACCCTACATACACAGATATCCCCCACACATGATCTTGATGGATTTTTTGAAGGTGAGGAGAATGAGGTTCTTTTCAGAGGACGCATGATGGTACCGGTGAAGTTGTTGGAGGAAGATATAATAGAGTTTCCTAAAACTTGTTTGGTGGTACATCCAGGTGTGGAAAAATTTTACCAGGACCACCAACATTAGTTTTTGTGGTAGGGAAGGAAGAATGAAGTTTCAGATTTTATATCACGATGTCATACTTTTCACTAATTAATGGTTGAGCACCAAGTTCCAATGAGTTTAGATCAACCCCTTGAGGTGCAAGAGAGGAAGTGGGATAGGATATCTGTGGTCTCAATGAAGGGATTACCATGTATGTCTATGGGACATGATTCCATCTAGGTGGTCATAGACCAAATCACCATGTTTTTCAATTTCATAAATATTTGAGAGTAAAATTCAGTATATGGCTTAAGACATCTCTATGTGCAGGAGATAGTCTTATTCCATGGAGTTCCCTCAATGATCATTCTTGACCGTGGTGATTTATTCACATCTCATTTATGGAAAGTATTATAAGAGGATTTTGGGACTCGTCTATATTTAATCATGTATTATCACCACCAGAAAGATTTCTAGACTAAGTGGACCATTCAGATCATGGAGGACATATTGTGGGCTTACATGTTGTACTTTGGATGTAGTTGGTTTGATCATCTATCTATAGTTGAGTTTTTGTACAAAAACATTTAAAATTACACAATTAGTATGGAACCATTGGAGCAATTTTATGGGCCCCCCAAAAATTCACCACTTTGTTGTACTAAACTAGGAGAATTGGTACATAGTTGGTGCGAGGATCTATAGAGAAGGTTCAGACCATCTAGGAGTGGATGATGACTACATGTATCCATCATAAGTCCTATATGGATAGAAAAATCAAGCCTTTGGAGTTCGAGGAGGGATACCATGTGTTCTTATGGGGTTCACCACGACATGGATTATAGAGATTTGGTTGGGGTAGAAAGTTATATTGGAGATTCATTGGCCCTTTTTAGATATTGTGTAGAGTTGGTGAGGTGGTATACTACTTAGCTCTATCACCACTATTAAACTGGGTACATGATGTCTTTTATGTGTAGTAGCAGAGGAGGTATTTTTTCGATCTTCCACAAGATATCGACTGGGGATAATTGGACATTGAGGATAGATCAACCTTTATTGATTAATCAGTAGAGATCGAGGAATGAAGGTAGAGGGTCCTTTGTGGTAAATTCATCCAGATAGTGTGTGGCCAATCGCTTCATGGGAATCTTTAAGTGATCACCTGGGAGAAGGAGATCCAAATGCATAATTATTACCCGTATATTTTTGTATAGCCACTATTTTTGGCTTTTTTGTATATAAATCCTTATAGTGGGGAGAATTTAGCAAGTCATAATAACCATGTATTACTTTTGTATACTAAATATATGATTTTAGAGACCAAGAGATGGGACAGAGTGGGATTCTGAAGCCTAGTGTGATCAGAATAAATGTTTGAAATATATAAAATATATTAAATTCTTTGGTGCATAGTTTTCCTAAAAACTGAAATAACTTCAAAAAAAATTATTAGGAATATAAGGTCACTATTGAGTTTAGAATGCGGGTTTTATCTTAGGCAATACATAACCTTTTTCTGTGTGGGGTGTTTTGGAAAAAGCCATCATGGGAATAAAATGAATAAAATAAAATAAAATAATATTTAATTTTGTTCTTTGATGAAGTGACTAAACTTATGCTTTAAATATAATGTTATATCCAATATGAAGGGTTATCCACATAGCCTTAGAATTTTGAGAGATAATTGGAGAGCTATTGGAAGAGGTTTTATTGATGAACGATAATTGAATCAATGATCGATGATCAGTGTGCAAAAAAATCAAAGGATACCACCATCGACAATGATGAATATTTATTTTCCATCATTGATTGATCCAAATTCAGGTAGTATGATGTCTTTTTTATTTCCTCATTATTTATTCCTATGATGAACTCGAATCAATCATCCAATGGATTTATTCATGAATTGGTCATATTGGAGGATGGTTTTATCCAGAGGGATTTATTGGGAGATTTGTTTATAAATTATTTGTTCTTCATTTTTCATTCTAATATAAACAAATCAATGAAAGCATATAATGGGTGAGTTTCATTCCTCTTTGTGTGTTTTCTATATTTATTCTACCATTCTTACGCCTTCCTCATTCGAGCTTCATTTGATAGTTGATTAGGCCCAAATACCAAGAAATAAAATTTTGTGTACTCGTTTCATGGAAAAATGATTGGATATCATATATCTAATCTCGATAAAAAGTGTGGATTGTGTAATGATGTAACTGGTATCCAATAATTTATATTTGGGGATACTTGATTTTAGGTTTTTTTGGTATTTAATGATAGATAATGTGTGTGTATGTTTTTCAAATGGATTTGAAGGCCGAAACCTAGTGATCAATGATGGCAGGGTTTATCCTACCTTAGATTCAATTTTTCTAGTGACGTGTGTTAACGGTTTGATGGTCGGAATAGCTAAAAAAGGAGAACTTTCCAAATTTTGAATTCTAGATAATTCAGTATTACATGACATTTATTATAGATCTATAATCCATGTGGTATCCCTGGTGAGGAACTGGGGTTTTGGAAGTGAAGTTAAAAATCACACAGTGTGTGACTCCATCGCATCACATGTGCCTTGACATGGTGGCATGGCATATACCTCAGAGGGTACACAGACACATCTAGGCCTAGTGTACATAGGAAGAGTCATGTACTTGGAAACCATTAAAATTACATGTTTTAGTGCACACTGTGTACTATTACACAAACATGAGCATGGTCCATGATACACAGGTAGGAATCTGTGCTAAAGGGGAATGCAATGTACTACCAGTACATGCCACATAGTTCTTCAAGGTTTTCATGGATCCCTTGTGTAATGTCCCGGACCTCTCTGGTCCATTCCATTGTGAAAATGCGGTACTAGAGGTATTCCGGGAATTCAAGGTCACTTGAGGGTGCGTTTGGGTGGACTTTTGGGGAAAGTTAATGGGTAATAGCTTTCGCATGGTTGGCGCACGGTTTGCCTAAACCGTGCGGCCAAACCGTGCAAGGCTAGTCTTGAGGGTAGTGGCTAACGCACGGTTAGCGCACAGTTTGCCTAATCGTGTGGACTAACCGTGCGAGGAGGGGTTGTTGATGTAGAAGCTAGCGCACGGTTAGTGCACATTTTGTTAAACCGTGCGAACAAACCGTGCAGGCACTTAAAGTTATATCCTAAAATTGTGGATCTAACTCGTTTTGCCTTTAATCACCTCGTTTAAGCCCCTATGCATCCATAACTCGATATTACCCTACCTTGGAGGTGGAAGAACCTCTCCCAAGCATTTTGGAGGCGATTTGGAGGCTTCTCTTCATGAATCAAAGCCGGTTTCTTGAGTTAAGTGATCCTTTTTGTTTGGTTTCTTAGATTTACCTAGATCTACACCCCCTCTTCTCTCAGGATCTTATATCTACGCCCGTTATGGGTAGATCTAAGTGTGTGTATGTAATTTGTGATGATCTTGGTTTTGGTTGTGTTAGGAGAGGATATATAGGGAGGATCCTTGGTGAATCAACCCGGTCTCCTTGGGCGTTCTTCGACCATTGTGGGTTTCCTCGAAAACCTTTGAGGTAGGGGATTCATGGCTTCTCTAATTGTTTATGTGAAATCATAGAGTTTGCATTATTTAACCCTTTGGATCACAATGGAATTTACCTAATTAAATACTTGAACCGGATTAAAAGAATTGTTTTGATAGCTTTTTGTTGCTTTGTACTGTAATAACGGTTTGCCTCATGTTTTTCTAGATAGAGTGATATCTATGCTTGATTTAATTAGTTGTTCATTCTTGATGGAAAGTGATAAAGAATGTAAAGCCGGAATTAGTTGATAATTAATTGTCTAAAGATAAAGAATCATGTAAATGAATCTGGTTGTTTTCGTTGTTATAGTTGTTATAATTTGATGTTAATCAAATTGGCATAGTAAACATGTTAAACCTTTTTTGATAGCTTACTGAATAGGTTTCTCGAAATTGGATCCTACAAACTGAATCTGTTAATTCAAGAGGGACTAAAGAACTGGTTGGTTGATAAAAGAAAACACTTGGTAGGGTTCTTAGTTACCCTCTTGTTCTTAAGGCTGAGTGCCTTGTGCTTTAGAGACATGAGTGCTCATTATGTATGAAGGCCGGATGCCTTGTTAAAGGTCCAAGAGCCCATTTGATGTGATGTTTTATTTCCCACTGCTTGTGATGTGATGTGACCCCGGAGGGGTGTTGTGATATGTGGAGTCAGGGAGGCCTTGTGGTTGTGGGAGCGGATGACGCCTAGAGTGGCGAGATGTATCGTTTTATGCATGTGGGTGTCAGGGAGGACATTGGTGATGATGGAATGGGATGGATTTAGTTATTGGATGCTTGGTAATTTGACTGAATGTTTATCTTCTTTACTTTACCCCACTGCTCCAGGTAGTTGGTCTTGCTTACCCTTCTTTCGAAGGAGGCGAAGACGCGTGGGGTATGCCACGTGCTTTCCGTGTCTAGCTTCTCGAGGGAGGATGGGTCTACGCTCTTTCTATGGGCGGCAAAGACTCGACGGGTAGTACATATACTAACCGTGTTGAGCCCCTTGTGTTTAGAAGCATAGGTTACTTTTATAGAATGCCTGGGAATATGGGAAAGTAATATCTGTAATTAAAGATTGATTAAATGCTGATAATCCACGGGGATAGAGATGCTGGAATTTAATGGTGATGTTTTAAATTTTAAAGGAACGGTTGATATTGAATGTGATGCCAATGAAGTTTAATGTGGTTGTGTTCATGGTTAATTAATGTGCAAATAGTTAATTAACGTAAAGTGGAATTGACGAAAAAGGGAATGAAGTAATCTAATGAAGTTATTTAATTGGTTGTGTGCTTATAGGATACCTAGTCTTAGAAATAGTAGCCCAGAGTCTGAGAGACGTTAGCTGTAGCTGAGACTAAGACTAGGTTATGCCCATAGTGTGGTTCTGAGTTATATATTCTGTACTTTTTGTGTTTATATATGCTACTCCACCCTGTCAGTAAGGGAAACTGACACCCTGGGGATTCTGAGCCCTGGGGGTGTTTTCCCCAACATTCTAATGGGAGGTTGAATGGCTGACTACCCCCTCTAGCCCCGCTCTCTTCTCTTGGTAGATACTAGTGCCATTAGCACAGCAGTTAGTTTTCCTCATATATGTGTGTAGAGGGTTGTAATGTCTTGTGGTTATTTCCACACATATATTCTGGATATAGTATCCTATAGACTACTATAGGTGTAATGTGTATAGGTTGTGATGGATTGAGGATCCTTACTCGGCGTATACGCTGTAATGGCTTGAGGTATAATACCTGACGTATGATACACATTATGCGAGTTGTGGTGGATCCCGGAAACTACCTGGTTACTTTTGGTTGTGAGGATGGTGTGGTTCTTATCCCAGGTGTCTATGGGAAAGCCTTTGTGGTGCATGTGGTGCAGATTGTGGAGCTTAGCCTAGGTATATACGAGCAAGCCTTTAGAGAGAGATGCAAAAGACGTATGTCGTTGGGGAAAAGCAGCAAACCAGTAGGGAAGTAGTAGCAGGGTACCCTTGATGTCCTTTTCTATATGATATATTCTTGTATGCATTACTTGGTGAGAGTATCCATGGTGAGGTTGGGAACATTGTATAACTGCTTAGGGGATGAGTTTGTTTCGTTGTTGTTCACTGCGCTTTAGCATGCTTCCTTTACTTTTGAACGAGAGGATTCAAGGAGGATCCTACTGAGTATACTGTTATAATCACCCTACGTATATATAAAATGTTTTTCAGGTCACTTGGATCATGTTTTAGATCAAGCTGGTTACTATTAGCTTGTGGTTGGAGGAGCTTTCTGGGCTTGCGGTCGCAGTTGTTTTACTTTATTTTGGGTACTTGTAGTTTTCCCTTTCATTTGTTGTACTTTTGCATGGAATTTCATATATATACATGGGTTTATTTTATATTTCAGTTCTGAGTTGGAGTTGATTTGTGTCTATCTTATCTCTCTCGTCCGCATGTGTTCTCTTAGAGGGTAATGCATCCCATTTGTGTGTTTATTATACCCTCAGTGCTAGTCGCCAACCTGGGGCCTACTGGAGGCGGGACTCGGGGTTCATTTTCTCCCTTTTCACATTATCGTCCCAGGAGGGGTACACTTTGGGAGGAGGGGGTCGTGATAGAGTGGTATCAGAGGTCAGGTTGAGGGATAGGATAGAGGTTGGTGTTAGGCACATGTGAGGGTACATGGTTTGGTAGGGCAAAGGTGTCATTCATGTTTAGCAAGTGCGGTAAACACTGGAAACCAGCTAAGACATAGGAATTTAGGGCCCCCAATTATATGATGTATAGACCATTAAGTTTACTATGTCTACTAAACAAGGTGATACTAGTTGTAGGGTAGAGACCTAGGAAAGGATCATGCATCATTCTTCTTTGTGCCTGTGTGTGAATGGTTAGACCTTGGGATAGGTTAACCTAAAACAAATGCAAGAAAACAATTAATTAATTAATGTTGAGTATTCCATATTCCAGGCTAATGAGCTCTAAGTGTTTTTTATTTTGCAGGTATGGATCCAAGTCGACGTCCTCGTCAGGTTTACATAGAAGATGTCCAGCAGTCTGTTTCAGCAGGTCGTCGCAGGGTTGAGGTTGACAACGACGACACGTGGAGGAAGACACTCCGAGAGTTTCAGCGCCAGAGTCTGTAGAAGTACAAGGGCTCTGTTTCAGATGTTGTCACGGAATAATGGTTGGATGAGGTCGAGATAGGATTTAGTTCGATCCGTGCTCGGATGGAGCACTAGGTGTCCTTAGCTGTGATGATGCTGCGTGGAGCAATAAGGAAGTGGTGGTTCTTGTTCCTCGGGGATCGTGAGGAGTCAACAATCACATGGGAGGAGTTTCGAGACAAGTTTAGAGTTGAGTTCCTTTCCTCGACTACAAGGGTGTCCAGTCGTCAGGAGCTTATTACCCTTCGACAGGGGAGCTCCAGTGTTTGGGTGTTTGGAATCCATTTCAGGAACCTTTTACGATATGCTTCGGACCTGTTACCCGATGAGGAGGCCAGGGTGAGGCATTTCGAGGAGGCTTTGCATCCAAAGATCCAGCGTCAGGTCACCCCATTTATGCTGAATACATATCTTAAGGTTTTGGCGAGGGAAGAGTTTTTTGAGAGGACTTTGGCCAGGACCAGATAATCATGAGAATTGGATTGCCATGATCCCTCACGAAGCAAGGTTTTGGTCCCGTGTTTCTGGTTTTCAGGGTAGAATAGTTTCTGTTCAGCTGGGGGTAGGTCCCATCCCTTCACATCTCGTTTCTACAAAGGCAGCAACTCTCAGGCCTATGACAAGGTATCAGGCGCCTATTTTTCTTGTGGTGGTCATGGCCATCATTAGCGGGAGTGCCCAACCTTTCAGAGCGGTCATCGTGCATTGGGCTCTATGCTTCAGGTTCCTCCGTTGAGGCAGATTCCACCAAGGCCTCAGCAGCCAGTTGCACCAGCTTTAGATCACCAGAGGGGAGATGGGGAAGGCAGAGGAAAACCTCATGATGCTCCTCGTCCTCAGAGAGCAGAGCGAGGCTGCGGTGGTGGTTTTTATCAGGGTTAGAGAGGTCATGTAGGAGGTCGTGGTCAGCTTCATGCTCTAGCGTTTCCAGCACCAGACGAGCCAGATGTCGTTCGAGGTACCCTTTGCTTGTTTTCTACCTTGGTGTATGCCTTGTTTGATTCAGGAGTGACACACTCCTTCATATCACCTACCCTTGTCCATGCTTTGGGACTTGAGTTAGAGAGGCTTCCAGTGCCCTTGGCATTGACTATGCCAGTTGGAGGTCGAGATAGCTTGTTTGAAGTATGTAGAGACTTTGAGCTAGTGTTGGGGCAAAACCGCTCTTGGGGAGATTTCCTATGTTTACGGATACAACCACATGATGTCATCCTCGTCATGGATTGGATGTATTCGGTGCAAGCTATCATGGATTGCTTCAGGAAGAAGGTCATATTCATCGGTGCAGATGGAGATCAGGTGATGTTTGTTAGTGAGCGAGATCCTCGGATGGGTTATAGGCATGTTCTATCCTTATCATCCATGGCGGCTAATATGTTGTTGAGTTCTTCAGAGGTTCGACAATTGGCATTTACTAGGGTCATAGAGGAGTACCCTATTGTTCTAGAAGAGGCTATAGCATTACCCCCTCGACGAGAGATCGAGTTTAGGATTGAGCTACAGCTAGGATTGTCTCCTATCTCTATGTCTCCATATATGATGGCCCCTTCTGAGTTACGAGAGCTACGTATACAGCTTGATGGTCTGTTGTAGTGCGGTTTTGTTCGGCCAAGTGTGTCCCCATGGGTTGCACCAGTTTTGGTCGTGAAGAAGGCCGACGACAGTTTGCGGTTGTGTGTCGATTATCGTCACTTAAACAAAGTGACAATAAAGAACCGCTACCCTCTTTTCCGGATTGATGATTTATTCAATTAACTGAAGGGAACAAGTTGGTTCTCAAAGATCAACCTACGGTCAGGATATCATCAGATGCATGTGATGGATGAGGATATCCTGAAGACTGCTTTCCGTTGTCGTCATGGGAATTATGAGTTCGTTGTAATTCCATTTTGCGTGAAGAATGCTCCAGTTGTATTCATGGGTTTAATGAATGCTATGTTCTTTTAATTCCTGGACAAGTTTGTGGTAGTTTTCATCAACGACATCCTTGTGTACTTTACATCTGTAGATGAGCATGCAGAGCATCTACGAGCGGTTTTGAGAGTTCTTCGTCGACATCAGTTGTTCGGGAAGTTGTCGAAGTGTGAGTTTTGGTCTTGAGAAGTCTGTTTCTTAGGGAATGTTGTGTCCCAATAGGAAGTAGATGTGGATCCATCGCAGATAGAAGTAGTTGTGTCTTGGGCAGCCCCCAAGACAATTTCAGAGGTGTGAAGTTTCCTTGGTCTCGCAGGCTACTACAGGAGGTTCGTGGCCAATTTCTCACGGGTTGCAACTCCTCTGACATCTTTGACCAAGAAGGATCATCCATTCATATGGACTGATCAGTGTCAAGAAGCTTTCAATTATCTAAAGGAGAAGTTATTAAGTGCTCCAGTCCTTTGTCTTACAGATGAAGGAGTTCAGTTTGATGTTTCTACGATGCTTCACGTCTGGGGTTAGGCTGGGTTCTTATGCAGCAGAGGTCAGTTGTTTCTTTTGGGTCTCATCAGTTACATCCCCATGAACGCAACTATGCCACCCATGATCACAAGTTGGCATCCGTGTTGTTTTCTATGAAGTTGTGTAGAAATTACCTCATTGGTGAGCGCTTTGTGGTTTTCACCGATCATAAGAGTTTGAGGTATGTTTTCTCCCAGCGTGACCTGAACTTACAACAGCATTGGTGGATGGAGTTCTTGCAGGAATACAACTTTTAAATATCCTATACACCTGGAAAGGGGAATGTTGTAGCTGATGCACTGAGCCGAAAGTCACGTAGTGATGCTGTGCATGAATCCGCTGATTCCTAGAGAGTAATGGAAGAACTGCAAACATTTGATCTTGATATGGGAGAAGTCGGAGGTAGAGGTTGTCTTTTTCATATTACGGTACAGTCATCCCTGGTGTAGAAGGTGTAAGAGTCCCATTTGGGGGATCTTGAGGTGGAGGTCTGGAGAGACCGAGTCGTTTGTGGTGTGGCCCCTGATGGTTGGTCTGAGGATGAACAACATGGAGTGTTGTATCATGGAAGGATTTTTGTTCCCTTGGCGATGCGCGAGATGCTTCTTAGAGAGTTCCATAGTTTTCCCTTAACAGTACATCCTGGTGTGATGAAGATGTAAAGATCCTTGAGGAGTCAGTTTTGGTGGCCTGGGCTAAAGCGTGTGGTTGTGGATTTTGTGTCTCGATGTTTAGTATTCCTTAAGGTGAAGACCGAACACCATGTTTTTGGTGGTCTTCTCCAGCCATTAGATATTCCTCAGTGGATGTGGGAGGACATCTCAATGGATTTTGTTACAAGTTTACCTTGAGCTCCGAGAGGACATGCTGCTATTTGGGTGGTAGTGGATCGTTTAACAAAATTGGCCCACTTCATAGCGATCAAGGAGTCGAGATCAGTGGAATTGTTGTCGAGGTAGTATCTGGAGGAGGTGGTGAGACTTCATGGAGTCCCAAGGATGATCATTTCTGATCGAGATCCTCGTTTTACCTCCAGGGTGTGGTGAGGTCTCCAGCATGCTTTTGGTTTTCAACTATGCCTTAGCACGGCTTTTCATCCTCAAACGGATGGTCAGACAGAGCGAACCATCCATACTCTTGAAGACATGTTATTCTCTTGTGTTCTTGACTTTGGAGGTTCATAGATAAGGCACTTACACTTGGTGAAGTATGCTTACAATAATAGTTTTCAATCCATCATCGGTATGGCACCGTTTGAAGCCTTATATGACCGGCCTTGCTGTTCTCCATTGTGTTGGACTGGGGTCGGAGAGTCAGCAATTCTCGGACTGGAACTAGTGCATAATACAATAGAGATGGTTCATGTGATTCTTTAGAGGATAAAGGCAGTGCAAGATCGTCATAAATCCTATGACGAACAAAGGAGGAGACCCTTGGAGTTTAATGTTGGGGATCATGTGTTTCTGATGGTGACTCCCTATTATGGGTAGAGAAGGTTTGGTCGTGGGAGTAATATTTCTCCCCGCTTTGTTGGGCCTTTTGAGGTGTTAGTTCATGTTGGAGCTGTGGCGTATCGAGTAGCACTTCCCCCGCAGATGAGTCGGATACATGATGTTTTCCATGAATCACAGCTACGTCGTTATCTTCATGACGACTCGCACATCATCGATTGGGGATAGATCAATTGTGATGATGATTCCACCTTTGAGGAGCGACCCGTGGAGATCCCAAACTGTAAGGAGAACGTGTTGTGCGGACGTTCCATCCCCTTAGTTCTTGTCTTGTGGTGACACGGTGGCATAGAGGAGAGTACAGTGGAACATGAGTCACAGATACGTGCGCAGTACCTAGATTTGTTTAATGTTAAACCCTTTCATGTAATGATGATTCCTTATGTGGTTATGAAACCTTCATGTTTATGAGATGACTCCCTTCATTGATTTGGTGGCTTTCTCTCTTTTGAGAGGTATCTCGGTGGGTGGTTTTTCAGACCCTGTTTCATTTTCTCTTTAGGTGGGTTTTGGATTCTCAAGGACAAGAATGTTTTGATGGGTATCTGATGTAATGGTATAGACCTCTCTGGTCCATTCCTTTGTGAAAATGCGATACTGGAGGTGTTCTGGGAAGTCAAGGTGACTTGGGGGTGCATTTTGGTGGAATTTTGAGGAATGTTAAAGTGCAATAGCTTTCGCACGGTCGGCGCACTGTTTGCCTAAACCGTGCGGCCAAACCGTGCAAGGCTGGTCTTGAGGGCAGTGGCTAATGCATGATTAGAACACAGTTTTCCTAACCGTTTAGACTAACCGTGTGAGGAGGGGTTGTCGAGGCAAAAGCTAGAGCACAGTTAGCACACAGTTTGTTAAAACGTGCGAACTAACCATGTTGGAACATAAAGTTAGATCCTAAAATTGTGGATCTAACTTGTTTTGCATTTAATAACCTCGTTTAAGCCTCTATACGGCCATAACTCAGGATTACCCTTCCTTGGAGGTCGAAGAACTTCTCCCAAGCATTTTGGAGGCGATCCGGAGGCTTCTCTTCGCGAATCGAAGCCAGTTTCTCGAGGTAAGTTATCCTTTTTGTTTGGTTTCTTAGATTTACCTAGATATACTCCCCATATTCTCACGGGATCTTAGATATATGCCTGTTATGGGTAGATCTAAGTGTGTGGATGTTGTTTGTGATGATCATTGGTCTTGGTTGTGTTAGGAGACGAGATATAGGGAGGATCCTTAGTGAATCAGCCCGGTCTCCTTGCGTGTTCTTCAACCATTGTGGGTTTCCTCGAAAACCATTGAGGTAGGGGATTCGTGGATTCTCTAATTGTTTATGTGCAATCGTAGAGTTAGCATGATTTAGCCCTTTAGATCACAATGGAATTGACCTAATTAAATACTTGAACCGGATTAAAAGAATTGGTTTGATCGCTTGTTGTTTCTTTGTACCGTAATAACGGTTTGCCTCATGTTTTGTTAGATAGATTGATATCTATGATTTCTTTGATTATTTGTTCATTCTTGATGGAAATTGATAAAGAACATAAATATGGAATTAGTTGATAATTAATTATCTTAAGATAAAGAGGCATGTAAATGAATCTGGTTGTTGCTGTTGTTGTAGTTGTTATAATTTGATGTTAATAAAATTGGCATAGTAAACATGTTAAACCTTTTGTGATAGATTACTGAATAGGTTTCCTGGAATTGGAACCTAAGAACTAAATCTGTTAATTCAAGAGGGACTAAAGAACTGGTTGGTTGATAAAAGAAAACGCATGTTACGGTTCTTAGTTACCCTCTTGTTTGTAAGGCTGAATGCCTTGTGCATTGGAGTCATGAGTGCTCATTGTGTATGAAGGCTGGATGCCTAGTTAAAGGGCCAAGAGCCCATTTGATGTGATGTTTTATTTCCTGGTGCTTGTGTTGTGATGTTACCCTGGAGGGGTGTTGTGATATGTGGAGGCAGGGAGGCCTTGTGATTATGGCAGCGGATGACGCCTAGAGTGGTGAGATACATCGGTTTATGCATGTGGGTGTCGGGGAGGACACTGGTGATGATGGAATGGGATGGATGTGGTTGTTTGATGCTTGGTAATTTGATTGAATTTTTATCTCCTTTAATTTACCCCACTGCTCCAGGAAGCTCGTCTTGCTTACCCATCTTCCGAAGGAGGTGAAGACGCGCGGGGTATGCCACGTGCTTTTTGTGTCTAGCTTCTCGAGGAAGGATGGGTCTACACTCTTGCTATAGGTGGCAAAGACTCAACAGGTAGTACATCTACTCAATGTGTTGAGCCCCCTTGGGTTTAGTAGTATAGGTTTATTCTCTAGAATGTCACGGAATATGGGAAAGAAATTTCTGTAATGAAAGATTTATTAAATGTTGATAATCTATGGGGATAGAGATGCTGGAATTTAATGGTGATGTTGTAACTTATAAAGGAATGGTTGATATTGAATGTGATTCCAATGAAGTTTAATGTGGTTATGTTCATGGTTAATTAATGTGCAAAGTGTTAATTAACATAAAGTAAAACTGATTAAAAATGAAATGAAGTAATCCTATGAAGTTATTTAATTGGTTGTGTGCTTATAGGATACCTAGTCTTAGAAATAGCAGCCCTGATTCCAAGAGACGTTAGCTTCAGCTGAGACTGAGACTAGGTTATTCCCATAGTGTGGTTGTGAGTTATATATTCTGTACTTTTTGTGTTTCTATATGCTACTCTACCCTTTCAGTAAGTGCAGCTGACACCCCGGGGATTCTGAGCCCTGGGGGGTGTTTTCCCTAACATTATGATGGGAGGTTGAATGGATGACTACCCCTTTTATCCCCGCTCTCTTCTCTTTGTAGATACTAGTGCCATTGGCATAGTGGTTAGTTTTCCTCATATATGTGTGTAGAGGGCTGTAATGGATTGTAGTTATTTCCACACATATATTCTGGATATAGTATCCTATGGACTACTATAGGTGTAATGTTTATAGGTTGTGATGTCTTGAGGATCCTTACTCGGCGTATGGGCTGTAATGGCTTGAGGTATAATACCTGACATATGATACACGTTATGCGAGCTGTGGTGGCTCCTAGAAACTACCTGGTTACTTTTGGTTGTGAGGATGGTGCGGTGCTTAGCCCAAGTGTCTGCGGGCAAGCACATGTGGTGAACGTGGTGCAGATTGTGGAGCTTAGCCCAGGTATATACGGGGAAGCCTTTGGAGAGAGACGAACATGACGTATTTTATTGGGGAAAAGTGGAAAACTAGTGGGGAAGTAGTAGCGGGGTACCCTTGATATCCTTTTCTATATGATATATTATTATGCGTTACTTGGTGAGAGTATCCATGGTGAGGTTGGTAACATAGTATACCTGCTTAGGGGATGAGTTAATTTCATTGTTGTTCATTGCGCTTTACCATGCTTCCTTTACTTTTGCATGAGAGGCTTCGGGGATGATCCTACTGAGTATACTGTTATACTCACCCTAAGTATATATAAACTATTTTTTAGGTCACTTGGAGCAGGTTGGAGATCAAGATGGTTACTACTAGCATGTGGTTGGAGGAGTTGTTCGGGCTTGCGGTCGCTGCCGTTTTACTTTCTTTTGAGTACTTATAGTTTTCCCTTTCAGTTGTTTGACTTCTGCATGTCATTTCATATATGTACATGGGTTTCTTTTATATTTCAGTTCTGAGTTGGAGATCTATGGTGTCTATCTTATCTCTCTCTTCCACATGTGTTCTCTTAGAGGGTAATGCCTCCCATCTGTGTGTTTATTATACCCTCAGTGTTAGTCGACAACCTGCGGCCTACTAGAGGTGGGACTTAGGGGTTCATTATCTCCCTTTTCACATTGTCGGCCCAGGAGGGGTAAACTTTGTGGAGAGGGGTCGTGACACCTTGTCCTCTTAATCTTGTAAATGTTTCGTTATGGTATGTTCCCTATATCCTTTCCCAGAGGGTTATTATAGAATCATATCCTAGGATAGTGATCCTTTTAGCAGTACTTCCTAGATAGAGTTGTTGGAATCATTTTGTGAGGCCTAAAGTGAGATCCTCTATCATCTTCCTACCCTAGGTGATGTTTTTAGCATCTTTATGGCTAACATGATATGGGCATCGATCCTCTACTTAGTAGGTTATTATATATTGATTTTTATGGTATACCCCATGGACTTGGGTGTAATCCTAATCTATGAATTATTATATTAAATCTTCCCATGTATCATAGTTATGGTGGGACCTAATTAGCATTACATCTTAGATAGATTCCATCAGTACTATCTGACTCACGGAGTGTGTTATCCTAGATGATTATTATGTAGAACCTTCAAGTATGATTATTTGGCTGGTGTTTTGGTTATGAATTTACATGAGACTATGTTTCTTTGTTGATTATATCTTAATATTCTTATTTTATGTGTAGTAGACATATACTTGTGTAAATATGAATATTATTCTTATTGTTATATGCTTAGTGTTTTCCGGTTTTCCAATTGGATATTGTTATACTCACCCCTACATGGGCTTTGCCCACACTTGTTCTTTCTTGTATAGATGAATGGCCTTTTAATGGAGTCCTAGAGGTACTAGGAACAATAAGTGGTTATTAATATAGATAGACCTAGGAGTGTTCTTGTGGTTATCTTGACATCAGTCCCCATCTATTCTCTAGGTTCAACTTTTTTCCAAACTCATTATGGTGAGCTTGTATTTAGCCCTATATACATTCCACTAATTATTATTATACTTTGGCTATATTATTTAGATATATGAATGTATGTTTTATTAGTTTTTTTACTTTTCATCATTGTATGGGCTTAGAGATGTGTGTGTGTGTGTGTACAAGTACATAGGCTAAGGCCTCCCATGTTAGTGATATGCCTACTCGGAACTAGTCACCAGCACATAGACTATTGGTGGTAAACATAGGGATTCACGGTATGGGCCCCATTGGGATAGTTCATGACATTGGTAGAGAGTTATAATAAATATAAATTCAATATATGTGAGGTTATATGCTTTTAAATCAATTTGAACTTGAGGTAAGATATTTTCGTATCACTTTTATTTCTACGAGACACATGCCATATTCAATGATTTTTCCTTTTATTTGGTGTAAATATTATCCATAAATTTATTTTATGATCATTATAATGAAAATTATGGGTATTTACATGTCCATATAAGGTTCTCTCTTTTATTAGTCATTGATTCAAAAGATACCAAAGTGTTAAGGGTTTTATGTTACAATCTCATTATCTATCGGAATTGTTTAGGATTATGTTTTTGATGAGAAACATTCATGATATACCTATAAATAATATAATTAATTTT
The DNA here is from genome assembly GCA_963277665.1 of Viscum album. NCBI lineage: Eukaryota > Viridiplantae > Streptophyta > Magnoliopsida > Santalales > Viscaceae > Viscum > Viscum album. Next base: position 1,994,003,202 of record OY728135.1, on the reverse strand, counting down.
ATTCTAATCTATTTATTCATGTAATTTTCAAGTAATAATACCTTTTTTCTCTATGGTACTTAAAATTATTGAAAAAAAAATTAAGAAAAACATATATTATTTCCTCTATAGTCAGGAATTTTTTTCTTATATGTCTGCGTTTTCTTTAACATGTTTTAAAGATTTTTTTTAACATTATCCTATTATTATTTAAAATAATTTTTACCCGCATTTTACTTTTAAAGAAACTAAAAAGTAATATTATTTTTATTTTAAAAATGAAATAAATTTCACTTTTAACTAAAAATGTTAAAGGAATATTTGTTTTAATATACATAGAAATAAAATAATTTCCCATTGTCATGAACTCTCAGGGATTTGAATATTCCCTTACGTGTTTTCAAGTTTAATTTTAAAAAAAATCCTTAATATTTAGGAAATTTATAGATTTTAAATAAAAATTTTAAAAATGAAAAGGGTATTTTCCTCAATAAATATTCCAAATATCTTTAAAAAAATATTTAATGATAACGTCATTTGATATAATTTATGATTTACTATGGATATGATCTAATAATTACATCCTTATTATTTATTGGGATAACTTATTTTTATGGTGAAGAGATTTTTATAAAACCTCATTATTTTTTGTGATTTATGATTTGTTGAAATATTGAAATTTTTATGAAACCAATATCCTTTCCAAGGGTTATGATATATGATGAATGATTTATCACCTAATAGAACACATATGATTAGATTATGATTATATTATGGATGGTTCCAAAATTATGTATCCCTCCACTATATTAGATAAAGATGGATATCAAATGAGATAATAATGATTGGAAAGGGGATTAAACCAAGTATAATAAGTGACTATGTCCACTATGATAGTATTGGGAGTGATTCTTGACATTGGATGTGATGGAATGGGGATTGAATCAAATCCATTATGATAGTCTTTATAAGGAACCATGATTAAGTAAATGATTTTCTTTGATTATGTGTATTCCACAAACTTATATATTATTCCAATTACATGCTATCATATATAATTTTATTTGATTTTATTATGATTTATGCATTATGAACAACCAATATTTATTCCATGATTCATGATTATGATCTATGATATGCTGATTGTGGCTTTCAAATGTTTATCTCATTTTATCATACCCTTATTCTCATATAATGAATAATTGATCATTGATATCTCCTTTTTCTACAATTAATGAGCATATAATCTCACCCTTTATTATGTTTACCTTCCCCAAGTTATGAATAATGGTTTTGAGTGGGATGTATTTAAGAAGAGTACTTTGTGGGAGATGTTGAAAATATTTCAATAAATAATAATATTGGGTATCTAGTCTCCAAATATAGTAGACCATTATGTTTCTAACATGGGTTGAAATATTATGTAATGAATATTCATCTATTAAGTTGTAATAACTAGGTATGAAGATTATGGGTTTCTATAACTGGTATCGTAGCATAGTTTTGTAAATCATTAGATATTGTAATTAAAGAACATTGTTGAATGCACTAGGGATAAGTCTATGTATAGGATAACATCAACATTTTTTAGCAAAATATTATGTGGTTTCCCTATAAATACATCCCTATATAGATATAATAAGTAGACATGGTTTTGTAACAGATAAATATAAGGGTGATAACTCTAAAAGAGAGTTGGTCAGATATATCACAACCATCATTCTAGTGCACAATGATTATGCCCTTACTACACACCTAGTTTGACACTCTAGTGGATATGATTATGTTAAATCTAATTTTCATTATAAACCATTATGAAGGATTTTAATAAATTAATACTAGTAATAACTTAGTTTAAACCTAAGGTTTCATATAATAAAAATAAGGTGTCATAATTTAGACATCCTAAAAATTAATTTTCATGATTATATGGTTTCCCAGTATGATTATTATTTATCACACTATGGTTTTTGATTTTATTCAATAGATATAACCTAAAGTAATTAGGTTAATGTTTAATGCGATTAAAAATAAAATTATTTTCCTCCAGAGAAACCAAATATTATGGGAGTTGGAATGTAAAATCTTTTTGTTAGGCTTTTACAACTTTCTTAATCTATAAATCACACTGATATCCCAAATGAGAAAAGGCAGGGATGAAATTATATTGAGTCCTTAATGAGTAAATATCCACCTTATTTTAGTGGATATATTGATCCACTAGGTTTTAAGAAATTTATCAGGACCATTAAAAAGATATTTTCCATTTTCCAGTGTTTAGAACATAAAAAAATTATTTTAACTAATTATCTTCTGGAAGTTGAGGAAGATAAAAGGTGGAATATTATCAATAAAATGGGGTAACAAAAATAAATTCAATCTATTGAGTGGAAAGGTTATAGGATATTATTTTTAATAAGTTTGTTCCTTATATTCTTCATATGAAAATTGATATGGAATTAATTTAGGTAAAGTAGATAGATGATGCATCCATTAGTACCTATGAGGTAAATTTTACTAGAATTTCAAGGTATGCTTCTGGTATTATCATCTTACCAAAAAGTAATATTGGTCAATTCTTCATTATCTTAAAACTAATTCTCCCAAGGGAATAATCCATAAGATACTTATGTAGTTATGAAGTGGGAATTTGATTTTTTATCAAGGTAGAAATGTAAATTATATTTACCCATTAATCTAAGGGTTTTAATAAAACAATTAAGATAAATTTCAAAATAAATTATAATAATAAAATTCATGAAGATAAGAAAATGGTATTTCCTTTATACTCAAAGTGTGGAAGGAAACATGGAGGAAATTATATCAAAGTAATGGGAAATGTGTTAAGTGTGGAATGTAAAGTCATCAAGAAATTAAATATTGAAGTGATGGGAAGAAGAAGTTCATTATTAATCATGATAAACAACCACAGAATGTATCACCCACACTCTAATGTTTCAAATGCAAGTATTATGGTAATTATTCTATTCGATGCTCAAATCTAAAGGTTAATGATGATAATTGATGTTAGAAACCCCTTAAGACCTATGAAAAAGGGAAATTTTATTTTATTTATATTATCAATGTGGGGTATGATAATGATGTCATGAAAGGTCTAATTTCCAACTACTCTAGAACTACTAAAATCTTATTTGAGTCTAAATTTTACCCATTTTTTATACCTGAAGAATTTTTTTAAGGGTTTCACAATACCACCCTAATGATTTGATATTTAATTAGCACTGAAAACTACTAATGGTATTATGATCACATCTCATGCTTATGATTCTTCTTTAATTGAAGTTTTTGGGAATATACTTCCTTAAAAAAATTCCCTCAAGTTGAATTAGATATTATTTTCGGAATGAATTATCCTTCTTTATATAAATTCCATATCAATTTCCAGGGAGGGTAAGTCACATTTCATATCCCAAAAAAACCTATGATCATCTATTAGCGAGAAAATAAATATGAACTTCCAATGATAATTAAATACATTGAAGAGTTCCTGATTCCAATTCAAAAAGGGTTTTATCTCATTTGGTTAGGGAGAAACTCAACATAAAATATTTACCCATTATAATAAGTTTTTGATGTATTTAAAGAAGTATCTTCTAGTTTTCCTTGGAATCATGAAGTCAGGTTTTCAATAGATCTCACACATAGTGTTACACCAATTTTAAATAATCCATATAGAATTTACCTGATTGAGTTGTGGGAATTAAAGAACTATAGGATAATCTTGATGGGGGATTCATTCGGCCAAGTGAATCAATATAGAGTGAACATGTGTTTTTTTAAGAAGAATGATAGATTAATGAGACTCTAAATTTATTATCGGGAAATGAATAAGATCAAAATCAAGAATAAGTACCCTCTACCTCATATTGATGATTTTTTTGATCAATTATGTAGAGCTCAATATTTTCACTAGATTGATCTTTGATAAATATACTTTCAGTTGTGGTTCAAAGGTGATTACATGCCCAAAATATCCATCAATTTGAGTTATAGACACTTTTAATTTATAATAATTTAATTTGGTATTACTAATTCAATAGTTATATTTATAGATTTAATGAATAAAGTCTTTAGAAATTATCTTGATCAGTTTGTGGTAGTATTTATGGATGATATTCTTAAATATTTCAAGAGAAATTCAAGAGAAAATAAGCACATGAATATCACTAAATGATTTTACTAAAGACATTAAGGAAGAATAAGTTGTATTGAAAAATTTCCAAGGGTGAACTTTAGCAATAGAAAATTTTATTTTTGGGATATATAATCTCAAGAGAGGGTATATCTGTGGGTCCATTATAGAAAAATCTATTAAATGTTTTTCTAGAGAAACTATTATGAATGAGATATATTTTTTTCATGGTTTGGCTAGATATTATTAACCCTTTTTGGAAAATTTCTCACAATTATCTAATCCACTCACCAAGTTAACTCAAAAGGGATCCATATTCCTTTTCACTGATGAATGTGAGGAAAATTTCAAGGAATAAAAGAGAATTTAATTATTGAACTTGTTCTTAACCTACCCTATAGTGGATAAGGGTTTATGATCATTATAGATTCATAAAATATGGGACTAGAATGAGTCCTCTTGCATAATGATATGGTGATGGCTTATGCCTCATGAAAATTGATGGTTCATGAGAAAAATTACCCAACCCATGATTTATAGTTAGAAACGGTAATTTTTTCATTGAGGATATAAGTGAATAATCTTTATAGATAAATTTGTGACATATATACTGATGATAAAAGTTTAAATTATATATTCACTCGACTAGAGTTGAATATTCTCCAGATAATATGGTTGGAGATGATAAAATATTATGGATAATAAAAACATTACCACCCTGGAAAAGAAAATTTGGTGGTCTATGATCTGATTCAAAAGAAAAAAGTTAGCTTATTTTTGATGAGGAATAAAAAATATTAAATATATATAGATTATAAAAGTATGGATCTAGAAATTATAAAGTAATGGGAGAAATATTATCTTTCCCAAATTAATTTTCAATTATATATCCAAGTAAATATTAAAGAGGCATTGTAGAAAGACATATAGTTGAAAAATAATTTATGAAATATTCATGATTCCAACCTTTATTTTTATGGAATAGTAAGGTTCAGAAACTTTTTATGAGTCTCATTAATTCCATATTTGAAGAATAATCTATTGGATGAATCTCATTGTCCACAATTATCTATTTATCCAAGAATTAAGGAGGTGTATTTCAGATCTAAAATACTATTTTTGGTGGGACAACATGAAGATAGGTATTTTAGAGTATATATACTAGTTCATGTTATGTCATAAAATTAAGTCTAGGAGATATAATTCTAAGGGGATGTTATAATAATTACATATACCAGAATGAAAATTTGAAAACATCACCATTGATTTTTTTAATTAGACTCCTAAATATGTGTAAAGGCCATTTGGGTTGTATTTATCACCTTATCGAGATAGATCACTTTATTGAAATTGGAGAATATTTATCACTTGATCAACTTTCTATAATATACCTTAAGGAAGTGGTAAGGTTTCATATTCTTTTGTATCTGATCAAGATCTAAGGTCAACCTCAAACTTCTTGAAAAGTCTTCAAAAAACATTGTCTTCAATGTTGTGTTTCAGTACTTCTTATTATCCTAAAAATTATTTTCATTTTGAGCGAACCATCAAAACCCTAGATGATATGAAGATATCATATTCTATGGATTTAAAAGGTTTTTGTTATCAAAAACATACTCTAGTTGATTTTTCTTAAAATAATAGCATTCATTTGAGAATTCAAATGGATCCTTATGATTCCCTCTATGGAAAGAAGTATAAAAACCAATGTACTTGGATTAAATTATATAAATAAAGTTATAGGGACCAAATATGGAAGTTAAAATAGAAAAAATTCAGAGCCATTCAGTAGTACAATAAGGTTACACAGATTTGACAGAAAATTTATACTTACAATCATCAATAAAATATATAATTTTAAATTTATGAAAAGGTATTCCGATAAATTTATCCCAGAAAGAAGTTTATGATATTTTTAAATAATGGGATATTGATCCATATGAATATTTTCCCCTTCAATATTCTTGATTGAGTAAGGATAGTAGCTCATCGTTTGGAGCATCCATTGAACCTCTCAAGTTCATTATGTGTTTCATGTATCTCTCTAGAGAAATTAAATACTAAATATATAACATGTATTGAACTCAAATGTTATACTATTGTAGAATAGACTTTACTATGAATAATAACTAGTATAAGTATTTGATGGTAGAAATACAGTTCTTCTGAATAAGACTACTCACCTAGTTAAATTTATCTGGAGGAATAAATTCTTTGAAGAAGCTATATAGGATCTTGAGGATGTGATGAAACAGACATATCCACATTTATTAACATCATAATGATGGGATTTTAAGGGAAATTTAATTTTAATGGGGGTAAAATGTAACACCATATGATTTTATGATATATTTCTCTTTAAATAAATTTAATTACTTCGATAACCTATGGTACACACAAACCCAAGTCTAGGTGACCAATAATATAGAATATCATTATAACCTAACTGATAAATCGGTATAGTAACTAGTAATAATAAAATTTTAAAAATTATGTTTACATTTTTTTAATAAAAAAATATATTTATAAATAATTACTCCTCCTCCAATGGACCGAAGGCCTTCATTTTTTACTGATTTTTGATAATACACCTTTCAAGGGGAGAGGTGGAACCCTTACAAGGATCGTAGGCGTAAGTATTACATGGATCGTAAGCCTTAGAGGAATTCATTTCTCGTAGGATTCAAACATACATACAACCCAGACTAACTACTTGGAACTGCTCCTCCCCAGCATATTCATCATGAAATCAGCTCTCCACCTTCACATGGTTGTTCAGATAGGCATTCCTGTGCATGCACAGGCTTGTCCCAAAGGCAGGTGCCATACCCTCTCAATTTTTAGTAAATACTTTATATGGTTCAAAAATAATTTTTCCTCAAAAATTTTTTCTATTGCCTTCTCTGAGAAAATAATATAACTAATTTTTAACACTTTTAGAAATTTTATCCAAAAAAATATACTTCACTTTTTATGTAATTAGGAAAAAATTATAATTGAGTGAAATTTTGATAATTGTTTGAAAAGATTGATTTTTCAATGAATAGTGAAAACGATAATTTTTATTGAAAATTGTCTTTTCATTTAAACAAGTTACAAAGTTTCATTTTTTTTAAAAGTATGGGGTAGAATCCTCATTTATTATTAAAGAAAATCAAATACTTCTTTAACTAGGTAGAGGGAGACCCATTACATAGCCCGACGGCCCAGTGAGAATTTATCCCATTAAATGGTCCATTAGCCCATATTTTTTTCCCAAATCCCATTCTGGTAATAGTACTAATACAGTACCTACGCTACTACAGTATTGTAGAGTACCTGCCACTACTACAGTACACTGCTACCGCTATAATGACCTACCTCCACTACAGTACCCATATTTGCTACAATGCTCGTCGCTGCTATAGTAAGCTACAGTACTGTTACAGTTCCTACACCCAATGGGTTTTGAACCCCCATTTTTAATGTAGAAATATGGGGTTCTTACCACGAATCCAATCCCCAACTACACATTTTTTAAAAAGATATTTAAATTTAAAATTAGTTTATATATATTATTATTAATCAAATTAAGGTCATTGGACTCAATTTTTTTGTATTTTGGTTTTAAAACGTTTTATACTTGAGAAAACATTTTTTTTCTGGAAAATCATTTTTCATCATGTTTTGTGAGTTTAATTTTAAATTAAATTCATACCATTATATAAATAGGATATTATCGAATTTATTTTATATTTTCAATCATCATGATTAAAATTATATAATAATATCAACTTAATTTTTTTACATGGTGAATAGTAAAAATAGTAAAAATCCATTAATATGATTAAGGCTAAAACGGGTTTACTAGGGGGATTAAATGAAGTAATAAGGGTAATATTGATAATTAAAATTGTATAAATCCAATTTAATGAACATATATTGGGGTAATACTATATCACCTTAAAATATACTACCATTTTTTAAGAATTATGATTGAGTATGACATTATTATATTTTAATATTTTTTTAGAATCCTACTATGACATCTCCCTCACTTATACAATGATACCCCTCCTTTCTTTTGTTTACTCAATTTTGAGCCATATATCTTAACCAAAACCCACCCAAATAACTTCTAAAATTATATATCCATTAATTATATGTGTGGGTTACCTTAAAATACCATTCCAATGGTCTTTAAGAAGTGATCTAAAGGTGTCCTATCAAATAATTGGTAATCATCCTACCCTGAACTCTTTGTATTTATTTCTTCTTCTACGTCCTATAAAAATATTTTATTCATAATAAAATAAAAAATTAGTTACAATAAATATACTAAAATTTTATTATGATTATGTAACCAACTTTATTGACCCTCTTTTCCATCAAATGTGAAGTGAAAGTATCGCTCATGCATATGTGTAGACTACCACCTCCACGTAGGGATATAATTAATTTTCAATCATTGATTTTCATAAATGGTTATTATAATGGTTTTAAATTTTATATATTATATTTATCAAATAATTATTCTTTTTTAATTATAATATAATGTCATCATTGTTGGAAAATGATAACAACGCTCATGTGTATGTGTGAACTACAACCTCAAAAAAGTGATTTGATTTGATTTTCATTTCTATAATACTTGGATGATAATAAGGATATATTTAATGTATATATTTTTTATTTGTTTTATAATTATGGTTATATAATGATAAAATAATATTTATCTTTCTTTCCTTCTTTTTGTTAGAAAATGAAAACAGTGTGCATGCTTACTTATGGGTTACCATCTCCATGAACGATGTAAATAATTTTCTATATCTTATTTTTATAGAGGATTATAAATAAAATGTAATTAATATATATTATATTTATATAATTATTTATATTATGAATATTATCTATGATCAACGTAAAAGGAATAGAATTTCCAAACTAAAACTCTCATGAAAAACAAAATAGTTTACACCTAGAAATGAGGATTTTAATAAGAAATTATTAATAAATTGGTTTTGAAATGTTATAAGTGGATAAAATAAAATATAATAACTATATAAAAATATATATTATATAATCATAATAAATTTTAATTTATTATAAAGTAGGTGAGATCAATTTTAAATAAAAATGAACTTGAGGTAATGGTATTTTTTTCTCACTCTTCTTTCTGTGAGATGCGTTTCATATTTAACACTTGTTTCATTTATGTGGTGAATATATTACCCATGAATGTGTTTTATGATTCTTCTAAATAATATTATGATTATTTACATATCAATATTATTTTATATCTTTCGATTTTTTTTTGATTTTAAAGATACAAAACTATGAAGGGTTTTATGTTATAATCTGATTGTTTAGAAAGATTTTTTATGATTAAGATTCCAATGACGAAATCTCATGATATAACTCTAAATAATGTAATAAATTTTATTATACACTAGATTTTCATTTAATCTTCAAGTAATAGTACCATTTTCCTCCCTTTTTAACTTAAAATTATTGAGAAAATATTTTTAATAAAAATAGACTTTATTTTCTATTTGGTTGGGAAACATTTTCTTCCATATCTATGTTTTCTTTAAAATGTTTTCAAAAATGGTTTTAATATTATCTTATGATTGTTTAAATTAATTTTAACACATGTTTGACATTTCAAAAAAAATTAAAATTGAATATTCATTTTATTTTCTGAACAAAGTACTTTTGAAGTTTTACCAAAAATGTGAAATGAATCTTTGTTTTAATGTACACAGCATAGACATAATATCTTACCATTAGGGTTGATCAGTGTATTGAAGATTCATTTATAGTTTTTCTATATATTTTTTTAAAAAAATTTCTATTATTTTGGAAACTTCAATATTTGAAACAAGTGATTTAAAAAATAAAAGGGTACATTCCTCAAGAAATATTTCATATATATATTAAAGAATTTTTTTTATTTATGAAAACATCATTTTATGTTATATTTTACTAGGGATATGATACAAGAATATCATCCTTGTTCTTTATCTAGATAGTTAATTATTATGATGATTATATTCATATAAAACTCATTAATTTTCTATGGGTTATATTATGATGAAATATTGAAATGTTAATGAAACTCGTTTCATTTCCACATATTATAATATATGATGGATGACTTGTTATCTTTTGTAACACATATTAATGGATAATTATTATATGATGGGTGGGATCAGAATCATATGGACATGCAATTCATTAGGTAAAGATTGATATCTGATGAGATAATAAGGAGTAAAATTAGGAGCTAACCAAATCCACTATGATAGTATTTCTAGTGATACTTGACTAAGGAAATGATTTTCTATCATTATGTATATTTCACAAACTTATGTCTCATTCTAATGTTATGCACTCATGGATCATGTTCTTTGATTCCCTTATGATTCATGTATTATTAACAGCCAATATTTATGATAGGATTCATAATTATGATCTATGATATTCTAATAATGGTTTTCAAATGTTAATATCATATTATTATAGCCTTATGCTCATGTAATTATTAATTTATCATTTATATCTCCCTTGTTTAACATTTCTAAGCATTTTATCTTACTCTTTATTATGTTTTGTTTCCCAATTTTATAAAAAAATGGTTTAAGTATGGTATGTCTAATAATATTAATTTGTTGGAGATGTTGTATATATTTAATGAAATAAGAATATTTTGTATCTATTATTTAAAAACACTAAACCAATATAGTTCTAGCATGGATCTTAATGTTTATAATGAATATTAATTTAATAAGATGTAATATCTATGTATGAAAAGTATGGAGCCCTATAAGTTCAGTTATGTGAAAAAAATTATGGATATGTAATTAGAACTATCAAAAGGTAAGATTATACATGTCTGAATTCTAAAGTTCAAATGGATATGGTAGATAGGAAGCTATAAAGTCTTAGTGTAGGAAGACAAGTAGTAGGAAGTCTAAAGTAGTCAACCATAAACAACCTTATAAAGAAGGATGCTGGAAGTGCAGTGACACAAATTGATTATGTGAGAGGCTTTAGGATGATACATAATAGTATTCATGATTATATGAAACACTGAACTTAAAGAGTTTCAAAAATCAGGAACTATTAATTTGAATGAGATTTTAAGGTAGTGGATGTATTTGACTAGTTGAAGGGATTCTCATAAAGATTGGATCTGAGTGGATATACTCTCTAAAAATATTAGAATATGGTAGAATCGACTACATTGGTTGGGATATTCTCTAAGTAGTGTGGTGGGAACGTTTATTTTGTAAAATTTCTAAAAATGTAACAATATTTTTCTTCTTGAATAAAAGTATTTAAATATCCCCCCTTTATAGTAGGTCATAACCAGAATGATGTAAATCCTTGGGTTGTTCTTTGTCTTTATTTATTTTAATCAATGTATTTTTCATGTTCTTGTGTAGATTGGTTATGTGTGTAGTATCACGGTGAATGAGGTGTGTCTTATCTTATAAGATATGATACATTATGTGAGTGGGTCCATACCATTTTTTTTGTTTCGGGTTCTTTGTTTCCATTATATAATTTCTAAAGGATAACTTCTGGTGATCAGGAGGTTTCATAAACCCAACATATTAATCCATGGATTTTTATAACTTTACCATCATAACATGAAACCCAATTGTTTGTACGATATCACCAATATCATTTGTCTTTTTCGATTCTCTTTTTTCAACACCAATAAACATATTTATTTTACACACAATTTAGATATTAAAAAGGAATGACACTACTCTGAAACCACTAATATGTTTCTTAATATCTAACTACACTTTCTTATGATGGTAATGGGTCCTGTAGAAGAAGATAGTGGGATGGGGATTTTAAAATTTTCATCATTAGGGTGAAATAACTCCCTCGTCTAGGATAATCCAAGCCCTGGTAATGGTTTTAGGATATCGTGTGAATAATTCAAAGAAAAAAATAAATGAATGGTTACCTCATTTGATTCAGTGGTGTGTTCAATTTCCACTCCTCATCAGTGATCATTACTTGATGGATCTGAATTTGAACCCCACAAGATCATCCATGCATTCTTCAAAAAAATTTGTAAATGTTGACCATTAAATTGTGAGTGCTACCACATAGTTCCTATGATTCCTTTGATGTCATGATGATCACCTAGATCCCATTCCTTCTATCCATAAACATATTATTATATCTCTCTCTCGAATATATCATTTCTCTCTTTAGAATGTGAGAGGATATAGTAGATCACAATACATTGGAATGAATCACACAATGTAAAGGAGCTCCTCATCTTCTTATATAGTGGATCTCTAAAATACTTGGTTTGGGTTCCCCAGACCTTTAATGTTCAACATCTACTAAATAAGTAATAAAAAATAATTACGATGAACTAACCACGTCATAAATATTATTTATATTTTATCACTTAGCTATAATATATATTAAATATATTATGTGATATACCTGAGTCATGCACTCGATTTCTAATTCCCACTAATGTTAAAAAAATCATGAATATAAAAATAATATTCCTTTTTATAATATTATTCCATGTATTTACTTATACACTTGTAAATAAATTTAATCAATAAATTCAATCCAATTATTCAATACTTGAATAATAATGATGTTATAAATTTTTCGGTGATCGATAATCCTTGGAAAATTCTTAGACCCTGTGGTGAGGCTCACCATGTCCTATATTCCTATTCAGTAGAATATTTTAGAATCTTGAATGTGGTGTTGTGTGTGACACTTTAGACCCTTATCTTAATAGAAGTGAATAATATTTATAGATCAAGAACAGAGTATACCAAGACATAAATGCCCCTAAAGGGACCAGAAATAGTCATACAAATGAAAATCATCCTATTAATACCCAATGTGTAATATAATGTCTTTTTCATATTATATCTCATAAAAAATTATGCACATTTGTGTCACCATCATTTCCTAGCTTTATTACATTTTGATCAAACTAGATGGATATAACTTCTAACTGTTATGGTTATGGATTTAATGAAGGTACTACCATCCTGATCAACTAGGAATGAGATATCACTTCCTCATCTGGGAAGAGACATATTATATCTTGATCATTAAACCAATATCATTCAACCAATTATTCATACAACACAATCTACCTCACCACAACATCATTTTTTATTTTTTTGTATTGAATCAAAGTTCGTGATCAGATGGTACACACCGATAATGATATCAAGTCAAAAGACCGATGCACATTTCTATGGATAGGAACATCCAATGAAATCAAAAACATGTTGTGTTCCTATTGGTGGGTCTGGTCTCACCTAATAGATATCACTGAGTGTGAACTTGATAAGAAGAAGCCTCAATGCTTATGAGTCCCCAGCACTTGATAGTCATACATCAACTGTGTCCAATCAATATGATGTATCTAGACCATAGAAAATTTATTTAAGATTAATTTCACAGTATCTATAGGTTCTAATTATAGATTTGGAACTTTTAAAACCTTTTGATATGATAATTAATCTATGGATAGTACCGTTAAAATAGTGGATGTATAAATGTCATCACTATAATGCTAAGTGAACATCATTTATAAATCTCTATATCCATGATACATTAATCAAAAGTTTACACAAAATTTGGTTATAGGTGACCCACTAATTACACTACCACTTGTACTATAGCTAACTACAAAAAAGTCTCAAACCACTAGCTATCACATACAAAGGACGCTACTGATCATATATAGATTTAGTAATGGGAATTCCATGTTATCATTTGTGGCTAATATACTAATTGTGAATACACTTATCCGAGTAAAATCCCTCAAGAGATGAAATTTCTAAAGTATATGATTTTTTCTCGGGTGTGACATGGTCTCCTTGGAAAGAACCACTGGTGTAGTATTCATAAAATAAACTGGTTGTGGGTATCCATTGGTATGACAAACACCAAATTCTAAAAAAAATTGTGTATCTATACCACCTCCTTAGTTTCATCAGAAGGCACTCTATACTCAGATTCTATTGTAGAGTTAGTGACCATAGGTTTCATTGAGCTTCTCCAGGTCACAACATCACTATTTAGATGAAAAACTTAGCCTAACTGTGATTTTAGATCATCATGATTTTTCTAGAAATTAGAATCGATGTATCATATCACTACAAGTTATTCATCTCCCTCATACACCATTAATATATTCTTTGTATGCCTCAAGTGTATCAGGATAGTTTTTATAGCTTCTCACTGTAGATCTCCTAGATTAACATGATATCTTCCCACCATTCATAAATCAACAGAAACATCAAAACTAGAACATATCATGGAATACATGATAGATACCACTGTCTATTAATAAGGTATTCAACTCATTATTTTAATCTCCTCCTTTGTTTGTGGTAACATTTTCTTTGATATATTGACACCACATGACATGGTTAAAAACCCTCTCTTGTATTTTTTAATACTTTACCTTTAAAGAACCTTTTCAATATATATACTTTGACTTGTCCCAAGTTGCCTCAAAGATCTATCTTTATAGATATTGATCCTTATAATGTAGGTTTCTTATTCTATGTCATTTATGGGGTAAAATTCATTTAACCATGTTTTAACTAACTATAAGACTTTCATTTCATTTTCCCTGATTAATATTTCATCAACATATAATTCTAGGAAAATGATGGAATTCCCATTAACCTTCTTATAGATACATGTTTCACTTTCATTTTTTAAAAATACCAAAGTCTCTTATGGACACATAAAAATGAACCTTCCATGATTGTGATTCCTACTTCAACCCATAAATATATATTTACATCTTGCACACTTTACTTGAGTTATTTTACTTTAAAACCCCTTCTATTTGAGTCATATTGATTTCTCCAACTAAATTACCATTTATAAAATCATTTTTGACATCTATTTTTTTAAATTTCATAATCATGGAATGATACTATTACAAGTAAACATTCTAATCATTTTAATCATTTCCACTAGTGAGAAGGTTTCGACGTAGTCTATTCCTTGATGTTTCTTAAAACCTTTCATTACTAGTCTTGATTTATAGGTATTGAACTTAACATCTATGTCCATAATTTTCTTGAATACCCATTTTTATCCAGTGGGTATTACATCATTCAGAGGGTCTTGGAAAATACAAACTTTTTTATGATACATGGACTCCATCTTAGAATGCATGACATCTTTCTATTTAACAACATCATTTCCTTCTACGACTTATTTTTATGTTAGAGGTTTGGAAATATCTAGGATTAATTTGTCACACAACTTGGTGACAATAAATCCATAACTCTATGATTCTCTAACCTCTTGAGTGGGAATACACAATACTTATGTCATGGTAACATCTACATCTCCCACTATATCTTGTGGATATTGTTCTTGTACCAACTCTTGTGTATCTGGATCATCAACTTCATTGAATCCAATATTTCTCCCACTATTTCCAATGTAAATATGTTCCCCTTATATAAATATTTATTGTCTTTCCACAATAAATTTTCTATCATAATTATTATATAGGTAATATCCTTTATTTTCCTTAGGATAACCTATAAAGATGAACTTCGTTCTTTGGAATGCTAATTTGTCACAAGGTATAGTCTTGAAAAAAATCCTCACATCCCCAAACATGTAATTTTGATAGATTGGGTTTCATTCCACACCAAAACTCAAATAGAATCATGTATATCAATTTTTGTGGTACTCAGTTAAGATTATTTGTTGATATTTCCACGGCGTAACCCTAGAAATATAATGAAAGATTTTCCTAACACATCATTGATCTGACCATGTCTATAAAGTTTATATTCCTACTTTCACTAACACTATTACACTATGGTGTATAATGAGGAGTGAGTTGGGATATTATCCCACACTCCTTTGTGTGATTAATGAAATATTAGTTAAGATACTATCCACCTCAGTCGGAGAAAAGTTCCTTAATATTCTTTCCAATATGGGTCTCTACTTCATGATGGTATTCCTTAAACATCCTAAAGGAATCTGAGTTATACCTCATTAATTATATATATATATATACCTACTATATTTATCATTAAAAGTAATTAAGTATGAAAACCCACCCCTTACCTCTGCTGGAAATAGACACATAAATGAGTATGAATCAATTAAATTAGTTTAGTGGATCTTACTCCCATCATAATAAAAGGGTACTTTAGTCATTTATCCTTGTAAACATTAATGAAATACATTGATATATTTTAACTCAATTGAGTCTAAATACCCTAATTCATATAATTTTTATAAATAATTCTCATTTAAATGTCCAAGAATAAAGTTTCCTAGGCAGTTGTTATATGAGATTTGTTCACTAGTTTTTTCATTTTTTTCCATTCCATGATTTTTTAGTTCAATTATATATAATCCATTGTTAAGATATACCAAACCATAACATATTTTATCCTTATAAAAGTGGCAAAAATTATTTCCTAACTTAAAATAAAATTCTATAATATATAGAATTGACACTAAGATTATGTTACTAGTTACAGAAGGTACATAATAACAATTATTGAATTAAGAACCAAAACCCTAGGCAATGTAAGGTGATAATATCAAACTACCAAGGCTGCTAAACTCACATCATTTGTATAATTGAGATCAATTTTTCCTTTCTCAATATTCTTGAATCTACTTGGCTACAATATATGAATATAAATGTGTGATTCATAATTCGTATTAAATAAAAAACTTGTAGATAAAGATAGATTAAATTCAATGAAGAAATACCTAAAGTGGAATAATCACATTTATTATTCTTCACATCACTTCAGTTGTTCTTCTAGTGTCCTTTTTTCTGCATGAAGAGTATACATCCTCCTACTCATTTCATTCCTTCTATATCATTGTATATTTGGAACGATGGTGCTTTGGTGTCTTTGACTTGGATTTATCCGTAGATGATTAATCCTTGACCTTCCTCCTCTTATTCACCATAAGGACTAAAGATTTTTTATTCTCTGTATCCTTTTCATCATAGTGAACTAAATCCAAAATATCTAGAAGTTAATTTTTATTGTTATTAATATTATAATAAATAATAATATTTGAGAATCATAGTAGTAGTAAAGAAATAATGAGATTATTTTATAGTTCTTGGTTTAGTTTGAACCCAAGGGCTTTAAGTATCTTAATGAACCCTTCCATTTTGAGTACATGATGTCTTGCTTGATTTCATTCTACTATCCTATACCTATACAATGTACTACATATATCATACCTTTTTTGCATTTATTTATCCTAATATAGTTCTTGGAGATGAGTATACATCTTAAAGGCATCTTCACCCTCATAGATTTTCTACGGTTGACTGGATATAGATGAAAACATGACACATTTTACATCTAGTGCATCATCAACATTTATTTACATTCATTTATCCACCTTTCTAGTACCCTGAGGAGGCTCAGTAGAAGCGAGGACTTCGGCACATAAATCTTCCTCTCTTGCAATACTACTATGCTCTATCACCAATAATACTCTGGAAAGTTATAGTCGTTTAGGATATTTTTTTATCCAATATTGAGAATAGTGATAATGTACTTTTTTTGTTTTTAATTTCCATTTTATCTACAAAAATAATTTATCACTTGTTAATTTATCTTGATTACCTTTTTAAAGAAATTATTAATTAATTATTAAATAATTAAATGTCTCCCTCTATTTTTATAACACTATAATGGCCCTCACTATTAGGTTTGGAACACTATGTACCTTGATTATTCTAGTAGAAAGGACCCTTGAAATATCTTCTCATAGTCTACAAGATTTTTCTACACCGCTACTTGAAGTGTTTATGGTAGCCATTTGACTGGTCAATGACATTAACTTGAAACTCTATGATCTATTGAGTGAAGTACTAGGTTCTAAATTCATAGAAATGATTTAATAAATTCTTTCATATAAAGTTTAAATAATCTATATTTGGCTAATTCTTTTATTATGAATTCAGTTAAGTTAACCCATCACCCTTATAAGAACTCCCCAGTAGCTTGAGGCACCTTCAACTTTTGATGATGAGCACCCCGTATACCTAGTTTTCATCAAATTCAAAGTAAAAAAGTTGATTTTAAAATTAAGATATATTTATGGTGTTTTTAATATTTTCAATTAATGTGATAATCTTATATTATGTATTTGTATACTATGTTGTTTCACTCACAACTGTACATTCATTTAATAGAATACATTCATTGTATCTTTATGCATTTTATCTCTTCATTATTTTATGTGTTATCACAATAATTAAAATGCATAAAGTAATAAATAGTTCATAGAGGAAATAAATTACCTAACTAGTCCTAAGAATATAATAATGGATGATCCACTTAAAATTAATGGATAAACCATGACCTAGGGGTATCATACCAGAGTCAGGTCTTGACTCAGGATGCATCTCATCCCCGGTCCAGTGTATCTATGTCTCATCTGAGTTAGTGCCCCATATTAGAATAGTCCACGTCTTACTTCATCAATATAAAAATAAAAGTATACTCACATGTAGGTGTGGGGGTTTTGGGAATTGAAAATAAAAACAGTGATAAATTGATGGATGTGCAAACCCTTATATATATTGAACAAAATGAAGACTATGTGGAAACCATCATATAATTAACTTCTAATTACCAACATTAGAGGAAATAAATAATTAACTAAATTATCTAGATATACATTAGTTTGTTCAATCGCTCAAGACCAATTAGTATGAAAATTAAATGACGATAAAAATAAATTTCAATAATTTTAAATTCTAGTGCTTAAGTATAAATTTAATGAATTATACAATTCAAATAATTTATAATCTTCAGTCCAAAGATTAATTTAATTAAAATTAAAAAAATAAAACTAACCAATTAATTTAATTAAATTCCAAAATTAAGTTAATTATTAAATTAATAAAATGATATTATTATTTTTTAGACCAACAAATTAATACATTGGTTTTTTAGTTGAATTAAAATTGTTTAAGGCCCAAAATTCTTTCCCATGACCATAGAGGGCCAAGTCAAACCCATGCATTCTTGTTCCGAGAAAAGAAAATCTAACACAGGGCCTTCACATATCAGGAAGACCCATTGAATGGATATTTCAGGTCAGTGAGACTCATTTTTATGAGTTTTAGGTCAGTCCAAAACTGTTTTTAATGTAGGATTCCCGATATGGGATTTTGGAATCGTAAGTCATTGATCAGACGAACCCGGGTTTCCTTATGGGAACTGGCGGAGAGGTTGAATGCTAGATCTATAAATCACAATAGCATCATATGATAGCACTGTGATTGATTTAATGATGGGGAGGTGAGTCATGTGCAGGCAGAGTTAGGTGGGGGAAGTGGGGCCAACCGGGGTCGACGGTGATACCCCTAGAGGTCAAACTGAATAGGATATGAGGTCAGAGGTGGTGCCCCTGGTGGTCTAGAAAATAGCATAGGAGGTTCATTGGATCATCAGGACACTGGTGGGAGCTCAACCACAACTGTAATATTTAGGTCGACTTGAAATAGGAAGAGACCCATAGGGGGTTTGTCCATAACTAAGGCGGAAATAGGGAACTATGGTTGTGGTAGGGAAATGGGCACGTGGATAGCTCAAATAGGGAGTCTTTTCCAAAGAAGAGACCCATGGATACTCATGTCGAGGCAGGGAGGAGGTTTTCCATGGAGGGGGTATTCAATGAAGGTAGAGGATAAGAATTTTATTTCTTTAGAATCCAATCTTCCTTTCCTATTTTTTTATATTTTTTTAAGTTTTACTTCCATGGGAAGCTAATTGAAGGAGACTTCCATAACACCCCCCCCCCCCATTTGATTCAAGATTATCAAAAAGGATATGATTTTATCCTTTTGAAAACATCTATAATTATTTTATTGTTATTATTTACAAATCTTCCATAGGAATCATTCAACATACTAGAGAAAAAATTGTTCTGTATGGTGGAATTCTAATCATCGGATTTCAGATGGATATAGACTAGAAATGGATCACCCAAAATTAAAAAACTCTAATAGATATATATATTATTCATTAAATTTTAAATTGAAACAATTGTGTTTTTTGAACCATATTAATAATTTTGGATGGTAATAACTTGTTCATACGAAATTGGATTGATGCACGATCTATTCTGTTGGGACTTAATTCAAGATATCTACTTAATTTAAGTAAAATTAATTCTTTTCTTGATAGATAAAATTCACATGATCCCTCTAATACTAATTGAAGGTTTCAAGACCCATAATGGAATATGTTGGGTTAGGTATTTTATAATTTTCATCACCACTATGACATAACTTCATCATCTCTGATGATCTGAGCCTCATTGGAGGCCTAATAATATCATGTCAGTAATTCCAAGAAGAAAAATAAATAAATTATTACCTCATTTGATTTAGTGGAGTGTTTGAATGTGGATTGTCATCAGTGATCATTTCTCAAATAATCTGAAGTAGAACTCCTATATATTGTCCATACACACTATAAGAATCTATGAAAATGTCGATCGTTGAATTTTGGGTACTACTGCAGAGCTCTAATGATTCATTAAATGTCATGAAAATCACCATGATCTTGTGCCTTTGTTCTGTGAAGGAATAATTAGATCAATCACTAAGATATATCCTTTCTATCACAAGGATATGGTAAAAGATAGGATATCTCGATCCATTTGACTGAATCACACAATAGAATTGAGCTCCTCATCTCCTAATATACTAGATATCTAAAATGCTTGATTAGAGTTCCCCAGCCCCTATATATTTAATGTCCAATAAATATGTAATAAATAAGAAATTATGAAAAAATAATTACATAATAAATATTAATTATATTTTATCACATAATCATAATATATATTAAATATATTACATTATAAACCTGATTCATATACTCAACTCCTACTTCCCACTAATATTAAACAAACCTTTAAAATTAAAATAAAATTCGTTCGTATAATATTATTCCTTGTATTTACTTAAAAACATTAAAATACTTATAATAAATAAATTCAAACCAATTATTCTAGACTCAAATAATATTGATTTACATTTTTTTTATTGATATAGTTTGAAAAACTCTCTTACCCCATGGTGGATCCCACCATGGCCTATATACCTATTCAGCATAATTGGGGAGAATCTTGAATGTTTTATTATGTGTGGCCCTCTAATAGTTTAACTCAATATAAGTAAATAATATTTAAAGACCAGGATCATAGTCTAGAAACCCATCAAAGCCCCTAAAGATACAAGGAATAGTCATAGCAATGATAACCAACCTACGAACTTGCACTATGTCATATAACCTCTTTGTCATAGCATGTCTTATAAAGTAGAATGTACATTTGTATTTTCATTAGTTAATTGCTTTATTATTTTTATATATAACTGGACATATTTACCTTATGACAATCATGGTCATGGATTTAATGATGGTACTTCCATCCTAATCTACTTGGCCTGAGATATCGCTTTCACTTATGGATAGTGAAAAACTCTATCTTGTTCAATAAACCAAATTCATACCACCAATGATGTACCTAACACAACCTAGCTCTCCCCAACTTTAATTCCATGGTTTTTTCATTGCATCAAAGTGCATGATTAAAAGTTACACACTAATAATGTTCTCAATTCATGAGACCAATACACATGTTTGTAGATAGGAACACCCAATGACACCAAAATCTTGTGGTTTCCTATTGGTGAGTATGTCTTCATGATCTCGCATACTAGAGAACACCAAGTCTGAACTTCATGAGAATAATTCTCACTGATTATGATCCCCCAACAACTAATAGTCAGACATCAAATGTGTCTAGTAGGTATGATATATCTAGACCATAGGTTATTTATTTAAGATTAATGATTGAGTATATCGAGGTTATCATTATAAACTTGGAACTATGATAACATTTTTATATAATAAATAAGCTACAAAAATTACCATTAAAATAGTGGACACTTAAATATAATCACTATAATGGTGAGTTCATATCATGTATAACTCACTGTAACCAAAGATATGGTAATTGAAATTACATACATGAGTTGGATCTCGAATACCAACTTATAATAGTTTAATGATAGATTAGGTGGAAGATAATTAAAAAATTAACATATTAATGATTATTTTCCATGTAGAGGAAGATTATTTTTATCATATAACCATATATATTATATATGTATACCACATAAAACAATATACACCAAATGCATACACAAAAAAGTTTTTTTATATACAGGTTGTTCTCAACCACTGGTTATAACATACCATATAATATGGTGAGTGTGTGTGTGTGTGTGTGTGCCATTTATATATATAATATTTATGACATATATCATACATTTTAATCAAGATCCATCAAAAGTGTAATAATATAAGGCTATCATAATAAGAATATACATGCCTATCTTGTTTTTTATAAGGGGTGTTCAATAAATATTTCTCTGAAGATGTGTTTAGATTATTTTTTTGAAACCTTTTAAATTATGTACTAATAATAGAAAGAGACAAGATTATTTTAGAAAGGTTTATTTTTTTAAAAAAAACTTTATAAATACCTTATATCTTGAGTAAATATATTTACATTTTAGATAGCTTGGATTCAACTTTAATTAGTAAACTTATTGGTGATTATTTTCCTCTGACTAACATATTGGATTTGTGGTTCTTTTAAATGTGTGTATTGTATATATTTATGATCCTTAATAAGATGACTAAATTGGTAAATAAATTAAAGTGAAATTTCTTATATAATTATATCAATCCTTGAATATCATCATATGAAGTTAATTTAATTTTAATCATTTCATATGTATTTTAGTTTTTTTGGATGCAGGGGTGGTTGGTAAAGATTGAGAACTAAAATTTGAGAAAATATAAGAAGTGGAAAAAATATTTCATAAGTATCAAATCATCATTGTAACCATGATGGTGGGTCAATATATTTATGGTTTCCTTTCCAATGGGTCACCTAGTCACAACAAAAAGGTAGTTTGTGGGAAATATGGACCTAATGGTTTCCTCAACTAATGAGAAATATCACAATCTATTTTAAAATGAATGTATTATTTAACTAAGTGAAGTAAAATTGATATTATAGGTCATTAAAACAAGAATTAAGTACTTAAAATAAATCATTATAGTTTAAAATAAAAAATAAAAATAAATAAAATTGAACTAAATTTGGGGGGGTTGTTTGAAGGATTTTGGAATAAATCTATATAGGCAAGAATAATTTTTATAAAATAGTTTTAGGAAGTGTGATAAATATATTATATACATTAATTTAATTATTTAACATTATCCATAAAATTAAAATCCATTTAATTATAATCTGTTAGTTTCTTATCCTACAACCCTATGGAAATCAATGAAACAACTAAAATGAAAAAAATAACCTCAAGCTATCTCTAGGATGTGAAATTAATGCAATCTTATTTGATTGTCACCCCAAATTTTCCTTATATTTAGAATAATACTAGGTAATTATATCCATTCTATAAATGATTAAGAATTTATTTTTAAGTATTATAATTTACCTATACAATTAAATTCCTTGATTCGTAGTTTTAATATTTAAGGTTGCACTCTCATTATATATACTTACTCAACATCACATGATAAGTTTTAATCAACAAAATGATTTATAAATTAAAAATTAAAATCATATATTATAATTTAATAAATTATATTATAAATCAAGAATCAAAATAAATAAGTGAATGAGGTAATGATTAGATCGGTTTATAAAGAAACTACTTTTTTATGGTAAAAGTAATCATCTCACAAACACTTTGTATACAAAAAGGATTACAAAGGGATAAACCCAATAAATTATGTGGTATTACTATGAAAAAATTGGGTGCTTTATAGAATAATAAAATTGAATATGAAAAATAAATATAATATAAAATTTGGATTTTATTACAAGAAAAAAATCATTACATCACGAAAGGGGGAGGCGAGCCTTATAGATGAGATCCTAGAATTAGAGATTCCCTCCATCAATGGTACATATAAAAGAAAAGTTAATCTACTCCTAGACCTATAATATTAATCCAACATTATCCAATAGTGATTTTTATAATTTTATATAAGGATTGATGTCAAGGGTTAAAAGTAGTTACAAGTGTGAATGGAAAAATTCAGCTCAATATTTTACTCTAAATTTCACCATCTTATTGAACTCAAAATAAATGAAAAATCTACCAATATGTAAGAGTAGTTTGGTCAAAATTGATTCTTATAGATTCTATGAAAATTTTATCCCAATAAAATCTCAAAAATATTAATATATTATCTAAATGGTGAGGTGTAGTCCTTGTTGATGAGTCCAATCTAGCATTGATGTCATAACCCATTTTCACTATTTAAATATATTATTTGGAATGAATGAGTCTAGTGAACATTGAATCCAAATGATTAAATAATACTATCATAATATTTAAAACCAAAATAATTCACATAAAATAATTATATAAAAAATAATGGAGTTAATTTTAAAGGGTTAAAACTAAAATTTTCATTTAATTTTCATATACATGTTATAATACATATTTTTTCACAAATAAACATATTTTTAATAATTTGGGGAAATTATATAATTTATTATCAAAAAGAATTATTTAAAATTTTGATTTATCAACTTCCCCAAACTAACCCTTTTCACCCCTAAGAAAAGAAACATTTCATTTATAATGGTAATATATACATATTGTAATTTCTCAATCCAGGAATTTAATGTAAGAAAAGAAAGAACTTCATTAAGGAGTTTACATAAATAAATTTGAATTTAATTATCTCATGAATTACATAAAAACAAAATATTGTGAAATTTATGGTACTAATAATAGTAAAAGATTTTATGATTCCACTATGTTAATAATTCACCATGTGTTTTGTGGTTACCATTTAATTCTTGTCTTTCCACTCTTTATTTAAAATATTTAGGTCAAGTTAATTTCTTATAATTACTTTGTTCTTTTCCAATGATCATATTCTCACACATTGAAATAGAATTTCAAAACCCAATCACTTAATAATTTATAATATTAAAACATCTATCTCTCTAACAAGATATCCCCATATGTTATAAATTTCATCACTCCCCACTTTATTCATTTTTTCAAATTTTTTTTGAGCAGGCATACAGGAGTCAGATAATATTTACACATGTATAGATCAATTTGATATAGTTATTAAACTACTCATAGAATAAATGAAAAAATGGAAAAACCATTAATTTAATACCATGATAATTTAGAATATATTTATCTTTAAATAAATTTTATTTCTTTTTTATCTTGCATTACACAGAACACTGATTTTAAACGAACAATAATATAATATTAAAATATTATTATTTAATCATGGTGGGTATAACCATTCTATTAAATTATAAGGTATGAATAGTATTATATACTTTGAAATATATATATAAAGGTCCTACTCAATATAAATTTATTTAAAAGTACTTAATAAATAATCACTCAACCTTCATAAAGATATTTCATTCTACAAAAAATATGTTTTCTAAAAATTTATTTTTATTTATTTTATGGTAAAATATTATAATTAAATTTTTAGAAGTGTTATTTTATAAAATAAAAATAATTTTTTGAATAATATTATTGAAATTTACTTATGGTGAAATTTGTGGGAGTTTTGGGAAAATATAGATTTTTCAATCAATAGTGAAAAATATCAATTTTTGTAAAACTGTAATTTATTTTCAATAAATTAATTACGTTAAAAGTATAATTATTAATAATTATGATTTAAAACTAAAATAATTAATCCTTATTCAAATTTAATCAAATTATTAACATTTTAAATATATTTATATTGGATTTTAATATAATCTTTTTTTAGGCATTAAACCACTTTCCTTGAAAATTATTTTAAAATAAATTATGTTTCTCCATTTTGACTAATTAAAATAACCCATAATTTGGAATGATTTAAATGAAATTTATATTTTATATATATTAATATTAATTAATTTAATTATGATTACTTTTCATGTAGTTTTTATAAGATCATCTTATGATTGAAAAATGAATTTCTGAAAAACCGTTTTTTTAACGTCTGTAGGTTTGATTTTAAATTAAATTCTCCCAATTTTGTGAATTTAAAATAATAAAATGGATTAAATATTTTAAATAATAACCAAAATTATTATATAATAAGGTCGACTTAATTTTTTTCATAATGAATAGTAAAAATAGTAAAAATAATAATTATCGCAGTAAAAAAATTAAAAGGGTGGAAGTAAGTAACTATAGAAGTAAAGAGGATAACATGTTTAAAACAAATTTATTTTGAATTTTAGATGTTATTATAGGCCTTAAATATCCACCACTTATTTATTTTTCATTTTTTTAGTCCCATGGATTGATATTTACTTCCCATTATAGAATAGTTTTTGGGTACTTACAAGAATATCACTCCTCCTCCCTTATAAAAGGGAACCCCGTATCCTATATTTTGAACACTTTCCTAACACATTTGTTAATTCAATAATAGAAAAAAAATAAAATCCTTAATTCCATAAAATCATCCTATAATCCTTGTTTTGATCATAAATCCAATCTTGGAAGGCTTGGCTATAATCCTAAATAAGTTGTCCAAAGAATAAGTAATAGTATTCACCAAGATCTTTCTTTTTTCTTCTTCTTTATCCACCATCAATTAAGTAATAAAAATTACAATATAATAACACCATTATATCCTATATACAAATATTTTATTATTTTAATGGCATAATATTCATTCATCTCCTATTCTATCAAATATGAAATGAAACCATCATTCGTGTGTATGGAAGACTACGGCCACATGAACTGATGTAAATTGTTTTCCAACATCACATCTCATGGATATTAATAATGATGGATTTAATGTTTATATATGATATTTTTGAAATATTAATAAATATGTAAAAGTTTATAATTTCTCACTTTACCATCAATTGGAAAATGATAACATCGTTTGTGCATACAGTGGACTACCGCCTCACTAAAAGAGGTGGTTTTATATTATTACCACATAACATGGAAGTTATAAATAAGTTTATTTAAATAAATAATATTATATTTATGATATTATGATAATTATTTAAATAGAAAATATCAATTAACTTTTTCCATCATGATCTTTGAAAAATGGAAATGGTTTTCATGTTTACGTAGGCCTACCGTCCCCATGATTATAACATAGTTCATTTTTCATAACCATAATTCATGTTTACTTTTGAACGTATAATTTATGTTAAAAAATCATTATTAAAATATTATTATTATATATATGTTGGAATAATGACCCCTTTGAACATGTTAAACACACTGACACCGTTTTGAACTAAAGAATTGATCACCCACAAAACACCCGATGTGGACATAGCTAATTATGTAATTAAATTTGTCATTAAATTAAATTAAGTAAATAGTTTAAGAAAAGTGTATTAAACTTGGAAAATTTACTTAATAAAAAAAATTATATAATCTTATTACACATGAGATAAAATACATACATGACAAGCTTGGACTTCAGGTAAGGGTTTCCGTCTCAAAAACATTCTTCTCTGAGATGCATGTTTTTTTATACACATAAATATTTTATAAGGTGTATATAATGTCCCGTTACATATTATATCATAAATAATTCATATTTCATGGTATTTTAAGTTATCCTTCACTTACATAATTCATGGGGTTATGATTCAAAATTTACCAAATCGGTAAGGGTTTATGCTTCAATCTCAATTTAATCGGGATAGTTTATGATTGAATTTACATTGAAAGAAATTATTTGATAATTTTATAATAAACCCCTTTAAGTTTATAAAACCATGGTAATTTACGAAATTTTTAAGTAATAGTAACATTTTACTCTCTTAGGTACTTAAAATGACTGAGAAAATGTTTTTAATAAAATCTTATTTTATTTCTCTCTTCAGTCAAAAATCATTTTCCCTTCCAAATCGAGGTTTTTTTAAAGAAAAATTTAAAAACTGTTTTTAATATTATAAAATGATTTATTGAATTTCTTTTGTAACTTGTTTTACTTTAAAAAAATATGTTTTAAAAGTAATTTCCTGAACATTATTTGAATGATGAAACTTTCAAAATTATGTAAAAAAATTGAAAGGAATTTTTTTATGTTATACTGCATGTACATATTTACCCACCATAATTTTATTTAAAGATTAATTTATCAGTTCCCAACTAAACTGAAAATGAAAATAATTTGATTTTTTTTTTGAATTTTAGTTTTTCAAAAATTATTTTTGAAGTGGCAAGGTTATTTTCCTCAAATGTTTCTTTATGTTTTTAAATGTATTTCAATTCATCAATTACCACAAACTTTAATGTTTTGGAATGGTTATAAAATATGTATATACTACTATTACATATATACATTTCTCAATATAATTTCCCTTTAAGGGTTAATAAAATCCTTATGCTCATTTCTCAAATTCCTTTATTATGAAATTTTCTTTGATTGTGATATGTAGCACGATTAGATAACCCATTTTATTTCCTTGGGTAATTCTTATGTTTATGTATTATAAATGATTTAGTTATATAGAGCACATATGAATGTATATGAAATGAATTTGATGGGTGGGTCTAGAATTATAGATCCCTTTAATGAATTGGGTAATGTTTTAGTCTCATGATATTTCATGTATGGGATTAGGGAGTGCACTACTATAAAATGAATTATTTTTTATGCGATAGTTGTGATGGGATCCCATCAAAAATTAATATTTTCAATAAAATCCCATTAAAAATTGGTAATATCTGAAAAATTCTTCACAAAATTTATTTCTTATGATGGCCCATTGGAAAAAAATAGACTGGCAATTATTCAGTCAGAAACAAGTTTCGCTGGTTATATTTATGACAGAATTTTATAACAGTTTTTGGATTACATTGAAAATAATTATTTATTATGAAATAAGAAATCCATCAAAAATAAGTATTTGATATGGATAAAAAATATATTTCAAATAATTAAAAAAATATAAAAAATATAAAAAATATAAATGATTAAAAAATATAAAATATCAAAAATATCAAAATAATTTAGAAAACAAAATATATAAATGTGTCAACAAAATACATATATCACTATGGAGTGAGAGGGTCATCTATAGAAGGTGGCAGAGGGAATTCCAACCCTATACCCTATTTCTATCATCTCATATACTCCATCATCTTCTCAAGATACTACCCATTCCATTGACACTGCTCCCTATGTTGTTATTATTGTTGTCAATGAAGCTATTCATTCTCCCTTCATAGGGTCTCTATAACCTCATTCTGAGATTATAGCTTCTCATCTTACTCTACAACAATTTTGGATGACTCTCCATGATCTTCCCATAATATGGATAATGACCATGCAGCAGTACCATAATAACTGACAAGAATCAATTAAGAATGGATACCAAAAACATAGCCTTTCTCAAAACCATACTGATTCACCTACAACCATATTGCATCATCAAATATTGAAACACTGGTGGCATGACCCTCAGTCTTATACTAAATCTCATCTTGTGTGTGATAATTCATAGTCTCACATGTCTCCTTAAAATACTATTTGAAATTAAAATAGATAAAGCATTATTTTCAATTAATTTTAAAACAAAAAAATAAATTTAAAAGCCATAATTAATTGTTGTTAATCACCAGTAACTTATCCTATTATAGGATCAGTGTACATATGCTTATAAACATCAAAATATGTAATATTGGGATGCTCAACTACATATATTAATATTAAATTGAAAGTTAGAATTTAAATTTATATGAATTATTAAATATAGTACTTATTATATGTCATCGATGAGTACCGAATGTATGTTTATTAGATCTATGTGTGGCCTCTATCCTCCCCCGGTTCAGCCAACCATATGATTATCTCCTCTAAAAACTATCTCCCCTTCAATATGTGCACAATCTATACCAAATATGAGATGATATGTAATCAGGTTTATGGTTGCAATATGACTAATCAAAAAATGTGGATCCATCTTTCCTCATGGATTTATTCATAATATTTTGAAAAAATTAATGAAAAAATTAAATTAGGCATGCCTCCCAAGCCTCCCAGAAAAAGGTTCTCATGCTATCATAAACGGGATACCATAAATCCTATAGACAATTAATAATTTAAAGTTAATAATTAAATAAGTTTAAAAATAACTATTGATATTTACATATCATCCAATGATCAAACATGTGCTGCCTAACATCAATGGGAATATTGTAACGTCCTAGTTTCGGAAGCCACCCAGAGATTCCCCATACTCGGTTGGTCACATGGCCTCAGGTGAATATCCCTAAAAGTCAGAGGCTTCTGACTACCAGCGAGGGCCTTCGATGTGAAAGTGGGGAAACCATGCCCTCATTGG
Source organism: Viscum album (assembly GCA_963277665.1). Lineage (NCBI taxonomy): Eukaryota > Viridiplantae > Streptophyta > Magnoliopsida > Santalales > Viscaceae > Viscum > Viscum album. The sequence goes on along the minus strand of OY728135.1, from coordinate 1,993,972,616 downwards.
CAGAGTACACAGTGGAAGTAAAAAAACATGTAATAGCCAAAGCAGTAAATATTCAAAAACAATACACAGTGGAAGAATAAAACAGTAAACAACTGGAGAACATATGTATATATGAAATTATGCATGATACATAACAAGGAAAGCATCCAAACAGGTCACAATGGTGGAAATACAAACAGTACCAAAACAGGTATAAAAGAAAAGATAAACAGCTCTGTAGCATCGCAAGCCTATGCTTGGTCCCATGCTCTCCTGCTCCAAAGAAATCAAGTACCTGAATTAGAAGGGTGCTTTCCCTTGTCTATACCTGCAACAACATAGTCTGTTTGGGCCCCAAAGCATGGCCCAAACAGGGTTTGAGACTAAATCCTAGTAGGCAACCACCCGAAGATCTATAACTAACAGTCAGTGAGAATATGGCAGGTAATAGTACAGTAAGTAATAAATAGTAACAGTAAACCATAGGCAGTAATCAGTAAGTAGTAACAGGATGATATGCAACAGTAATCAATCCACAGAACAACAAGAAGCAGTGAAGAAAATAGCTAACCAGAACAGGAACACCTCTGGGAAGTACTTGCAGCCAACCCCTTTGATCCTATCCAAGAAGTACCAATGACCATCTGGGCAGTGCACTCAGCCTAACCCATCTAGTTTGGTCATGAAAAAATTTTAAGACTCTCTGGGGAAGCTCGCTCCGTCAATTCCCCTTATAGTCTAGGATTTCCAGGTACTCTTTGAGGAAGATTACATGGTCTAACCCTCTTATAGCCCCAAGGTCTAGAGACTCTCTGAGGAAACACACTCGATCAATCCTCCTATAGTCTCAGGCCTATCACAGACTCTCTGAGGAAGCTTTCTCGGTCAATTCATCCTATAGGCTTGAATGGTTTAAGGAAATTAAAACAAGTAAAGACTCTCTGAGGAAGCTCACTCAGTCTACCCTCTTGTAATCTATAATATCCAAGACTCTTTGGGAAGCTCACTCGGTCTATCCCCTGTAGTCTATAATGTCCAAGACTCTCTGGGAAGCTCACTTAGTCTATCCCTTATAGCCTTTAGCACAAGGTTCTCACAATCATGTTCCAGTCAGTGCATAATAATTCTATAAGGCCAAATTAAACCTATAGAGCTACTTGGATAACTAGTCTACAGAATAACATGCATGTCAAGAATATCATTCCATTCTAGGTTCATATGGCATGGAAAACAGGTATAATGTCCAAGGGCTAACAAAACCCAAAGTTCTTAAACAGAACAAGGAATGGGAAAAAAACTCAAGCACAACAATTATGCTAAAACATGATCAACTTACCTCTACACAAGAATACAAGCAAGGCAGGAGAACAACAGGGGGAAAAAGGTAAACACATAATACCCCGATCATGGGTATTGGTGGAAATTTGCACATAAAATTCAAATATTTCGAATGTTAAGGCACAAACCACCTACCTTGGTGCTAGGAGATCAATATAATTGAACCATGAGGATTTATTCTTATTATAAAATCATAGATCTATGAAACAACACAAAATTTTCAACCCATGATATCTTGAGAAAGAGGGAAAATCATGGAATGAATCTCAATAAGAAGGAAGAGCTCACCTTTGTAGTTCCAACGCAATTGATGATAGTCGATTTGGAAAATAAGCAGAGGATCTGGGGCCCAGAGAATGTTTGCAGTCGTACGGGACGCTCTTGGTTGAAGAACCTGGAGAAGAAGACGATTCTGTCGATTAGACGTGACCCCGATCCGTTTAATGAAAAAAAAGTGCACAGTGTGTACTTCTGGAGTACACGGCATGTAATAGGTTTTTCCATACTCCGCTTTAAGTGGCGTCGACATCGCCCCTACAAACCATGTGTGTGGCCTAGACATAGCCAGCACATGGCCTTGCGTAGCATCGAAGTACACGGCATGTACTTATAAAGTACATGGCGTGTACTTTTAAAATATTCAGATTTTCTGCTTTTTCTCAAAAATGACCAGAAAAGGAAAAAAATACCAGAAATGAAGATCTGGGTTCTTACAAACTTCCCCCCTTAAAGAAATTCTTCCCCGAATTTCCCTAGTGAGTCGTGGAAGAAGAAACCCCGAACAACTCTGGCCACTTCGATCGTACATCGGCCTCCCTCTCCAAGGTCTTGTCCTATACTCGCCTATGCTGCCATAGCACCAATACCAGAGGAACATACCAGCCATGGAGAACCTCCGTACTGTGATTGAAAATCTAGATAGGATTCTCCTCAAATGATTCATCTTCTTCGATCTCAACCTCCTCGGGTTGAAAGACATGAGACGGGTCTAAAAAGTAATGTCCGAGCTGAGAGACGTGGAAGACGTAGTGCATGGCCCGGTACCTCTAAGGTAACTACAACCAATAGGCAACCATCCCAACTCTCTATAACATCTCAAACGGCCCGACGTACCGTGGTGAAAGCTTTCCCTGTCTCTGAATCCTCTTGTGTCCCAACCTCGGTGCGACATATAGGAAAACCTGATCCTCGACCTCAAACACTAGAGATCGTCTTCACAAATCAGTATAAGACTTCTGTCGAGACTGTGCTATAGCCATCCTCTTCCAAATCAACTCTATCTGCTCTGAGGTCTCATAAAAAAGATGAGGTCCCAAAAAAGCTACCTATCCTACCTCCAACCAGCACAAAGGTGATCGGCATGGCCTACCATACAAATCCTCGTAAGGTTCCATCTGAATAGTCGCCTGAAAAATGTTGTTTTAGGAAAACTCCACAAGAGGAATGTGCTTCTCCCAAGAACCGCTAAAGTCTAGAATGCAATCTCAGAGCATATCCTCAAGAACCTGAATCCTACGCTCGAACTGACCGTATTTCTGGGGATGGTATGTGGTACTCAAAAGTACCTATGTACCCAAAGCCTTATGAATCCCCTGCTAGATCCGAGAAGTAAAACGCACATCCCTGTCTAAAACAATGGAGTGTAGAACTCCATGTAGACATATAATCTCTTGGATATATAACCGCCCCAGCTCATCAACGCTGAAGGTCTCCTTGATCGACAAGAAGTGAGCAACTTTTTCAATCCTATCAATGACAACCCAATAGCATCACTCCCTCAAGGTGACCTCGGTTACCCGGTCATGAAGTCCATCATGACATCATTCCACTTCCACTCGAGAATGGGAAACTGTTGTAAAAGCCCTGTTGGTCGTTGATGCTCCTATTTCAGCTGCTGATAAGTAGAAAATATCATGATGAACCCAGCAACATCTCTCATCATACCTGGCCACCAGTACTGGCAGTGTAGATCATGATAAATCTTAGTGATGCCAGGATGTACTGCCCAAACTGAAGAATGAAAAACCCGCATCAGTTCCTTGTGTATGTCTACTGGCACCCATACACATCCATGGAAATGAAATATCTCATCCTCGCCCACTGTCTATCTAGGAAGAGGTTCCTCTCCTGACACACTCTCCCACAGGACTAGGCCTTCCAAGTATGATAGCTTCCTCATCTGTACTTGATCAAGAAGGGTAGAGGTAACAGCTAGAGATGATAGAAAAGTCTTCCCCTATTTGTCATACACCTCCAAATGCTTCTCAGAGAATAGAGCCATAAGTTGTCACTCCCTGATGGCCTCTTGAACTTCCTGAATCTGAGTTCTCCTGCTGAATGCATCATCCACTGCATTTCCCTTTCCCAGCGTATAGGAAAGCTCAATGTCGAAGGACTCAAGATACTCGACCCACCTACGCTATCTCATATTCAAATCACGCTGAGTGAAGATGTACTTGAGACTCTTGTGGTCGGTAAAAACCACAAAGTCCTCTCCTAGAAGGTAATGTCTCTAACAGCATAAGGCATAAACAATAGCATCCAACTCTAGATCATTTGTCGGGTAGTTCCTCTCGTGTGGCCTCAACTATTGAGACCCGTATGCAATGACTCCATCTCCCTGCATAATCACAACACCCATTCCGACACTTGAAGAATCACAGTAGACTGTATAGCTCTTTCTTGGCTTTGGAAAGACTAGTATCGGTGTTGATTTCAACCTCCCCTTCAGCTCCTAAAAGGATGACTCACAAGAAACTGACCACAAGAACTTCGCGCCCTTCTTGGTCAGGCCTGTCAGTAGTGCTGCAAGGCGTGAAAAGTCCTATATGAAATGCATGTAGTATCCAATCATCCCTAGAAAACTCTACACCTCAAAGTCATTCTTCGGCTTCTCCTCGGAAACTATGCCTCTTACTTTCACTAGGTCTACTTATACTCCTATCTCTAAGATAACGTGACCTAAGAAGTGAATTTGATCCCTCCAAAAGTGTAATTTCGAGAGATTAGCATATAACTGATGCTCTCTTAGTGTACTTATAATGATATCAAGATGGGTAGCATGGTTGTGTCGAGTGTGAGAGTACACCATGATTTTGTCCACAAAAACCACCACGAAGGAATCCAAGTATGGATGGAACACTCAGTTCATCAGTGCCATAAAAGCTGTTGGTGCATTCGTGAGACCGAATAGCATGACTGTATACTTGTATAGACCATACCTACTCCTAAATGTTGTAAGAGGTATATACGATGGTCTAACGCGCAACTAATGATAATCGGGCCTCAAATCGATCTTTGAGAACACTCGGTATCCTCGAAGCTGATCAAAGAGGTCATCGATACATGGCAAGAGATATCGGTTCTTGACTGTCAACAGGTTCAGCTTCTGATAATCCATTAAAATCCTAAGGTTTTCGTCTGCCTTCTTCGCAAACAGGACAGCATAACCCCAAGGAGAAGTACTGGGTCAGATGAAACCCTTTGCCTACAACTCCTCCAACTGCTTCTTGAGCTCCTGCAACTCAGGTGTAGCCATCCTATAAGGAGGAATGGACACTGGTGATGCTCCTAGCCTAAGCTCAATCAATAAGTCTACCTCACGCTCTGGAGGAGAACCAGAAAATTCTTCTAGAAATACATCCCTGAAACAATCCACCACTGGAAGAAAGTCTAACTGTGAAGTCCCATGTTCATCCAGATAAATACTGGAAATCTGGGATGTAACTCAACCAAGACCATGATGCTTTGTTCCAGATCTACGCACCTGGACATCCCACTCACCTCTATGAAGAAAATTTCCACCCTATGGTGATATGAAACTCACCCTGCGGTGATAGAAATCGATGATTGCCTGCAAGGGAACTAACCAATCCATACCGAGAATGAAATCATAGCCTATCATCTCTAGGACATAGAGGTCTCATAAGAAGAGAAACCCTGCAACCACAAGAGGTAACTCTCTGAACTGACATATTCTAGACATACTCATTCCTAATAGTGTGTCAAGAGTCAACATGTTAGAAGACGAAAAGATATAGAGGCCAAGGCTCTCCACAACTTCAACAGAGATAAAGCTATGTGGAGCACCAATATCAAAAAAGCGCTGAAGATAAAACTGAGGCTACTAAGATCATACCTCGAACTGTGAAAGGTTCAGGATCCTACTCCTGATAGGTCTTCTCCATGGAAAATTATGGCATGTACTGTGGCCATATGCCCCTTGATGGCCACTCTGAGCTGATCCACTCTACTGTCGATGGTAACCTGGTGACTGACAACCACGGTTGTGACCTCCACCTCAGCCCGAATGGCTAGAAGAACTCCAATTTCCAGAGTGGTGAGAAACTGGCAATGCATTCCCTGAACGTGGGGTCATAGAAGAACCCCTACCACCAGTTGTAGCTGAGAAGATCTGACAAAAATGCTGAAGATATCCCATCTTGCCGCAAGATCGGCACTCCATCGGGTCTCTCTGGCACTGAGGCCCAGTATGCCCACTCCTACCACATTAGTAGCATACAACCTGGCTGCCCGAAGATACATTCTTCCTACCCTGATCTCCTTAATAAAACTCCCTACGGCGCTTCATGCTATCAATAGGAGGAACACTGACTCTGGGTGTCGAATCGCCCTGGCCCACTACTCTAGAATCTCTTATATTGTGCTCGGTAATCAGTTCCTGGTTGACGATAGTTGATATCGAATTCAACCTAAAGATATTCACCTGGGAATGAATATCTTTCCTGAGACCATCCTCAATATTCCTAGCAAGGAACAACTCATCACCTGCTGGAATCAGCATGAAGCGCTGCAGCTTGGTAAAACGAGATGAGTACTCCATAATAGAAAGAGTACCCTGCTCAAGACTCATAAACTCTCGGGCTCAGTCAGCCCTCATGATCTATGGATAAAATAAATCATAGAAGATGCACCAAAACACATCCCAAGTCATACTCTGTTGGTGCCCTGACAGTGAGATCACCTCCCACCACCTCTTGGCGGTGTCTCGGAGCATATAAGTAGCCAGCTTTACCCTTTTCTCTGGAGGTATCTCTAGATTCTCGAAGATCGTCAGTGTGGCCTCTAACCACGACTGTGCGGCCTGGGGTCCTCCATCATTTGAGAAAGTAGGAGGATGATGCTTTTGGAAAACCCGCGTCAACTGAGCCATCTGAAACGCACGACTGATTGTTTCCTATCGACCAGTCAAAGTTCTGGTGCTCTGCTAATGTGTATAGCAGCACTCGGGTCGAATCCTCGGCGATGATACTTTGTAATAGTCGTTTTTTTTTAGTTAATTGTATTCTAATTGGGGGTTTTGTTTTCAGAGCTTATGAAATAATTTATGGATGATGTTTGATTTAACAAATTTATGAAGATTGGGGTGACTTCATCATTAGGTTAGTTAATCTTGTGATATCCTTGATCTTTGCTTTATATTGCATTTAAATTAACACCCATGTCACAAGATGATGTTGATTAGAATTCCTAAGTTTTAAGGCTTTAAACCAAGCATTAACATTACTTAGGGTTATAATCTCAATCAGATCTTATTTATGGTGGTGTATTTATGGTTCCAATAATCCATGGAAACCACATGTTAAACAAAACAAGTCATTAATCCATGACATGTTAAGTCCAACATACACAATGTTAATTCAAAGAATATTCATCGAGCAGAAGCTCTCAATCACTTAACATACCTAAATTATAACTCACCAAAATGAGAGATTTACTCAACAATTTGGGTGATTAATAATCTGTTTATAATGATTATGATGATAAATTAAGAATAGAAGAAAAAGAAATGGATTAGAAAAGAGTGGTACGTCGACACACACACACGAACGATGATGATAATTAAAAACGGATTTTCGATTGAATGAGGAAGCTAAAGAAGGGAAGGGGATTGAACTGAATTTAAACTATTTTAAGAACATAAATATTAAAATACATAAGGTGTAGGAGAATAAGAGTTATTGAAAAAGAAACTTTCATTAAAACAGAATTACAAAATAAAGGACTTACAAAATTACAAAAATGAAGAACACAAAAGTAAGTGAAAACAAAGAGAGGAGGAAAGGTCTATCAAGTGAAAACTTGAGTATGGAAGATCCTATCAAGCCTTGTTCATGGCCTTGTTCATGCCAATATGTTCTCCTCTCTTCTGAAATGCCAACCCCTCTCAAGGAGAGAAGGGGAGAGTATTTATAGCCCAAGGAGTGGACTGTTTTCATTCCCAATCTATCCATCCACTTGAATCGCCAATTTGGATATATAGACAGACTAATATTCAAATATCCCCTTCTTCAAAGTTGTAGAAAATAATGTTTTCCGACTACTCTCAAAATTTGGAGTCATTTGGACTTAAGGATAAGAAGTTATGGACAGTTTATTAAACAAAGTTAAACTGTCCATTTCAATCCAGTCTTTTTGAAGTCCATAATGTGAAAGGGTTTTGGAATATGAATATTCCTTCAAATCCGAATGGTTTCTTCAACAACTTCGTCCAACTATATCTCCTATTTCACACTGAAAAATATCAGCTCGATTTGATGCTTAAATCATGAGATATGTCATGAATACTATACTGATTTTAATTCTCGTCCAGAATGGTGGGCTGGACTTAAAAGCTTTATTTGGGCCCCTTGAACTTGGATTTGGGTCTTGAAATTTTTATCCAAGATGAAATTTAGTGTCCCACGAATTATGGTGGAGAGTTAATGTTTTTTGACTTCTTTATTGAGCCCAGTAAATCAATCTTCAAGGCTGGCCCAGTTTATTCCCAGATTCTTTGGTCTTGTTTGTGAGGACCATATGACCCTTCAAATGGCAGAATTGGCTCATGATACCTTATAATGAAATGTTTTATATTGATAGGAGAATCCTAGAAAACAAGAACCACACAATTTGGATCAGTATAGTGATAGTTATTATTAAAACATTGAACTGACTCAATTGGACTACTTCTAAAAATGCTCAAAAATTATACTTAATGTTAAAACATTAATATTTCACACAAATTATGCACATTTCATATAAAATCAGTAAAGGGAGTATATAATAAGTCATGAAAATATTAATAACATCAACTCCCCCACACTTAGTTTTGTGCATTTCCTCATGTGCAACAAATATAAAAACATGACAAAATCATTTTCACTCACCAACAAATATTAAAATTTTGTTTTCTCTAATCAGGGGAGGTTTAGACTATTTCACTCATCCATTTTGAAATCCACCACAAGTTGTTACAGAAACAATGTTCCAAAACTAATGCATTTTTTCATGCTCAAATTTAGAAATGGAGAATGTGGACACTCAAAACTCACACCTCTCAAGATGATAAAATTTATTTGTGGAGGTTCACTCTTTCACCAACCAAAAGTGAAAATCTTAGAGTTTGAAAAGAGCTCTCAGCATCCAATCCCTATCCAAAGTGCACAAGAATCAAGAGATCTTTTTAAGGGGTTTTTCTGTGGCTATGGGACGGTAGGAATATAATGTCCAAGAGAGAGAATAAGAGGGTTAAAATACCAACATAGAAAAACAATGCACATTTTTTTGAAATAAAACATGGAAGGAAATGAAAACACATATTTACAAGGGAATGATTGTGTGAAGAAAGACACAATAGAGGAAGAAAATATGAAGGGGATGAGAATATGAAATATTTACAAACCACCAAACTTCTCCCAATGATATAAGAATATAATGCAAGTCTTCTTTTTTTCCTTTTTTTTCTTTGTTTTGTCGAAAGTTGACCTTGAAACAGATCTCACACTCATATCCCAACCCATGTTTGATCTCCTCACGACACTAATTGTAATAGTTATAACAAGATCAAACGTTTAGGAAGAGTGATTTTTGACCTACCCAAGACACAACCCATTTGTTTCATTTTTTTTTGATTTTTTTTTTTTTTGATGTTGAATTTTTTTTTTTTGAATTTTGAATTTTTTTTTTATCACTTTTCAATATCATTTTTACAATACATTCACTGAATGACAACCTCCCCCCACACTAAAATGGATGCTTTCCCTCAAGCATGTGATAACACACCAGAAAGTAAGGAAATGATACCCAAAAATGAAATCCAGTCCCCCCCACTTAAATTTCAAAAACTTATGCAATGAAAATCTATGTTGATATTAGGTGGGATAAGGTATTGGGATTGTAATGTGGCTATCAAAGAAAAGGTTTTCCTAGGCTCAAAGGGGATTTCAAAAGGAGGATTAATGTAAGGGTTATGGGAGGCTATTTGGCTATTGTGATTCTCATGTGGTTCAGAAAATGCCTCTATCATATTAATGCACACTAAGGAAGGAAATTCAGCTTGAAGGTCCACAAACTCAAGACTCACAAATGGGGGTGAAAACAGACATTTTGAAAAGATGGCCATAGGTGGCCTTGGCATGAAAGTAACTGTTTGTTCTCACGGTTTGGGAAAAGCATTTTCCAAATTCAAAAATTGAGCATTCAAAATTTTTTGGTTTTGACACAAGGTTATTTATAAAATTTTATGATGAAAATACAAAATTTTTGAGATGAAAACATGTCTGTTAACTCCCCAAAATGGTTGGACAAAATTTCAAAACTCGATGGTGAGTAAGCATGACTCTTTATTTTTTGTATTTTTTTAAGTGATTGTTTTCTTGGTTTTTTTTAGTTTTTTAGGTTTTTTTAAATTACACACCCTCAGAAGAAAGAGAAAAAAAGGGTTTGAAGAAAAAAAAAAGTGGTAAAAAATGAAGGAGAGAAGAAGAAGAAGAAAGAGGTAGAGAGATGAAGAGATAGAGAGAGAGTTAAAGGTAAATAAGTGCCCCTTGGTTTGGATTTGGTGGGTTTCCATCTCCATCTAGAGGTGGGTCGGCTAGAGAATTTGGGGATTCGGTGGAAGTTGAGGTGGTTCCAGGACAGTGGGAAGGTACCTGAAAAAGAAAATTCATTATTCATCTAATGAAAAACTATAAAGAAATTGAAATTTCATAAAAGTAAAAGAAAACATGGGTTGCCTCCCAAGAAGCGCTGCATTTATTTGTCTACAGCTAGACAGTTGTAGTGGACTACCCATAGTCTGACGGTGGCCATCGTATTTTCTCAACTCCAGTGTGCTTCCATAAAAACTTATTCTTTGGATGTCCTGATGATTCATTAGATAATTTCTTCCCATCCTTGTTGGTGTGCTTGAAATTCAATGGGGTTGGAAAGAGAATATTTCTATCCTCACTTTGGTCTTCAACCTGAGGAATGATTTTATCCACAAAGTTATGGTTTTCTATTCTTGTAAATTTAGGAAGATGGCTCAATTCTGATGGTTCATTTATGTAAGGATCAGATAACACAGAAGTACAGTATGAGATCCCAATTGTTTTTGACTCATTTATTTCATAACATACCGATGTAGAGTAATGAGGATCAGTGGAGTCATAAGACTGAATAAAATTTTCAATATCCTTTATTTCAATGTTGTTCGCTAAAGAATGGTCAATTTCAACCTCACCAGTGATCACTTTATTAATTAGGGTAAAAATATCACAAAAATCACTACCATCAGGACAATATAAACACATTGGTTCAAGGTTCACTTCACATATAAAAGAATTTTCCGAATCATGGATAGGAAAGGATGAATGTGGGATAATATGATCTGAATCAACAAATGAGAATTCTAGTTCATTTTCCTCATTACCATCCATGTTGGAGCATTGGATGTCATAGGTGAGATGAGATTCCAAAGAGTTTTCAAGATCCTTTAGATTAATGGAGTTTGCATTTGTAATGTCAACATCAATTTCACCATTAATCACTTGGTTAATGAGGATACAATATTCACAAACTCCTCTATTAGTAGAACAGGAATAACATGATGGATTAGGATTCAACACACTCTCAGAGGGAGTTTCAGAAACATGGATAGATAATACAGATTGATTCTCTAATGGGTATCGCATGGATTGAAAAATATTGAACTTAACCATTTGGTCTCCAAATTCCATGGATAAGATGCCATCATGGACATCAATTTTGGTTTTAGATGTAATAAGGAATGGTCTTCCTAGAATTAGAGGAGATTTGGAAGAAGTTGTCTCACCTTCCATGTCAAGGACATAGAAGTCAGCTGCGAAGATAAGATCATTGACTCGGACAAGGACATCCTCAATTATTCCCTCAGGACTGGCTGTGCTTCGATTGGCTAACTGAATGACAACACCCATTTGGTGCAAGGGACCTAGACCAAGGTTGGAGAATATGGATTTGGGCATTACATTAATTGAGGCTCCTAGGTCTATGAGTGCATCATCAAAGTTGGAACTTCCAATTTGGCATGGGACTGTAAAGGTCCCTGGATCTTTGCACTTTATGGGAATAGACTGCTGGGTGGAAACATTTTCGAAGGTCCTAAGTTGCCTCTTATGGGTACACAACTCCTTGAGAAACTTGGCATACTTAGGAATTTTTTTATGGCATCTAAGAGGGGAATGTTGACTTCAACATGCCTAAACATGTCGAGCATTTAAGGATCAGGTTCAAAGGAATTCCTTGGTTTAGAAATGGCTTGAGGAAAAGGAATTGGACTACTAAGTGGAATGGAAGGAGGTGATGGAATGGATTCAGGTTCTTTTTCAAGTTTCTTTTTCTTTTCATTTTCTAGGTCAACATTCAAATGAGGGTTTGAGGATTTATCTTGAGGCATAGCAAGTTGCTTTCCTGATCTAAGTTCAATTGCACATACATTACCCTTGGGGTTGGGTAATGGTTGAGCTGGGAGTTGGGAAGAATTTGATTGTTGTTGTTGGCTCAGGTGGGATGCAAGTTGACCTATTTGAGTTTCAATGTTTTTAAGGCTAGAACGGGTGAAGGAGGCAAGATCTTCCACTGCACTTTCCCATGGTTTCTTGGAAGAAGAGGCGTGTCCCGGATTGGGATTACTTAGATTTTGGTTCTTGGGAAAGCGATTGTATTGGTTTTGGAATTGGGAAGGCTCACTAGGATAATGGAATCCAGGAGGAGGATTGTTCCTTTGAGGTTGAGGAACAAAAGGATAAGGTTGATGGAAGTTACAACCACCATGACTATATTGAAATTGGTTTGGATTTTGAGGAGGTAATTGATGGCGATGAGATATGGGATTACCATACCTAATGCCTTGGTTAAAGGAAGAAGAGAAGGGCTCAGAGTGAGGTTGGTTGAAGTTTCTAACAAACTGACCTAATAGTTGAGGATTGGGGTTCCGCTGAGCATATGCTACATTGAGCTCCATTGGTCCATATGAATCGGATTGATCCTCTTGAAGTTGTGGACATGTGTCAGTTGGATGAGATGAAGAGTTGCAGATTCCACAGTTTTTGACAGGTCCAGGAAACATTGATTGCGGAGAAGACGAGGTTGGGGATTTGGTAGCCACAGCTAGTTGTCGCACAAGACCTGTAAGTTCACTCATCCACTCGGTCATCTTGTTTGGATCAATTGTTTGATTATCTTGGGATTTTTTGACTTGAGCATGTGCTCGAGTATGTAATTTTTGTGTGTTTTCATCCATGTTACTTATGAGATCTCTTGCAGCTGCAGGAGTTTTATCAACAACAACACTGCCACTTTCGGCATCTATGAGAGTTCTCTCCATAGCCAATAACCCCTCATAGAAGTATTGGATCAAGAGTTGGTCAGGGATTTGATGATGTGGGCAGGTTGCAACAAGCTTTTTGAACCTCTCCCAGTACTCATGGAGTGATTCATTTGGGAATTGACGGATACCACTTATTTCCTTTCGGATGGAAGCGGTACGAGAAGCAGGAAATAATTTCTCTAAGAAGAGTCGCTTCATGTCATTCCATGTAGTTATAGAACCAGGAGGTAGGTAGTATATCCATGACTTAGCAGTGTCAGCTAGGGAGAAAGATAATTCTCGGAGTTTGATTTGTTCTTCAGAAACCCCTTGAGGCTTCATGGTAGAGGACACCACCTGGAACTCTTTGAGATGTAGATGCGGATCCTCACCGGCTAGCCCATGGAAATGAGGTAGAAGATGAATCAAACCCGATTTGAGATCGAAGTCAGCCTCTATGTTTGGATATTGAATACCAAGGGCTTGGTAATTCATATCAGGGGTAGCAAATTCTTTCAATGTTTGTTCCCTAGGATTGGCCATATCGAATTCAATTGGTAGGGTAATGATTGGTTCTTGGGTGATTTGGTTATCCCTAATGGTCCTCCTAAGTCGACGAAGAGTTCTATCAATTTCAGGTTCAAACAAATCTGAGGGATTGTTTGGGAGGCTATGGGGAATTCAGAGAGATTTAGAAAGGATGAGTAAGGTGAGTTTTTCTTTGTATTTTTTCAGTTTATGATTTTTAGAGGAAGACGGGTTTTTCTTTGTGTTTTTTTTCAATTTTTTTTTAAATTTTTTTTTTTTGAAAATAACCAGAAACAAGTGACTACTTAAAGCAACATCCCCGGAAATGGCACCATTTGAAACGCACGGCCGATTGTCGCCTATCGACCGGTCAAATTTCTGGTGCTCTGCTAATGTGTATAGCAGTACTCGGGTCGAATCCTCGGCGATGATACTTTGTAATAGTCGTTTGTTTTTAGTTAATTGTATTCTTATTGGGGGGTTTGTTTGAAGAGCTTATGAAATAATTTATGGATGATGTTTGATTTAACAAATTGATGAATATTGGGTTGAGTTCATCATTAGGTTAGTTAAGCTTGTGATATCCTTGAGCTTTTCTTTATATTCCATTTAAATTACACACATGTCACAAGATGATGTTGATTAGAATTCCTAAGTGTTAAGGCTTTAAACCAAGACTTAACTTAACTTAAGGTTATAATCTCAATAAGATCTTATTTATGGTGGTGTATTTATGGTTCCAATAATCCATGGAAACCACATTTTAAACAAAACAAGTCATTAATCCATGACATGTTAAGTCCAACATACACAATGTTAATTCAAAGAATATTCATCGAGTAGAATATCTCAATCACTTAACATACCTAAATTATAACTCACCCTAATGAGAGATTTACTCAGCCATTTGGGTGATTAATAATCTGGTTATAATGATTATGATGATAAATTAAGAATAGAAGAAAAATAAAGGGATTAGAAAAGAGTGGTACGTCGACACACACACACGAACGATGATGATAATTAAAAACGGATTTTCGATTGAATGAGGAAGCTAAATAAGGGAAGGGGATTGAGCTGAATTTAAACTATTTTAAGAAAATAAATATTAAAATACAGAAGGTGGAGGAGAATAAGATATATTGAAGAAGAATCTTTCATTAAAACAGAATTACAAAATAAAGGACTTACAAAATTACAAAAATGAAGAACACGAAAGTAAGTGAAAACAAAGAGAGGAGGAAAGGTCTCTCAAGTGAAAACTTGAGTATGGAAGATCCTCCCAAGCCTTTGGCAAGGCCTTGGTCATTCCAATATGTTCTCCTCTCTTCTGAAATGTCAACCCCTCTCAAGGAGAGAAGGGGAGAGTATTTATAGCCCAAGGAGTGGACTGTTTTCATTCCCAATATGTCCCTCCACTTGCATCGCCAATTTTGCTATTCAGACAGTCGAATATTCAAATATATCCTTCTTCAAAGTTGTAGAAAATAATGTTGGCCGACTACTCTCAAATTTGGAGTCATTTGGACTTAAAGATCAAAAGTTATGGCCGGTTTATTAAACAAAGTTAAACTGTCCATTTCAATCCAGTCTTTTTGAAGTCCATAATGTGAAAGGGTTTTTTAATATGAAGATGCCTTCAAATCCGAATGGTTTCTTCAACAAAGTCGGCCGAATATATCTCCTCTTTCACATTGAAAAATCTCAGCTCTCTTTGATGCTTACATCATGAGATATGTTATGAATACTATACTGATTTTAATTCTCGTCAAGAATGGTGGGCTGGACTTCAAAGCTTTATTTGGGCCCCTTGTACTTGGATTTGGGTCTTGAAATTTTTATCCAAGATGACATTTAGTGTCCCCCGAATTATGGTGCAGAGTTAATGTTTTTTTACTTCTGTATTGAGCCCAATAAATCAATCTTCAAGGCTGGTCTAGTTTGTTCACAGATTCTTTGGTCTTGTTTGTGAGGATCATATGACCCTTCAAATGGAATAATTGGCTCATGGTACCTTCTAATTAAATGTTTTATATTGAAAGGAGAATCCTAGAAAACAAGAACCACACAATTTGGATCAGTATAGTGACAGTTATTACTAAAACATTAAACTGACTCAATTGGACTACTTCTAAAAATGCTCAAAAATTATACTTAATATTAAAACATTAATATTTCACACAAATTATGCACATTTCATATAAAATAAGTAAAGGGGGAATATAATAAGTCATGAAAATATTAATAACATCACCATCGATGGGGCAGGAGGCGGCGCTCCCTAGAAGGTTTGCATTATCCTCAAAAAGTCCTCCCTAAACTATGCATCAGCGCCTGCAACGGGTATAAATGCTGGTGCCAAGGCTAGAACAGTAGGAGGATCTGCAGGAGGTCCCCGATAGGCCATATCCGGTGTCTAATCACCGTCTGGTAGCTGACGTACAATCGGAGGACATCTTAGAGGCATAGATCTGAAAGGTCAAAAGCACACCTTAGATCAGTATTATCAAGGACATAGAACACAATAGCACAAAATGGAAATAGGAGAAAGAAACACTCATGTTTTACCAAACACGACTACATGGTGTGTATCAAAACTACATGGTGTGTTCCTTAAGGCCATTCACATGGGCGTGTACCTCTTCCACAGCTGTGTTTTTCCCACACACGGCGTGTACTGGAACTCCATTCCCCTACCCAAGTCTCTTTACATAGCTAAATCACATGGTCCTCTGAACCCTAGACTACACGGAATGTTCACTAAGGACATGGTGTGTACAAGACAAGGTTTTGGCGACCCGTGTTGTTAGTTACACGATAGGCTACACGGATGACCCTTACACGGTGTGTTCCGAACAAACACGGCGTGTATAGGAGAAGATAACATCGACCCGTGTTGTTCGTGACATGGTCGGGTACCTAGAACAAGGCTACATAGTGTGTTCGTACCAAACACGTCGTGTACTACATGAGCTTCCCCGACCCGTGTTGTCAGTGACACGGCCAGGTACACAGCTCACTACTACATGGTGTGTACCTACCATACAGAGCATGTTCCTAAAGACTTTTCACAACCTCGTGTTTCTGCTCACCCAGTCAATGACACGGTTTAAAACTACGCGGTGTGTAGTTATAAAGTACATGCCTTGTATTCTGGGTTCTTCTGGGTAGTAGCACAAAAACTGCAACAAAGCCCAGAAAACACTGAAAAACAAACATGGAGGTGCCAAATTCCGATCTGTGAGGGCCCATACTCCCCGCGAATCAAATCTTGGCATCTTATACAAGTCATATACTTGAGAAACAATGCAACGATCCACCAAGTTCCTATTCATGAGGGACCATAACACCTCAAGAACCAAAATTTGGTGTTCATTAAAGCAAGGTACAATATAAACAATTTCTCTATCAAACTACAGGGATTATATCAAATCATCTATCACAACAGCATGCATAATCTACACAACGTCTATCACAACAACATGCAATCTCTACTGCACCCTAGATGGAATGGAAAGAATGCATGGAATGTGATTTCTAACAAGTTCCTATATGATGCATGAGATGGAATACCCTCATCTCATCGGGTTGCAACAGAAATAGAACCAAAATAGCACAACAATAACAACACAAGGCATGTGAATCACTCTAGGTGAAATCATATCAACTTGAAAATATCAAAACCAGAAAGCCGCAATAGATGAGGTAGATTGGATTTTCCCTGTACACGGGTTAGCTACTCTCGGGCACATCTTATTACCAAGTACCAAATCCATCCAATCCCTGGCTAAAGGCTCCAAACAGTAAATCAAGAGAAAATAATTCCTTTGATACCACTTTGTAATGTCCCGATTCTGGAAGCCACCCAGAGGCGCCCCATACCTGGTTGGTCAAATGGCCTCAAGCGCATTTCCCCAGATGTCAGAGGCTGTCGACTAGTAGTGAGGGCCTTGGGTGTGATAGTGGCGAAACTATGCCCTCATGGGCAGAGTACACAGGAAAAGTAAACAAAACATGAAATAGAGGAAGAAGTAAATATCCAACAACAATAAACAGCAGAAGACTAAAATATTAAACAGGAGCATATATATATATAATGATGCATGATACATAACTAGGAAATAATCCAAACAGGTCAAAATGTTTGAAATACAAACAGTACCAAAACAAGTATAAAAGAAAAGATAAACAGCTCCGCAGCCTCGCATGCCTAAGCTTGGTCCCATGCTCTCCTGCTCCAAAGAAATCAAGTACCCGAATTCGAAGGGTGCTTTCCCTTGTCTATACCTGTAACAACATATTCTATTTGGGCCCAAAAGCATGTCCCAAATATGGTGTGAGACTAAATCCCAATAGGTAACCACCCGAAGATCTGTGCCTAACAGTCAGTGAGCATATGGTAGGTAATAGTATAGTAAGCAGTAAATAGTAATAGTAAACAGCAGGCAGTAATCAGTAAGCAGTAATAGGATGATATGCAACAATAATCAATCCACAGAACAATAATCAGTAGTAAAGCAAATAGCTAACCACAACAGGTACCCATCACGGAAGTACTCGCAGCCAACCCCTCTAGTCCTATCCAAAAAGTACCAACAACCCTCTAGGTAGTGCACTCAGCCTAACCCCTCTGGTTGGGTCATACAAAAATTATAAGACTCTCTAGGGAAGCTCTCTCTCTAAATTACCCTTATAGTCTAGGGTAGTTAGGGACTCTCTGTGGAAGATCACGTGGTCTAACCCTCTTATAGCCCCAAGTTCTAGAGACTCTCTGAGAAAGCTCACTCAGTCAATCCTCTAATAGTCTCAGGTCTATCACAGACTCTCTGAGGAATCTCGTTCGGTCAATTCCTCCTCTAGAGTGGAATGGTTTAAGGAAATTCAAACAAGTAAAGACTCTCTAAGGAAGCTCACTCAGTCTACCCTCCTGTAGTCTATAATATCCAAGACTCTCTGGGAAGCTCACTCGGTTTATCCACTATAGTCTATAATTTCCAAGACTCTCTGGGAAGCTCACTCAGTCTATCCCTTCTAGTCTTTAGCACCAGGTTCTCATGGTCATGTGCCAGTCAGTGCCTAATAATTCTATAAGGCCAAAGTACACCTATAGAGACACTTGGCTAACCATTCTACAAAATAACAAGCATGTCAAGAATATCATTCCATCCTATGGTCATAAGGAATGGAAAAGGGGTATAACGGCCAAGGGCTAACAAGACCCAATGGTCGTAAATAGAACAAGGCATGGGAAAAACATCCAAGCACAACAATTATACTCAAACATGATCAACTTACCTCTACACAAGAATACAAGCAAGGTAGGATAACAGCAGGGGGAAAACGGTAAACACGCAATACCCCGATCACAGGTATTAGTGGAAATTTGGACATAAAACTCAAATACTTCGAAAGGTAAGGCACAAACCACCTACCTTGGTGCTAGGAGATCAATATACAAGAACCACGAGTCTTGATTCTCCTTAGAACATCGTAGATCTATTAAAATTCACAAAATGTTCAACCCATGATATCATGAGAAAGAAGTAAAATAATGGAATGAAGATCAAGAAGAAGGAAGATCTCACCAATTTGGTTCCAACGCAATCGACGGCAGTCGATTTGGAAAACAGAAAGAGGCTCAGGTGCTCAGAGGATGTTCGCAGCCCTATGGGACGCTCTCGATCGAAGAACCAGGAGAAGAAGATGATTCTGTCGATTAGACGCGACCTCGGTCAATTTAATGAAAAAAAGTACACAGTGTGTACTTCTGGAGTACACAACGTGTACTAGGATTTTCTGTACTCTTCTTTAAGAGGCCTCCACATCACCCCTACACACCATGTGTGTAGCGCAAACATGGCCAGCACACGACCTTTCATGGCATCGAAGTACATGGCGTGTTCTTATAAAGTAAACGGCATGTACTTTGAAAATTTCTAGATTTTCCACTTTTTCTCAAAAATGACCAGAAAAGGAAAATCATACCTGAAACTAAGATTCGGGTTCTTAAAAATATGAACTCATGTCACTCATGATCTAGAAAAATAATTCCACAAAATATAAATCCTCTATCCAAAAACTATATATGAAAAACTATGAGAAAATAGACCAAATAATAAAACAATTAGAACATAAATTAATTAATTAAAATTAAAGGAAATTAAAAAAATGCACAACTGAACATACCTATATATGTATGGTTTAAATTCAAGATGTGTGTTCACTCAGGAATATGCTTAGGAATCATCAATATCATAAGATCGTAACCCATCTAAGTCAAATATGAACTGAAAAAAAAAACTAGGGGTCAAATCAAGCTCATCACAATGAAGCATAGCCTCCTCAAGGCTATGAAACATCCTGTTTACATCATCTCCAGTCGTTGTAAACATGAAAACAATGTTGTCAGAAAATAATTGAAAAGGAGTATTATATATATATTAATTATGACTATAACCAACATGTAATTGTGTCATTCTTCATCTTCATCCTTGTCTTCATATATGACAGTGTCAATATCCTTATCTTCCTCCTCAATAACATCAATTTTTATAGGATCTTTAACTTCATCATTTCTTATTATTTAAAATTTATTTGTTAAATCATCAACATCATTATCACTATAAACCTATAATTCTCGGGTGTCATCATCAATATTCATGTATCTTCAGGTAAAATATGTATTTGGATTTTTCTCTTTAAAATTTTCAATTCCTTTCACTTCAGCAGAATTGCATAAACTGTGCATAAAATTATTTTCATGATATTTCATTTTTATAATACTCCAAAGATCAATTAACACTCTTGAATTAGTACATTAATTTTCATAATAAATTTTATGTGCTTGTTGAGCCAACAAATATGGTTCATTTATTTCAATAATGATTTTATATTTAATGTTAGCGATTACATGGTATAGATTAACATTCAAGTCTTTATCAGTATCAAAATAATCGAATTTAAACATTGTTAAATAATTCTATCCTAGATAAAAAACTCAATTATTTCATATATCATTCCATAAAATTCAACTTCACTTTCCTTATAATGATATCCTCTCTAGAAAATCCATTATTCATTGTTTTTTTATTCACCATATGCACATGTATAAAATTATAAACCATTCACCACATATGCAATATAAGATTTAACAATTTTATATGGTGGGTTACTCAATACACACAATCAAATATCAATTTTATCAACACATTTTTATTCCTAAAAAATTGAAAAGCAATTAGAAATATATAAAAAATTAACTTTATATGTTAAAAAATAAATAATTTTCTTTACTAGTGTACGAAACGAGTAGGAAAAAATTTGTTATTAGAATTCTTCAAGAGTAGCTGGTGTAATTTTTTGGAATCTATTTCTTGATATGATCATCATATAATCTAAAAATATAATAATATTAATTTACTTTTAAACAAATTAAATATTAGGTTTTAGTATCACTTACTTTAAAAATCATGTCATTTCCTCATAGTTGATAAGAACATATGTATGAACCTTGTGAGGTTCATCATCTAAAATCCATTGTTCATAAACACATCCAAATACAAGTTCAGATTGATTAAAAACTAATAATTGAATGTTCTTTTCATTTTCAATATTTCCTCCATTATGTCCCATTCAGTTATGTTTTTAAGGATATTTAGGTTGGAGATAATGGGAGCATAAATAATAAATTTTCTCCTATAAATAAGATTCTTCAATTAACCCTTCAACTAATTATTTGTTATGTACTTTTTTCTTCAATTTCTACATGAATCTATCATATAGATACATCCATCAGAACTACACTAGCCCTCCACATTTTTCTACATGTGATACATGCAATATCAAATCTTCCATTAATTCAAAGAAAACCAATGGAAATTTTTTTTGTAGTTTTTGAAAATTAAAAGAACATCTTATTATAGTAAACTAGTTTCACCATAGTCCATTTTCACCACTCAAATGTATCAAAAAAATATGATATTTCTATTAGTGAATTCAAAATCTAAGAATATAAAAAACATATAAATCTAATTGGTATAATTCTTTCCATTATAACATAATAATCAGGACTATTAAATTTCATAATATGTCTATTTCTAACATATCTATTCAAATTGGAAATATAACTGTCTAGTAGACTTAAATCTTTAATCCACTGGAAAAATAATAAAAAAAATATTTTCAAATTATATAATAATTTTTTGGATTCATTAACTTTTTTTATTTGTTATTTTTAAACAAATCAAGTTATGGTTGCCTACCGATTTGGGTAAGATCTAATCATGCCTTTATATTAACTTTGGTATTACCATGTGTGTCTAGAACTGTATAAAATATACTATCAAAATTTTTCTCCTCAATATGCATGACATACAACATGTAATGGACCACCAAATCAAACCAATAAAGAAGATCCTAAAAAATACTGTGTTTCATCCAATTTTGATCTTTCCCAAATGCATCTATTTTTTGTTGTTTTATATTTGGTTTAAATGTAATGGGACTTCATTAAAAGAAAATATATTTTAAATCAATACCTGATATCAGTTATGGAAGTACATCTCTTTCAATTTTAACTTTTTTGAAATTGTTTTGGTTCCTTTAAAAAGGATGATCAGTAGGAAGAAATCTATGATGACAATCTAAAAATAAGTTTCCCTTCCACTAATGAGCATAAATTATTATTTTTCACTCATATAGTACAGAAATGACTTTAGACCATGTGTACTCTATTCATATATTATTCCATACACAGGGAAGTCAGAAATTTTCCACATTAATGTAGCTTTCATTAGTAAATTTGGTTTTTCAACAACATCATATGTACTAACATCATTACTCTATAATAAATTTAACTGATCAATCAACGGATTCAAATAAAATTCAATATTTTTTTTGGATTTCGTAGAATTAATAATTTCAAAGAAACAATATGGCTCATTCATCAACATCCAAGGAGTTATGTTGCATGGAATTATAAATATGGGTCAAAAAGAATATTTACTACTGTAAGAACAATATAAATAGAAACCATCAGCAAAAAGACCTAATCATGTGTTATAGACTTCTTGATAAAAATAAGGACGTAACAATTCAAAATGTTACCATGAATCACCATCACAAGGATTATTTAAGCTTTTAATAGTTGAAATATTTGATTTTTCCTATTACATAAATGACGTTATGTTCTAATAAAAAAAATGCTACAATATGGGTGTAAGTACAAAATACTTGAACTATTTAACAGGAAAAAATCTATACATCCCTTACTGATCTTATATATATCATTATCATCTACATGTAAAAATACTAACTAATAACTCATTTTCACCATAATATAGCATTCAATCATATGAACATGCATGAATCTTATGATAACCAAGACCAAATTATGAACCAACCTCTTAATCTAATAGAAATTTATAGGAAATGCATTCCCTTTGGGTAATAATGATTTAAACAAATAGAATATATGATCAATCTATAATTTGACACTCCATGGTCTGATTTAATTGACATAAATCTTCTAACCACTTCAAATTTTCTTATCTTGAAACCAGAATATAAGGCATCCTCAGTAGACTTCATTAACTCATAAAATTGAGATGGTTTAAACATAGTAGTTAAATCAATATCATTATGAGTTTATGTTTTTTTGAAAAGATAGACCAGAAACCTCATGTACTAAATTTTTAAAAAATTATGTATTTCAAACCAAACTATTAGTAACTTATTTAGAACTACATTCGCCATGTTGATACTAGAAAACATAATCTTTCTAAAAACCAAAATGCAATAGATGACCCCCAGCATTTTCAAATGTTTCGAATATCCTCAAATCACTTTTTTTAAATAGAAACTAAATTTTACCTTCTAAAGAAAAATTTGGTTTTGATGATCAAAATGATAAAAAATTATTCAAAACCCTCAATATATAAAGAATTTAAACCAGATTTTTGGGGATTCCTATAATCATTTATCCAATCATGATCTTGTAACAAAGATTTTTTTCAACTTCCTTATTCCATATTTTTCTAAAAAATAGAAAATAAATATATTTCTTATGAATAATATTATATAAAGAAGACAAGATCCAAATAAAATGGAAAATTAAAAACATTACAAATTACTATTAAATATTACAAATTCTATTTTATTATCACTAATTTTTCTAATTATCTATAATTATATTTTTTTGTAATTCTATAAATTACTACTAATTTTTTCTAATTGCTGATAATAATTTTCTAATTACTTCCAATTACAATTAAGCGGTATATAAGACTGACCAAGGGATGTGAGGGAAGTAGGGAGAGGATGTCATGATCTAGCCTAATGGGGAACGTGTTACGACTACCTAAATCCCAACTCTAATAAGCTAATGGTTGGATACCAGCACGGAGTAGGAATACCAAACACATGAGAGGAATTATCCTAATACACCTATACACATGAAAATATCTCCAAGACCATAAATGCATAAATGTAAATCAATAGAAACTAATTCATGCATAAATCTAGGATCCTACAATTATAGTACGACATTAAATTACTAAAAGTGATAAAGGGTCAAAATACAAGACCAACCAAAAAATGTAGAAGGTCCAACCTGCTCAGAAAGAAAAGAATAATATCAAATGAAACCACCCATAAAACATCATGATTTGTATCGATCAATTTATACTCCACTATCTCCCTATCCTCACTGGACACTGAAAAATGCACATCATCTGCATAAGACACAATATTTGTAGGAAGGTCCCATACAAGGGGTGAGTATAACAATACCCAGTAGGACACCCCAAAAACACTAAACACAAATCAACAAGAATAATCAGCACATAACAAGGATATAATAGTCAATTTTTAAAAAACCCAAATATACTCGAGAAATGCATTATACCTCCATGTGTTCTCAACCATATTACCATTCATAGGATTCAACTTGAAGTAATGCTCATTTCGGGAAAACCTGTTTCATGAGCCATGCTATCTTCGGAGACACTCATCTAAGATTTCATGGTCATTAGTCTCTATCCATGAATACTCATTGGTCTATGAAGACCTAAATATATAGATAGTGGATCACACCCGTAACTGATGGGGGATACCACAAACCCAATATGGATCAACCAGCTCTTATTTTGTAAAGGCTATAATGATAACATAAGAGGGGTTGAATTGTGTTCTTTTAAAAAATCTCACAATTCTGTCGATTCACATCAACAGTAGATAGAATTGGCGATGTTTCTGTATGAGAGTATATACAGAAGATATGAATATAGAACAAAGCACAACAATTTATAGTGGCTTGAGGCATGAAAATCCCCTAGTCCACTCCACTAGTCACCCTCTCAGGGGGCTTGTGGAATTTCACTAGAAAGGTGCTCATATCATAAGACTATCCCACAACTGAATTTTTTCATTTTTCACCCATAAAAACAAAGACATACAAAATAGATTCTTATGGTTATTTTACAGCGATCCGATAAAACCATATATTAGTGCAAGAGGTTTACACTCCACCATGACTAAATACGAGTAGCATAAACTCAAGATATATAAGATGTAGTTTGATGAGAAATAGATATAGATCGCAGTTGTGGTAGTACGCAATTCATTAAAGATGGATCTTATCTTAAAAATAATAATAAACTTGAAATATATCTGAAGAGAATAGGTTGCACAAGAGATCTTTGATTTTAAGAACAGCAACAAAAACAGTGCATCATGTTTCCAAATTTGAGCATGTGTGTCTCCAAAACAAAGTATTCATTTGTGAGATGATTGATCATTGTAAAACTATAAACAATTTACATAGGAAGAATTCAATGAATAATATATTTTTTATAGATCTCTCAGAGGTATTCATAGATCGAGTAATTTTTCAGATGATACTTGGAGATATATATAATGATAAATCTTCAATAAGGTTTTAGGTCCACAAAAGATTCCTGATAAATTGAGTGAATTAAAATTCAAAAAATATAGCTCAGAGTAGTCGTAAATTCCCATAAGAATAGGAGTAAAAATCTATGTTATAAAAGGCACTTTAAATCAGTTAAAATGAGCATTGAATCGTGCTTTAAATATCCCTAACACTCCACAAAGACTATTATAAAAATCTCTGATAAAGATGTAAATTCAAATTTCTGACACTAAAAAGTCAAACATAAGGTTCCTTCATAAAAAGACAAAATAACAAACATAGGGTTCATCTTCAAAACGTGGGTTTGATGATCAATACTTTTATCCATGGCATCGTTGATCTCTAAACGTAACAGGGATTATCTATTTGTTCACTTTTCCCAAATGTAGGGTTGAAAATGGAAGGTTGGTCATAAAATTAACGTTTTTGATCCATACATTGGTAAAGTTCCATAATTACATAGGGTTCTTTAACCAAACATTTTCATTTAGAAAAATGTAAGTTTCTTACCCAAAATTAATTTTCTTTAACCATACGTTTCTTAAAATGTAAGGTCAATTAACCATATGCACTGATCCTTTAATATAAATGTAAGGTATGTTCCATATGATACTTTCTTCGATGTATTGAATAAATAGAAATTCCATTAAATGAAAAATGGTGAACAGTGTTTCCAGAATATGATTAATAGAATTCCAAACACTTTAACGAATATTTCATGCAAATAAATAGTTGAATATTATTTCAAGATAAGAATATAAATTTCCTAGAATATAAATTTTCTGAGATACACTCAAAATAAAATCATTAGTAAAACAAACAAGGGTATTTTTGTGCATAGAAATCAATAGTATTTATATAGTATTGTTGAGAAAATACATACCCAACAATCTCACCTTTTTTGATGATTACAAAACCCATAAATTAAAACTATAATCTTATCAATATAATTTAAAATTTTGAAAACATTAAAATAAAATAATTTATAATTGACATAATGATTTTGATAAAGAATAAATATTTAAAGTTCTCCCCAAAAGGTAAATTTCAAAGAAATATTTATGTTTATCTAAATTTCTCATATAAAACAAATTTTTTCATTTATCTAATTGTATCCCCCTTTTGTGATATCAAAAAGAAAGTATAGGAAGAGAGTAAAACACATTTAATATCGAATATAATGTTAAGTGATTGTTATAAGTAACTATAATGAATAAATAGAATTGTATTTTAGATAACATAAAAAAATATGAATGAAAATAAAATAATAAAATGTAACATATAGACAGCAAAAAAATTCACTGATCAGTAAAGAAATTAGTACAATAAAGATTATGGCATAGAAACGAAAACTATCATTGTTATGGTTCAAGGTAGGAAAATGAAAGAAGGCGAAGGATTAGATGGATTTGAATATTTTATGGATTAAAACATCTCCTTCAGCTCATCCATTTGCAATCTTAGATTCTTCATCAAATTGTCTTCTAGCTGAATTATCAACATCATGGATCCATTATTGACATGCATATTCTTCACTATGTTGACCTTCAGAAACTCCTAAAATTTCTCATCTTACTTCTTGAACAGCTCCAACATTTCTGAAAACTGGCTTTACATAAATTGAATGCTAGGATCTCATTGATTTAATTGATCAACAAAAAATTTATGATTTTATAATAAAACTGATAGAGGTGCATTGTTTCCATTTCACAATTTATGTGTTTCATCCTTGTGCAGAGAAATTGTTACATTGAAGATCCTGAAGCTAATTATTCATGTTTTCCATAATAAATGAAATAGACTGAAATATTCTAAGTAGATATGGACTTGTATCAGAGGTAGGAGTAGATGTACTGGCCTGATTTATTGAACCTTTTACTGATTCAAACTAACTTCCTAGATACCACTTTAAATCTGTAAAATCTTTCTTCAAAATAGATTCAGATCTGATCTTTCCAATCCCATTTAACTTGTCCCTCATGAAGGCATCAAAATCCCTTCTAGAAAAAATATTCTCGTTAACATCATGAATCTTTTTCTTTTCAATTTCAAGTTCCTACCACAAAGTGACAATATCTTCTTCAGACTTGTTTAATTTAATCACAGTGTCTTCAACTTGATGAGATAATGAATCAGATGTCCCATTATCTGTATTAATATCCTAATTTTCACCATCAGTAGAAAAAGGATCTGCTACTATTTTTATTATTTATTCATTACAATAAAACAACTGATTATCTAAAACTTTATTTTGATCACCAGAAATATGAGATTATTTTCCCACAGTCTGATCTACAATTAAGGGTTGAATTTCTGTAACCGATTCTTGTAAAATCTTACCTTCTAGAAAAGCTCCTTGTTGATTAACTTCTTCTCTGACAATCTGTGATTGATTATTTTTAGATGGAGTATTCTATTCTTGAATTGTTGCTACTAATATTCTTTCTTTTACTTTTCCACTTACCATAGGTACAATAGCAAGCTCTCTAGCTTGACTCTCCACTTGAATTTCCACTTCAATAAAATTTTATTCTAAAAGAACCGAGCATGTTTCTTGTCAAGAATCCAATATTTATTCGTCAAAATGATGAGCATTTATTTTTCCTGGTTTCATAACTATTCCCTCTTAACTCTTCTCTTCCTATTCTTATACATTGTTAAATCTAAGCCTCCTTTGAGTCATTTGTGAAACTGCATCTATTTGTGATTCAACTACACCCTCCTTTTGAATACTGCATTATCCCCCTAAGCAAAAGTTCTTGAGCTCTGTTCTTCCTTAGCTCCAATAGGAAATTTTTTTTCTTTTATAGTGCTCTAGAGAAATCCAATTTTTCTTAATTTTCGAGCATTCAAAAATTACTATGATTAAAATTTACTCTTTCCTAAACTATTCTGATCATGTCTATCATAAATAATATCCTTGAAATTATCCATCCATATAGATAGAAATTTATTCTTGCATCTATTGAATAGAAGCAATTAAGATACTAAAATATATACTATGGAAAATTCAATTTGATATCACATAGAAAATAGATATAATATACATATCTGGGTAAAGAATTTCTTCTATCTCATCCATCCATGGAATTATTCCTGTCTGAATAAACTTCACCAAAATCTTATGGTCGGGTTATAAATCCTTAAAAAATTTATTTCTGATGTGCATCAAATTGAATATAAAATACATGATGTCTTTAGAATAATTTTCTTTATCACCAATCAATTTAAGATCGAAATGAAAAACACCTTCATGGGGGAATTTCAAAAAAAAATAAACCTTAGTAGAAGTAATAGAGAAATCCATACCTTGGATACTACCAAAAATAAAATCCTATGAATCTCCAAAAATAAACTACAAACTCTTATAAAATGAATTCAGCAATACCTCATATATAAATTTTGAGTTGATGTCTTTGAAAGATATCTCGAGTCCTTGAAAAGATAGTTCTTGTTTCAGGAGTAAGTTTGTCTGATATAACCATTTGAGATAAATCACTTTTCCCTGAAGAATTTTTATGCGTGAAACTCTTATTTTGGTTCACTTGCTTCTCCTTCTTCGATTCTCTTGGTTTTCATCATTTTTTAAGATCTAAAATATGTGGTTTTTATCTTCTAGGGTTTGGATGGATGAATATTGAGGGTTAGGTGAAACAGGGTTTTTTTGTTCTGGGTAAAAAAAATTAGGAAGATGAGGGGTTTGGAAGACGAACGGTTTATGACAAATAACAAATTTCCTCATTTATGGTGTCATATATTTATTAGGACAAAAATTTAATAATTACACAGCGTAAATACATTTAAATGAATATAGATTAACTGAAATACCATATAATAAAAATAAGAAAAGTAAATTATATTTATAGAAATAAATTAAGTGTAAAATAAATTTAGTTTAAATAAAATAAAATAATTAAAAATACAATAAACCTTACTCCCCCTTAATAAAATCAAAAAAATTAGTGGGAAGTGGTTTAGTAAAAATTTTAGCTAATTAATATTTACTGTTAATAAATTCTAAAGATGTATCTTTTTTAAGAAAATGATCTCTTAGAAAATGATGTCTAATATCAATATGCTTAGTTATAGAATGACTTATTGGATTCTTTGAAATGTTTATTGAACTTGTATTATCACATAAAATAGGTATATTATAAAAATTAAGTCCAAAGTCCATGAGTGTGTTTTTCATATAGAGCACTTGTGCACAACAACTACCTATAGATACATACTCTGCTTCGGATGTTGAAAGTAAAACTGAGTGTAGCTTCTTACTTGACCATGACACCAAGAATTTTCCTAAAAAGTGACAGGTTCTTGAATTTCTTTTTCTTTCTAATCCACAACCTCAAAAATCTGAATCTGAATATGATAATAAATTAAAATCAAAAGTTTTTGGATAAAGAATAGATTGAAAAATTATCACTTTAAAATATCTAAAAATCCTTTTTACAGTAGAAAGATTGGATTATTTTGGGTTTTATTGAAATCTAGCACAAAGACATACTGAAAAAATAATATAAGGTTTGTTGGCAGTAAGATATAGTAAACTTCCGATCATAACTCTAAATAACTTCTTATCTACTAGTTTTCCAGCTTTATCAAAGTCAATATTAATATTAGTACACATGTGAGTTGAATATGTCTTTTTATTCTGAAGACCAAATTTTTTTAATAAATAAGTAATGTATTTACATTGATTTAATACATTTCCATAATATTTTTGATAAACATGAAGCCCTTAAAATAAATATAATTATCTCATCATGCTCATTAAAAATTATTTTTTCAAAAATTCTGAAAAATCATTGCAATGTTTTTTATTTGTTGATCCAAAAATAACATCATCAACATAGATTTGAACTAATAATAAATTAGAAAAAACAGTTTTCTTAAATAGAGTTGGGTTTTTTCAAACCAACAGTAAAAAAAAATTAAAACATATGAACTTCATATTTCATATCGAGCTCTAGGTGCTTGTTTAAGGCCATAAAGAGCTTTGGTATAATTAAAACCAAATTTCGTTTTTGAGAATTTTCAAAACTAGTAGGTTTCTCAACATAAACTTCCTCCATTAAATATCCATTTAGAAAGGCAGATTTTACATCCATATGATATAATTTAAAATTCATATGAGATGTATAGGCCAAAATAATTCTAATTGCTTTTATTCTAGCTATGGGAGAAAATGTTTCATCATAATCTATACCTTTTTCGTGATTATACCCTTCAGCTACTAGTCTAGCTTTTTTTGTATTTATAATACCTTGATCATCTTTTTTATTCCCAAAAACTCATTTAGTTCTATAAATGGATAATTTGATGGTCTTTCCACTAATTTTCATACGCTGTTTCTTTTAGATGGATTTATCCCTTCTTGCATTGCTAACATCCAACTTTCATCTTCTAAAGCTTATTCAAAAGACTTAGTCTCTAGTTGAGATAAAAAATAATAAAATTACACTAGGTTTCCTACACTTATTCTAGTTTTTATTCTTATATCTACTTCTCCTATAATAGACTTTAAAGGGTGATTCTTCGGGATTCTAGACTGTCTAGGAAGATCATATTTAGGTTTATCAATATCATTTTCTCTTGAACTGAAATGAATTTCATTTAGATTTTCAAAATTATTTTTAAATTTATCAAGTCTCATGTTGTTAGAAGAATCATCAGCTTCATCTGTTTGATCTTTCTCTTTATTAAAAGGATCAGTTTCATCAAACTTCACATGAACTGATTCTTCAATAATCCTTAACTTCTTATTAGATACTCTATAAGATTTAGATGTTTCAGAATATCCCAAGAATATTCCTTCATTAGCTTTTGGATTGAACTTTCCAAGATTATCCTTTTTCTTCAAGATATATACCTTACATCTAAAAACCTTAAATTACTTTACCTTAGTATTTCTATTATTCCAAATTTCTTAAGAAGTTTTTTTGAAAATAGGTCAAATTAAAAATCTATTTATAATATAGCATGTTGTGCTTACAGCTTCTGCCCAAAAGTCGGTTGGCAGGCTATATTCATTTATCCTAGTTCTAAGCATTTCTGGAATAGTTTTATTCCTTCTTTCAGCAATTAAATTTTGTTTAAGTGTTCTTGGTGCAGAGAATGTTTATTTAATACCCATATTTGAGCCAAAAGAATTTAATTCATGATTCTTAATCTCTCTACCATGATCACTTATTAATAAAATTTTCCTAAAATGTTTTTCATTTTCAACAATTTTGTAAAAACATTCAAAAACAGAAAAAGCATCATATTTTGAGTTTTAGAAAATATACCCAAGTAAATCTAGAATAATCATCAACTAAAACATATACATATAATTTACCATCCAAACATTCTATTATAGATGGTCCAAACAAATCCATATGAATAA
The DNA here is from genome assembly GCA_963277665.1 of Viscum album. Classification (NCBI taxonomy): domain Eukaryota; kingdom Viridiplantae; phylum Streptophyta; class Magnoliopsida; order Santalales; family Viscaceae; genus Viscum; species Viscum album. The sequence continues at coordinate 1,993,940,843 of OY728135.1, read as the reverse complement.
TTTATAGGGGAATTGAAGTATAAATTTTGTTAGCAGATTTGAAGGAATATTTGTGTTTCTTACCAATCTGAAATGAATCAAAGAATCTATCCTTATCAAATTTTAGACTAGGTAAATATAAAACTAATTGTTTCTTAAATAAATTATGTAAAGAAAAACTATTACAATGGTGAAGTCTTTTGTGCCAAATCCATTAATCATTAATCTTAGTAGTTAAATAGTTCACTTACTGTTTACACTAATAATTTAAATCCAAAGTGTAGACATTATCTGATCTAGGTGCTCTAAATTTAAGTAAATTATCTTTAGAAATAGAATTATAATTATTAGAAGAATAAACATAGTATACATCATCACATAGTTGAGAGATAATTATCAAATTGTTCTTCCAACTTTGTACATAGAGTACTTTATTAATTGAGATAGTATCTGGATCTCTAACCATTCTGAGCCCAATAATGTTTCCTTTGGCATTGTCACCGAAGAAGACTAGGCTTCCATTTATTTTAGTCAAAGTACAGATGTTTTTTGAATTTACACACATATGTCTTAAAAATCCACTATCCATATACCATATATCTTTTCCTCTTTCGTGGCATGTTACCTACAAGGTTGAATTAAACAAAAATTTGTTTTGGTACCCATATATTTTTGGATCCAGCAGTGTTATCTATCAATGATTTAGGAATCCAAACATATTTATTTTGATCAACACTGTTATTATTAAAACTAGATAAATATTTTGAATAATAAACATGTTTCGCACCACATAATTTAGGTTTTCTTAAATAGTAGTCATTATAATAATGTTTATTAATACCATAATAAAAACATTTAACAGTAGACATGATTTTGTTGTTAGAACTCAGAACAAAATATTTTTTGTACAATTTGGGATTTTCACCCTTACTACTAATACCAAATTTTTCCCTTTTAATTACATTTTTACCAAGAATTTCATTTAGTATATTTTCTTCTTTTGTTAATATAAGAGAAGAACATTTATGGGCTTATACATCATCCTGTGGTTTTTTAATCTTATTTTCATGGTCAGTAATGTTTGTAGTAGATGAACTATATTTCTCAACTAACTCTTGATGTTGTTTAAGTAAACTATCACTTTCTACTCAAAAAATATTATGAATATTTTTTAAAGATTTTTTTTCTTTAATAGGAAGTCATATATTTATTCTAGCATAGTATAGTAGGTAGTCATTTTATAATTTGAGTAACTAGAATCAGAATCAGATGAATAGTAGGATTGTACCTTCCCATCTTCATCCATAAAGAACATATTAGCTTTCAAATTTGATTCTTCCTTATTTGAATCAGAGATTGATGAGCTGTTGGAGTCTATAGAAACACTCCAAGTAGCCTTTATATCTCTCTTGTATTTTTTATCATTATCATTATTCTTCTACTATTTATTTTCTGTCTTTCTCCTCTTTCCTTTTAATTAAGGATAATTAGGTCTTATATGACCCAATTTTTTGCATTCGTAGCATCTAACTTCCCTTTCTTATTTCTCATACTTTTTTAAGGGTTTTCTGAATCCTCCCTTATTCCTATAAAATTTACTAGATTTTATAGCTAATTAAGCCATCTCAATTTCTGAATCGGATGAGTCTGAATTTATTACTTCTTATTTCATTTTTTTTCTAATTTTCAGATATAACTTTTAGAGAAATGTTATAATTTTTTACTAGTATTTTGTGATCTTAAACTTTATCTTCCATTTTATCCTCATAAATCATTAAATTTACAATCAATTCTCTCATTGATAGATTCTTGACAGGTGCTGATTAGTAGATTATAGAATAAATTCTATTCCACTTCATAGGTAGAACTCTTAGAACATTCAAAGATTGATCGTAATGGCAGATAAGTTCACCTAAAGATGTTATATTATTGAAAATTTCTATCAGCCTTACACTAATTTGTGTGATTCTCTCTCTATCATACATTCTGAAAGTTTCAAACTTTAATTTCGTTGGAGCATATCTCATTTTTCTAACATTTTCAGTACCTTCATAGGATACTGCAATTTTCTACCACATTTCATAGGTTGGTGGGAATTGCAATAAATGGTTGAATTCATCTGGTCCAAGACCACAAATAATGGAATAAATTGCTTCTGAATTCATATCATATTCAACCTACGTAGTCGTAGACAAAGTTTCAGGTTTTTCAGGAATTGTGTAAGGATTATTAATCTTTGAGTACACTCTAAATCCACAATTTTTTAAGTGTATTATCATTCGAGACTTCTAGCATCCATAATTCTCACCATTGAAATATGGAGCATGAACAATTGACATTTTTTCCTTGAGATTCTACATTGCCATCACTAATATAGGTTTTATGCCTTTAGTTTCTTTTAGCTCTATTGAGAAGCTCGGCCTCAAATACCAAATGTTAGGTCAGAATGGCTATAATGATAACACAAGATGGGGGGTTAATTGTGTTATTTTAAAAAAATCACAATTTTTTTGATTCACATCAATAGTAGATAGAGCTGGTAATGTTTTTGTAGGAGAGTGTATGCAGTGAATATGGACTGAGAACAAAGAATAAAAATTTGTATTCTTTGTTTCTAAGATTCTTGATCACTGTAATACTGCAAACAATTTACACATGAATAATTCAATGAATAATATATTTTTAACAGATCTCTGAGAGGTATTCACATATCTGGTGATTTCTCAAATTATACTTAGAGATATATATAATGATAAATCTCTATCATGGTTTCAGATCTGCAAACGATTCCTGATAAATTGATTTAATTCAAATTCAAAAAATACATCTTAGACTAATCGTAACTTCCCTTAAGAATATGGGTAAAAATATCTAATTTAAATGTCTCTTTAAATCATTTCATGCTTTAAATAGCCCTAACATTTCACAAAGACTGTTGTAAAAATATCTTGTAGAGAAGTAAATTCAAATTTCTGATGTTTAAAAGTCAAATGTAATTTTCCTTCACAAAACGATAAAATAGAAAACATAGTTTTCAACTTCATAACATAGGGTTGATGATCCATACGTTTATCCACATTAGCATAGATCTCTAAACTTAACATTGATTATTAATTCATTCTCTTTTCCCAAATGTAAGGTTGAAAATACAATGTTGATCACAAAAGTAAGGTTGATGATCCATACGTTTGTAAAGTTCCATACCAACGTAGGGTTCTTTAACTATACATTTTCTTTCTAAAAAATGTATGGTTCTTATCCAAAAGTAATGTTCCTTGACCATACATTTATTTAAACGTAAGGTTTATTGACCATATTCCCTGATCCTTTAACATAAACATAAGGTATGTTCCATATGTTACTTTCTTCGATGTATTGAATAAATAGTGATTCTAGTAAACAACAAACAGTGAATAGTGTTTCTAGAATATTCTTAAGAGAATTCCTAACACTTTAAAGAATATTTCTAAAAAATAAATAGTTGAATATTATTTCAAGATAAAAATATAAATTTACTAGAATATATATTTCTTGAAATAAAATCAAAATAAAATCAATAGTAAAACAAACAATGGTATTTGTGAGCATCAAAATCAATAATATTTATAGTGTATTATTGAGACAATACATACCCAACACCAGCTATGTAGAAGATTGAATACCAATGATTCCATGAACCCTACTAAAATGGCCTACTAAATATAGAATCAATTCCTAATGCATGGAGGATAGTCCAATTCAACAAACCCGACCTTGTGTATAATAGGAATTGATAGATCATTACACATCATCCTCACAGAAGGGAACTAGAAACTCTATTTAAAACTTATCCTCCAGAGGGGGTCATATTATATAGATTTTTATGTAATATCACACTATTCCACCGAGGGGATAGACCAAGGGAACACAATAAACTAATATTTTTCCAAAATAAGGAAAATGAGTACTTGAAACACCGTTAAAGTGGTACATAGTGTGTACTCGTGGTACAAGTCATGTCTATCTAACTTCTAGTCTGCTCATGTGTCTCTACTTCACGTGGTATATAAATGTTGAAATAAATGGTGTGTTTTTAATCATACATAGTGTGTAAAGATCGCCTAACACCCTACATGCGCAATCTTCCCATGCCCATGTACCACTACTTGTGCCTGTCTGAAAACATGTTTACACCTTATCATGCCCGTGTACATATGTTTAGGTTCATTTATCATGACTTTCCCATGTACCTCCTCATGTACCTAGCTAGGTAACTTCCTATGTATCCCTAGTTACATTTCAAGCCTCCAAGGAGGAGTCACATGGCATGTGGTATAGAAAAACAAAGTTTGATCCTTAAAATCTCTACAGAAACCCTAGTACCTTATAGGGGTACCCACAAGACATGTAATTTCAGATTACATGTTGTGTAACCCAAAAAAATTCCAGAACACTTGTGTTCTCTCCACGTCGTCCTCAATCACTATTTTTTCCATGATTATAATTGATAATCATGTATTTGAAGTGGGAAATACTTTCTATCACCCCCTCACCAGATCTCACTTCATGATCTGCTCGAAAATTGATCCATCAAACCAAATCTCTTTCCATAAAGATTTTCCATTGCATTGCAATCATAGGAATGGATCCCTCAGTCTCATATGATCTCATTCCACTATTAAACATCCACCATTATAATCAATCCTTAAAATTAAATCTCAATTGAAATTCTCACCTAGGGTATTTATATTTTGTGTTGAAAAACTGTAATGCAATGATTGAATACCATTTATTCATTGAACCATTGGCTAAATAAAATACCAATTATGAACATGTAAAGAACTGGTGGAGAAATACATAAACTATAATATTTCAGAAAAGAACCTCTTATTTTTTCATTTTTTTACTTCACTCCATTGTTAAAGAAATAGATGAACGAAGAGGTAATTAACCAAAAAATAATTAATGAATCATAAATAAAATTTTTCGTCATTGTGCAAATCAATTACTTTACATGGGATTGATCTTCGTTCCACCAGAATAAATAATGGGATTAAATAAACAAAATTAAATATCCTAAATAGAGTTTGGATCAATGGCTAATGAAGAACAGTCATGTGTTTCCATTGTTAGTGTGATGCATGAACTCCAATGGCACAAAAATCATTGATCTCGATCAGATTTGATTTCATTCACAAGAAATGTTCTCCTCCAATGCTCTCTCTCAATTTGAAGGGTCTTATAGCTGACTCTAAATATTTTTCATAATAGTGTCTTTATATACCATGATTGGTCAAGGAAAATAAATTAAATAAATTAAATAATTTATTTTATTCATTTAATAATCTACTCGCAATTACGCTCAACAAGAATATCCATTATGTTCCAAGGCTAAGTAGCACCTAGGGTAAAACTCATGATCTGAACTCCACAACAGCATCATTTTTTTATATGATCCTCTATTTAAGAGTTATTACACTTTTTAAGAAACTTTAACAAATGGGATATTTGATATATTTAATAATTTCCAATTACAAATTATGGACTCATCAATCCTTGGAATCTCATGTCGTCTCAGTGTCTTGATCTGAAAATAATCTATATAATATCCTAATGTAATACATGAAAAATTAGATTTCATATAGTTGGGATGATGATGTTGATAATGATAGATTGAGATAATTATAGTTCCCATAATTTTAGACTGTTTGGAGGAGTGGCAGTTATGGGTAAACTCAGAGGTTTACCTATGTCTGCCTCTCCTCCAAATGGTTTAAACATAGGGGAATAGAAATTATTTCATTCCATAAACACCTTCATACACTCCATTCCATGAATCCTTTGAGGGAAGTAGGGAGTATATTAGATGTAGGTGGCTGTAGAGGGAAAGAATTTCAGAACCCCTGGGTTCATACCAATTAGAGAAGCGATATTCAAGTATAAAGAAGTGAGTGATGGTAGAGGAATTAGATGTGAAAGATAACAATGAAACTATTTGTGGATAATTTTTTTATTTTTATTAAATATATAATCACGAGAGAATAAATTTTTCATGGTATTCATTCATTTATATTTCAATTATTGGTAAAATATTATTTTCTCAGGAAGAGAGAATGAATCAAAAAAAGGAAAATCACTATTCATGTCATTATTATCACTCACATCTATTTTCACTTCTATAAATCGCATTTATAATAATGACTGACTTCCTCCAAATGGCCTGAACATAGGGGCATAAAAGTTCATTCACTCCATCATCACTTTCATCCCATCTGCACAATGATTTCCTCACAGTCCTTAGATATCCTTCTATTACTATTTTTATTAGGATAATTGTTAATAATTTTTCTTAATTTTTACTGCTAATTTTTACTAATTATTGATATTTTTTATTAATTATCACTAATTATAGGTAGTTTTTAATAATTACCACTAATTTTTACTATTTAGTGCTACTTTTACTAATTACCTCTAATGATTACAAATTAACACTTATTTTTTCTAATTATCGTTAATTGTCATTGTTTTTTACTAATTACCACTAGTTTTTATTAATTACCAATTTTTTTTCTAATTATCACTATTTTTTACTAATTACTACTAATTTTTACAAAATACCACTATATTTTACTAATTACCATTATTTTTTACTAATCACCCAAAATTATTTTGAACCACCACTAATTTTTACTATTTACCACAAATTTTTAAAATTTACTAATAATTCTTACAAATTAGTTCTAATTACAACAAATTGTTTCAAATTACCACTAATTTTTACTAATTTCCCCAAAAACATTCAAGTCACCGCTATTTTTTTATAATCATGACTTATTTTTTCTAATCATTGCTAATTTTTTCTAATCACTTCTAATATTTCTAATCACCGCTGATTTTTTCTAATTAAAAATATTTTATTCTAATTAAAGCTATTTTTTTAATTATAGTAAACTTTTTAAAATTACCATTATTTATTGTAAATTACTACTAATTATCACTTATTGACACTAATTATTATAAAGTTTTACTAATTATCAACAATTATTTATTAATTACTAATAATTATTTACTTATTATTTATCAATTATCTATAATTAATATTAATTACAACTAATTACAATTAATTATATCTCATAACTTCTAATATAAAATAAATTAAATTATTTAACAATTAAAAATATAAAAGTAACTCAAAAGTGATGCTTTAGAAGAATTAAAACAATTTTCGGTTACCGATAACTTCATATCTCTAGAAAATAAAAAAATTATAAAAGGAAAATAAAGAGTGATGAAGGAGAGGAGTGGAATGAGGAGAGTGAAGTATGAGTGTTCGAAAATTCAGCCTAGAGGCATATATATGGGTTAGATTATTTGAAACGATGATATTTATGATGGAATTATGAATATAAAAACTTTTATTTGTGACATAACCCATCACAAATGGACCCACCATAAATACCTATACTTATGGTATAAACCTATTTGTGATCGATCTCATCACAAATAAATTATATCGGCAGATTATCCATGGTGAGGCACATTGCTAATTACCAATTATATGTGACAGACCCTATCACAAATAAAAAATATTGGAAATGGTACCTATCATTAATTCCCCTAAAATTAATAAATATATCATAGATATAAACAATTATTTATGAGGAGGATTCCTCGCCATCGCAAATAACCCTTCTCATGATATGGATGGAATTCATGAAAACATTATTTGTGATGTAAAGTATTTACCATCAAAAATAATTATTTGGGATAGGAAATGATTTCGCATCGCAAATAAGTCTATATCCTCAACTACTTGTTAGAGGTTCATGGTCCATCACAAATAGCTCATCAAAGATATCCAATATTCCCATAGTGATGAACCTAATCGATTATGGTACATTATACCCTATGTGATGTTGTCTAGGAAGTTATCCATGACTTATGTTTATGTACTGTCTTATTTTTCATCCATATATCCTATGATTCTATGATCATATGATAGCATGATCTTTAAATTATGTTTCCATGTGATTACTCATGTTACTTATCTTTTATGATTTCATGTTATACCTTTGACTCTCATGTTAGTATTTCTAATCATGTCTATTTTTTTAATGGTATTTTTAGCTCACCCATTTTGTTTATGTATTGCTCAAGTTATCTGATTCAGTTTTAGGATATTTAAAGGAGTTAGGATCCCATTATGGAGAATAAAATAAACAAGTCTTATTTTATACTCACTTAGATGTCTTATGAACCTAGTCTTTAAAATACACTAGGCCTAAAGATCATTGGGTATTTATTAATGTTTCTATTAATGATTGGGTAATGGTACGTGTAAAAGGCTAGGGTCATTATCGTTGGTATAATAGCAAATTTTTAGTCAGCCATTAGAAACTAGGATAAGAAAATTTTAGTAACAACCCTAGGGATAATTCTATGAATAATAATAAGTATAGAAAAATATATCTTAATCTTAGTGAAGCATAGAGAAAGTGGACTCTGAGAAATTACATCCCTTTCTAGATACTACAAGTGGATATGGTTCTGGAATATATGTACCTAGGGGTAATAAATTTTAAAAAAGAACATCAGTATTGACTCAAGCATTAATAAGTGCATGAAAATGTGCCTTACTGTGCACCTGTTTTGACACTCCCATGATATATGATTTGGAAATTTACAATCTCAAATTGTTAGGTTAAGAGACCTAATAGGAATTATTATCATAGATAACCTAGATTGAATCCAATAAACACATAAATCAGGGTATACTTATCATTTATAATTTATTCCTTCTATATTTTTAAGATTTCCTTTTTTTATGTTAAAGTATTATAATATTGATTTATATTTCTTATAGTTAATAATGGGACTTAGGAGAAAGCATGATAAAAACCATTGTGATGGGAAATGAATAATTTCCCTAATGATATTCCTTACCTAGTGGGAATGAAATCTAGACATATTTTGATCATTCCAAATGATATTCCTCAAATTATGATTAACTAATGGAACATAATCTAATTACCAACTACACTAAAAAATAGAAGGTTAGTGACTCATTATAGTTCAAGTTCTCAATATGAAAAAGAAAATAATATTCAATTTCTTATATGTCAAAACTTTTGGAAGATGCATTATGTAACATTCCTTAAATGAACTATAAGATGCTTTATTTTTGGAAAACTAGGGCACAAAGAAGCTAATTACTAAAGAAATATAAATAGTTTGGTTAATAATATTTGGTTAAATAAAGTTCAACCTAAGGAACAACTAACATTTCAATTTCATAAATTTGGGGAACTTGGTCATTATCTGACTCAATTCCCTTGTCCCACGATTAATTAATAAGGTCTTCTGTTACGATAGTAATTTAAGTGAAATGATTCAATTATTTAGGTTTGGGAACCCAATAATCTTTTTGTTCAAGTATTTTTATCAATGGTATTCTAGTAATAAGATTCATGAAACTTATAAGGATCGTTTTTCAATAGTTTTCTTTAAGGATTTAAAATAATATGTTGAATGATACTAAGTACGTAGAAAATTGATTTAAGGTAAGGTGATGTTTTTTTTAAAACATGATTGAGGAATAGATAATATTAGATAAGTGCATTATGTTATGTAAATTATTGTAAATTAAAATTGCTTGATTTTGTGGAAAGGAATGTGTTGGATATAAAACCATTTATGTTAAAAAAAGTGATTTTATTACTAATGTTATTTTGGAATATTTTTATCATATTATTTAGAATTGTATAGGATAAAGTAAAATTGTGAATATGATCATCACATAAGCTTTTACATAGTTTTAGAAAAAATACAACCCATAATCGAAGTGATAAACTATTTCATCTGTCAAGGAATGGAGCTTGAAACCACAACTAAAGGTAAATAAGGGTGCAGTGTCCAGAACATGCCTACATGATATACTAGTTAGTATGATATTTTTTTTGCAAAAAAAAATTTGGTGGTTAAATATTAAGTTAATTTTTTGAAGAATATTAGAGAATTAAATATTTTTGAATTTTTATTATTTTGAGTTGATTAATGGTATTTTGGGAAACATTTTATTTGGTCAAGATATACATAACATTTAGGTTTAAGGTAAAGGGTTATTTGGGAATAATGTTATTATGTTTTTTGATATGTAAATTTAAGGGTGCGAGATAAACCTTGAGATTAAATCCTTCTTTTATATTTAGGTTATTTGGGATATAGGGTTACTTATTTAAATAATGATCTAAGTTAAAACTTTTGTATTTTTTGTTGAATTTTAGATATTAAAATATTAATATTAATTTTGGGTATTATCTTACCTTGTGCTAATCATTTTTTTAATAAATATAGGAGGAATATCATGTTACACTTTTATGAATCATGTGATCTATTAAAAGTTAAATTTAGTTCTTTATGAATAATAAATCATATTGGATATTAATTCCATATAGTAAGAGGTAAACTATAAATTGATCCAAGTATAATGAAAGTGTGAAATTATGTTTATGAAATAAAAAGATATCAACTATGTTTATTTTGTAGTGTTATATATCTTGATAGAAAAAAATCCCCTGGATATAGGAAGAGGATATTAAAACAAAAAATTTATCTTATTACCCTCATATATGATGAATCAATTTACTTTTAATTAATCAAAGATTTATGGATTTTTCGTTGTTGACTTTCTCTTGTTCATTCACTTTCTTGTGATCAATGATCTCTATCAGTCTCCAAAATTATTTACACTTTTCTTCCATGTCAATATTTTCAATTATCACTAATTTAATATTATATGGAGACCTAGTTATGTGATAAACATAATATTTATCTCTTCCTTTTTATAGAAGATGTTTTATATGCCCCTTCTACTATCTGGGTTTTCCATAAAAGAATTTTCAAATGTCCAACCCTTGATTACTGAGAAAAGGATCAAATTGTGAAGATTAAATTTATTTAAGGGGTAAAATGTAACACCCCAAAAATTTAAAATACATTTATTATTAAATAAATATGAATTATTTTATATCTTTTGTGACATGAAACACTGATTTTAAACAGACCATGATATAATATTAAAATATTATTATTTCAACGTGACTGATATAACCTAAACATTAAATTGATGGGTACGAATAGTATTAAATTCATTATTAAATATAAATAAATCTCCCTAATTGATATAAATTCATTGAAAATTACTTAATAAATAATCTTTCAACCTTAATAAATATAATTGATTCTATGAAAAAATATATTACTTCAAAAATAATTTTTATTTATTTTATAAAAAAAATATTAAAATTGATTTTTAGAAAATTTATAAATTTTATTTTATATAATGATAATAAATTTTTAAATCATTATATTTAAACTAACCTAGGGTTATATTTTTTGTATTTTTTAGAAAACATTTATTTTTCAATGAATAGTGAAAATGCCGCTTTTTGGTTCAATTGTCATTCCTTTTTAACAAATTAAGTAATTTAAAAGTACCATTATTATTTAATATGATTTAAAATAAATATAATTATTATTTAGTTATATATTACCCTGTTAGTTAAATTTAAATAATCTTTATACTATATTTTAATATAAATTTTGTTTTAGGTTTTAAAACACTTTTTCTGAAAATTATTTTACAGTACATAATGTTTCTCCATTTTAACTAATTAAAACAACTTATAATGATAAATTATTTAAATTAAATTTATATATTATATATCTATAAATTTAAATTTAAATTCATATAATTATTATTAATTTTTATATAGTTATTATAAGATCATCTTATCCTTGAAAAATGAATTTCTTGAAAAATCATTTTTTCAACAAGTATGCGGTTTAATTTTGATTTAAATTCTAAATATTTTGTGAATTTAATTTCAGACAATTTATTGCATAATTTTAATCATTATAATTTATATTATATAATAAGATAAACTTACTTTTTTGTCATAATGAACAGTAAAATGGTAAAAAAATAGTTATCGTGTTAAAAAAATAAAGGGTTAAAAGTGAGTAGCCTTAGAGGTAAAGTGGAAAACATGTTTAAAAATGTCTACTCAAAATTTTAGAGGTTTTTTATTGTTTATATGTCCTAAAATATTTTATTTTTTAATTTTGGAAGCACTTGGACTGAGAGATACTTCTCATTATAGAATAATTTTTGCGTATTTACAAGAATGCCACTCCTCCATTATAAAAGGATTCCCCCTCTTCTATCTTTTCAACATTTATAAAACCCATTATTTCATCCATAAAACACCCAAATCACTTACATACTTTCATAACCTCATCCTAGAATCCTTTTTTATCAAAAAAGCTAATCTAGTAAGGCTTTAGGTATAATCCTGTAGAGGTTGTCCAAAGAAGAGGTAATAGTCTTCACTGAGATCCTTCATTTTTATTCTTCTTTTTTCACCTTAAATTATGTCTTAAAATTTACAATATAACTACAAAATTATCACCTATATAATTATATATTATTTTTTTTATGTAATAATATTCATTCATCTCTATTTTCATTAAATAGGAAATGAAACCATCATTCTTGTATATGATGGACTATCAACTTGCGAAAATATGTAATTCATTTTCCATAAGTGCATATCATGGATGTTCATAATGATAGATTAAATGTTTATATATGATATTAATGAAATATTAATAATTATATATAAGTAATATATCATATAATTTCTTACATACCTTCCATTGAAAAATGATAACATTGTTCGTCTGTGCAGTGGACTACCACCTCTCGAAGTGATGTGATTCATTTTTTTATTACCAAATAACATGGATGGTATATATAAGTGTATTTAAATAAAAAAATTTATATTTTTGATATTATAATAATTTTTAAAATATTCAAATAATACCTAACTTATTTTAGTAATTATGGTTGAAAAATTGAAACATTACACATACATACATACGACCTATTATCTCCATGATTGTAACATAGATCATTTTTAATAATAATAATTCATGGTGATTTATTAAAGTATAATTTATGTATAAAAATGATAATTATATCATGATTATTATACTATATATTATGGAATGATGAACCCTTTGACCATGGTCAACACACCGATGTTGTTTTGAAATAATGTACTGATCATCCTTAAAACACCCGACGTGGACATAACGGATTAAGTAATGAAATAAGTAATTTAAATAAATTATATAAATTTTTTAAGTCTAAGTTATTAAATATGTAAAATTTCCTTAATAGAAAAATTATTTTAGTTTATTGTACTATAGATAAAATACATACATGATAATCCTGGACTCAAGGTAAGGGTTTCTATCTCAAAACTTATTTCTTTGAGACGCATATTATTTTATACACCTAATTTATTTTGTATAGTATATGAAATTTAAATTTAAATATTATATCATTAATCCCTCATATTTACTTTTATTGAAATTATAATTCACATAATTCATTCAAGGGGTTTATGACTCAAAAGATACCAAAAAAGAAGAGGTTTATGCTTCAATCTCATTTTAATTGGGATTGTTTATGCCTAAATTTACATTAAAGAAAATTATTTCATAATTATTAAATAAAACCCATTATTTTCTTCTCATATGGTCATTTATTAAATTTTCAAGTAATAGTAACATTTTCCTCTATTAGGTTATTAAAATGATTGAGAAGTTTTTTTAGGAAGATCCAACTTTATTTCTATCTTCGGTCCAAAATACATTTTCCTAAAAAATACATGTTTTTAAAAAAAATTAAAGAATATTTTTAATATTATCTTATGTTTTATTAAATACATTTTGAAACATGTTTCACTTTTAAAAATTGTGTAAAATTAATCTTCCCATCATTTTTTGAATGAGACACTTTTTGGATTTTCTTACAAAATGTGAAAGGGATGCTTTTTTAACTTATGCCACATGTATAGAATTACATACTATCATTTTAATTGAAGACAAATTTATAATTTTTCAAGTATATTTTCAAAGAAAATTATTCCTATAATATTTTTTGAATTTTATTTTTTGAAAAGTGATTTTCAATGTGACAATGTTATTTTCCTATTAAATATTTTTTTATATTTTTTAAAATATTTCAATTCATCAACTACATACTTTAATTTTATTTAATACTAAAAAAATATTTATATGTTTATCTTAAATATATACCTTTATGATTATACCTTAATTTTATAATGTAATACATGCCTTATTCCCAATTATCAAATGTATTCATTATGAAACTCCCTTTGATTATGATATGAGGAAATATTATGTTACCCATTTTCTTTCCATGGGTAATTATAATGTTTATGCCTTGTTATTGATTTCCTTATGTGGTTCACATATGCTTGTACATGAAATTAATGTGATAGGTGTTCCTAAAATTATATATCCATCCAATGCATTGGGAAATTTTTTATTCTCATGAAACATCTTGTATGGGATAATGGAGTACACCTTATCCATTATGAGTCTATGTCCACCATATAATGTCATCTCAGTAGTTATCCTTGAATTATGTTTATATCATTTATTATATTTATTCCACATTTAATATGATTCTATGATATTATGATACCATGTTATTTATTTTATGTTTCTATGTGATTACTCATGTGCCTTCTCCTTTATTATATCATGTCGTACCTTTGACTCACGTGTTTAGATTCCTTATCATGTTTATTTTCTAAATGTTATTTTTATCTCACCCATTTCAATTATGTATTACCATTATTATTACATTTATATTTTGGATATTTAGAGGATTTAAGATCTTGTTATGGAGAATAAAATGAAGATATTATATTTTAGCCTCACTTTTATATATTATGAACCTAGTATTCCAAAGACACTAGTCCTCATTATCATTGGGTTTTAATTAATATATTTTATATTAAAGATCATGTAATGATATGTGTAAAAGTATTAGGTTTATATAATTATTATAATCCTATGAGAAATTACTTAGCATGATTATACTTTCTTTTTAGTAGGAAAAATATGCAAGTCATGATTGGGACACCCATGTGTCAATTTAAAGTGTGGAATTATTATTTTATAGTTTTTTTTTCAAATTTTAATTTTCTCTGATCATTTGGGAATTTTTGGAATTTTAATGTGTTGAGTTTATTTAGTTGTAATAGGCCATGACATAGTTAGGGGCTCCACAGCATGGTGGGTGGGTTTTTATAGTGAGGAGTTTCCTCTCCCCTTTTTAAATTTTGGATTGGGTGAGATCTACATCTTGGTCATCGATGTTGTTCAATGGGGGGGTGACAGGTTGAGGATCTACTATGGTGAATTGTTCTTTGTTTTGGAGGTAAAGGAGATCTAAAACCATAGACATTCCATTTTGGTCACCTTCACATTGTATTATAAGTGATCACATCATAATGGTTCCAAGAGGAGGGGCACCATGTTGTAACCCAAAAGTTTACACTATAGATGGGATCTATAGGGGAGTTAACCCATACCATTTGGGGAACCCTTGAATTTTGGTCCATATATTTAACTATAAGAGTATTAATAAAGGGGTATATGTGTCATTTTCACCATGACCACACCTTGGAGAATGCTTCTATGATTTTTTAAAAAGTGAGTTGAAAACTTTTTCACTATCAAATTATAATACATCTTCCTTTTTTCTCCCCATTTTTGTAATATAAGATCTCTAGTCATGGATCCCTTCATCCACCTTTCTCCATTAGAAATTTTTTCTTAGTTTTAGAGGTTTCTTCCAAGGTTAGTCCAAATATCTTATTAATCTCTCATCCTCTACTCTTATATCTCTTTCTCCTTACATTTAATTTGATTACTGTAACCCTAGTTTTCCATAGGGTGAACCTAGGGTTATGGATGGTTTTTTAAAGAACTTTCATATTTTTTTAGGCTCATGGGTATGCCTCCTTTTATCATGTAGATTTAGGTAAAGGTAATGAGTTTACTATTTTTCTTGGGAATGTGTCTCTATATAACCCATATTTCATTTGGCATACTAGGATTCCTTGGATTTACATTGGTTTAAATAGATTAATTATGTTTTTCATGAGTTTTTTAGGGATTGCGTACATCTTTTTCATGTGATTATTTAATAATATTGAGTTAAGTGGTGATTTCATGGATTCTTCCTTAAAACCCAATTTTGTACACATCAAGTGTTTGATAAAATGTTTAAAGAGTATTTTGACTCTGAATGGGTTTTCCAATAATTTTTTAAAATTGAATAAATTTGGGTTGATATTCTTTGAGGGGATGTAAACAGATGTTATTGATTATGTGATTGAATAGATTACTTTTTTTTTACTTTATTTTATTATATGGTGTATCATAAGGGATACTTGGGTCTGTATAGTTGACATGGGAACATGTTTCCCTATTCAAGATTGTGTACTATCTAGGTAATGTTTCTCGAATAGATTGATAGTAAAAGGGGTGGTTATTTATGATTTGGTGAGATTGTGAAAGCCCCTATAAACTTTTTAGTTTCATGTATATTGGTTGGTGTTCCTTGAGTGAGGTATAGTTACCTTTAGGACTAAGGTTAGATACATGTGTGTGGATGTTACATTTTCATATCCATGTTATGGTTAATGTTCTTGTTTTATTTATTTTTATTCTATGATATTGATCATGCCTCGTTAACTCTATTTTATTCATCTTTAGCCTTATTCATGATTTATAATACTTTACTCATTATAATGAAAAATAAAGGATTTTCATAATTTTTTCCAAAATTTGGTTCTTATGAGACAAAGGGAAGTTTTAAATCAAATGGTTTCAAAATAAAAAATGGGTTTAATGTGAAATATGTGATATAGATTCATAGTGGTATACTAATAGAATTTTCCTCATACCTTGCATATGCATTTGGGAATATAAGAACTTGGTTTTTCTATATTAAGGTAATGGGGAAGGGACCACTTCTCATGGTGTCCTTCTTTGGTGTTCGTTATTCTTACTAAAATGGAATATATTGGTGATTGAGGTTCGTAGGGATGTTAGATTGTTTTGATCATTTGTGGATCCTTCAGTTTCATTTTGGGATGGTGGATGTTATGGTGAAAGATACCATTTTTTCAATATTTTTAATTTGTATTTAAATTCACTAATAAAAAATAGGACTTTAGGAGTGATAGAAATGGAATTTATCAATTCTAGATAAACATTGACTACCTGAGTGATATTAAAAGCCATGGTCTTTTATCAGTACTAAAAAAGAATGGGTAAAGGGTTATTTTATTAGCGCTAAAAAAAGTGTAGATAAATTGGTCCTTTATCAGCGCATTTAGAAATGCTGATAAAGGAACACATTTATTAGTGCTTTTTTAGTACTAATAAAGGGTCATACTATAGTGTGTTGTGACAGCATGTTGCAGCACTAGTGCAATGTGTTGTAACAGCGCACCATAGCACCCAAAACAAACTAGATATTAAAAAAAATAAGTACCATACATAATTAAAATGAAATGAAATTTACAATACAAATAGAAGAAGAAAATACTATATAATAAACATTTAAAACATTACTTTATACAATTATATAAGTACAAATTATTACATACATTCAAAAACATCAATGTTCCTCTATATTTTAATCATGTCCCCAAATCATGTTATTGCTGAAAAAAACCACCCCTATTTTAGAAAACTAATGCACCTATATAAAAAAAATCTTATGTTAGTAATAATATAAATAAATAAATTAACATAATGTTTTTATTTTAATAAAATTGATGTAAATTTTAAATAAAAATGCACACTTAGAGTCATATCGTTCACATTGTGCATCTAATTGATTTGTGACTGATTCTAACATGTTTTAAATGACTTCTGGATACTTTTCTTAAAGTATCAAAATAACATGAATGTGTTTTCTTAGTTTTTAGTATGTTATCTTTCTTTTCTACTAAAATATCATTTTAAACTCAAAACATGCACTTTGACTCATTCTGATCACATCGTATATCAGTTTGATGTGAAATTCATTCATACTCATAACAAATTACTTATAAATCATTTTCATAAATTATCAAGAAAATATGAGTGTGTTTAATCAGTTTTTAGTGAGTGACTCTTTTTGAACTAAAATATCAATTTTAAACTGATAACATACACTTTGAGTCATACTGGGTACATCATGTATCATATTGAGGTAAGGTTGATTCTTACACATCAAAAATAACTTATGGATCATTTTTTGTAAACTATTAAATCAATATGAATGCTTTTTCTCAGTTTTGAGTAGGTCAGTTGTCCATTTTACTAAAATTGACATCAATTTGGAATAAAAATACGCACTTTGAGTCATATCGGTGACATCATGGGCCAGATTGAGTTGAGGCTGATTTTTACACATCTCAAATTATATATTTGTTTTTTTTTTTACTAAAGTATCAAAACAATACAAATTTGTTTTCTTGGTTTTGAGTACATCATATTTTTTTACTAAAATTTCATTTTAAATTGGAAACACGCTCTTTGACTCGTTCTGATCACATCATGTATATGGTTGACATGATACCAATTCTTACATGTCACAAATAAATTATGAATCATTTTTATAAATTATTAATAAAACATAAGTGCATTTGATCAGTTTTCAGGGAGTGACATCTTTTGAACTAAAATGTGAATTTTAAACTGATAATGGATACTTTGAGTCATATCGGGGACATTGTGTATCAGATGTAGGTGAATCTGATACCTACACATAAAAAATGACTTATGTATAATTTATGTAATGTATAAAAACAATCTAAATAAATTTTCTTGGTTTTGAGTAGGTTAGTTGTCCATTTTATTATAATTGATGTCAATTTAAAATTAAAAGATGCAATTTTACTCATACCGGTCACACCATGCATCAGATTGATATGCGTCTGATTATTACACATTCAAAATGACTATAGATATTTTTCCTAAAGTATAAAAACAATCTGAATGAGTTTCCTCAATATTGAGTATGTCACTTGTTTTTTTACTAAAATATCATTTCAAAATTGAAACATGCACTTTCACTCAAGTTGATCACATTGTGTATCAGTTTTTTATGATATTGATTCATACAAATCAAAAATGACTTGCGAATTGATGTTATAAATTATCAATAAAATCTAATCATGTTTTCTCAATTTTTAGGCAATGACACTTTTTGAACTAAAATATTGATTTTAAAGTGATAACGGGCGCATTGAATCATACCAAGCACATCATGTGTTAGATTAAGATGTGGCTAGTTCCTATACATAACAAATGACTTATGGATTGTTTTTTCTAAAGTATTTAAACAATATAAATGAATTTTCATGATTTTTAGTAGTTTAGTTGTTCTTTTCACTAAAATTGAAGTCAATTTTAAATAAAAGGAAACATTTTGAGACATATCGGTCACACCATGTGTAACACCCCGACCCCAGTTACCCAGAGTCGGTGCATTATTACATAACATTGGCATGATCACAAAAGATCAAGTCTCGAAAGACCGATTAGTTTAGTAGCCTTGGAATCACTATATACATTCATAAAGTTTACATTAAATCATAAAGTGAAAAACTACAACAACATCTTGTTTCCATAGACCACACTCATATCCCCTCATACTATCCCTAAAGGTCATTCATAAAATAATTCTTCACATCTTGGAAAAAATAAAACATCGAAAGGGGTGAGCTCAGATTCCCAGTAAGGATAACAATATAGCGTATACTTTCTTAAATAAGCATAAACATTTAAATCATTGTATTACTAAAACAAAAGCATTTTAAACTTGAACTTCAGCATAATATAGAAGATATAAAATGAAATAGTGCAAATTATGTATTCACATGGATATTTTATTACTCGAATAATCACATGCAATATCAATAACCACTTTAATAATGATGTAATCCATAATTCCATACTATCATAACCACATAGTCAAGGCCTTGTGCCAAGACTACAAATAAGATTTTGTTAAGGCCTTGTTCCAAGACACTAGTTTGTCTCATGAGACCTAACGATGCATCGAGGAGTTATAGAGGGCTCCACCCATCACTTATTAAGTCCAATGCATTCCTCATATGAACAGGTTTAAACATAACATAAACATTCGTATTAAAACTCTAATATGAATTGTCAATACTTTCTACATAAACCATGAATGGTATAAAAATAACACATCCATAGTCAAACATATCACAAAAACTTCAATATTATATGTAAGTTTTGTATCATAATAAATCAACTTCAAATAAGCATAAAATCCATAAAATGATGTTGAAATATATGAAATCAAAACTATTTGAGAGAAATATCTATTTTTTGAAATCATTTAAAAGCCACATAATTAAAACATTTACTTTGAAAATATTCTTATAATATTTTAAGGGAAGCTTTGACGATTTTATAATGGTGTAAAATATCCACACCTGTTGTATAAGTTAAAAAAATACATTCCTACCTTAATTTTGTCGAAAAGGTTAAAAAGGACCTTGTTTGGAAAACAATAGAAAGATTCCTTTATAAACCTCTTATAAAAAGTCAAACAAGGGTAAAAATTAATTTAACCAATATTCTATAAAATAGTAATAATGTTTTGAAATAAATTTTTAAGAAACATGGATGTTGATGATAAAGAGGTCCCAGTATATAATTACGTATAAACAACTTCAGATAATGAAGAGATTGTGAAATAAACCCTTACCTTGTAATTTTACATGTTTGAGGGTAGTTTAACCTCCTGTATAATGGTTAAATAGTTGTTATCAAATTATAAAAGAATCATATACATTAATATGATATCATATATGATCTTTTAACATTGCTTTGTTAACAATATCTTATTATTATCGTCGTTTCGGGTGTTAACTTACTCGTTTTCTTTTATATTTTTTGTTACATAAGCCATGATTTTCATGGATAGGTTGTATATTATTCATATACATAATTATATCAAGTCTTTAAACATTATTTTTAATCATCATATGATAATTATACTTGAATGGATATGAAGGAGAATGAATCTCATCGCCTTCGTGGAGACGGTAGTCCGTACGTACGCATGAGCGACAATATCATTCTTTTGATATCAAAATAATATATAATTGGATGGTATATAATATATAAAAAATAATTATCATGTTATATTTATTATTTAAATGAATTACACATCATTATTATACCCATCTAAATAATAATGTTTTGAATAACAATTACACCACGACGTGGAGACGGTAAGCCGTACGTACGCAAGTATGGTGACATGTCATTCAAAGGATGGAGAGAATACTGAATATGGTTGTACCATATTTTTATTAACATAACAGTATATAGAATATACTGAAGTTATTATTTCAGAATGTAAATAACAAAGAAAGAATAATTTCAAGAAGAAAGGAACTTGAAAGAGGGTGGTGAAAACATTACCTCTTCTTCGGGTTCTTCCTTTTGATTTGATCAAAAGGTATTCTTAGGTTGGCTTTTTTATCAAAATAAGCCCTATAGTTTAAATTGAGGGAAGTTGATAGAATATATGGGAATAGTTTGGCCATAAAAATGGATTTGAAGGTGTGAATTAGTGAGAAGGGGGAGTGCCCTTTTATAAGAGGGGTGAGGGGCTCCTTTGGAAAATCTAGAAATATTATTTTATAATAAATCCATATTCAGTTTCTAATGGCTCCATAGTGTATTATTTAAAGTTTAAGGTGGTTATAGGTCAAAAACAACTCAACCAATAGGTTTTATACAGGTTTGGGTCACATTATTAACCTTATCATTTAGTTTTAACTCTTAGTTAATTATTTTGACATTTACCATGTCTCATTGTATTTTTATATTATATGGTTAATAAACTTACTATAAACTTACAAGAGACCCAAAAGTGGTACATTAATTATAAACCTATAATTTTATAAGTATATTGGCAGAACCTTAGATTTTTAGGAATTGAATATCAATTAATAATATAATATTTTTTTTAAAACACTTTTATGTCAATTTTGACATTATTTATTATTTGATTTTTTTTGAAAATCATAACAGATTGATTACTTCGAAAAAAGATTATTAAATCAATAATAAAATGTAATATTAACCTATAAAATAAGTGTAATTCATAAAAATTATCAAATTTATTTATTTGGATATTTATAATATCAATTATTTTAATATTTCATTAATTAGGTAATTACTGCATCACCATTGTGTCATAAATAAATTAAAATATTTAATGTCTAAAAATTATAAATAAAATACCATGATGTAGGAAATGTTTTTAGATTTATAATTAATATTTACAATCGAATTTATCATATGTATATCCCTATATTAAAAATTTTTTAGTAATTAAACTTTGATTTTAACTCTTTTAACTCTTTTTTGAATTAAATAATAATAAATGTCCTAATCTAATCCAAGTGGACCTAAATGATAATATTTTATTCCAAAGGTTGTTTTTGGTCGATATAAACTTGTACAATAGAATTAGGACATGTGTTAGGGTAATATTAATATCATTTTTACCCTTAATTACCCTATTTACTTTTAACCGTGGTAAATAAAAGTAAAAAGTTACTATTCACCAAAAATTATTTTTATCTTATTGAACCACATTTTACTCATTGATATTAACCATGTCTCTTGGATTTTTGAAATTCCACTCACATAAGCGATAAAATTATATTTTATGTGAATTTCCCAATTCTTCTAGGAGGTGGGTAAAAGACGGTGAAAAGTTCCATAAAATTTTTATTTATCTAAAAGTATTCTAAACTAACTCTAATGAATTACATTGAACTTATATAGGTATTATGTATCTATTTTTACCTTAATTAAATTTAAATAAAATAAATAAGTATTTAAATAAAAATTCGGTTTTAAACTATAACTCTGTGTTTTTCACTATTCATCAAAAATTGAAAGATTTCAGAAAAATACCAAAAAATCACCCTAAGATAATTTCAATAATCCGAATCCAAAAATGAAGTCCATTGTGAAAGATAAAATTTATAAAATTTCAAAAGGTGGGTATTACTATTCATAATGGCTAGTTTGATTAGTTGTGGTGTGTGTTAGAACTCAAAGTTGAGTACAACACACGCTACTGTATTATTCAAAGAGAAGTGTACTGTAGAAGCTTGGGGTGTTACATTCTCCCCTCCTTTAAATAATTATGTCCTCGAAATTTCTAGAATATTACTGCATAAAAATACTGGGGTGATTCTTCATCATAAGTTCCTCGGGTCCCCACGTTTCCTCTTCCATTTTATGGTTTCTCCATAGAACTTTTACCAAACGAGTCGTCCGGTTTATCAAAACTTGTTCTCTGGTATCAAGAATCCTGACAGGCTCTTCGTAATAAGACAGATCGGGTTCCAGTTCTAATTCCTCATTGGTTAGTACATTCTTGGGTCAGGCATGTATTTTCTCAATAGTGATATGTGGAACACATCGTGAACTTTGGAGAGATTTGGTATCATTTCCAAATGATAAGCTATAGCCCTATTCATTCTAGAATTTCGAAAGGTCTGATGTACCTGGGACATAATTTACATTTCTTATTGAAACGTATAACTCCCTTCCATGGAGATACCTTCAATAAAACATGATCTCCTACCTGAAATTCCAAATCCTACCTTCGGTTAATGGAATATCTCTTCTACCTACTTTGAGCTGCTTCGATGTGTTTTTGGACTACCTTCACCTTTTCCATTGTTTCCTCCACCAGTTCTGGGCCTACAAGTTTTCTTTCACTGACGCCATCCCAATAGGTTGGTGTGAGGAATCTCTTTCCGTATAACGCTTCATATGGTGCCATCTAAATACTTGAATGGAAGCTATTGTTATAGTAAAATTATACCAAAGGTAAATATTGATCCCCCATACCCTGAAAGTCAAGTGAGAAAGATCTCAACATGTCTTCTAAGGTTTGAATAGTCCATTCTGATTGTCCATCTGTTTGGGGGTGGTAAGCAGTGCTCAAACGAAGTTCAGTAGTCAAGGCCTTCTGAAGACACTTCCAGAATCTTGAAGTAAAATGGGGATCACGATCAGAAAAAATAGATAGGGGTACTCCATGAAGTCTCACAACTTCATTAATATATAGCCTTTCTAGACGTTCAAGTGGTAAGTCTTCTCTTATAGCAAGAAAATGTGCTGAATTGGTAAGACGATCAACAATGACCCATATTTCATCATTCTTTCTAGGAGTCTTTTGTAGTCTCATAACAAAGTCCATCATGATATTATCCCATTTACACTTAGGTATGGGAAGAGGTTTCAATACTCCTCCAAGTTGTTTCCTTCTAGCTTTCACTTGTTGAAAAACCATACATCTTGACACAAAATCAGCAATCTCCCTCTTTATGTTGTCCCACCAAAAATGTTCCTTCAAATCCCAATACATTTTGGTGGTCCCAAGGTGTATAGAGAAATTGGAACTATGAGAATCATCCAACAATTCCCTTTTTATATCTGGTATATTGGGAACACAAAGTCTCTTCCCAAATTTCAAAATTCCATCTTCATACACAAAGTCACTCAATCTCCCATCATTCACAGCTTTAATCTTCTTTTGAAATTCTTCATCATCGTTCTGAGAACTCTTAATCCTTTCTAGTAAAGATGGTTTGGCAACTATTTGAAAAATTATTGATGTTTCACCTTCCATGGTGATTCCCATATCCATATTTACTAGATCCATGAAAATGGGATCCCTCTCAACTCTCATCTTGTTCAAAACTCCATGATCTTTTCTACTAAAAGCCTCTACAACCTTATTTGCCTTCCACGGGTGGTATTGTATTGTGAAATCATAATCATTCAGTAGTTCAGTCCATCTCCTTTGCCTCATGTTGAGTTCTTTTTGTGAGAAGATATACTTTAATCTCTTGTGATTAGTATAAATCTCCCATTTTTCACCATAGAGATAATGTCTCCATATCTTCAAAGCAAAGATTATAGTAGCTAACTCAAGATCATGAGTATGATAGTTTTTCTCATGAATTTTCAGCTGTCGTGATGCATAGGCAATAACTCTATCATTCTGCATAAGTACAAAACCAGGTCCTTTCTTTGATGCATCGCTATAAATAACGAACCCATCATTCCCCGATGGTAGAGTAAATGTAGGATAATTGACTAATATTCTATTCAGTTCTTCAAAACATTCTTCACACTATTTTTTCCGAAAAAATTTAACCCCTTTATGCGCGAGCTTCGTTAACGGGTTAGCTAATTAGGAAAAATTCTGGACGAAAGGTCAATAATAACCTTCTAAACCAGTAAAATTGCGTACCTCAGTTATACTCTTAGGAGCTGGCCATTCATGGATTGATCTTGTCTTAGAAGGATCAACACAGATTCCATCTTTGGAGACAATATGGCCAAGAAAATAAATCTCTTGAAGCCATAATTCACACTTGCTAAACTTCCCATATAATTCATGTCTTCTCAGAGTCTTCAAGATAATGCGCATGTGATTTTCATGATCATTGTGGATTTTTGAGTATACCAAGATATAATCAATAAATACCACTATAAAGTCATCAAGATATTCCTTGAAAACACTGTTCCTTATATCCATGAAAACAGAGGGTGAATTAGTCAGCCCAAAAGGCATTACTATAAACTCGTAATGCTCATACCTAGTTTGAAATGCAGTCTTCGGAATGTCTTCCTTCTTCACACACAACTGATGATATACAGACCGAAGGTCAATCTTTGAAAATTGTTGAGCTCCATGAATTTTTTCGAATAAATCATCAATGCGAGGTAGGGGATACTTGTTCTTTATTGTTATAGCATTGATTTCCCTATAATCGATACATAACCTCATAGATCAATCTTTCTTCTTAACAAAAAAGGACAGGGGATCCCCATGGAGAAACACTAGGGAAAATAAATCCATTATTACTCAATTCCTCTAATTGTTTCTTTAGTTCCACTAATTCCATAGTGGCCATTCTATAAGGGGTCTTCGATATGGGCCTTGAACCCGGAATTAAATCAATGGAAAACTCAATTTCTCGTTCTGGAGGATGTCCAGGTAAATCTTCCAGAAACACATCTAAATATTCTTTCACAATAGGTACATCATCTATTTGAACATTCTTTTCCTTACCCATAGTTATTTCATTCTCTTCTTCCCCAATAATTGAATTTTGTTGAGATACTGGGGGTGGATCTAGATGAGAATTAGGTGGTGACGATTCTGCTCTAAAGATAAGTTGTTCCTTATCATCATCATCAAAAATCGTAACCTCCTTCTTCTTAAAATAAATCTTCACATCATAGTCTGAAAGCCAATTTGTACCAAGGATTATATCAAACTCAATAATAGGTATGATGATGAGATCAGCAGATAAAGAACATTTATGTGATCGAATGGGAATTGCTTCACAGAACTTTGTAGTAATGATACTTCCCTTTGGAGTTTTAACTGACAAATCCCTTGTTAAATCAAATTGGAAATATCTAATTTTCTTAGCAAACTGGGAATATATGAAACAATGCGATGATCCAGAATCAAATAATGCATTTCATAAACTTGAGGAAACCATTAAATTACCTACCACCACGTCTTTCGGAGCTTCTACTTCAGTAGTAGTGATAGCATAATCTTGGCCTTGATCCCATGGCATTTTCTGAGGTAAATTCCTCTGACGCTTAGGAAATTCATTTGCATAATGTCCCATCTCCCTGAAGTTGTAGCATTGAACATTAGTAGCTTCCTTATTCCCATTGCAATCATGATCTTGGTGGCCTTTTTCACCACACTTGTAACAGACTCTCATTCCTTTCAAGCAAGTACCGAGGTGTTTCTTCCCACATTTACTGCAGGATGAATATTCAACTTTTCCTTTCTTCCCCTTATTTCCATTTACATAGTGATCATCAGATCTCTTCTTCTCTTTCTTTTATTTAAAGTCATAAGACTTAGAGAATTCCTTTTCCGTCTTGATAGCACACGAGACAATATCTTCATACGACGAGAAGGTCTGTGAGACTAATTCTCGATGGAGAAATGGTTTTAACCCATCAAAGAAATGATCAATCTTACTTATTGGGTTACTTATATAATCTACAGCATACCTCTCTAACCTTGTAAAGTTAGCCTCATACTTTGTGACATTCTCATACTCCTTTTGTATCAGAATCATAAATTACCTTTCCATATCTGCTCGATGGTCATGAGGAAATTATTTTTCTAAGAAAATATCTTGGAACTCCCTCCATTCCATATTTGATACTTCATCATCTTCCTTCATGTTTTGAATCAATGACCACCATTGGTCAGCATCTTCAGTGAGGCGATAAACTGCCATGATAACTTTTTCCCTTTCACTACTCCCCAAGGCATGGAATATTTTCTCTAAGGAATTTATCCATTGCTCAGCTACTAAGGGATTTATACTCCCATTGAATGTTGGTGTTTGTTGCCTCATGAAGCGATCTAACATTGATCCTCCACGCTGCGGATCAGGGTGCTCCATACGTGTTAGGTTATTATTCCTAACTGGAGTGAGTTTTCCCAGTATAGTGATTAGCTGATCATCACCAGTTGCATCACTAGATCCTCTATAATTATCTTGAGCAGGAGGGAAATCCCTAAATGGAGTGCGTGCATTAATACGGTTTCCATTCCTTCCACTAGGTGCCATTTCTAAACAATAGCATAAACCAGGTCATTTTATGAATCAAAATACATAATTCCATTCTTGTAAAACACTTAACATAAATTGAACAGTTTATGGATATAATCCATAATCATAAAAATGTTTTCTTTGAGGAATAATATACTCATAAACCCTTCATAATGGTTCGTAAAGAAAATAAGAATTATCCTAAGCGTATCCCCTAGGAGTGTCGTCACCAAGAGTGCAGCAAGGCTCGTTGTCATGCACCAGTTCTCGTTCGAGTCTAGCTCAAAGAGGTGCTTTCGAGTTTTACCCCTAGGTACATCTGGGCCAGAGCCACCTATAGCTGCTCGTATCCAGATAGGGATGTATTTCTCGGAAAACTCACAAAATCTCTACAATACCAAAATTCTGGGAAATTATTCTACACTAATCCTCAAAGTTCATCTTAGGTCTATTTGCTCTAATAAGAGTTTATCTAAATATATCTTCCAAGGTTTGTACTAAACCTCCCTCTGATACCAATTGTAACACCCCGACCCTAGTTACCCAGAGTTGGTGCATTATTACATAACATTGGCATGATCACAAAAGATCAAGTATCGAAAGACTGATTGGTTTAGTAGCCTTGGAATTACTCGATACATTCATAATGTTTACATTACATCATAAAGTGAAAAACTACAACAACATCTTGTGTCCGTAGACAACACTCATATCCCCTCATACTATCCCTGCAGGTCATTCATAAAATACTTCTTCAAATCCTAGAAAAAATAAAACATAGAAAGGGGTGAGCTCAAATGCCATCTAAGGATAAAAATATAGCAGAAACTTTCTTAAATAAGCATTAACATTTAAGGCAATGTATAACTAAAACAAAAGCCTTTTAAACGTGAACTTCAGAATAATATGGTAGAAATAAAATGAAATAATTCCATTTACATTTTCACATGGATATTTTACTAATCGAATAATCACATGCAATATCAATAACCACTTTCATAATGATGGAATGCATAATTCCAGACTATCATAACCACATAGTCAAGGCCTTGTGCCAAGACTAAAAATAAGATTTTGTCAAGTCTTTATTACAAGACACTATTTTGTCTCATGGGACCTACCGATGCATCGAGGAGCTATAGCGGTGTAACGACCCTAAATTTTGAAAAAATCTTGTTTCCTAATTTTTTGTGTTGTTTTATTTTATTTTATTTTTATACTCAACAAAAATGTTACATTTGATAACATGAGTATAATTAAAATGAGACCTTTGGGTTTTGACTGTTATATGACCATTGGTCAATATGACCACTGTAAACTAAACGTTTCAATTATTGTCTCTAAATACAAGTAATCTTGGTTAATTAATATAGAAAGAAGATTCGATGGCCTCACCCAGTAGTCTTGGACCGATCGAAGCCCATCTAACAGAACTTGGGAAGGAGGTAGCACCACTGGTCTTTTCTCTGGACCAAACCCAAGCTGAACTTCATCGTGTGAAGCTAGAATAGAATCTCCTTTGCGAGAAGTTCAAACTGATAGAAATTACTACTCGTGCGATGTTGGTCGAGCCTCCCTCAGATTCTCTCGCCTTAGCACACCATACACTTAGGTCCTATGCTGGTCTGATAAGGGGCTATGTAAGGAGACCGTAACTGCCTTGTGTAATCCTTTGTTTTAAATAAAGAATTGGGATTTCTTCTTATGATGAAGTTTATGAATTTTCATATGTCCGAATAAATATAGTATGCACATTTTTGGTGAATTTTAGAGAAAGGATATTTTAAAAAAATGTTTATGTAAGCCTTAAATAATTAAAAATGTGTAATGATTTTCAAAAAATGGTCTTCTACAATTATGTCCAGTACAAAATTTAGAGTCTAATAAGATCAACTTGATTTTTGATGAATAGTAATTTATGAATAGTGATTTTATGATTAGGATTAGTAATGTGTCCAAATGGATTAGTAATCTCACTTAAATAAAGTATTAAAACAATCTAGGCACCTTGATTAAGTAATGTGATTCAATAAAATGGTTAAATACGGTTTCATAAGTTATTATTCAAGTATTAGTTTTTTCAGGTGAATAGTGTTTTTTAATAAAAAATTAAATTAAAAATATTTAGAAAATTATTTTTATAAAATGGATTTCATTTTTGAACTCAGGGCATCGATATTATGTTCAGGTAATTTTTGGGGTTTTTTCTAAAAAAACGAATTTTCAGTGAATAGTGTATTTATTTAAACATTAAATTAAAAAAATTAAATTTTTTTTATAAAATGGAGGTCATTTTTGAAATAAGAGAATTGATATTTGGTTAATGCGAAATTTTGGGAATTTTCTGAGAAAATTGAATTTTTGATGAATAGTTAAAATGCAGTTTTTAAGTTACGGGTGTTTAATGACATCATTAAATGATGTATTGAGTATGTAATCAATATGGTCGACTTGTTAATAGTAAGATAAGGTATGAGGTGTACCAAGTGGCCAATACCATGGGCAAATACCATGTCCAAGCCTATGGTTTTGCCAAAACCACCAATGAGGTGTCCCTAGGCCATTAATGCATGTCCCCTCACTTTCCCTATAAATACCATAAAATCCTCTCATCCATTAGACTCTACACTCTTCCCCAACGAAGTTATGGTCTCATTTCCTCCCAAGTAGTCCTCCCAAGGTTCCCCCAAGCCCTCAAGGTCCCAACCTTTGAGTTTTAAGAGTTACGTTTTAAGGTAAGGGATCTGACCTCTCTCTTTCTTTTCAAGTAATCTCTTTTATGTCATTTCTTTTATGCTCCATGTTCTTTTGTTAAAATATGTTATTTTATATTCCTCTTACTGAAATTTTCATGTTCATATAATGAGATATCCCCTCTTACTCTCATTATTTCATTTTATGATGTTTTGAGTGGTGCCGTTAGGTTGCCGAAATTTTTGTAACGGATTCTTTCTCTCTTCTCATTTTTCAAGATCTATTTTCATGTAAAGTCTTTCAAGTTCCTTTTTATTATGTTGGGGTATGATCTATATATCTATCATACTGATCTTTCATTTTCATATGATGAGAGAACCCATTTGATCTCTTCAATTTAGTATTTTTAAGTTTTAAGTGGCGTTGTTAGGCTGCCGAATTTTTAAGTGGTTCTTTCACCCTTCTCGTTTTCAAGTTCTACTTTCATGTCAAGTCTTTCGAGTTCCTTTTTATTATGTTGGGGTATGATATCTATATCTATCATAATGATATTTTATTATCATATGATGAGATACCCCATTTGATCTCTTCAATTCAGTATTATGAAGTTTTAAGTGGCGTCGTTAGGCTGCCGAATTTTTAAGTGGTTCTTTCACCTTTCTCCTTTTTCAAAGTTCTAATTCCATGTCAAGTCTTGAAAGCTCCATTTTATTATTTTGGGGTATGATCTATATATCTATCATACTGATCTTTTATGTTCATATGTTGAGAGACCCTATTTGATCTCATCAATTCATTTTTGGTTGAAGTTTATGTGACGCTGTTAGGCTGCCGAATTTTCATAAGAGAAATATTATTTTTTTTTCTTCCTTTCATGTTCTTCATTTCATATGGTATATTTTCAAATTTCATTACCATATTCTTAAATCCCTTATATTCTGTCCCTATACTATTTTATGGGTCATTTATGAATGTTTGACCCATGTCCCCTCTCTTTTCAATGTTTTCTAAAACCCTGTAACATAGTCGTTATGCTGCATAATTTTCGTCTCAAAATGTCTCTCCCTTTTTCTAAAGTTATTTCATTTTATTAATTGAATACTCAAAGCTATTTCTTATAAATGGGTATTCACATATATACCAAAAGTTTCTATTTTAAAGTCTTGTATTTACATACATGAGACCCTCTTTCCCTTTCCATGGGTTTAAAGTGACATAAAGTTCATGTCTTTAAAGCAGGTTTTAAGACATTATGATTATGAAATGAAACCCATTTCTTTTAAGCTATATGGGTTGTTTATGAAATTATTTATTATGATATATGTGGCTCACATGATAATAAAGGAAAATTTAAGGGTGCTCCCTGATAGCGCTCTAATGCATTGGGTAATGATGTAACCACTAGAGATTACAATTTTCACGATATCTTGGTGAATAACCTTGGTAATTTTCAAATGACACCTTGGGGATGAACCTTGGTGATATGTTCATGATTTTCTATGTTAAATGATGTAGCCACATCTTAAAGTTATGAAATATGTTATTTTTATTATGATATGCCTCATGATTTCTTTCTCATGCCTTAAAGTTCTTTTTCATGACATTGTTGATGTATCTCAAGTTCACATGTTAAATGTTTCCCCTTGTTTCCCTTACTGGGCCTTATGCTCACCCTTTCTTTTGATGTATGTCCCCAGGTTATGAGATGCAGTAATGAACCTAGTATGAACATAAGTATAAGCCTTTCAAGTGTTTAAGAAGAATGTTTTTTTTGTTTCATGTATTAAGTTCCTAGTTTCCAAGACACTAAACCCTAAAGATCTTTAGTTTTGTATAATGTAATGAAAGTTTATGTGACATAAAAGGTGGGATGCTATAGTTGGTATCAAAGTATGGTTTAGTTATTTGTGGAAATTAGGATATGAAAACTTTAGGAAGAACCCTATAGAAAAGTTTAAATATAGGAAATGTTCCTAGTATTTTGGTGAGTATTGAGAAAGGGGTTTCCAAGAAAATACAACCTTGTCTGGATACGAGCAGGTAGAGGTGTCTCTGGAATAGATGTACATAGGGGTAAAACCCAAAAACACCGCTTTCAGCTAGACTCGAACGGGAACTGGTACACGACAACGGGCCTTGCTGAACTCTTGGTTACGACACTCCCAGGGGATATGCTTTGGTAAATTCATAATCTTAGTATGAACCATTATTAAAGGAACAAAGATAAAATAAAATAAAGATTCACATAAGAATATATGATCATGGATAACCTAGATTTGAACCTAGGGGATCACAAGTTAGGGTATAATTTTATTCTAAAAGTTATCCTTCTATGCATTAAGTTCCTTTTCATGATTATTGGCTAAGTATTTAAGCCTCTAATTGTACTTTCTTTTCTTAGTTAATGGCAGGAAATGTAAGAACATGTCCCAACAACCAATGTGATAAGAAATGTGATGATTGCCGTATTAATATGACAGAGATGATTAGGGGATTAAAAGATGATTATTATTTTGGAAGATGTTCACTATTTTGGGAACCCTATTTGATTAATGTAAATAGATTACTACGGTATTTTCTTTGAGGAGTAAAGTTTGACTTATATTTTGAAGAATCAATGAATTTAAGGTGGACTTATAGTAATTTAGGTTACTTATGGAAATGATTAACCTATCTTGGGGTAAATATGTTTAGGTTAGTTACTTTTGTTATAAGATGTTAGGAGTGGTTGATGTTGTTTGGAGATGAATGATAAAGTTTACCTTGGAAAACTATGTTATCAAATCCTTCTTGTATTTGGGATTCAATATTAGTTTGGTTTATTTTGAGGATTTTTAAGGACAGTTATTTACGAAATGGTCTATGATGAAATTTGGGTATTACCATGGAACTTTTAAGATTTAAAGTAGTTTCCCTTCCTCTGGGGTTCTTTATTTTGGAAGAGTTGTTTTATCTTACCCTTTCTGTTTTTGGGATAATGTTTAAAGATAGAAGAAATAGATAGTTAATCTTTGGTGGATTATGTGATTCTCTATAAGATGATTCTTGTGCTTTGATGAGAACAAGTAGTTTTGAATTCTCATCGTTTGGAGAAAAGATTAGTTTTGGTAGAAACTTATTAAAGGATGAAACTATACTTAAAGGTAGGTATATTTCCTTATGCTTTTATTCAATGTAGTAAATAAATTCCTCAAAACTATGAAAAGGAACATAAAACAAAAAACGTTGTTGGTTTACTTTCCTACTGGGTAATAAAATACCGTTTACACACATCATAAGTTTGTGATTTTTTTATGGTTAACATTATCCAAATAATGTTTTCTATCACTCTCCCTCAGAACTTGACCCTTTGTTTTTTCTTCCATATCCATATTTTCTTACATGGAATCCTAGTATGGGTTAACTCAGGTGACCTTTGTACTTTCCTTTCTTTCTTTTAAAGTAATAGTTTTACTGACTCCTTTTCCGATGTGGGACTTTTAATAAAATTTCAAAACCCAATTTTAAAAATTACGAGGACGCAATTTCTTAAGGGGGGAAGATTGTAATGACCTGAAATTTTGAATAAATCTTGTTTCCTAATTTTGTGTGTTGTTTTATTTTATTTTATTTTCATACTCAACAAAAATGTTTCTTTTGATAACATGAGTATAATTAAAATGAGACCGTTGGGTTTTGACTGTTATATGACCATTGGTCAATATGACCGCTGTAAACTAAACATTTCGATTATTGTCTCTAAATACAAGTAATCTTGGTTAATTAATATAGAAAGAAGATTTGATGGCCTCACCCATTAGTCTTGGTCTGATCGAAGTCCATCTAACAGAACTTGGGAAGGAGGTAGCACCATTGGTCTTTGCTCTGGACCAAACCCAAGCCAAACTTCATCGTGTGAAGCTAGAACGGAATCGCCTTTCTGAGAAGTTCAAACTGATAGAAATTACTACTCGTGCGATGTTAGCCGAGCCTCCCTCAGATTCTCTCTCCTTAGCACACCTTACACTTAGGTCCTATGCTGGTGTGATAAGGGGATATGTAAGGAGACCGTAACTGCCTTGTGTAATCCTTTGTTTTAAATAATAAATTGGAACTTCTTCTTATGATGAAGATTATGAATTTTCAAATATCCGGATAAATATAGTATGCACATTTTTGGTGAATTTTAGAGAAAGGATATTTTAAAAAAATGTTTATGTAAACCTTAAATAATTAAAAAGGTGTAATGATTGTCAAAATATGGTCTTCTACAATTATGTCCAGTACGAAATTTAGAGTCTAATAAGATCAACTTGATTTTTGATGAATATTAAATTATGAATAGTGATTTTATGATTAGGATTAGTAATGTGTCCAAATGTATTAGTAATCTCACTTAAAGAAAGTACTAAAATAATCTAGGAACCTTGATTAAGTAATGTGATTCAATAAAATGGTTAAATAATGGTTTCATAAATTATTATTCAAGTATTAGTTTTTTTGGGTGAATACTGTTTTTTAATTAAAAATTAAATTAAAAATATTTAGAAAATTATTTTTATAAAAAGGATTTCATTTTTGAACTCAGATAATCGATATTATGTTAAGATAATTTTTGGGGTTTTTTCTGAAAAAATGAATTTTTGGTGAATAGTGTATTTATTTAAAAATTAAATTAAAAATATTTAAAAAATTATTTTTATAAAATGGAGTTCATTTTTGAAATCAGAGCATTGATATTTGGATAATGTGAAATTTTTGGAATTTTCTGAGAAAGTTGAATTTTTTATGAATAGTGAAAATACAGTTTTTAAGTTACGGGTGTTTAATGAAATCATTAAATGATGTAATAAGTATGTAATCAATATGGTCGACTTGTGAATAGTATGATAAGGTATGAGGTGTCCCAAGTGGCCAATACCATGGGCAAATACCATGGGCAAGCCCATGGTTTTTCCAAAACCACCAATGAGGTGTCCCTTGACCATTAATGCCTTGTGCCCCCACTTTCCCTATAAATACCAAGAAATCCTCTCATCCATTAGACTATACACTCTTCCCCAACGAAGTTATGGTCTCATTACCTCACAAGAAGTCCTCCCAAGGTTCCCCCAAACCCTCAAGGTCCCAACCTTTGAGTTTTAAGAGTTACGTTTTAAGGTAAGGGATCTGACCTCTCTTTTTCTTTTCAAGTAATCTATTATATATCATTTCTTGTATGCTCCATTTTCTTATGTTAAAAGATGTTATTTTATATTCCTCTTAATTCCCTTTTCATGTTAATATAATGAGGTATCCCCTCTTACTCTCATTATTTCGTTTTATGAAGTTTTAAGTGGCACCGTTAGGCTAGAAAAATTTTTGTAACGGATTCTTTCTCTCTTCTCATTTTTCAAGATCTATTTTCATGTAAAGTCTTTCAAGTTACTTTTTATTATGTTGGGGTATGATATCTATATCTATAATACTGATATTTTATGTTCATATGATGATAGAACCCATTTGATCTCTTCAATTCAGTATTTTGAAGTTTTAAGTGGCGTCGTTAGGCTGCTGAATGTTTAAGTGGTTCTTTCACCCTTCTCGTTTTCAAGTTCTACATTCATGTCAAGTCTTTCAAGTTCCTTTTTATTATGTTGGTGGTATGATATATATATCTATCATAATTATCTTTTATGATCATATTATTAGAGACCCCATTTGATCTCTTCAATTCAGTATTTTAAAGTTTTAAGTGGCGTCGTTAGGCTGCCGAATTTTTAAGTGGTTCTTTCACCTTTCTCCTTTTTCAAAGTTCTAATTCCATGTCAAGTCTTGAAAGTTACTTTTTATTATTTTGGGTTATGATATCACATCTATCATACTGATATTTTATGTTCATATGATGAAAGACCCTATTTAATCTCATCAATTCATTTTTGGTTGAAGTTTATGTGACGTCGTTAGGCTGTCGAATTTTCATAAGAGAAATCTTATTTTTGTATTCCTTTCATGTTCTTCATTTTATATGGTATATTTTCAAATTTCATTACCATGTTATTAAATCCCTTATATTCTATCCCTATACTGTTTTATGGGTCATTTATGAATGTTTGACCCATGTCCCCTCTCTTTTCAATGTTTTCTAAAACCCTGTAACATAGCTGTTATGCTGTAGAATTTTCGTCTCAAAATGTCTCTCTCTCTTTCTAAAGTTCTTTCATTTTATTAAGTGAATACTCAAAGCTATTTCTTCTAAATGGGTATTCACATATATACCAAAATGTTCTATTTTAAAGTCTGGGATTTACATACATGAGACCCGCTTTCCCTTTCCGTGGGTTTAAAGTGACATAAAGATCATGTCTTTAAAGAAGCTTTTAAAATGTTATGATTATGAAATGAAACCCATTTCTTGTATGCTATATGGGTTGTTTATGAAATTATTGATGATGATATATGTGGCTCACATGATAATAAAGGCAAATTTAACGGTGTTCCCTGATAGCGCTCCAATGCATTGGGTAATGATGTAACCACTAGAGATTACAATTTTCACGATATCTTGGTGAATAACCTTGGTAATTTTCAAATGGCACCTTGGGGATGGACCTTGGTTATATGTTCATGATTTTCTATGTCAAATTATGTAGCCTCATCTTAAAGTTATGAAAAATTTTATTTTTATTATGATATTCCTCATGATTTCTTTCTCATGCCTTAAAGTTCTTTTTCATGACATTGTTGATGTATCTCAAGTTCACATGTTAAATGTTTCCCCTTGTTTCCCTTATTGGGCCTTATGATCACCCTTTATTTTGATGTATGTCCCTATGTTATGAGATGCAGTAATGAACCTAGGATGAACATATGGAGAAGCCTTTCAAGTGTTTAAGAAGAATGTTTTTTTATTCATGTATTAAGTTCTTGGTTTCCAAGACACTAAACATTAAAGATCCTTAGTTTTGTATAATGTAATGAAATTTTATGTGAGAAAAAAGTCAGGATGCTATAAGCGGGCTCCACCTGTCACTTATTAAGTCCAATGCATTCCTCATATGAACAGGTTTAAACATAACATAAACATTCGTATTAAAACTAGCATACGAAATGTCAATACTTTCTCCATAAACCATGAATGGTATAAAAATAATACATCCACACTCCAACATATCACAAAACCTTCAATACTATATAGAAGTTTTGTATCATAATAATTTAACTTCAAATAAGCTTAAAATCCATAAAAGGATGTTGACATAGATGAAATTAAAACTATTTGAGCGAAATATCTCTTTTTTGAAATCATTTAATAGCCACATAATTAAAACATTTACTTTGAAATTATTCTTATAGGCTTGTAAGTTAAGCTTCGACGATTTTATAATGACATAAAATAGACGCACCCACCGTATAAGTTAAAAAAATACATTCTTACCTTAATTTTGTCGAAAAGGTTAAAAGGGACCTTGTTTGAAAAACTACGGAAAGATTCCTTTATAAACCTCTTATAAAAAGTCAAACAAGGGTATAAATGACTTTAACCTATATTCTATAAAATAGAAAGAATGTTTTGAAATAAATTTTTAAGAAACATGGATGTGGATGATAAAGAGGTCCCAGTATATAATTACGTATAATCAACCTCGAATAATGAAGAGATTGTGAAATAAACCCTTACCTAGTAATTTTCCTTGGTTGAGGGTTGTTTAACCTCCTGTATAATGGTGAATTTTTTGTTATTAAATTATACAATAATCATATACATTAATATGATATCATATATGATCTTTTAACATTTCTTTGTTAATAATATCTTATTATTATCGTTGTTTCGGGTGTTAACTTACTCGTTTTCTTTTATATGTTTTGTTACATAAGCCATGATTATTTTGAATAGGTTGTATCTTATTCATATACATAATTATATCAAGTCCTTACACATTATTTTTAATCATCAAATGAGAATTATACTTGAATGCATACAATGGTGAATGAATCTCATCGCGTTCGTGGAGACGGTAGTCCGTACGTACACACGAGCGACAATATCATTCTTTTGATATTAAAATAATATATAATTGGATGGTATATCATATATACATAATCATTATCATGTTATATTTATTATTTACATGAATTACACATCATTATTATACTCATCTAAATAATAGTGTGTTGAATAACAATTACACCGTGACGTGGAGACGGTAAGTCATGCGTACACACGTATGGTGACATGTCATTCAAAGGATGGATAGAATACTGAATATGGTTGTACCATATTTATAATATCATCAAAGTATATATAATATACTGGAGTTATTATTTTATAATGTAAATTACAAATAAAGAAGACGTTGAAGAAGAAAGGAACTTGAAAGAGGGTGGTGAAAACATTACCTCTTCTTCGGGTTCTTCCTTCGGATTTGATCAAAAGGGATTCTTAGGTTAGCTTTATGATCAAACTAAGGCCTCTAAGTTTAAGTGAGGTAAGTTTAGAGAATATTTGGTCAGAGTTTGGCCGAGCCAAATTGATTTTAAGGTGTGAATTAGTGAGATGGGGGAGTGCCCTTTTATAAGAGGGGTGAGGGTCTCCTTTGGAAAAGCTAGAAATATTATTTTATAATAAATCCATATTTGATTTATAATGGCTCGAAAGTGGATTATTTAAATTTTAAGGATGTTATAGGTCTAAAAATACTCAACAAATAGGTTTTAGACAGGTTTGGTTCACATTATTAACCTTATCTCTTAGTTTTAACTATTAGTTAATTAGTTTGACATTTACCATGTCTCTTTGTATTTTTATATTATATGGTTAATAAACATACTATAAACTTCCAAGAGACCCCCAAGTAGTCCATTAATGATACACCTATCATTATATAAGTTTATTGGCTGATAATTATATTTTTAGGAATTGAATATCAATTAATAATATAATATTTGTTTTAAAACCCCTTTTATGTCAATTTTCACATTATTTGGTATTTTGTTTTTGTGAAACTCATAACAGCATGATTACTTCGAACAATCATATTTAAATCAATAATAACATTCATATTAACCTCTAAAATTAGTGTAATTCCTAAAAAGTTTCAAATTACATTTATTTGGATATTTATAATAACAATTATTTTAATATTTCATTAATTAGGTAATTACTGGATCACCATTGTGTAATAAATAAATTAAATTATTTAATGTCTAAAAAATTTAAATAAAATACCATGATTTAAGAAATATTTTTATCTTTATAATTAATATTTACAATCGAATTTATCATATTTATAACCCTATATTAAAAATGTTTTAGTAATTAAATTTGATTTTAACTCTTTTAACTCTTTTTTGAATTAAATAATAATAAATGTCCTGATCTAATCCAAGTGTAACTAAATGATAATATTTTATTCCTAAGGTTGTTTTTGGTCGAGATACCCTTGTCCAATATAATTAGGACATGTGTTAGGGTAATACTAATATCATTTTTACCCTTAATTACCCTATTTACTTTTAACCGTGGTAAATAAAAGTAAAAAGTTACTATTCACCAAAAATTATTTTTATCTTATTGAACCACATTTTACTCCTTGATATTAACCATGACTCTCGGATTTTTTAAATTCCACTCATAGAAGCGGTAAAATTATGTTTTATGTGAATTTCCAAATTCTTCTAGGAGGTGGGTAAAAGACTATGAAAAGTTCCATAAAATTTTTATATATCTAAAATTATTCTAAACTAAATCCAATGAATTACATTGAACTTTTATAGGTATTATGTATCTATTTTTACCTTAATTAAATTTAAATAAATTAAATAATTATTTAAATAAAAATTCAGTTTTAAACAATAACTCACTGTTTTTCACTATTCATCAAAAATTGAACGTTTTTAGAAAAATACCAAAAATTCACCCTATTCTAATTTCGATATTCCAAATCCAAAAATGAAGTCCATTTTGAAAGATAAAATTTATACAATTTCAAAAGGTGGGTATTACTATTCATAACATCTAGTTTGATTGGTTGTGGTGTGTGTTAGAACTCGAAGTTGCGTACAACACACGCTACTGTATTATTCAAAGAGAAGTGTACCGTAGAAGCTTGGGGTGTTACACCAGGAATCAGATTGAGGTTATACTAATTCATACACATCTTAAATGAATTATGCATCATTTTCCTAAAGTATCAAAACAATATGAATTTATTTTTTTGGTTTTGAGTATATCAATTGTCCTTTTTACTAAAATTGAATTCAATTTTTAACAAATATTAACTTAGAGTCATACCAATCACATTGTTCTTAGGATTGATGTGATTATGATTTATACTTATCCAAAATGAATTATTTATTGTTTGAATAAATTATAAAAACAATATGAATGTATTTTTTTGATTTTGAGTACGTCACGTGTCTTTTTTTAATAAAATTTAATTTTAAACATGAAACTGACACTTTGACTCATACAGATCACATCGTGTATCTATTTTATGTGATACTAATTCCTATACATCATAAATGATTCTTGAATCAATTACATAAATTATTAATAAAATCTCAATTGTTTATTCTTGGTTTTTAGTGAGTGACACTTTCTAAAGTAAAATGGTGATTTTAAACTGATAATGGGAACATTGATTCATTTCATTCACATTGTGTATCGAATTGAGGTGTGGATAATTCTTAAAGTATCAAAACAATATTAATATGTTTTATCAGTTTTAAATATGTTAGTTATCTTTTTTACTAAAATTAATGTCAATTTAAAATAGAATGAAGTACTTATAGTTATATCGGTTGCACTTTGTGTTGGATTGAGGTGTGGCTAATACCTACACATCCCAAAGTCTCAAAAAATCCTAAATGTCAATGTTACCATGATTTCCAATGACTTTATTTATCAAAATACTAACAATTCATGAGAATCTTTGAATAAACAACCACAAATAAATAAAATACACCTTTATAAGAAAACAATTATTATATGAGTAATATTACAAATAAATAAATTAAACATAAATATGAAAAAATAAATAAATTATCTGAAAAATGATTTTACTATGGAAACATCAATATTACCTCTATGATTCAGAAGTTAAGGGAACTTAAAGTAAAGTGATAAATCTCAAAACTAAATGGGTGAAAGTTTTTGATGGAGCATAATTTTGTTGAAGTTTTGGTGCAGAAAGGAATAAATGATGGACAGACCACCCCAACATGAACAAAATAATCTACTTGTACAATTATTATGTGTGTACTAATAAAAATAATTAAATTAAACATAAATATGAAACAATGCATTAATTATAGAGACAATGATTTTACTGTACAAACATCAAGATTACCACTTTGATTGACCAAATACAACATCATTTCTCTTCCTACAAATGCATGTAGATGGACAAAAAACTTCTAAAATAAAAAAAATCTTTGTAAGAAGTAATTAAAATTAAATCAATGATCAATTATATAATTTTCAGTAAAATAGAGAAAATATATCATAATATTACCTTTACATATTTCTAAAGGGTTTCCTTTATTATATTTTATTCTTTCAATGGATTATAACATCATCACGTCTAGAAGAA
This sequence comes from Viscum album, assembly GCA_963277665.1. NCBI lineage: Eukaryota > Viridiplantae > Streptophyta > Magnoliopsida > Santalales > Viscaceae > Viscum > Viscum album. The sequence goes on along the minus strand of OY728135.1, from coordinate 1,993,899,016 downwards.
ATTGTTTTCATGAGTAGTAAAACATTTAATTTAGATTATGTTAATGCAATAGAGGATAAAAAATATTATGATGAAAAACATATTATATTAAAAAAACACTTTTACATTCTAATTGAACTCTATTTATTTTTTTTAAATGTTTCAAGTATTTTTTTAATCTATCGAGAATCCAAATCCCCTCTTTGTGGTCCCTTCTAACATATAATACATTTTCTATGTTGGGACCAGCATGAACTAATTATGATATCCCTAGGAAATGGTCATCCTCAATTGAATTTTCATCTGACCAAGAAGTTTTTTTAGTCTCCCGTAGGATAATTGACCAATTATTATTTGTTGGATCAGAGATATAAAATGTTTTCACTGTTTGGGGTGCCATTATGAATGGCTTGTCTTTTTCCCCTTCAACGCTAAAATTCACCTTCACGAAGACCATTTCATCAAATTTCAATGCCCTGATATTGTCAACCAATTTGAAATAGAATATTATAACTTCAAATGTTGTATATTTTAACCCATATATTTGTTAGATGATGCCAAAATATGACATATTTTCATAAATTTTCTTTCTATCCTTAGAACTAGATATATACATTTCATCAGCCACAAGTGCAACACCACTATTTTTCATCATACTACATTCATCATGTTCTTTTGTATATAACATATAACCATTTATTACAAAACTTGTGTAAGATATAAAATTTAAATCTGGTCCCCTAGCTAGACATTAAAGTTGTTTAACAATTGAATTTGTATTTTCAAATAACTCCTTATAAAATTTATCTCAGAACCATTCTATAAACTATTGATTATGTGTATTTGATATCCATCCTTTATCCCTTGATGGATTCCAATATTTAATAATTTTTTTGTGGGATTCAATGTATGGATCCACATATTTTCTATTATGTAAAATTTAAAGGTGAGCTTTCTCCTACTCTATCGAGGTAATTGTAACAACATCTCTTTCGGAAATCCCTTTACCTATAAGGATTTCACTATGAGGATAATTTGGGAGACCAATGCTATAACATCTGATAAGTAGTCATTAAATAATTAAATAGCTTCTTCAACAATATATCCTTCTATAATACAGCCTTATGGCCAACTTCGATTCCTGACATACCCTTTAAAATCTTCACATGCCACTCAATGGGGAGCATCCATCTGTAATGGAAACGACCACATAGTTAATCCTCTCTAACAAAGTGAACCATATGGTGGACCATTATATCAAAAAATTGTGATGGAAAAAACATCTCTAATTCACATAATATTAATGAAACCTACTTATTCATGATGGGAAACTACATCGGGTCAATAATTTTACTACATGTGGCTTTGAAAAAGAATCAGAGTGTGGTTAATGTGTCTTGTACACTTTGAGGTAGAATGAAATGGAAAGCAACGGGCATTAAATCTTGCATTAAAACATGACTTTCATTTTATTAGATACCTTATAACTTCAAATTAGTCATTGAAATGACATTATTGATATTTTATGAATACCCCATTTGGAAATTTTATACTATTAATGAAAAGGAAAAATTGAAATTTTTCTATCTGGATAGAGTGAAAGCTACTGGAGGAAGAAAATTCACCCTTTTACACTTCACCTGTGACAACACTTCCCTTATCCCCATTTCAATCAAGTCTAACCGAGCCTTGATTCCATATTTTATTTTTCTAGGAACATTTAGTAACATTTCAATAACACTATCAAACACGTTTTTTCTACATGCATGACATAAAGAAAATGTCTAACATCCAAACAATTCCAATACGAAAATTCAAAGAAAATTGATCTCTTCTTCTAACCTGATTTTTGTACGATTTTTCGAAAATGGTTTACGAAAAATAGTGTTAATATATTTTACTTTATTGTACAGTTGATCACCCATTACTTGAGATGGTGTTGTACTTTTTTCAATATTCCCATATAATTTTTTTATCCAAGACCGGTATTTAGGTCATTGAGGTAAAAAAATTGGATGTCTTAAAAACATAGTCTTCATGGAATGTTTCTACCAAACTGAGTATGTGTGTTTTTCAAAAATAGTTCACCCTAAAATTTTGTTAATCTTATATCCTGATAAACTTCCATAAGTGGGGAATTCATTTTTCATCTTGTACGACAAGGCCCTCAATTTTAATTCTTCACTTCTATGAGAATCATACATTATAGCACTTATATCCCACATAAATTTCATTTCTCTGGTCAAAAGATCCAAATAAACATAAATATCATTACCAGGTTTCTTTGGTCCATATATTAACATAGATAACATAATGTATTTTCACTTCATACATAACCATGGAAGAAAGTTATAATTTACCAACATGATGCTCCATGTACTATGAGTACTACCCTATATACCAAAAAGATTTATTCCATCTATAGATAAAACAAGGCAAAAGTTTCTTGGCTCATTTCCAAATTCAAGATACTCGTAATCAATTTATTCCCACTAAGGAGAATATTTTGGATGACGTAGATTCCCATATTTAATTCTTTTATCTACATACCATGTCAATTGTCTACCAGTTTCCTAATATCCATATATTCTTCTAAACTATTGAATGATAGGAAAGTAGTATACAGATTTTGAAGGACTTGATTCATTTTTCTTGTATCAATCTACACCACACTTAGGGAATTTTATTAGTGATTCATATTTCATGTGAAAAAATATGAAATCATTTAGACAAGATTGTATTTTTTGAGGTAATGACCATTGAATGTACCATTATTTTACTATCCTATGTTCATGGTAGTTTAAATTCTTCTGGTAACATATCATTCAAGAGACCAAGTAGTTCTGTAAATCTGGTGTCACTCCATCTTCTACCATCTTTCAAATTGCATAACTTTAGTACAACTGACAATGTGTTGTATATTTAGTACAACTAGTATTCAATGGTTTCTTGGCACAACTATTTTACTCTACAAACAACTTTGTACAATCACAAAGGCCATCTTCAATTGTCATTTTCAGTTCTTACATGCAATCTCCATCATCATTTAAACTGGTATTCATATCAAATTATCCATAAACCGCAGTATCATCTCAATCGGTGTACACATTAAGTTTTTTCCCATGTTTAGTCCAACATTCATTACTCTGATCTATTTTGTGACCAATAAAATGTTCTTACATATATTCAAGACTATTTTTTCTTGAATAAAAATAATGTACATGTATATGGGATTTAAGAAGGTTTGTATGCATGCTCTCTTGCAAACATGATGAACTCTTTAACTCCATCTTCGTACTCTTTTATGAAAATATTAGCATGAATCTATTTTGGATTCATATCCATATTATTAGGTTCATAAAATATTTATTTTATATAATAAATAAATAAATACACATAAGATATTTATTATCAAAGGTTATAGTTATAGACAATTCTAATAAGGGAAACTCAACATTTGATTTTTTTCAAATAATTTCAGTATGTTGAAGAAAATAGGTAATGGAATTTAAGAAAAGAATTTCTCCAATATTGTAGGTTTTATCTTATGAATTCATTCAAAGGTCAAAATTATAAACAACTATCATCCTCATCAACTCATCTTCTGGACATTTATCATTTAATTTTGTTGTTTGACACACATCATCCATCTCTTGTGGACATGAACCTATGTTTCCTGGAATACGCTAAGCAGTAGTCATCCATGGGGTGAATAATGCTCAAAGTAGTACAAGAAACATAAAATATATGGGGTATTAGTTTCAAGTAAAAATTGAAATAAAAACTATTCAGGAGATGAAGTTGATGAGGATTAAAATTGTCTATAAAAGATATGGTGGATGAGTCTCAAGTAAAAACGTTCAATAAAAATTATTGCTTGGAAGAAATAGAGTCTTTCTTAAATCCCCAAAACAAAAAAAATATTATAGGCAATTAATGAGTAATAAATAATCCAAATATGTTAAATAAGAATAATAAACTCACATTCAATCAACTTGAAGATATAAAAATTTATTGATAAAACATTTTAATAAATAAAGAGTTATTTCATATACATGGATAGTAATCAGATATTCCTAGGGGTGGAACCAATACATGTAGATCTAAAATGATGAATGCATAAAAATAATTTGTAATATATAGAATTTGATAACTTCCATTCTATTTTTTAGAACAAGTGATATAGCAACCAAAGGAATTATTACATTTAAAATTAATGGTATATAAAATATTTAAAAACATCTCAAGACTCTTGGGATGTCATATCACCACACTGATCCATCCTAAGGATTCTAGGTATTTTTTCACATTAGATATACCCACCAAAAGGACTCTGGGGACCATTATATAGATTCTAGGGCGGTCCATAAAGAAGTTGGCATAAATAAATAATACACATCAATAAGATATATCACAAAAAAGGGAGAAAAACACACCAACCTTTGCAACATCTATCGTATATTAATTTAATATATATATAATAAGAAATTTATAATACACATAATTTCAAAACAAATTCTCATTTAAACCTAATTTTTAATGAAAACTAATATAATCCCTCCCTAATTTGGAAATCCAGAACCATAATTTGTGAATAAATATTTATAAAATCACCCTTACATTATAAGTTATAAAAACACATAAATAGAATAAAAGTTATATATTTACATATATATATATATATATATATCATTATAAAATAAACATAAATTGTTAGAAATATATGTAACCCATATAGCATAATATCACAACATAGTAAAATAAATACAACCCCATACTAATTTTGAAAATAGAGAGCCATTGAAAATAAATAAATATGGTATCACCCTTACGAAGGTTTCTCTTAAAATAAAAAAATAGAATTATGGGAAAATAAATTTTTAAGGAAAAATCCATACACTAGAATATTAAATAACAATTTCATTAAATAAATTCCCTTATATGAATTTCATAAAATTATATTTTTTTGATGCACCACACCATCACTAGACAAGAATTGGTTTTATAAATCAATTTTATCATTATTTTAAGGTTTTTATATCCAAAACCTCCAATATTTATACAGTGGAATAAATATTAATTTAATTGGTTTATTTGGGGATCATAAGTGATTCTCTAATATTTTAAAATAGAAAAAAAACTAAGCTTATAGAGAAAGATGGGGTAAATATATATATAGTGAATAAAATTGATTCAAAACAACAATTTAAAAAGACCAAAAGTGGATATCCAAATCAGTATTCAAGAAAACAACTAATAATAACAAAATTGTTTTGTTCATAATATAAAAGAAAAACAGTAAACAAAGATCAGACCACAAATAACTGATGACATTATCAAAGAGGAAACCAAAAAACAAATGACAAATGTAGAAATTAAATTGAAACCTTCAAAGGAAAACAAAATCCTACCTCTCTAGGTTGAAGAAAATATGAGACCCTCATATCCATATATTGATGTTTTCTTCAAAAACCAAAACAATAAGTGAACATCGGATGACGGATGGTGTTCGAGCAACTGGAGGTAGTGGAGTGGGTTTGTGGTATTCGATCTTTGAGTCACCCAGGAGGAGAACCAGAAGTTGGTGGCTTCTACGGAAATCTTCGGATAATGCGATGGATTCGTAACTGGTTAAGGTTTTTTAAATAGATCATGACTATTTTATTAGTTCTTTCCCATAAGTGCTCATAAAGATGTCTTTTATTAGCACTTAAGTACTAATCACTAATAAAATTAATCTATATCCAAGTTTTTTTAGCACTGATAAATCCCTATTGTTATCAGTGCTAAAAAAGTACTAATAAATGATTTATAATTATAATTATAAAAAATTATATTTATTTATTTATTTATTTATTTAATATATATAAATATAAATATAATAAATATGTTATTTATTTAAATATATTTATTGTAATTTTATAATTATTTAAATATAAAATTATTTATTTATAATTATATAAATATTTTTAAAAATTAATATTTATATGAGTATATATATATTTATATTATTATATATATATATATATAATAAATATATATAAATACAAATATAGTAAATATATTCATTATTTAAGTAAATTTATTATAAATTTAATAATTAATTAAATATATATAATTATTTATTTATTATTATATAAATAATTTTAAAAAATATTTATTTATTTATAATTATTAATATATAATTGTATAAATATAGTAAATATACATTTATAAATATATTGTTTTACAAGTATATTTTTAGCACTATTAAATAATATCGAATTTTAAGTTCATGCATGTCAAAAATGAGTGAAATTGTACGAATTTAAAATATGTGCACTTTAATAATATTGAAAAAATGGATAAGTTTTGTGTGTGTGCATTGTATATATAAAAGTTCATTAATTACGTATATGTAAAATCAATATAACACACATTTGTTATATGTTGAATTGAAAAATTAAATGAAATTGAATTATATATCCATTACTCTATGTAATTAGACAATATTTTTAATTCATATTATTTTTTAATTATAAATCATTATACATTAAATATGTGATTATTTAATGAAAAGCGCATAAATGTTTTGAATTATATAAATCATAATTATATACATTAATATATAAATATCCATATATATAATAAATACTATTTATTAACATTATATATAAATATCTAATTGAAAACATGTTTAATATTTTCTCAAATTAATTATTTATAATTTTTATAGGTTTAATTTTCATTTTTCATATATCTATATATTTAATAAATAGTATTTTTAGTATTTATAATTTATATATATTATAATCATTTTATTCATTCTCATCAATAATTAATTAATTAATAAAATTTGTTATATTTTTTAAAAAAAATCATTTTTTATTTTTAATTTATTTAATTATTTTATTTAATTTATTTGGACTTTTATTAGTGATAAAAAATCACTGATAAATGATTCCTTTATGAAAAATAAAAATATAACATTGATAAAGGGAACTCTTTATCAAATCTAAAAATAAATCGTTGATAAAGGGTATATGTCACCAGTGCTTTCTTTTCTGCAAATAAATATGTCATTTATCAGCGCTTCTTGATGGCACTGATAAATACCAGTGCTGTTAAAGATGGGTTTTGTAGTAGTAATGATTTATGTCCCAGTAAATTATCATGTTAAGGTTAATTGTTGTATATTTATCATATAAGAGTAATTTGAATTCAATTAAAGATGGTTTAAAATTTTATTTTTTATTTTTTATTTTATCATTGGAATTAGTAGAAAAAAACTGCATTGAATTTTTAAAGTTTTTATGTCATTTCAATATGTTTGTAAAATATTTTTAAGGATATGAGTTGAATAAAAAAATTATTCTATTAAATTCTAAAATATATAATTGATTCATGAGTTCATTTGTTGTATTTAAAAAAATAAAATCTTACATACGAGTCATTTTCCCTCTATGTATATGAGAATTAGCCACTATATAAGTGTAATTTTGCACCTATGTATGATTCATCCCCTATATGTATGTGTTAAAATTCAATTAAGTATGTGTTGTTTTTTACCTTCATATGATTCACTGCCTCTGTATATGTGTCATTTCATAGTGTGTATGTTTCATGCCTTTGTGAAAATTAGTTGAAGGGAAATGTTCTAACGAAGCTTCCTAAATATCATCTACATTGAAACCTGAGGATTTATTGTGCTACATCATCATTTATGAAACCAATTATATTCATCCATGTGTATTATAAGGTTAATAATATGTTTATTAAGAATAAATAAGGAAGATTTTAAATTTAAGGAATATTAGGACACAACTAAGAAAAGTTGAGTTAGAGAAAAAGGAAATATTGTAGACTTCAAAAGAGAAAAGATATCAGAGATTTGAACAGCCAAAGAAGAAGGAAAGTTAAATCCATTGAATAAAATATAATAATTATTCTAAATAATAATACATTTCCATTATTAATTGAATTTTCTATTACATTGGAGAGTTTGAAACTTGAGGCTCGGTTAGGCTGAAGTAAAATAGGACCTGCTATATACTTTTCTCTTTTTGTTTCACTATAATTGCATACTCAATTATAATATTAAACTATTCCTTTATCTCTCTATCTATATCCCTAAATTTATATATCTTACACTCATGATGGTGAATGAAGAACCCAAGGGTTTTCCTTGGGGGAGGTTCATGGTTTTCTTGGATTCTTTCTCTTTAGTTCTTAATGTTTTTATTCTATTTTTGTGTGTGAGAGAGAGGGGGTGTTAAGGTTTGGTGTGGCAGTTTTCCACCATGACTTGGGATGACTCTCAAAATAATTATATTCTATATCAAATCCTCATTTCATCCCTATAAGGTACTATTTGTTTTCAATCCCATCATTTTAGTTTTTTAGTATTAGAGGTATCTAGAAGGAAGACAGAAGAGATAAAGTTTAGTTGAGCTGAAATTTCAACTATAGGGTATTTCTATGGTGAGGATTCTGGACAGCCCCATAGGCTTTAGATTCTGGTATAAAAGTGGACCTTATAATATGGTATTTCCAGGGATGGTATTTTTTTATGTCTCTTCCTCCTGAGAGGATCTGCAGTTTAGAGGTTGGGTAATCGCTGTTGTATGGGGCCTAATTTTGCTTTTTTGCTCCTGAGAGGTAGTTGTGCCAGGGGTTGGGGCTACACCATGGACCCATAGTCGATCATTTTACTTGTCGCTATAATTTTTAGGATGGATGCAGTGTGGAGTATGGGGATACACTACGGTGTTTCCCTAGGGTGTTAGGATCATTCCTCATCAATTGTTTTCAAATTACAGATATGTAGGTATTTTCTCCCTGATTCTTAGAGGGATGCTTTGATTGAAGTTCTTATTGTGTGGCCAACATTTAAACACTATAGAATTCTGAAAAATCCATTATATTATGGAATAGTTAAGGAGTTTAAATTATGTAAATATATTTTTATAGTTGGGTATAAATTTTTAAGTGGCATAAAAATATTTATATTTTCTCCTTTCTTTTAAATGCCCTGGGTTACCTGAGTCCCTTTTTCAAAATCCATTCATGTCCCTTTGTCAGACTAAAACCATCAACTTATAGAGATCAAGTCTAGGTGATCTATGATGGTTTTATCTTGTCTAATTTTTTGGTTCTCTACCATTCTTCTTCATCCATTATATGGTGGGTTCTTCTCTCTTTTTTATTATGGCTTCTATTGATGAAGGATATTTGACTCTTTTTGTAGTGATATTTTAGGGATCGTTTCTCCCTATAAAATAGGTCCTTAGAGTTTGGTGCTTGGATTTTTATCTTACTTAGATAACATTGGGATATTCATATTGAGGTATGGGATATGTTACCACTCTTCTATTTAACGAGAAATTGTGTGATTATCATGATTTAATCATTTAGGTAACAATGAAATTAACCTAATAAAGATATGAATATAGAATTAAAGGAACCATGTTTTATGGATTGAGTTTTTTAATAACATGAATATCAATGTATATTGTAGTTACCTATTGTTTTTTTAGATAGTGTTCTATATATAAGTTGTGGTTGTTGTTCTGATGAAAATTGTTACTTTTCTAGAAATATAATAAAAAACATAAAACAAGAATAATTATGATGTTGTAACTAAAGAAATAGGCATTTAAATTAATAATTGTTCTTTCCTTTAATTTTATAAAATATATAAGTAATGTTGATATAACATTTATGATGATTAATATCTATTGATAGTTGATAATTTATGGGTACTTGTTTCTGAAAAACAAATTCATAATGAACTAATCAATTCAAGATGTAATTAAAATCGATATTTAATAAATATTAATGTTTGGGTCTGAGTTATCTCATTCGTGTGGTTGGAGGATTGAATGTCTTGATACCATGGCCTTAGTTCCCTTTCTTGTTTGTAGAAAAAAAATATTTTTAAAATATACACAATTATTTAGGAATTCTATATCCTTGTTGAGTATATTTGATAACCATTTGTGGCTGAATTCCTTGATGGGAAATGGGGTGGATGCCAGGGGATGTTTTTGACTAATAGTTGTTTTCATGGATGAGCAATGTGATGGGAGGGCTGGTTATAATAATGGTTGATACTAGTGTTGTAAATACATATTTTTATCACTATCTAAAATAGTGTTGGACTCTAGGGTAGTCAACATGAGTTTAGAGTGAGTCTTGTCCATCACCATCTACTTCTTTCTTGATGATTGTTATATGGATGAGTGGTTGGATGTTCCTTGTTGTTGGGTCCCCACTACGTGATGAAATTAGACTATATGCACTATGATTGCAACTTTGATGTGGTATTTTTTCTAGATTCTTAGAGTACCTTGATAAATTAAGAATAATAAATGAAAAAATAAATAACCCAGATGATAGGGTGTTTTTTAAGCAGTGATGTTAAATTATTTATATCATATTAATAGAAATTAGGGGATGGTGGAAAAGGATGCTCAAAGGGGCATGGGTTTAAAATCCAAAATTTTAATGGGGTTTAATAAATCATGTTCTCTATAATGAAATTATTAATCTATATTTAATGATGATGGAATACTTGAGATTATAAGTAGAGGAATAATCTTGTTGAGGGTATCAAGCTTAATAATATTTAAAGGTTAATCATGGGAATGAATAATAGAATAATATTAAATAGTGGATGGTTAATTAATTAATAATAGACTGGATGCTTTTATGCTTCTTTTATATCTAGACCTTAGTAGTGTATGATAGGGGTCCTATGTAATGATATTAGTAGATGAGTATAAGTCTAGGTAGTTTTATTTAGTGTGGTTTGTTCTTGATATTGTTTCTACTTTCTAATTTCATATGTTAACCCACCCATATCGGTGGGGAAACTTACACCCAAATGTTTTTTGGGGTGTTTTATCCAATATATAGGATGTTGACGGAATGGATGTTTAACGTATCCCTATCACCATCTCTCTATTTGAATTTAGATATGAGTATGATCATTCCAACCTATAATGGATGAAATTATAGGGTGTGTTCTTACCCGGGCTATAACGGTACTTGGTTTTACTAAAAATTTATGTGCAGGTTATAGTATCTTGAGGTGTGAAATATACATGCATTTTCTCATTGTGGATCTAGATTAACATAGGTGTACATGCATGGTTTATGATGGTTTGATATATTATTCATTTACACACACTATAGTGGCATCGATACATATACATGGTTATGGATTAGAAGGTGATCCTAGTGAGATGGATATGTGGATTGATGACAATATGAGATATTGGACCCTTTATATGATAGAGGTGGGTAGGGATGAGGTTTGACACACATCATTGATGAATTAATTATATAAGGGATAAGAACCTTATGTGTGGCATTGGGTTGTGAGAACAACCCATTAGAGAAGTATAATTGTGGTACCTTCATTAATATATATATGTGTGTGTTCTTGATATAAAATTGTTTATTTATTATGTGTTACTTGTTGAGAGATTCATGGTGAGGATGGATAAAATGGAATTTCCTATTTAGGTGATGAGTTAGTTTTATTAGTACATCTATGGGGATTTATTATGCTTCTTTGTAATTTTTCATGATAGGTTTCCTAGGGATCCTACTAAGTATAGATGTTATACTCTACCTATGTATAAAAACTATTTTTTAGGTCAAAAGAAATATTTTAGGGATCTGGATGGTTGTTACTAACTTGGAAGAGTTATGGACCAACTGTTGGAAGTTCCAGGAGTTCGTGTTCACTATCTAGTTTTACGTTTGGTAAATTCCATTTATATTTTAGTTGTTTAGTTTATATATGAAATTATATATATTTGGATTGCTACTTATAATTATGAATGGTGTTGGTTAGTGATTCTTCTCATCAAATTTATTACTTATTAAACTTTATATAGGGTAATTCATCTCATGTGTGTGATTGATATACCCTTTATTCTATTCGCTAACCTATGGCCTACTGGAGGTGGGATTCAAGGGTCCTTATCTCCCTTTATTCATTGTTAGCCCAATTAGGTTACCTTTAGAGGGAGGGGTCATGAAAAAGTGGTATCAAAGGTGGTGGTAATGAGATAGGATGAATTTTAGAGTTAAGAAGAGGTAAATACACATGTTTTGGTAGGGAAATCGTACCATCTAGGCTTATTATATTCCATAAACAGAGGATACTAGCATAGAAATGGGATTTTATGGCCACCTTTGATCTGATGCAAGGACCTTCATGTTTATAGAATATTATATGTGATGTAATGATTCTTATAGAGTGGATAACTAAGTAAAGTTCATGTATCATGAATACAATGCCTATGTCTTAATTTTATTAGATAACAAGAAATATTTTATAATTAAGTAATTAATTAACCTTAAAATTTTATTTTTTCCCAATTTTAAGAGTGTCGACATTTTTTCTTTCACATATATAGAACCAGTTCAACATTCTAATCAGGTTTTTGAAGAATATGTTCATAATGATGTATCAATGGATCATTGTAAATTAGTGGTAAATGATGATGATACTTTTATTAAGACACTCTGAGAGTTCTGGTGCCCGGATATGCAAAGGTATGAAGGCTTTATGTTAGATTGTGAGATAGATAACTAGTTAGAGGAGGTAGAGATAGCCTTCAGTTTAATATTTTCTCAATAATAGAACTGGGTTTCTTTAGTTTTTATAATGTTTCATGTGTTATCTTAATAATAGAGTATTTTATTCATTAGGTATTGTCATTCGTCATCTATTTCATAGGATAAGTTCATGGATCCATTTCAAGTGGAGTTTTTATCTTCAACCGCTAAGAAGGCATGCTAGTATGAGATCCTTACCATTAGATAGGGGAGTTCCAATGTTCAAGAGTTCAATATTTATGAAAAGAACCTCTAATGTTATTCCTTAGACGTTTTTATAGATTATCGGTCTAATAAAATATATTTTGAGGATGATTTGCATCCATAGATCTAACTCTATGTAACTTCATTTATGTTGAATTAATATATTGAAGTACGGTCGATGGAAGAGGTCATCTAGATGACTTTATCTACGAAATGATCATCATTGGATGGTAGTTTCCAAAACTCTTCCAAAATAAGATCTATTATATGGGATTTTTAGTTGTCTAGTTAGAATAAGTTCTGGTCATCACGGAGCATGTTTTAGCCATCATCGACCCGCTTCACCAAAGCTAGTTGTTCATGGGACATTTCTATCAGGTTGAGTGTGGTTTTATTTTATTGTAGAGGTTGTTTGTATCATAATTGAGAGTACTAAATCTTCCTCAATATTTATCATGAGGCTGGTGGATTTTTTTCAGGCCTTTCCTTTGCATCATTTTTAGCTGAAGTAGCAATAATGGTAGAAAGGAGTTCTATCATTTTAGTAGTAGATAAGGGATGGGGAGGTAAAGGATAGCCCCATGATATTTCTCATCCTCAAGGATAGTAGGAATATCTCAACCAATGGAGTTGTTCAACATTGTGTATAGAGAATCCCTGGATTAGTTCGTGACAAGAGGTATGCTTTAGTGTTTCTATCTTTGAGGGATCTTGACGTCATATGAGGCACTATCGGTCCATTTTCTAAATGGTTTTATTCCTTGTTTGATTTTTGTGCTATACACTCCTTTATTTCACCCACCACAGTCTATACTTTGGGACTTGAGTCGAAGAGGCTTCCAATTCCCTTTGGTGTTGACTATTCTGATTAGATAATAAGCTACCCATTTGATGTGTGAAAAGTATATGAGAAAGTGATAGGAAATTACCACTCTGGGGGATTGATCCTATGTATGCGGATACAACTATATGATATCATACTCTACATATATTATCTATATTTAGTTCAAGATGTTATGGATTTACTCAATAAGACTATCATATTATATGATGTTGATGAATACTAGGAGGTGTTCAATAGTGAGAGAGAACCTAAAATGGTTTGGAGTTGTATTGATTCTCTATCTTCTTTGATGGATGAGTTGATGTCGAGTTCTTTGGGTGTTTACCTAGTTGTGTTTACTAATGTTATAGAAGATTACACTGATTTATTCCCAGGATAGGTTGTGACGTTACTCCCTAAATAAGAAATTGAGTTTGGGAAATAGTTTCAAGAAGGTGTTTTTAAATATCTATATCTCTATTTTGGATTCCCATTCAATGTTTTGGGAGCTACAAATTTAGTTTAATGGTATCTTGTATAGAGGATTCATTTAGTATAGTTTGTCACCTTGGAAATCTCTAGTTCAATTTATAAATGAGGCATATGGAATTTTACAGTCATTATTTCAATCATGTAATGGGGAAGAACAACTACCCTCCCACATGGATTAATGATTTATTCAATCAGTTGAAGGGGGTTATTAGGTTCTAAAATATTGATCTATGGTATGGATATTATTATATGTGAATAAATTATGAGGATATCTTGAATACTAATTTCATGTGTTGTTATAGCCATTATGATTCAGTTGTGGTGTCATTTAATGTAATGAATTCTCCAACAGTTTTCATAGGGTTGATGAAAATAGTTTTTTTGTGAGTTTTAGTCCATTTTATAGTGGTATTTATAAATGTATTCTTTGTGGTTTTAGTATCAAAATATGTGTACTTATATAATATATATTCCATGTTGGGAGTTCATTAGTTTTAGAAGCTTTTTGGGAAGTTTTTTATGTGTGAGGTCTGAGATCATGATATTTTTTTCTTGTAGAAAGTTATATCTCAACATGGAGTAGTCATTTATCCTTAGAGGATTTAGGTGGTGGTTTCTTAGGTATCCCTAAATAATGTTGTAGTGGTGCGGAATTTTCTTAGTCTAGAAAGATATTATAATATATACATACCCAAATTCTCTTATATTACAACTCCTATGAATGTTTTGGAAATAAAGGACCAGGAATTTGTGTAGAATTATCAGTTTCAATATAATTTTGATTATTTGAAGGAGAAGTCGGTCATTTCTTTGGTGAATGAACCTGAGGCATACTGAAATACTGGAAATTGAACAATTTAAAATTTTTGGTTTGGATTCATGTTAAAAACACTAAATCTACATAACTTATTTCGCAAATTTCTTAAAGGGTTGTGAAAATTTCAATTTATTCACAAAAACCAAAATTGAATGAAAGCGTAAATGGTATCGTATTTGTTTAAAATCACTGGTTTGATTCCCTCAGTTTCATTGTGTCTTGGATCAAAGGTTCCTAGCTAGGTATCCTCTAGATCATATTCACATTCACCAAATATTCTAGTTTATTGATCTATTATTTCTAGGTTCTATCATGGGAAATTGGATATCTTTATGATGACCCTCCAATTGCGTGAAGAATGTGGACTCGATCGAGAAATCAGGATCGATCCAACCTTTTTCTTTCTTCAAATTCTCTCTTTAAGAGCTCGAGAAGAGAGTATATGAGAGTTTATCTCTATAAATTTATTAAAATGGTGTATATTATTATCCAAGAGGCTAAATGTGTTTTCATACTTAGGATATACTTTTTACAATTGAAATTTGGTCTCTAGAAAGTAATAACCATCATTTTAAACCTTTTTGAACGCTTATTATTTAATAAACATGTCGTGAATGTCACAAATATTTTTTTACTCACTTTTTACACATTAACATGTTATGTGATAAAATAAAACCCATAAAATCATCCCATAAGATCCTAAAATAATTTAATAAACCTTGAATGCGTTTTTTTCATTTGTATATTTATATTTTTCTCATATTCACTTTTATGATCAAAAAAATTATAAATAACTTTTGAAATAATTTCAATCACCATTATTATAAACTTGAATAATTTAATTGAATTATTTTACATGTGACTGATCAAACATAGATATTCATCGGCCCCTTCACATGGGGCCTACTTCATCTTAAACACTTATTTATCAAAATAGGTAGAAATTTTGGATACACTTAGTGTGTGACACTCGAGGTTTTTATCTCAATGGAAATGATTCCAACCAACAAACCAAGATTAGTGCCTAGAAACCAATCAAAAACCCTAAGAATATAATGAATTTCGTAGCTATGACTAACTCCTACACACGTTTTTTGTAATATAATCACTTTTTCTCATGATATCTCATAAATCAGGATGCACACTTGTGTCTTGATCGTTGTGATGTTTTATATATTTTGTGAACTTACTAGAAATAGTTACCTTATTTTACTATAGCCATTGATTTAATGAATTTACTACCATCCTGGTCAAACTTGGCCTATGAGATATCTCTTCTTTGACTCGGAAGCAACCAATTTTATCTTGATCATTCAACCAATGACATACCACCAAAGACACGCCTAATACAAGATATATCACCATGACTATAATATCTTGGTTTTTAGGATTACATTGAAGTATGATATCAAATGGTACACATTGATAATGATATCAAGTCCAGAAACCAATACACATGTTCATAGATAGGAACAAATGATGACACCCAAAGCATGTGGTGTTTCTATTAGAAGGTCTTTCCTCATAACCTCATATACTTAAGATCACTAAGTAGAAACTTTAAGAGAAGAAATCTCAATGCTTATGAGCCCCTAGAACCTAATAGTCATACATCATCTGTGTTCAATTATTATAATGTATCTATACCACCAAACATATATTTAGGATTACTATCATAGTATCTCGAGGTTCTTAGTATAGTTGGGAAATGCTACAACCCTTTAATATGACACATAATCTAAGTACATTTCAATGTAAACAGTGGATAAAGAAGTATCAACACTATTATGGTATGAATAAACACATGTATATATCAAAAATTATATATATAATGGTAATAAAAGTACATAAAGGAGTTGGGTCTAGGTAACCCACTCACAATACACTCACTTTCACTAGAGATAAATTCTAATAATTCTCAACCCGCTAACTCTCACATAAGTATCATGTTTTTGATGATATATGGATTTATTTAGGGGGTCTACCAAATTATCTTGAATGGATACTCTGATAAATATTACTTCACCCCTCTGAGTAAAATCCCTCAATAGATGAAACTTTTGAAGTGTGTGTTTTTATCTTATGGTGTGACCTAGGATCTTTGGCAAGCACCACTGTCGTGGTATTATCACAGTATAATGTAATAGGGTTTTAACTTTTAGGTACAATTTCATGCTAAAAAAAAGGATTGCATCAAAAATAATTCCTTTGTTGCATTAAAAGATGATATATACTTTGATTCATCTATAGAATTGGAAACTGTGGACTACATCAAGCTCCTCCAACTCAATGCACCCCCATTAAAGAAAAATTCTGAACTTGGCTTTGAATTTAGATAATTTTAATCTATCTGGAAGCTATAATTAGTATATCCCCTAGATAATATCTCTTTATCCCCTCTATAAACCATGACCATATCCCTTGTATTCCTCAAGTACTTTATGATATTTTTTATATATACCTAATATAGATCGCTTAGATTGGTTTGATATCTTCCTATTGTGCTTAAAGAAAAGGAAACATCAAATCTAGTATGTAGAATGGAATACATAATAGATCCCACTATAGAAGAATAAGGGATTCTACTCATTTTTTCAATATCATCCTATGTTTATGGACACAACTTCTTATAAATATTAATTCCATGTGAGATTGGTAGTAGTCCTCGATTTGATTATTCCATATTGTACCTTCTGAGTACCTTGTAAATATATATACATTGACATAGACTAAGTATCATAAAGTATATATATCGATAGATCTTGATCCCTATAATATAGTCTTATTTACCAAAATATTTAATTTAGAAGTATTCATTTAACCAAGTCTTTAATGATTGTAATACTTTCACTTCATTACCCATTAATAATATGTCATCAACATATAATACTTAGAAAGAAATGTCACTCTTGATAACCTTATTGCAGAAACATGGCTCACTTTCATTCTTACTGAAACTAAATTCTCTTATAGAATCATTGAAATTAATATTCCATGAATGTGATGTCTTCTTAAATCCATAAATGGATCTCTATAATTTGAATAATTTATTATCACTCTTTGACCTAATGAACCCTTCTTGTTGTGTCATATTTATATCTTCTACTAACATCCAATTTTGAAACGTAGTTTTGAAATCCATTTTCTAAATTTCATAGTTATTTAAGGATTCTATTTCAAGTAATATTATAATGAATTTTAGCATAGAGAGTGGTGGGAAGATTTCATCATAGTCAAAGCCTTGATGTTTCCTAAAACAACTCGATACTAGACATATTTTATAGGTTTCTATATGAAAATCCATGTCCAGCTTTTTCTTGAGTACCCATTTACACCCAGTGTGTTTTAAAACATATGGTGGGTCTACCAAAATCAAAAGATGATTTTGGTACATGGAATCCATTTTAGAATGCATGGCTTCTTTCCATTTAGCAGCATCCTTTCCATCTAATACTTCCTTATAGGTCAGGGGTTCATTGTTATCTTGAATTAATGTGGAACATAACTCATTGATATAAAAACCATATCAATCTAGTTCACTAACCTCTATAGTAGACCTACATATTACTCATTTCTCAGAAAAATCTTTCTCTCCCACTATCTCTTGTGAAGATTGTTCTCATGCCAACTCTTGTGCATCTGGAGAATCAACTTCATCAAAGTCAATATTTTACCAACTATTTCCATTAGATATGTTTTATATTTCTATAAATTTAATTTATCTTGTTATAATCACCTTTCTATCTAAAGGGTTATATAGGTAATATCTTATATCCTCTTTAGGATAAACTATAAGGATTCACTTTATGCTCTGAGATGCTAGTTTTTCACAAGGTATAGTCTTGAAAAAATACTTACATCCCTATATATGTATGTGTGATCGACTGTATTTATTTCCATACCATAACTCATATGGAATCCCATTTTCTACTTTTTTGGTACTCGGTTTAGTGTATATGCCACTTTCAACAGTGCATATCCCCAAAAGGATAACATTAAAGTTGCAGGAATCAACATCGACATGTCCATGTTAAGAAGGGTCTGATTTCTCCTTTCACTAATGTCATTCTACAATAGTGTATAAGGAAGAGTGAGTTTAGAAAATATCCCACACTACTTTAAATGATTGATTAAGTCTTGGTTAAGTTATTATCCATCATGTTCTTATTAGAGTTTCTTAATCTTTTTACCCATTTGATTTTTTATTTCACTCTAAAATTCCGTGAATATGATAAAGGAATCTGAATTATATCCTATTAAGTAGATATATCCATATTTAATATCATAATAGGTAAAAGTAATGAATTAGAGAAAAACCACCCCTTTCATCTACTTTAAATGGACCACATGCATTAGTATGAACCAATTCTAATGGTTCTTTGACTCTTTATCCTTTCCCACTAAAGTTTCTTTGGTCATTTTAACTTGCAAAAACAATCATGACATACATCAGGAGGTTTTAACTTAAAGTATTATAAATCCCCTTCTTGATTTGATTTTCTTAAATAATTATCATTCACATGACCAAGAATAAACTTCCATATCCAGGTAAGATATTAGTCATTATTGATGGATTTTTCATTGATTTCCAAAATTGTATTTTCGTGTTCAACTATATATAACCAATTTTAAATATGTTCTATATCATAAAATATTTTATACTAATACATAAGACAATATTTGTTTCCAAACATGAAATAAAATCCAATAGTTTTTAAACACTACATTGAGATTTTTTTTCTAGTAACATATCATACAAAATAAAAACATATTTAGTAAAAGAACTATCCTAGTAGGAAAAATAATATGATAATCTCACACATAAAATAATTATAGTATCACCCCATTTTTGTATCTGATATCATCTTAAACTTTTGTAATTATATTGAATCTACTTGTTTCTTATATTTTAATATTAATGTGTGAGCCACATGCTATATCCAATAACCAACTTGTCGAAATAAACAAATTAAATCGAATGTAAAATATACCTAAATTAGAATATTCAACTTGCTTATTCTTCCTAGTTATGTAATTACTCTTCTAGTTTCCTTTAATAACATATGAAAAGTATACTTTTTCCTACTCGTTGCTCTCCCTCACTATCTTAGACTTCTTAAAAATTTGATTCATTCGTGTCTTTGACTGGAACTTTGCCTTTGCACTTATTCCTTTCCTCTCTTATTCTTATTCTCTATAATGACTAAAGAATTTTAATTCCTCATATCCTTATCTTCTAAGTGAAAAAAATCAATTAATCTAGGATTGACCTCTTTAAGTTATTCATACTATAATTAAAAATGAAATTTGATAATTTTTGTGTAAAAGAGGCATCAATGTGATTGTTTGGTAGTTCTTGGTTAAGTTTGAACTCAAGGGTCTCTAGTCTCTCAATATACCTAATCATATTGAGTATATGAGGTCCTTCTAGATTCCCTTCCGCTAGACTACATCTATAATGAGCACTTGATATCTCATATATTTCTTATTGATATCTCTCTTGGTATAAATCTTGAATATAAGACAGTATTTGGAAGGCATCATTGTCCTTGTGTATTTTATGTAGCTCACTAGACATAGATGAAAAAATGAAGCACTAAACATATAGTGAATCATACATATGCTTCTTATATTTATCTTTATCTGCCTTTCCTACTCCCTAAGGGGGGTCTGCAGGAAGTGGGGATTCCAACACAAAAATCTTTCTCTCTTGGTGAATTACTATGTACAAGATCATATATCACTCCTGGAAGTTATGGATGATCATGATATTTCCCTTATCAAATATTGATCACAGTGAAATTGAATTGGTGTTGATTTCCATTTTATCTATAATAAATTAACATATTATATTTGTACTTTTTTATGATTACCAATAGACATTTTCAAATTATTAACATTAAATGTATCCCACTATTTTATCAAATCCTATTATCCCTAAACTACTTGAATCCTAATACACAGTCGCCAGAGTATTCTAGTGGAAAGGATCTATAAACATATCTTCATAGACCAAGCTATGTCATCGACACTCTTCCAAGATTTCAAGTTAGGATTTTGAATGTTCAAACTCATTAACTCAGGGCTCCTTGAACTATTGAGTGGAGTCTCATCTCCTGGAAATAATTACCTTTCAATGCTCAACACTTTGCCACTAAAGTTCCAACAAGAAAGATATGTTTACTCCTTTGCTACCAAATTTAGTTAAGTCAACCCACCATTCTCATAATAACTCATTGTTATTAGGAGTCACCCTCAAATAGGGATGAATAGCACCTCAAACTATTGGTTGTGTCCAAATTCAAGAAATGGAGGTAATTTAATGAATTAATATTTACCTTGATAGATTTGGTAAATTAATCTCAGTGAATGAAATCCATTTTAATTTAACATGCTTGTTCTATGTGATCTAACTCACAACTTAACCATGGTTTAAATAGAAACATTCATCACACATGTTCACTTTATCTATGCATGCCTACTTATTATTATACTATGTGATCATGTGTAATAAATACGCATTCAAAAAATATCAAACCATTCCCATGATAAAATAAATAATTAAATAACGATGTTATCATGTACCATTAGTTATTGGTTAATATATTGGGAGGATAATGGATTAATCAAGATCTTAAGGTAATTCATTAATTCAATAACTCCCTTAAATTTTCGCACTTGCAAATCTCATACACATCACTTTTTTGGTTTATGTCGGCTCTTGACTTGAATTACATTGCCATAAACTCCTCTAATCCTTGCAATCTATACTCAGACGTAGGTAAGGAGAACTCAAGGTGAAAAAACACATTTTATCACTTAAATTTGGACATGTGGTCCCTTATACAAATTAAATATGCATGGATTATGTGTAGATCATCAAAATAAAATAATTATTATATTTTAAAACTTAAATGAAATAAATAAATTAAATAAATTTAAAACCAAACATGCACGGGTTGGTATCATCTCCTGATTAGTCGGCATGCAATTATATTTCATTAGAAAAATTAAATTTTCTAAATTCAACATGAGGGTATTTTTAATTCATTAACTTGCATTTAAATAATTTTAATTAATTATCGATATGTCCCATAGCACCTGAAATGATTTTATTAAATATTAGAAAATTAAATTTAATTTTGGACATTTTTTCATAATTTTCCAAGTCTATTTTAACTTAAAGAAGATCCCATATATTGATTTAGGGCTTGTGATAGGGTTGACAGGTTGGGCTGGTCAGACCCGGACTATACTGGTCTGACCCAAATCTAATTTGGCCATCTCATTAAGGGCACACACACACACACACATATATACAAATAATATATATATAATGAAATAATATATATTATATTATATTATATTATATTATATTATATTATATTATATTATATTATATTATATTATATTATATTATATTATATTATATTATATTATATTATATTATATTATATTATATTATATTATATTATATTATATTATATTATATTATATTATATTATGTTATGTTATATTATATTATTTTATTTTATTTTATTTTATTTTATTTTATTTTATTTTATTTTATTTTATTTTATTTTATTTTATTTTATTTTATTTTATTTCATTTTATTTGATTTTATTTTATTTTATTTTATTTTATTTTATTTTATTTTATTATATATTATTCTATATTATATTATATTATATTATATTATATTATATTATATTATATTATATTATATTATATTATATTATATTATATTATATTATATTATATTATATTATATTATATTATATTATATTATATTATATTATATTATATTATATTATATTATATTATATTATATTATATTATATTATATTATATTATATTATATTATATTATATTATATTATATTATATTATATTATATTATATTATATTATATTATATTATATTATATTATATTATATTATATTATATTATATTATATTATATTATATATATTATAGTATATTATATTATATTATATCATATTATATTATATATATATAAGTCAAATATGTCACCCTCCTGTAAAATGGGAGGGAAACATTTCAATTCCCAAGCAAAAGTGGTCTGGATAGTTTTTTATAAGCTTCTTATGGAAGCTATGTGTTCCATTTTTTGGGAATAGAATTATGATTTCTTATCAAGCTTGTATATCCAAAGGACTACCCCAACCAGCTTCTGGTATGTTCGAATAACATTCAACTTACTCTCATCGTGCTCTAGCTAAAAATTCATCACATTGGTAGCCATTAAAGTAAAGAAAAGAATAAAAAACATTAATTTCTATCACAATTTTAATGTCAAACCTGTGGATATTCAATGGATCATAACATTCCGATATGAGTTTGGATCAACATGTTATCTATTGCACTGGGACCATATCAAAAACCTCTTTATTTATCATATATAATTTAATTGAAATTTTTATGTTTTCAAGTTAAATAATTGTGCACTTGCTTTGATGCGAATTAAAGGAACCTCAGGCATAGCAGAAGCATGGAAATTGTGTAATTTAAAATTTTGGATTCAGATTGATGTTAAAAAAAACTGAATCCAAAATACCCATTTCCCATATTTTCTAATGTTTCATATGAAATTCAATTTAATCATGGAAAAAATTAATGAAATCATAAACGGTACCTTGTTTGTTTCAAATCATCAGTTTTATTCATTCACCTTTGGCGTGTCATGGCTCAAAGGTCCCAAGCTTCGTATCCTCTAGATCTTTCACTCATGCACCATAAATCATGGATATTTGATAAATGATTCTTAGGTTCTAGCATAAGAAATTGAAGATATTTATGATTTCACTTTGATCGCGTGTACAACACAGACTCGGTCAAGAAAGCACGACTGATTGACCTTATTCTTCCATTGGATTCTCCCTCTAATATCTTGAGAGGAGAGGAGAGTAGATATTGTCACTCTAAATTTTTTCCAATGGTGTATATTTCTATTCAAGAGGATAAAATAGATTTTATACTTAGGTTATACATTCCAAAATTTTATTTTAGTCCCTATAAAGTAATAACCTTCATTTTAGACATGTGTGCACACATCTAACATAATAAACATTTAATAAATATCAAAAATATTTTAACACTCACTTGTAACACATTAACATGTTACGTGATATAAAATGAACCATTAACTCAGCCTGTAAGCTCCCCAAATAATTTAAGAAACCTTGAACATGTTATGTTGGTTCAAAAGAATATATTTTTCTTAATTCACTTTTATGATCAAAGAACTTGTGAATACCTTGAGAAATAAATTCAATAATTATTATTATAAACTTGAGTAATATAATTTAATTATTTTACTTGTGATCAATCAAAAATGGATATTCTTTGGCCCCCGTATGTGGGGATCGCTTATCTTAAACTCACATTCATCTGAATAGGTGGAACTTGTGGATACACATAATGTGTGACCCTGTAGATTCTTATCTTAATAGCAATGAGTCTAACCCATAGACCAAGAGAAGAGTCTAGAAACCAATCAAGGCCTCTAATGAGATAATTAATGTTGTAACTATGAATACCTCTTAAGAACATGTTTTTTTAATATAATTTATTTCTCTCATGATATCTCAAAAAGCTAGATACACACTTGTGTCATCATTATTTTGATGATTTATATATTTCATGGAATTATTGGATGGAGTTACCTTCTTATACTATGGACATGGATTTAATAAAGGTACTAAAATATTATTCAACATAATACCATGATATATATCTTCCTCAACTTAGAAGCAATGAATTATATCTTGATCATTCAACCAATGCCATACCACTAAAGACGCATCCAACACAAGCTACCTCGGCAATACTTAAATGTCATGGGTTTTGGGTTACATCTAAGTAAACAATCAAATAGTGCACATTAATAATGATCTCAATTCTGAAGACCAATATACCTATTTGTATATAGGAACAACAAAAACACCCAAAACATGTGTTGTTCCTATTGGAGATCTAGTCCTCATGATCTCGTGTACTCAAGATCACAATGTGAGAACTTCGTGAGAAGAAGTTTCAATTCTTATGATCCCACAACACCTGATATTCAGATATCATATGTAACCTATAATTATGATTTATCTATACCATATGACATAAACTAACAAGATTACTATCATAGTATGTCAGGTTTCACATTATAATTGGAAAATGCTATAACCTTTTGATATGACACATAATCTAAGGAGATTACCATGTAAATAGTGGATGCAGAAGTATCAATGATATTATAGTAAGAATAAACACATGTATATATCAAACTATATACATTTTATGGTAATAAAATTATATAAAGAAGTTTGGTCTTGGGCACCCACACAAAATATTCGGTTCCTCATCAATCGGAGGTGGGCATTTCATTCAAGGTTTAATATAATGATTCACATTTTTTCTAGGGTTTCATATTGATGTTGTGGATAAAAGTTATCTCTTATGGGTATAAATAGTTATGACCTCATTAATGTAATTATTCCACCCATTATCTTGAGCTTGCTACAATATTGTTTACTATGATGTTGTGGATACACTATATTATCGATGAACATTTTTGTTCTTTATAAATCACCAGAGTTTGAATTATGTATCCTCCCAACATGACTTGAATTTTTAGTATTAATAGTTGATGAAGTTATTATAGGACTATGAAATTTATATTTCTTGTACACATGAAAAAATGGATTTTTTTTGCAGATTCCATGAGTAGGAATTCACATGGTGGTATTTGTGTATGAATCTGGAGACTTTGGGAGAGTGATGGAAGATTTAGAAACAATGAACTTTGATATGGTAGTAGTGGATGGTGGAGGTCTTCTTCACCAGATGAAATTTAATTCATCATTAGTTTATTAATTTTAGGAGTTGTAAATGTGAGACTCTAAGGTATATAATTTTCATGATCTAGTTTTTTATGGTGATTCTCCTACGAGATGTTTTGAGGATGGATAACATTTGTTGTTTTTTTGGGAACGATTTTTTTTCCTTCGATGATTCATGAGGTGATTATATGTGAGTTTCATAGTTCATCCTTAGTGGTATATCCTAGTGTGATAAAATATGTATCACACTATGAGATATTATTTTGGGTGGTTAGTTCGGAAGTGATCAGTTATATATTTTGTCTCTCAGTGTTTGGTCTTCTATAAAGTGAAGTATGAGCATTATGTTCCTAGTGGATTTCTTTGTATGATTAATGTTGCAAAATGGAAGTTGGTGGACATTTTGATGGTCTTCATCACTAGTTTACCAAGAGTGCATGGTGGTTATGACACTATATGGGTGATCGTGGACTATCTAACAAAGTTATCTCACTTATTAGTGACTAAGGAGTTGATTTTAATGGAGGTATTATCAAGGAATAATCTAAAAGAAATAATGAGGATTAATGGGGTCCTAAATATGACTATCTCTTCTTGTGATTCCAATTTTACCTCTAGGGTGTGAGAGGTCTACAACATGATTTTGGCTTTCAGAAATGTCATAAAACTAATTTTCAAATGTAGATGGATGTCCATATATAGTGGACTATCCAAACCTTAGAGGACATGTTTTTTTCATGCGTTTTGGACTTTTGAGGAACATAATTGTGGCACCTGACCTCGATGCAATTAACCTATAATAGCACCTATCACTCAAACATTTGAATGGATCTGGTTGAAGAACTATATAGTTGAACATATCAGTTTTCAATATGTAGGACCGAGGTCAAAGAGTTAGTATTCTTTGACTAGAAGTGTTGCAATGTATGATAGATAATGTTGAAGTGATCCATAAGAGAATGAATGTGGTGTAGGATAACAAGAATTAATATAGTGGTGTAGGCCTTAAACACATATTATTTCATATATTTTGACATAGTTTATATGAAATAAAAGTCAAGGATCTATGGTATAATGTCTTTGGATGATTATATATATAAATACAACATTTTAAAACATAAAATCATTTTCATTATTTAATATCCTTAGAGTAATACCAAGTCCCATAGGTCCTCATAATACTTCATAGGATAACCTAGGAAAATACATAAGGAAAAGGTGGATCTAGAAATATCAGTAAGGGAAGAAACATGATAAAGGAGCGCAATATGGGAGGAAAAACATTATATCATAAATAGAATGATCATTACCAGTGAATAATAGCATAAGGAAACATAACATAAGATCATGGAGTAAAAATGATCATTTCATAAGATCATGGAATCAAAGGAATATGTAAATATTATAAACATGACATTATAATAATAATTCAAGGCTCCATGCCTCATTAACATAGCATAGTTGGATAGGATCACTTCCCACTCCCATAGTTAGCTAAGATCACTTCCCAGGCACAATGATATCTCCTAAAATGGAAATATTACAAACTTCATTGGAGGTTTATATATTTTTGGGAATAAATATCACATAATTAATACTATACATATTTGTTACACATGAGAAAAATAAGTCATACATAAGTCACACAAAAGGTAAAAACACATGAGAAAGAACTGGGTTTCAAGATACTATCTCAAAAAATGTATGTAATCTATAACATAAGGATTCCCAAGATGTAATTCCTCGACCCTAGTTACCCAGAGTCGGTTCATTATGACATAACATTGGAATGATCACAAAAGATCATGTCTCGAAAGACCTATTAGTTTAGTAGCCTTGGAAATACTAGATACATTCATAAGTTTTACATTACATTATAAAATGAAAAAACTACAAAAAAATAGTCTCCATAGGCCACACTCAAATCCCTTATACTATCCCTATAGGTTATTCATAATATACTTCTTCGTATCCTGGGAAAAATAAAACATAGAGAGGAGTGATCTCAGATGCTCAGTAAGGATAACAATATAGCGGAAACTATAATAAATAAGCATAAACATTAAAGGCAATATAAGACTAAAACAAAAGCCTTTTAAACATTAAATTTATCATAATATGGCTAAGATAAAATCAAATAATTCCATTTACTTATTCAAATGGATATTCTACTAGTCGAATAATCACATGCAATATCAATGTCCACTTTCATAATGATGGAATGCATAATTCCAGACTTCATAACCACATAGTCAAGGCCTTGTGCCATGACTATGAATAATATTTTGTCAAGGCCTTGTTCTAAGACACTAGTTTTTTTCTAGAGACCTACCGATGCATCGAGGAGCTATTGCGGGCTCCACCCATCACTTACTAAGTCCAATGCATTCCTCTGATGAAAAGGTTTAAACATAACATAATCATTCGAATTAAAACTAGCATACAAAATGTCAATAATTTATTCATAAACCATGAATGGTATAAAAATAACACTTCCACAGTCAAACATATCACAAAACCTTCAATAAAATATGGGAGTTTTGTATCATAATAAATCAATTTCAAATAAGCTCACAATCCATCAAAGGATTTTGACCTAGATGAAATAAAAAAAATTAGAGAAATATCTCTTTATATTTTGAAATCATTTAAAAGTCATATAATTATAAAATAAAACATTTATTTTGAAAATATTCTTATATGCTTGTAAGGGAAACTTAGACGATGTTATAACGGCAGAAAATAGTTGCACCCGTCGTATAATTTAAAAAAAACAATCTTACCATAATTTTGTTGAAAAGGTCATAAGGTAATTTGTTTAGAAAATGACGGAAATATTCCTTTAAACCCATTTTATAAAAATTAAAACAAGTTTATAAATGACTTTAAACCATAGTCTAGTAAATAGTAAAAAAAATTGGAATACATTTTTAAGAAACATGGATGTGGATGATTTGTTTTCTTTTGTATGATTGGTTACGTAATCCATGTTTATTTTGGATAGGATGTATTTGATTCATATACAGAATTATATTATGTTCATAAACATTATTTTTAATCATTAAATGAAAATTATTCTTGAATGATTACGATGGGGAATGAATCTCATCGCGTTCGTGGAGACGGTAATCCGGGCATACGCACGAGTGACAATATCATTATTTTCATATTAAAATAGTATATAATTTAATGTTATATCATATATAAAGAATAATTATCATTTTATATTTATTATTTACATCATTTATACTCATTATTATACCCATCCAAATGATGAAGTGTTTGAATAACAAACTACACCACGACATGGAGACGGTAATCCGTACGTACGTATATATGGTTACTTTGTCATTCATAGGATGGATAGAATAATGAATATGTTTGTAACATTTTTATAATAACATCACAGTATATATAAGATATTGGTGTTATTATTTTAGAATGGAAACAACAAATAAAGTGGAAGTGGAAGAAGAAAATAACTTGAAAGAGGTGATGAAATATTTCCCTCTTCTTCGGGTTCTTCCAGTTGATTTGATCAAAAGGGATCCTTAGGTTGGCTTTATGACTAAAGATAGGCCTCTATGATTAAGGGATGAAAGTTGAGAGGATATTTAGGTAGGTGTTGTCTGAGCCAAATGGAATTGAAGGTGTAAATTTGAGAGAAGTTGAGGTTCCCATTTATAAGAGAGGTGATGGTCACTTTAGGAAAAACATGAAATATTATTTTATAATAAAATCATTTTCGGTCTCTAATGGCTCTAAAATAAATTATATAGAGGATAAGGTAGTTATTAGTCTAAAACCACTCAAAAAATAGGTTTTAGATAGGTTTAGGTCATCATATTAAACTTAACTTTTAGATTTAACTCTTAATTAAATAGTTTGACATTTACCATGTCTCTTTTTATTTTTATATTACATGGTTAATAAACTTTCTATAAACTTCCAAAAGAAACTAAATTGGTTCATTAATGACATATATAATATTATTTAATCCATTTTGATGAACCTTAGATTTTTATAAATAGAAAACAAATTAATAATATAATATTTGTTTTTAAAACTCTTTTATGTCAATTTTAACACTATTTGGTATTTTGTTTTTGTAAAAATTAATAACAGCATTATTACATAAAAAAATTCATTTAATCAACCCAAACATGTCATATTAACCTAGAAAATTAATTTAATTCATTAAAAGTATCAAATTTGATTTATTTGGATATTTATAATATCAATTATTTTAATCTTTCATTAATAAGGTAATTACTGTATTATTTTTTTAAGGTAATGCTTTGGTCAAAGACCAAAGCACAAATTATTATTAAAAACAAAAAAGTTACAAGTGTCTGAAATAGGGGATTTTTTACAATCTCTATCAAAAAGCTCAAATAAATTAGCAGGCAGGGAGTCCAGCCAAGTCATGCGCTGGTGAACTCCTTTTTTGGCAAGAGCACCAGCAATGAAATTCGCTTCACGGTAAGTATGGGTAGCTATAAAATAAATCCCATGAAGCAAGTTAAGTCAGTTCATCCATCGAGTAGTATGTTTCCAGGCCAGATGAATGCTGCCATTCCAGATGGCATGAATGATGGTGGTTGAGTCATTCTCAATCCATAACTTCCTCCAACCTCTTTGAAGAGAAAAGTCAACAGCATGGATGACACCCAATAGTTCTGCCTCCAGCGATGATGAGTGACCACATCCAACGTAGAAACAGCCCTAACATTGACCAGTAGAATCTCTGAAAATAGCACCGCAACTGGCAGGGCTTGGATTCCCTTTGGAAGCACCATCAACATTGACTTTGATCCGTCCCGGAATTGGTGCCTACCAGAAAACCTCGAAGGTGCATTTGGGCTTTAGGAAAATGCCAGGAACTCGGAGGCGGCGAAGGATCTCAAAGTCCCCAACTGAGTTGTTGCAGCATTCTTTTTGAATAAATGTAGCTTCCTGGATCACGAAAAGAATCCGAGAGTTTCCTACATTGAGACTAAATGTGTGATTGTTATGAATAAGTTCATTTCTAACGTACCAGATCTCGTGGATGAGTTCAGCCACTGCCGCCAGCAAGATGTTGTTCATCTGCAAAGAAAGTTCAGATCTAGTGCAGTTTTTAAGAAACACAGAAATAAGATCAGTAAAAGACCATCTAAAGTTGAATAAATCAAAAACAAAATTCCATAAGTCAGAGGCTGTCGCACAAGAAAGGAAGAGATGATCCACATCCTCCCTGTGTTGGTTACAAAGGTGACATTTAGAACAAAGTTGGATGCCAAAAACTTGAAGAACAGTATTTGTAGGCAATCTATTATGGGCAATACGCCAAATGAGAGTGAGCCTGGAGGGTTTAATCCAGGGTTTGTTAAACTGGATCACCCATATATAATTTGAATCAATGTGAGAAAAATTCTGCTTATAAAAGCTTTTAGAGTCAAGGATGCCATTTGGGGCAGGTTCCTAGACCAGGAAGCCACCATCAGGAGAAAAGGAATGATTATCAATGATCTGCATAATATTATCAGGTAATTACTGCATTATGATTGTGTCATAAATAAATTTAATTATTTAATGTCTAAAAATTATAAATAAAAATACTATTATGTATTAAATCTTTTTATATTTCTAATTAATATTTATAGTCTAATTTATCTTATGTATAACCCTATATTAAAAATGGCTTATTTATTAAACTTTGATTTTAACTCTTTTAACTCTTCTATAAATAAAATAATAATAAATGTCCTAATCTAATCTAAGTGGACTAAATGGGATCATTTTTTATTCCTAATGTTTTTTTGGTCGAATTAAACATATCCAATAGAATTAGGATATGTGTTAGGGTAATTATAATATCATTTTTACCCTTAATTACCCTATTTACTTTTTACCGTGGTAAATAAAAGTAAAAATTTACTATTCACCAAAAATCATCTTATTGAACCAAATTTTACTTACTGATATGAACCGTGCCTCTCAGATTTTTTAAATTCAACTCACCGAAGTGGTAAAAGTAAGATTTATACAAATTTACAAATGCTCCTAGGAGGTGGTAAAAGAGGGTAAATAGTTCGATAAAATTTTATATATCTAAACTTATTATAAAATGACTCCAATGAATTACATTGAACATATATATGTATTATGTATCTATTTTGACCTAAAATAAATTAAAATAAAATAACTAATTATTTAAATAAATAGTCGGTTTTAACCAATAACGCATTGCTTTTTCATTATTCATTAAAAATCAAAAAATTTCAGAAAAATACCAGCAATTCACCCTAAGCTAATTTCGATATTACAAATCCAAAAATGAAGTCCATTTTGAAAGATAAAATTTATAAAATTTTAAAAAGTGGGTATTACTATTCATAACGGCTATTTTGATTGGTTGTGGTGTGTTAGAAACTCGAAGTTGCATACAATGCAAGTTATTGCATTATTCCAAGGGAAACGTACCGTGGAAGCCTGGGGTGTTACATTCTTCCCTCCTTCAAATAATTTCTTCCCAAATATTTCTATAATACTACCGCACAAAAACATCCGAGTGGTTCTTCATTATAAGTTCCTTTGGTTCCCATGTTGCCTCTTCCATCTTATGGTTTATCCAAAGAACTATTTTCAGACGATTCGTCTAGTTTCTCAGCACTTGTTCTCTTGTATCAATAATTTTGATAGGATATTCACAATAAGACAAATCAAGTACCAGTTCAATTTCATCATAGTCTAAAATCCAATCCATACTAAGGATTATATCCAATTAAATCATGGGTATGGTGATGATATCAGCAGATAAAGAACATTTATATGCCCTAATGGGAACTGATTCACAAAACATTCTTATGATGATACTTCCCTTAGGTGTTTTTACTGACAACTCCCTTGTTAAGTCAAATTGAAAATATCTAATTTTCTTAGCAAATTGGGAATATATGAAACAATTCAATGATCCCGAATCAAATAAATCATTGTCTAAACTTGATGAAAACATTAAATTACCTGCCACCACGTCTTTTTGAGCTTCAACCTCAGTAGTAGTGATCGCATAAGCTTATCCTTGATCCCTTGTCCTTTTCTAATGTAATTTCCCTTAGTGCTTAAGACATTAATTTACATAATTCCCCTTTTATCTACAATTTTATCATTCAACATTGACAGCCTCTTTCTTCCCCTTGCAATCACGAGCTTGGTGGCCTTTTTCACCACACTTGTAACAGACTCTCATTCCCTTCAGGCAAGCACCGGGGTGTTTCTTCCCATATTTATTGCAGGGTGGATATTCAAATTTTCCCTTCTTCCCCTTATTTCTATTTCTAGAGTGTTCAGAAGATCTCTTCTTCTTCTACTTTGCTTTAAAGTCATAAGACTTAGAGAATTCTTTTTCTGTCTTGATAGCACATGATACAATATCTTCGTATGATGAGAAGGATTGTGAGACTAATGCTCAAATAAGAAATGGTTTTCACCCATCAAATAATTGATCAATCTTACTCCTTGGGTTACGTATATAATTTGTTTCATGCCTTTATAATCTTGTAAAGTTTGCCTCATATTTTGTGACATTATCATCCCCTTTTTGCCTCAGACTCAAAAATTGTCTTTCCATATCTGCTCAATGGTCACGAGGAAATTATTTTTCTAAGAAAATATCTTTAAACTCCCTCTATTCCACATTTGATAATTCATCATCTTTTTTTTTGTATCAATGACCACCGTTGATCTGCATCTCCTGTGAGGCAATAAACTTTCATGACAACTTTTTCCCTTTCACTACTCCCCAAAGCATGAAATATTTTCTCTAAGGAATTTATCCATTGCTCAGATACTAATGGATTTATACTCCCATTAAATGTTGGTGGTTGTTGCCTCATGAATCGTTCTAACATTGATCCTTCGCGTTGTGGATCAGGGTGCTCCATACGGGTATGGTTACTATTAATAAACTGAGTGAGTTGTCCCAGTATAGTGATAAGCTGATCAGCACCAGTTTCTTTACTAGCTCCATTATAATTATCTTTGGTAGGAGGTAAATACCTACATGGATTACGTGAATTGTTACGGTTTCTATTCCTTCCACTAGGTTCCATTTCTGAACAATGGCATACACTAGATTAGTTTTTGAATCGCAATACATAACTCCAAACTTGTAAAACACTTAACATAAATTGAACAGTTTATGGATATAATCCATAATCATAAAAATGTTTTCTTTGAGGAAGTATATACTCATAAACCCTTCATAATGGTTTTTAAAAAATGAGAATTATCCTAAGAATATCCCTCGGGAGTGTCGTAACCAAGAGTGCAGCAAGGACCGTTGTCATGCACCAGTTCCCCTTCGAGTCTAGCTCAAAGTAGTGTTGTGGGGTTTTACCCCTAGGTACTATGTTCCAGAGCCACCTCTATCTGCTCATATCTAGACATGGATTTATTTATTGGAAAACTCAAAAAATCTATACAATACAAAAATTCTAGGAAGTTATTCTATATTAATCCTCAAATTCTTTCTTAGGGTAATGTTCTCTAATCAGAGTTTTTCTAAATCTAGATTCCAAGGATTGTACTAAACTTCCTCTGACACCAACTACAATGCCCTGACCCTATTTTCCCTAATTCGGTGCATTATTACATAACATTGTCATGATAAAAAAAGATCAAGTCTCAAAAGACCAATTTGTTTAGTAGCCTTGGAAATAAAATATACATTCATAAGTTTTACATTACATTATAAAATGAAAAAATAAAACCACATAGTCTCCATATCACACCCTCATATCTTTTATACTATCCCTACAGGTCAGTCATAATATACTTCTTCGTATCCTGGGAAAAATAAAACATAGAAAGGGGTGATCTTAGATGCTCAGTAAGGATAACAATATAGCAGAAACTTTCATAAATAAGCATAAACATTTAAGGAAATGTAAGACTAAAACAAAAGCCTTTCAAACTTGGACTTCAGTATAATATGTCTAAGATAAAATAAAATAATACCGTTTACTTATTCACATGGATATTCTACTAGTCAAATAATCACATTCAATATCAATAGACACTTTCTTAATGATAGAATGCATAATTCCAGACTTCATAACAACATAGTCAAGGCCTTGTGCCAAGACTACAAATAATATTTTTTCCAAGCCTTGTTCCAAGACACTAGTTTGTCTCACGATACCTACCGATGCATCAAGGAGCTATAGCGGGCCCCACCTGTCACTTACTAAGTCCAATGCATTCTTCATATGAAGAGGTTTAAACATAACATAAACATTCGTATTAAAACTAGCATATCAAATGTCAATAATTTATCCATAAACCATGAATGGTATAAAAATAACACATCCATAGTCAAACATATCACAAAAACTTCAATACAATATGGAAGTTTTGTATCATAATAAATCAACTTCAAATAAGCTCACAATCCATCAAAGGATGTTGACATAGTTGAAATCAGATCTTTTTTAGAGAAATATCTCTTTATATTTTGAAATCATTTAAAAGTCATATAATTATAAACTAATACATTTATTTTTAAAAAATTATTATAATATTGTAAGGGAAACTTTAACGATGTTATAATGGCAGAAAATATCCGCACCCGCCGTATAAGTTAAAAAAACATTCTTACCTTAATTTTTTTGAAAAGGTCATAAGGTACCTTGTTTGGAAAACAACGGAAAGATTCCTTTAAAACTATTCTATAAAAATTAAGACAAGGGTATAAATGAATTTAACCCATAGTCTAGTCAATAGTAAAAATGTGTTGCAATACATTTTTAAGAAACATGGATGTGGATGACAAAGAGGTCCCAGTAGATAATTATGTAAAAACAAGCTCGGATAATAAAGAGATTGTGAAATTAACCATTACGTTTTACTTTTCCATGGTTGAGGGTATGTTAACCAGTTGTATAATGGTGAAATAATTTATTTTAAATTATACAATAACCATATACATAAATAGGATATCTTATATGATCTTTTAATATTGCTTTGTAAATGATATTTCTGTAGTATCATCGTTTCAGGTGTTAACTAATTCATTTTCCATTATATGCTTGGTTACGTAAGCCATGTTTGTTATGGATATGATGTATTAGATTAATATACAGAATTATATTATGTTCATAAACATTATTTTTAATTATAAAATGAAAATTATTCTTTAATGATTACAATGGGTAATGAATCTCATCGTGTTCATGGATATGGTAATTCGGACGTACACACGAGCGACATTATCATTCTTTTGATATTAAAATCATATATAATTGGATAGTATATCATATATACAGAATCATTATCATGTTATATTTATTATTTACATCATTTATACTAATTATTATACCCATCCAAATGATGAAGTTTTTGAATAACAAACTACACCACGACGTGGAGACGGTAATCCGTATGTACGCATGTATGGTGACTTTGTCATTTATATGATGGATAGAATAATGAATATGGTTGAAACATTTTTATAATAACATCACAATATATAGAAGATATTTGAGTTATAATTTTAGAATGGAAACAACCAAGAAAGATGAAGTGGAAGAATAAAATAACTTGAAAGAGGTGATGAAATATTTACCACTTCTTCAGGTTCTTCCTTTTGATTTATTCAAAAGGGCTCCTTAGGATGGATTTCTGAATAAAGGAAGTCCTATATTTTGAAGGGAGGAAAGTTGAGAGGATATTTTGGTAGGGTTTTTTCGAGCCAAATGTCTTTGAATGTGTGAATTTGAGAGAAGGG
Organism: Viscum album; assembly: GCA_963277665.1. Classification (NCBI taxonomy): domain Eukaryota; kingdom Viridiplantae; phylum Streptophyta; class Magnoliopsida; order Santalales; family Viscaceae; genus Viscum; species Viscum album. The sequence goes on along the minus strand of OY728135.1, from coordinate 1,993,862,466 downwards.
GAGGTGCCCTTTTATAAGAGAGGTGAGAGTCACTTTAGGAAAAACTTGAAATATTATTTTATAATAAAATAATTTTCAGTTTCCAATGGCTCAAAAATGAATTATTTAAAGTAAAAGGTTTTTATGGGTCAAAAAGATCTCAAACAATAGGTTTTATATAGTTTTAGTTCATCATAATAACCTTATCTTTTAGATTTAACTCTTAGTTAAATTGTTTGACATTTACCATGTCTCTTTGTATTTCTATATTATATGGTTAATAAACTTACTATAAACTTACAAAAAAACCTCAAGTGGTAAATTAATGAAATATATAATATTATTTAAGCCCTTTGGAATAAAATTATATTTTTATGAATATAATACCAATTAATAATATAATATTTGTTTTAAAAACTCTTTTATGTCAATTTTGACACTTTTTGTTATTTTGTTTTTGTTATATTCATAACAACGTTATTATTTAGAAAATAAATTCATTTAATATACCCTAACATGTCATATTAACCTAGAAAATTAATTTAATTCATTAAAAGTCTCAAATTATATTTATTTGGATATTTATAATATCAATTATTTTAATCTTTCATTAATAAGGTAATTACTCCATCATCATTGTATCATAAATAAATTTAATTATTTAATGTCTAAAAATTATAAATAAAATATCATTATTTAGGACATATTTTTATCTTTATAATTAATTTTTATAGTTGAATCTATCTTATGTATAAACTTATATTGGAAATGGTTTAGTTATTAAACATTTATTTTAACTCTTTTAACTCTTCTTTAAATAAAATAATAATAAATGTCCTAATCTAATCCAAGTGGACCAAATGGGATCATATCGTATTCCTAATGTTTTTTTCAGTCGAATAACACTTATCCAATAGAATTAGGACATTTTTTAGGGTAATTATAATATCATTTTTACCCTTAATTACCCAATTTACTTTTTACCGTGGTAAATAAAAGTGAAAAGTTACTATTCACCCTAAATTATTTTCATCTTATTGAACCACATTTTACATAATGATATTAACCATGTCTCTCAGATTTTTGAAATTCAACTCACAGAAGCATTAAAATTATATTTTATACAAATTTGAAAATACTCCTAGGAGGTGGGAAAAAGACGGTAAATAGTTCGATAAAATTTTATATATCTAAACATATTATAAAATGACTCCAATGAATTACATTGAAAATATATATGTATTATGTATCTATTTTGTCCTAAAATAAATTAAAATAAAATAACTAATTATTTAAATAAAAATTTGGTTTTAACCAATAATGGAGTGTTTTTCACTATTCATCAAAAAATGAAAGTTTTCAGAAAAATACCAAAAATTCAGCCTAAGCTAGTTTCAAAATTATGAATCCAAAAATAAATTCCATTTTGAAAGATAAAATTTATAAAATTTCAAAAAGTTGGAATTATAATTCATAGCGGCTAGTTTGATTGGTCGTGGTGTGTTAGAAACCCGAAGTTACATATAATGCAACCAATTGCATTATTAAAAGGGAAACGTGCAGTGGAAGATTGGGGTGTTACACAAGAGAATAAGGAATTAAATTTCTATATAAATTCATATCTAAAAGGAATAAAATTCTTTATTATGGATTCCCATGGTAGAAAAATCAGTGAGAATATTCAAGAAAAATAAACCACTTTGGTAATACTTTTTGAAATAAGAAATCGATCTTTTGGAGAAATGGGATCATGATTTTACTTTAAAATTATAATTGAACCTGAAAGTTTATATATAAATTAAATTTTAATTTTAAAATATATTCATGATTTAAATACTTTAAGGGGTGATGGTTTATTTGAAATACAAAAATTTAAAATCTACTAACATCGGGATTCCTTAAAAGTTGGTATTTAGAAAGAAAATTATAACATGTATAACGACCTAAATAGAAGGGATATTAAACTAGGTATAAATTTAAGTTTAATATATATATATATAATTACATGAGATAAAGTTTTGAAGGATAAAGAGAAAATCTAACCAGAATGTTACAAGGGGGTACAGAAGATCCCTTTGTTTATATTTGAAAGCATTATGTACTTATAATTAAATTAATATATAATTAAATTAATTTAATTAATAACCTTAATAATAACCCTATTCATCTATAATTGGTTTCCTATGTTCTATTTATCATCATAATTTGTTCATTTATTAAATCTCTTCCACCCTTGTTTGTTTCTTAAGGTGGTTTGGTATATTTTTACATCATTCTCGAAAAATGATGAAAATGATTAATTTTATCTTAAAAATTAATTAAAAACATCTATTATATCAATAGGATTGTAAATATAATTTTTATACATAAAAGAATTTAAATTCATCCATATTAGGTAGTAATGGAAAATGAAATTTTTTGTTGACATGGAGGCGGTGGTCTACACATACACACTAACAAAACTTTCCTTTCCATAAAATATGAGTAAGGTATAAATAATGATTAAAAAATTAATTTATATAATTGAGGAATAAAATATATATATATATATATATATATATATATATATATCCTGTTCATCCTTGGTTCTGACCATGAAATTTGGTGATAAAAAACAAACTACATCACTTCATGGAGGTGGTAGTCCGTATAAACTCATGGATGATGCTTGTATTTTTCTTAGTGGATTCATGAGGATGAATAGTTATTCTTAAATAAAAATAAGGAAAATTCATTAAAAATTGATAATGAATCCATTATATTAATGTTTTTAGGTAATAAAAGGATAATAAAATGTTAAAAAGAAAGACTATGAAGAATAAACACTAACATTAGGGGCTTAGATTTTCCTCGGAAGACTCCTTGGAAATGAAACAGATAAGCTAATTAAAGAGGTAAAAAAATATTAGTTTTGTGGGAGATTATTCTAGGAAGATTAAATGAGAATATTTTTGGTTATTTAACCAAAGTAAAGTGTGTACCTTCAATGGGATTGATTGCTCCCTTTTATAAGTGAAGGAAAGGGTATTTTTGGAAACACGTTAAATTATTAAATTATTTCCTTACACTATTGAAAGGTCAAAGACTCAGATATTTATAAATTATGGATTATGTACCATGATTTGTTGGACCCTAATCCCATATACTCATATTTGGGATACCTTTGAGCGATTAATGAGTTTGTACTTTCACTTTTCACTTTACCCATGTGTACTTTTATTGAGGTCACTTTTTGATTCACCTATGTTAAAAAATTAAAATGATATCAATTAATATTGATAATAACATGTATTATTATTATTATTATCCAAGATATCATATTAATATTATAAATTAAAAATAATATGATTAATAAAATTTAATTTTAATGTAAACATGCTTAGTTCTAAAAAACTATTTTTTAGATAATCATGTTTTTAAGTATAAAATTTATCTATGAGTTAAGATTATTAATGTCAATAATTTTTAGGAACTAAATTTATTTATTATAAATACAATTAAGTTTATGTAAAATTAAAATCAATCCATATATGAATTATATCAAAATATTAATTAATTGAAAGAAAAGGCATAAAATGGTTTTCTTTATTAAAGTAACCTTTTACTTTTATTTTTTAAATAATGTTGTTAATGGGTTATATAAGTTAAAATAATATTTTAAAATGAATAATGTTATTATTTAATTTAATATTTGGTCAATTAAATATTTTTTTATCATCTAGTTCATTTTTCTTTATTTAATAAAGTCATGAAAATTATAATTTTCATAAAAATCATGTGTTGTTAGTAAAAATATTAATTTTCAAAAAATGATCAAAAATCATTCTAATTAAATTTTTATATTAAATATTCAAACATAAAGTTAATTTTATATAATTATATTTCTAAAAATTATACATTTAACTGTTAATTTTAAATGCACAATATGTGGACGGAACAATTTTATTGAACAAATGTGTTTTTAATAATTATGTTTTTAACACCCTTTTATAAAAACATTCAAATTGAAATAATTTAAATATAATAGATAATATATTGAAACATAATAATAATATTTCAAATGTGATGAACATAATTTTCTAACATATCAAAAACTTTATTTTAGGATGTGGGAAGAAAGTTATAGAATTTTAAAGGAATATAGATACTAAAATCCTAGGAAGTTACATTCTTCCCACTTTAATAAATTTATACCTAGAAAGTTCATTAAAAATAATAAGGTGAAAATATATGACGGTACTTTGGTTTCATGGACTCTTTAGGTTCCCACATTTCCTCTTCATACATTTGGTTTCTCCGAATTAATTTTATAATGTGAGTTATCTTATTGCACATAACTTTGTCTATGTGGTCCATGATCTTCAATGGTAGCACCTTGTAAGAGAGATCATCCTCCCATTGTACCACCTTTATATTTAATATATGTGATGGTTCTGGTATGTACTTCCTCACGAGGGATACATAGAACACATTATGTACTTTGGTTAGATTCGGAGTGAGAACAAGTCAATATTTCACAACTCAAATTCAATCATGGATCTCATAGGGTCCAATGTATCTTGGTATTAACTTACAATTATTCTCAAACCTCATGAAAATATTCCATATAGATATTTAGAGAAACACTTTATCACAAACCCCAAACTCTAGGACTCGTCGATGCTTATCAACATAACTCATCTATTCACTTTGTGCTGATTTTTTGTAATTTTGAATGGTCTTAACCCTTTTTATCATTTAATTAACCATATTAGGTCCTAAAAACATTACTTCACCTAATTCATCCAAGAACATAGGTGTTCTATATCACTTCCCATAGATGGATTCATATAGATCCATTTGGATGCTTTAATGGAAACTATTTTTGTAAGACAACTCAATTAGGGGGAGATGTTTGTCATAGACTCCCTTGAAGTCCATAGAGAAAGCTCATAACATAGACTTAAGTTTCTAGAAAGCCTATTCAGATTGTAAATCAGTATGATGATTATAATCCATACTTAAGTTCATCTATGTGATTAGATTATGATGAATACTCTTCCAAAAATTTTATGTGGACCTTGGATCTCGATCGGATATCCTCACCACTTCTCTATTGTATATCATTGAAATTTATTTGATTGAGGATTCCTCTCAAATGTAAATTAAGTGAATAGACTTTGTAATATGGTCCATCATGACCCATGTAACATTATTTTGTTTTTAATTCTTAGGAAAACCAATGCTAAAATCTATAGTGATGTTTTCCCATTTCCATGAAGTTACATGCAATGGTTGTATCATCCCATTGGTATTGTTTACTCTCATCCTTTAATTTTTGAAACACCAAACATTTTGATATATATTCCATAATATCATTCTTCATATTTTCCCACCAATAGTTATCTTAGAGATCTTTATAAATTTTTTCTTCCTGGGTGGATGGAGAATATTGACCTATGAACATCATTCAAGAAAACCTTATTCAACTCATGTTTAGATGGTACTCATAGCTATTTCCTAAATCTCACAACTCCCTCATCATAAACCTTGAACTCGTGGGTTTTTCCTTCATAATGGAATCCACCTTATTCTATATCCCCACATCATCATTTTGAGATCTATTAATCCTATCAAGTAGTGATGGATGAAAAATAATTTGTGAAAGGTAGAATGATTTTCCTTATATTAAGACTCCCATGTCCACCCGTTGTGTGTATAAGAAGATTGTATCCTTTCCAATTATAATTATATATAAATTTGTGGAATCCTTTAAACTTATAGAATCTACCACTTTGTTTAATTTCCCAAGATGGTGGTGGATTGAGTAGTCATAGTAATTAATCATCTCTAACCATCTTCATTGGTTCATATTAATCTCATTCTACTGGAATATATATTTGAGGCTCTTATGATTTATATATATTTCACACTTATCCCCATAGATATAATATTTCTATATCTTATATGTGAATATTACTACATCCAACTCTAGATATTTCATTGGATAGTTTTGATCTAGAACATTTAGCTACTATGAGGTGTATTATATCACTTTATTATTTTTCATCAGTACAAAGACTAAGCCATTATTTTCAGCATCTTTGTATACTATGAAAATTTACCCGCTTTTGGGTCGTGTAAGTAATTATGTAGTAATAATACTATTTTGCAATTCCTTGATTAACTATTTTCAATCATTGTATCAAACAAACTTAACTCCCTTTTGAGTCAGTTTGGTTAGATGGTTTAATAATTGTTATAATTTTCTCAAAAATCATCATTAATACCCATCTAGTCTAAGAAAATGGAGTATTTCTATTATATATTCTACTCTAGGAAACTCCTCAATTATATTTTCAAATAAGGGTCCATATATGTCCCTTTATTGGTGATAACTGTCCCCAAGAATGCCACTTTCTCCATCCAAAACTCTCATTTACTATATTTTCATATATCTTCTCTCGTTTTAATGTCCTAATAATAATACTTAAATTCTCATTGTGTTCCCCCTAAATTTTTGATTATATAATAATATATTCTATAAATATTACAAAAAAATAAAATTAATCTCTAAAGACTCTATTTATTAAGTCCATTAATATTTTTGGAGCATTTGTGAGTCTTAAGTGCATGACTATGAACTCATACTTCTCATGCCTTGTGAAAATGGTGGTCTTAGGAATATTCACTTTATTCACCTTTAACTAGTGATATCTTGATCGAAGGTCCACTTTAGATAAGTATTGATCTCCATGTAACTAATAAAATAATTAATTAGTCCATGTCAATGATTAAATATTCTTGATCTTGATCTTATTTATTTCATGATAATCAATATAGAGACACATCAACCCAACATTTTTCTTGAAAAAGAGAACTGGTGCACCCCATGATGATGAACTTGGTTATATAAATCCCATTTATAGATGACCTTTAAATTTATTCTTCAATTATTCTAGTTGAATAGGGTCCATTCTATATAGATTCTTGGGTATTGGTAAAGAACCAGGTATAAGTTCAATTGATAACCCAAACTCTTTATAAATAGGTAGTATATAAAAATATTTGAGAAATACATCAACATACTCCCTTATAATGGGGATATCTTCAAGATTATTCCTCTCTATTGATTCAATCATCTGATATTGAGAAGATTTCTCATAATGAAACATTATCCATGAATTTGGAGAATGATCCAAATAAGATTCATCCTCATACTTACACTTGTATATAATTATAAGATAATTCAGGATATGGAATGTGATTTCCTTTCCCTAGAAGTTGATGTGAGTTATATACTGTGACAGCCAATCCATTCCCAGTATAACATTAAATTTTACTAAAGGGGTTATAAAAAGGACTTATATTAGATTTATCTCATAGATAACCACTGGAGAAGAACTATTTTCCTAATATTTAATAATATCTACATTAGTGGTTTTCATAGATATTTTATCCTCTATATTTTTTGGTAATGTTTGAATAGTTCTACTAAACTTGCATGATATGAAATAATGCATAAAACCAAAATCAAAGAGTGTATTCTCTAATATTGAATGAATAACTAACATACATGTGACCACATCATTGTATTGATCAACCTCCACATTATTGATAGAATAAGCCTGACCTTACTCTCTTGGATTTAGAGGTTATTTTCATTGGTTAGCTTTAATAACCCATGGAATAGTGAACTAATTTTCATAATGTATGTGTTCCTTGTAGTTTTACAGTATACAATAGGATGAGTATTCATCTAAAAAAAATTATCTTTGATCAAATTAGTAGGATTTTCTTCTAACATTCAGTGTGAATTAGTTACATGTAAAAACCCATGTTTTGTGCTAAGGTAAATTTCAAGGGAATCTGAAACTTTTGGAATTTACTAGAAAGGTTGTTTTTTAAACCAATATTTAGAACATAATCCTGGGAGTTGGAACACTTCAATGTGTGGTTTTTGGACTTGGTTAAAGGAATGATACGTTTATTAGGTGTCTCGTCGAGTCTCAAGATCATCGAGGTCTAAAAAATTGTTTTGGAGGGTCCGATAGAGGCACAAGGTTTGTCTGAAATCATGTGGCCTCCAGCTGAAGATTGTGTGGCCGTAGTAATAGTTCAGACACACCATGCACATGATGAGAACGGTTTTCCTAGACTATCCTCTTAGTATGCACAGTTCATACCAAAATGGACATTACCTAATCACAATTCATTTCATGGTTGGAATATGGTTAGGGTAACCATGTGAGAAGGTTTCTTAAGATGGGGGTGTCATACGGTTGGGACACGGTTTGTCCAAGCTATGTAGCCAAACCATGCAACTTGGTTTTTGAGGTGAAATTACCTAAATTCTCTTAATAATATCTTACTTTATTTTTCTTATTTCTTCTTCTCCTCCCATCCATGAGAACTTATTCTTATGTTCTTTGGCTTCTCCTCCAAGCCTAAGCTAGGCTTTATGATATCTCTCTCAAACATTATTCGATTCAATCCATGTCAGTCTCTATGGATCCACATCGATAATATTTAAAGTCCTTTTGAATATTTCTTCATTTAATCTCCTCTTAGATGCACTATTTTTGTGTGATCTCATTTTCCCTATTTTCATGGAAAATATTCTTTTGGTTGATTTCTTCCAAACATGATCAAATTAGATCTTGATATTGGATGAGTGATACGTACTATGCTTAATGTAGGTTTTCTATGAATTGTTCCCAAATTTTTCATCCATTTATAAATTTTTTCATTGTTCCACACATAAACCTTTTTCATGCCATGCTTTATTATTGGTTCCTTTATATCAAATTTAATATTGCACCATGATATATATTCTTTGATTCTTGTTTGGTAGTTTAGAGGATTTTAACTTCATATATGGACACCTAATGGGTGTACTAGATTGTTTCCCCTTTTTAATTAGAATTTTAAAATTCTTATAATGCCTTATATTATTTATACATAGATTAATAATGGGTTTTAATCTTTCATGTATGTTTTTAAATGATAATAGAACCTCTTAAGTTCCATGTGGAACTTTTATAACTTGAATTTTCATGTGAGGTGGTCTTTTTAAAATGCCTCTTTTATGAATGGTGTTATGATATTTGAATTGGATGTTTAATTATATTCATTAAAAAAAATTGGAAACAACTTCATGCTTCTATAATAAAACCCCTTGACTAAGGTAAGCTTTCTTTGAAAAAACAAAGTGATGATTAGTGTTTTGAACATGTTTGGACTTATTTATTTGGTTCTAATTATTTTCTCTAGTGTCATGGTTTGGTATATATAATTTTTAGAAATGGCCCTTATAGAAATTGTAAAATGAATTTCCTCCATTTTGTGTAAATGTTTACCAAACCAAAGCAGCCCTCCTATGTTCTTGTCCTAGATTATTAAGGGAATTTCCCATGCAGGAATTTTCCCTCTTGACCATGGAACCTTCTAAGTGCCCTTGAACCTTGATAAAATATTTCCCATGTTTTTTTTTAATTTCATGGAATGTTTTAAATTAGATATAATATGAATGATCTTTTTCTCTTTCATAAATGAATCAAATGGTTTTTAAGCATGTTGAGGCCATGCCTATTTCTTGTGATTTGTATGTCTATTGAAGTACTTGTGTATCATCATCTGGGAATGCTTGCATCTATTGTATATTCGTGTTGACCATTATTTTAAATTCAGTTGATATTATTATTTTGTTGCTCTGTATTTTATTTCCTACTATTTCCATTGTTTTCTATTTTCTATTCTTTACTGTACCATTTATCTACTCTGATATAAGGGTATAGTCTCCCCACTATCACCTCCTTAGACCCTCGTTGTTAGTTGGTAGCCTCTAGCATGTATGGTGGAATGCTTAAGGCCACGTGACACACTGGTCTGGATATCATTTTAGTGTTCAGCCGGGTTAGGATGTTACAAAGTGGTATTAGAGGCTATTTTTTCTTTTTCTTACAATTTTGGTCTAGTAAAAAGTAGATTAAGAATGTGTCAGCACTTGGTAAATAGTCATGTCTTGGACTGATCACCCCACCTGTAGGGGAAAGTCCAAGAATCTAGGAATGGGATAGATGTTCATGTTGTTTGTTATTACTGTTGATATGATCTCACATTTGATTTACTAGTGTAATTTTATCTTCTTATTTATTTATGGTATTTATGGTATTTTACCCTTGGCCTAGATCAGCAAGGATGAATCATTTCATGCATCATATTATCCACATAGTAATTCACATTCCATGCATATGTCATTCCATGTAGTTTCATTTTTATCTTACTTTCTATTTGGATTGTGTGCCTTGAGTGAGAAGTCATGATCTTATTTTATTAGTATGCATGTTATATTCCATGTTAGGTATTTAGTACCATTTTTATTTTTGTACTTTGATTGGGTATTTCTTATAATTCCTTTCTTGATTATATGACATGCCACCTAATTTATTTAGCCTACCTTGTCTATATATTGTGCTTCTGTGCTTAATGGTATGATTATCTATGTTTATTGTTTATTATAACATGCCTAGTTTTGATGTATTTAATTGGATTCATGCTATAATTGATTGGTTGTGATTAAGTAGGAACCAGTTTTTAGTTGTAAGGTGTATGGGTGCCTTATCATTGGGAAAAGGTAACATGTATACTCAAACTAGATTTGATATTTATATATGTTTATAAACCCTTCTTAAAATTTTAAAAAAAGGGTTTATCAATTTTAAATGATAAAGTGAATTGGTTTGATTAATGGGATCCAAATGTCAAATTATAAAGTCTATGGGAGCTTTATAGATTGGTAGATGGCCATATATATAACTAAAACATTATATGTTATCATGTTATATTCTAAAGTGAAATTGTTTTCAAATAAATTGGATCTAGAATTTAGTCTATAAAGTGTATGGGAACTTTATATATTAGGGTGGTGGAAACCCATGTAATTGAACCATTATATATGATCATTGTATATATTTAGTAATGGTTGAAATGTAAGAGTTTTTTAATTTTAATCTAAAATGAACAATTGGGCCCAAGTAGGTTATTTAGGGAATGATTGTTATGAGATGGCATGTTTGGGTGTTTTCAAAATTTAATAATTAAGTAATTTATATTGGGTTGAATTCTAATGAACCTGATTTGGGTTAATGGCACCCTTTTAGGTCACCTAATTAACTTACAAAATTAATTTTATGTTGATAAATTGTCTAATATATGATAGGATGTCATTAAGTGTTTAATTTTCAAAAAGGAAGTTTGATAAGACTTACCTATTATGACTTGGTGTTTCATTTAAAATCCTTGTAAATGCTTAAAGTATAAATGTGAATCAATGTAATGTCTTGAAAATAGAATAATAAGAGGTGTCTTTCGTTCAAACACTCATGTAAGGTTGGATTGATCTTTTCTTTCATTTTCCCTAGAATAGAAGCATGAGAATTTCCCATAAGAATTCCTTTTCTTTTATTAGAGGATTAAATGATGGTTTGACCAAGGAATGTCACTGGAATTTGGATATAGAATTTTTTGAACATTCTTGTTGTAAATTATAGAATCCTTGGAAGAATTAATTATAGTTTTGGTTTTGATGATTAGATCATCTAAGATGAGTGTCTCGAGAATGGTCAATTAATGGTAGCTCGACTAATTTTATTCTAGTTAAATGAATAATGTTGGTAAAGAATCATGTTAAATCTTATCATCGGGTGGTGGCGAGTATAGTATGAGTTGTTTCGGGCTCTTCATGAAAAGATGGATCGACCTGTATAAGTGATTTCAGCGGATAATTGGCCATTTGACCACTTCATAATCGTTCTAGTAGCATCGTTATAATGTTTATAGGCATGATTTTTGTGGAAATTTCAATATTAAAGATGACATGGTTTAGAATTGACCCCATATTGTTGTTAAAGCCTAAGGTGGGTATCACCTTCAGCTACATGTTTAACTATATGATGAAATAATTGTGTCTCTAGATAAACAGGTTATGGTAAGTGTATTCTCAGTGTTTTAGTTGGCAAATGAGTGTTGGATCAGGTGTTGATGGCTTAAGTTGTATATGAATAAATGAATACTCAGAGGTGAGTTGGGAATTTGGGAATGCAACACGGCCATTTTAATGAAGATTCATGACCCCAGTAGGTCAGGTTATGTTTTTTTAGTTCTTTAAGTCTTCTTGGGGATGAGAAGTTTTAATGTGGGGTGGTTGTAATGACCTTTTTTTGGCCATGGTAAATTTCAATGGAATTTAAAACTTTTGGCATTTATTGGATGGTCTATTTTTGAAACTGATATTTGAAATGTAATTTATGGAGTTGTGACACATAAATTTTTTGTTTTTTTACTTAGTTAAAGGCCTGAGAGGTTTCTTGGGTTTCTCTTTAAGTTTCTAGAGCATCGAGGTCCATAAAAAGGTTTTGGATGGTCTAACAGAGTCGCACAGTTTGTCTAAGACTGTGACGCCTCCAGCAGCAAACTATGTAGCTACAATAATGGAGCAGAAATTACCCGCATGGGATATGCATGGTTTACCCATACTATGTGCCTATCCCACATGGTTCATGCCAAAATTAGAAGTACATAAGCATTATTCATCACACAATTGGCGCACGGTTAGGGTAACCATTTGGTTCAAACTATGCGAGATAGTTTCTTAAGCAGGGGGTTTCACTTGTTTGGCACACATTTTGGCCAAGCCATACATCCAAACTGTGAAACATGGTTTTTTGGGTTGAAATTAACTAAATTCTTTTAATTATATCTTATTTTCTTCTTTCTTCTTTCTTCTTCGCCTCCCAGCCACGTGACCCTCCTTCTGTACACTTTGGCTTCTCCTCTAAGACTAAGCTAGGCTTCAAGATATGTCTTCTTTATATCATTCGATTCATGCTCCATCAGCCTATATGGATATGTATCAGTAAGCTCTCAAATCCTTTTGAATCTTTATTCATTTAATCTCTTCTCATTTTCACTATTTTATTGTGATCTCTTTTTCCCTATTTTTAGGAAAATATATATGTTTCATCGATTTCTTCCAAAACGTGATTGAATCAGAGCTTGATATTTTCCAAGTGATACATATTAAGCTTAAGGTGGGTAGTCTATGACTTATTCAAAAAAAAATGTCAATTTATAAATGTTTCCATTATGTTGAACATTTTCCTTTTTCATGAATTTCTTTATTATTGGTTCCTTCATGTCAAATTGAATGTTGCATCATAATATATGTTCTTTGATACTTATTTGGTAGTTTAGAGGATACTAACTTCATATTTGGACACCCCATGGATGTGTCGGATTATTTTATCCTTTTAATTAAATGTTTTAAATTCCCAAAATGCATTCCAAGAATTCTTCTTGGATTGTTAATGGTTTCTACCCTTGTATATCTTTTTCTAAATGAGAATGACACCTCTTAAGTACCATGTTGAACTTTTATAACTTGAATTTCTATATTGGGTGGTCTTTTCCAAAATTCCTCTTTGATTAATTGAGTTATGATATTTGAATTGGGTGTTTAATTATATTTTGTGGATTTTTTTGAAATAATTTTTTGATTTTATAATAAAACCCATCGACGTATTTGTGCTATCTTCAAAAATACAAAGTGATGATTAGTGTTTCGAACATGTTCGGACTTATTTATTTAGTTCTACTTATATGCTTTGATTTCATGGATTGTTATATGGAATATTGAGACATGGCCCTTATTGATGTTTTAAAATTAATTTCCTCCCTTTTCTAAAATATTTACAAAACCAAATCACCCCTCCTAAGTTCTTGTCCCAACTTATTAATGGAATTTATAATGTAGGTATTTTCCCTCTTGACCATGGAGCCTTCTAAGTTCCCTTGAACCTTGATAAATTATTTGACATGTTTTTTTAAATTTTATGGAATGTTTTAAATGGAATAACATATTCATGATAGTTTTATCTTCCATAAATGAATCAAATTGTTTTTAATAATGATAAGGCCACGCCTATTATTTATACTTTGTAAATGATTATATAAATTGTGAGGTCTTAATGGAATTAAACTTTACTAATGAAATTAATAATGGGTATTGCCTTATGTAATACATTCTAAATGTGAAACCCTTAGTCATAATGGTTTATTCAAATGCAAAGAATGAGAGGTGTTTCCTCATGGATTGTATTATAAATATGATGACGCCTTTATATGGGCTTGATAAATGTAAAGCATGAGAGGTATTACCTCATGTATATTTATAATATATATGAATATGCCTTATACATTGGTTGTGGAATGATGGTAAGTTTTCATTTGAGCAAGGTGCATCACACTCTCTTCTATCTGGTGTTGAGAAAATGTCTCGCACTAGTGATACTATATGGGCGATGGGATTTACATGCCACTTATCATGATTAAAGTTTTGTCATGGTGGCCCAATGGGCATCCTGAGTATTATTTCATGACATATCTCACTCTATTGGGATGTAGGGATTTTACCCTATTACATGATATTATAGGATCATTTAGACTGGTTATGGATGTCTGAGTTATGCCTTAGTCTGGCTAGCAACTAGTATTCTAGGTATATGGTCATTTGCCATCTATACGCACTTGGGTCATATAAGTGGATAAAATATATTACTAAACCATATATATATATATATAAAGTTCCTGATCATACATGTATTCTAGTTATGAGTTGAAGTTGGTATAGCTTCCAGGTGTCCCTTAGGACCCTAGGAAGGCTTTTGTTTATTTATTTTAGCACTACTTATCATTATCCTCCTTATACCAGAACACTAATTTACATTATATTTTAAGGACTCGATTCATATGTAAGAATCAAGGGTGAGAACCTACTGGGATTATTATATCACACTCTGCTCAGGCCACCATTACACTAGGGTACTCGAGTAGACCTTATGCTTGCAATACCATGGTTGATTGGTTGAGATATTTAGCTAGTACCTAGGAGTTAGAAGCATGGGACTGAGTTGGATCTCAATATTCTCATAGATATCACCCTTGAAGATTTTTTTAGTTTATTTTCTTTATTCATGTATTGTATTGTATCAATGTCTTTTTTATGTCTATTTTAGTATTTGTATATCATCATTTGGCCATGCATTCGTCTATTGTATATTAGAATTGGACATTATTTTATATTCAGATGATATTATTCTTTTGTTTCTTTGTCTTTTATTTATTATTGCTTCTACTATTTCATGTCATTTCTTATTTACTATACCACTGTGCTACTCTTATATGAGGGTATATTCTCCACAATATCACCTCCTAAGACCCTTTCTTCTATCTGGAAGCCTCTGGTGTATGGGGAGGCATGCTTAAGGACATGTGACCCACTGGTCTGGTTACCATTTTAGTGGTCATTCAGGCCAAGATGTTTCACTACATTCCCATCATTTCCACACTTGAAGCACTTCTTGGTCCCCTTGAGACAGTTCCTAGGATGTTTCTTCTCACACCATCAACAGGTATCATGTTTTACCTTGTTACCATTATGGGTTTTATCCATTGATTCCCCAAGTTTAAACTTAATTATCCTTTTTTTATCTACAATCCCATAAGAATCGCCTATTTCCATATCCACTTTGTAGGCATATCATACAATTTCTTCATAACTTCCAAAGTACCAACCCACCAATGCTTGTTGAAGTCTATGCTTCAATTCATTAAATAAATGGTCAATATTACATTCAATGAAAATGATAAGGTTGGAAACATACCACGTAAGTCTTTTGAAGTTTACCTCATAATACCGAATAGGTTCCTCTTTCTTTTTCTTGAGTGTAATAAACTCTCTATCCATTTCAATATGGTAAGTGAATAAAAAATAATTATTGATATATATACTTGTGAATTCATCTCGCTTCATGGATTCTTTTTCCTCCCTACTCTTTGTATTCTTGATCAGTTTTCACCACTGATAAGATTCTACATCAAGGTGATAATGAGCCAGTATAACCTTCTCTTGTTCATATCATTGAAGTATAGAGAATATATTTTCAATAGAGTTATTCCATTATTCAGTTATTATGGGATCAATAGATACAATAAATGTTGGAGGCCTCTACTGTATAAAGGACTCAATAATAGCTTTCTCACATAGGGGGTGTTCCATATGATTCATATTATTATTCATATCATGAGTTAGTTTTCCCATAAAATCCATGAAGTTCTCAACTCTCATTCCTATCATGTTAGGAATTACATCATAGTATTCATCTCATTACTCATTGCACATATTTTTAACATGATTCCTCCTACATCTATAGATTTTGTAACATGATAGGAAGTTAAAAATGAGAATACTTAGATTAATAAATGTTTACAAGATAATACATAAACATATAATGAGAAACTTATAAATGGTATAAAAATAATACTTATGAATTTATAAATTTTAATCTAGGTTATCCATGGTTGTCTTATAATTATGGTCTCTAACCTCAAATACTTACTAAATTATATAAAATAGGATTAAATCCATCATAATGGTTTATAAAAATAATGTGATTTAACTAAATCGTATCCCTCATAAGTGCCAAACCAAGTGTTCAGTAATGGCTCATTCACCATGAACTAGAATAATGGATGAGATATACTCAACCAAATATTTCCAGGGTTATTACCTCTATATGCATATATTCCCAAACCAAATCCATTGTTAGTATCTATTAAGGGATGTATTGTTATGAAAGTCACATAATCTATACCTTACCATGAATGTAGGATATTATCCTATGCTTAAGGTTTTCATTAATGTACTCTTATCCTGATATCCAAAAATAACTACACCATCCTCTAATAAAAGCTATAGTTACCTGAGACTTAAATATATATTATTTCATAACTTTTAACATAGTTTACAACAAAACAAGGTTAGGGATATAAGGTCTAGTTTCTTCAGAGGATTAGACACATAAATATAACATTTTAAAACATTATATCATTTTATTTAATTAGACAAAAATCACATAGTTTTATTTTACATGAAGAGTGTGGTACAAAGAAATAATGAACAGGAAAAAAGAAAGAAATATAGACTATGGAGGCTTGAAATAATGGAGACCAAGAGTGTCCCCCCTAACAATATTCACACCTTCAGGAGGAAAAGATCCCATACTATAAAAGTAAAGAGTCTAAACATTGTGATTTTCTGATGAAATGAGAAAGTCATCCACCTTGTTCCCATCACGACAGGTGTGAAGGACCTCTAAATGATTTTGAATAACCCACTTTCACCTTTGGATGATATAGGAAATTACCCAAGGTTTTGGAGCATGGAAAATAAAAGAGTAATGGATAATCATGGAGTCTTTTTTAACTCTTGTAAGATAAATAATATTCCAGTTTCACAGGTGAAGTCTGGTGACTATTGAATTAGATTTTGCTTTAAGATAATTATCATGACCAAAGATAGTAGAGAAATTAAAAATTACATAACCCCTTTGATCATAAACCACACAGCCACCTCGTATGTCTTCCATGGTGCGTGATCCATCCGTGTTGAGCTTCAAACCAGACATAGGAGGGATCCATATGACCCATCTCCCATGAGGGTTACGGGCGACTGACTGATAGTAGGATCTAGAACTCAAAAAGAAGTGAAGGGAAGGAGTTTTTTTCCAGTTTTTTAGGATCCTAATAATATAAATTAAAAGGTTTTTAGTGTGGATAGAAATAGTACTCCCAACACAAGAGTTTCCATCATGATTACCTCTGTTGCATACCTTCCAAATGCACCAACAACCGGCATAGAATATTACTGCTCTAGCCTTCTACTCTGGCCCCGAGATTCCAGAACCTCAAAAGCATGGACTAAGGAACCTAGAACTTGAGAGATCCTATTGATTAATTCTAGTTAATTAATTGAATGAGATCCAAACCTATCGAGCCCAATAGCTCTCAAAAAAGAGGTGGGACACAGATTCCTCCTGAGGATCTATATATCACAATAATCTAGATGAAAGGTTGATGTCGATCCTCTTTATGTTGTCTTCAGTGGTTAAGTCAAGATTCCAAATGTGGCACTTGTGGAATTTTAATTTTTCTAGAATCTCCTTTCACCATAGGACCTCACCCCAACTATCAATGGCACTAGGATCCCTCCACATTCAGTAAAAATCATTCATAAAAAATTTCCCTGATGTGGATCTAATAAACAGACATGTATTTGAATCATCATTTATCTCAATTAACTTTAAAATGTCAAGCCTCTATTAATTTAGGATAGTATGGGTTAAGTATGGATACTTGGAGGATTATCTGAAGGTGATTTCAGGAACTGGACATCTCAGGAAACCTAGTTTGATGACTACCTAGTTGTGATGAAAAATATTGATGTCACCTCTACACACAATACATCAGTTATGGTTGAAAATAATAGGCATGTATGGATAAATAAATTTCAAAAATATTGATGTGGAGCCTCTTGTTCTTTTCATAGAGTGGGCATACGTTTCCTTTATAATACAACCCCAAAGCATCCGGCCTTATAGAATTTCCCAGGCCATTTTCACATAAAAACATTGCATGGATCCAGAAATGCTTTTGAATTTAATTCCACCCACAATTACTGGTACTTCTATCCGACTCTAGGAGGACTAGTGGTTCTTTCCATTCATGTGAAAATTCCAGATTAAAGATGATAGAATATTTTCAATTCCAGATAAAACCCCTTTTGGAACCTTAAGCATTGAAATCATATGAAAAGGGATGGAAAAAAGAAATTTTTTGACCATTTTGATTCTACTTAAAGTGATCATAACTCTCATATGTCTTATCTATACTACATAGGATAACTTGGTGAAATTCATAAGGAAAAGGGTGGTCTTGAAATCCCAATAATAGAATAAATGTGATAAAGGAGCGTAACATGGGAGGCATAACCTGATGTCATAAATAAAATGATCATGAGCATAGAATCATGGAATAATGAAAATATAACATAGAAGATTAGAGAAAACATTATCATATCATATGACCATGGAATCATAGGAATTTGAAAATAGTGTAAACATGACATAATAAGCACAATTCATGGTTCTCTTCCTCATTAACATAACATAGTTTTCTAGGCTCACTACCCACTCCCTATTTGGCTAGGCTCATTTCCCACACACCATGATATCTCATGAAAGGAAACATTACCCAATGGATTGTATGGATATATAATTATGTTCCAACTTATCACATAATTAAGATCATACTTGTAAGGACCCGACTACAGTTTCCCAAATTCGGTGCCTTATTTGATTTCATTGTCATACATATAAGGAATATGAATCCAAAAGGACCAAGTATTTTAGTATTATTGGAAACAATATACATACATAAGTTCAACTTTACATATGGAAAGGAAAAAACAACACTAAATTATTCATCTAGCAACAACATGTCTCTTAGATTATGATTGCATGTCATTTATAATTTACTTCTTCATGTCCTGAGAAAAATAAAACATAAAGAACGGGTGATCTCAAACACTCAGTAAGAGTAATAAATATAGCGGAAGATAATATAAACATTAAACATGGTGAATAATTGAAAACACATGCCTTTAATAATAAACTTGATCACATTATGGCAGGGATATGAGCTGAGTAAATAGTGCCATAATAAAGCATAATCATGGGTATTATACTAGTCGAATAACTGCATGAAATTACAATTACTAGCTTCATAATGAGGTAAGTTCATATGACAAAAATTCTGAAACATTTTTTCAAGGCTGCGGCCAAGACGTCTAATGATTAAGGCCTCGGCCAAAATCCATATATCACATTGGGAAAGGCCCCAGCCAATTCCACGTCTATTTGTCTCATGAGACCTACTGATGCATTGAGGGGATATAGTGGGACCCAACCATCACATAATAAGTCCAATGAATTCCTAATATGAGCAGGTATCAACATAAACAACATCTACATTCATATTGAAACTATCATATGAAACATAACTAACTTTCCCCAATCATAAAACATAAAACACTAACCATTCCGAGTAATATGGTGAATGGTTTTAGGATAGATCATCCACAATAGAGTTAGTAATAAACCATTAAATAAAATATGTTAGATGAATTCATAACTTATTAAACCCAATAATACCATGTAATCAACAAGAGTGTTGAATTAGACGAAAATACTCTTATAAAATCATTAAGCAATTCTTGAGATAAATACTCTTTTATTTTGAAAATAAGAGTTATTTTGGAAAAATCTTTGTATAAAACCAGAAGTGAATTAAGATAATATTTTTATAATAAAATGAGTGATTTTATAAAGATAATGGTTTCTAAAACAGATTATAGAGTGCCCTTGAAAATAGGTAATAATTTGAGAAATTCCCTTGAACTGGGCTCGTATTTTTGGAAACAGTTTTGAGAGATTCTTTTAAAACATGTAACTATCCAGAAAATAGGGAAGGATTCTGGTTGTTGTACATATATATAATACTCACACAGAATTTATAATGAGTATATTACAATACATAAGAATTTCATTGAGGGAATTAGGCAATAAAAGTAACCCGAATGAAAATGGAAGTTCGGGTGGAAAAACCCTTACCTTAACTCCAAACGTGTTCCTCTCTTGAACTTAAGATCCTGGAATATGTAATTATACTTATTAATAAATTATTTAAGAACCTATTAGGAATGGATTTAGTTTATCATAATTCTGTTTAGTTCATTTATACACTTATTTCTAAGTTATTATATTGAATTTCATTGTTCCAAGGTGTTTGTTTTCTTTATTTTCATAAACGGTTCATTTGTTTTTAAGTAATGGAGTTCATGTGGAATGGTTATAAATCTCGAGGATTGAAATAATATATTATTTATGAACCTAAAGAATTTATCATGGTAATTTCTATCATTTGGTTACCTGGAATTAGGATGAATCATTAGATGACAAGCACTTCGATTATTCCGCTGTATTTGTATTATAATGAACTTGTTTTGACATATAACTTAATTACATGTGCATATTCAGGTTCCTGAGTATTAATTAGGTTAAAATAGATATATTATAGTCTGTTTAAACCATAAATATGGTCGCATGACCTGTAATGAATAAGAAATTGAATAACGAAACTTCATCGTCTACGAAGGCTATAAATTGGAACCTCATGGACATTGATTTCGTTTATAAAAATTAAAGGGAGGGAGTAAGAGTATTTATGATGTTTCTTCCATTAAAATGATATAATTATAGTATATAGATAATACTGGAGTTATCAGGATCATTTGTATAGAGGAGGTGAGTAGAGGATATCAAAAGAAGATAAATTGAAATGAAACCAAATGAAAAAGAATGGTGCTTTACCTCTTGAAATAACCTCCTTGAGAAACTCCTTAAGGAAGGGGTTTTGGTATTTTTTCAAGACCAGAAGCTTCTTGGACGTGGGGATATACTAGGGAAGGGTAATTGGGTATAACTTTTAGGAGCTTCAAGGCTTAGAGGATTGAAGAGAGGAGGGAGTGGTGGGGGGTTTTATAGTGGAGGAGAGGAGTAAATTTTGAATATTTAATTCATTATTTTATTATTTCCCTCAAGACAACCAATAGTGTTGTTTCATGTGACCCCTAATAGTAATAAGTGCATGTGATTCCTAACCAAGTTTCATTACATCACTTATGATGTCATAAATAGTGTATTTAACTGATAATTTGTATATACGGTATTTTATTGTATTTCACTATTCATCAAAAATTCTAAATTTCAGAAAAAATCCCAAAAAATTACCCCTACCATTTTTCGACATGTAGAATTAAAAAATGAACTCCATTTTCCAAAATTAATTTTCTAAATAATATTAATTTATTTTTTAAATAAGTTCATAGTAAATTTGAAACATAACAATTTTAAGGTGCAATTAATTTTATATCACAGTGAAAAATAAATTAAGATCTCATTATATTATTACCTTAAGAAAATAATGCAATATCATTATTTAATATTCATAAGGGTCATATTAATATTCATATTACTATTCATATGTTAGTATTCACCAAAAAACAAGTTTGTTCTATCAGACTCCAAATGACTTTCTAAACACAGCTCTTGATGACCATTTTTATAAATTCAAAACATAGAAGAGGCAAAGTTATGATTAAGGGATAGATTATAAAATTCCATTCTATATTTATTTTCAAAACCTTGGTGTGTTACATTCTCCCCTCCATACAAAAATTTCATCCTCAAAATTCACAAAATATTACCTAAAAAGATTTGGGTATGTCTTTAACATATTCTTCTCAGGCTCCCATGTCACTTCCTCCATCTTATGGTTCCTCTAAAGAACCTTTACCAGAAAAGTCATCTGATTTCTCAATAATTGTTCTCTAGTATCAAGAATCTTGATAGGATCTTCACAATAAGATAGATCAGGCTCAAGTTCTACTTCTTCATAAGTGAGTACATGTGTTGGGTCTAGCATGTACTTTCCTAACATTGACAAGTGGAACACTTTGTGAACCTTGGAGAGAATAGGTGGCATTTCTAGACGTTAAGCTACAGCTCCAATTCGGTCCAGAATTTCAAAATGTCCAATGTACCTGAGACTTAGTTTTCCCTTCTTACCGAATCGTATAATACCCTTCCATGGAGATACCTTTAAGAAAACGTGATCACCTTCTTGAAATTCCAAATCCTTTCTTCGGTTATCAGCATAGGTATTTTGCCTACCTTGAGCTGTTTTGATATGGTTCTAGATAATCTTCACCTTTTCCATTGTTTCTTCAACAAGTTATGGTCCCACGAGCTTTCTTTCACCAACATCGTCCCAGCAAGTTGGTGTACGGCACCTCCTCCCATAAAATGCTTCATAGGGCCCCATAAAAATACTTGAACTGAAGCTATTGTTGTAGGAAAATTCTACGAGAGGTAAATAATGATCCCATATTCCTTGAAAATCAAGTGAACAAGACCTCAACATGTCTTCCAATGTTTGAATAGTCTGTTCTGATTGTCCATCAGTTTTTTGGTGGTAGGCAATGCTCAAACGAAGATCAGTATCTAGGGCCTTCTGAAGACTCTTCCAGAATCGTGATGTAAAATGGGGATCACGATCAGAAACAATTGATGAGGGTACACAATGAAGTCTTACAACTTCATTATTATATATT
This sequence comes from Viscum album, assembly GCA_963277665.1. NCBI lineage: Eukaryota > Viridiplantae > Streptophyta > Magnoliopsida > Santalales > Viscaceae > Viscum > Viscum album. Next base: position 1,993,839,380 of record OY728135.1, on the reverse strand, counting down.
CTTGAAAAATATTCTAGTGGTAAATCTTCCCTTATTGAAAGAAAATGTGCAGATCTTGTAAGACGATCAATAATGACCCATATCGTATCATTCTTTGTTGGATTTTTTGGTAGCCCCATGGAAAAGTCCATCGTAATATCATCCCATTTCCACATAGGTATAGGAAGGGGTTGCATGAATCCACCAAGATGTTGTCTTCCTACCTTCACCTGTTAAAAAACTAAACATCTCAAAATATAATCAGAAATTTCCCTCTTCATGTTTTCCCACAAAAAATGTTCCTTCAGATCTCTATACATCTTGTTGGTACTCAGGTGTATAGAAATATTTGAGCTATGAGCATCATCTGATAGTTACCTTTTTAGTTCAGGTACTGATGGAATGCATAACCTCTTCCCAAACTTCAGAACGCCTTCTTCATATATGAAGTTAGCCAGTCTCCCATCTTTAACTGCATTAATTTTCTTGTACAGATTCTCATCATCCGATTGAATAAAATTTATCTTCTCTAGTAAAGATGTTTTAGCAATCATTTGAAAGAGGAATGATGTTTCCCCTTCCTTAATAATTCTCATATCCATCTTCAGTAGATCCATGGACATAGGATCTCTTTGAATCCTCATTTGAGTCATAAGTCCATGATCTTTCCTGCTTAATGCATCTGCCACCTTATTCTCCTTTCTTAGGTGGTAGTGTATTGAAAAATTGTAATCTTTGAGTAACTTGAGCCATCTTATTTTCCTCATGTTGAGTTCTTTTTTTGTGAAAATATATTTCAAACTCTTATGGTCTATATAAATCTCACATCTCTCTCCATAGAGATAATGCATCCATATTTTTAGAGAAATGATTACAGCTACTAACTCAAGATCATGAGTTGGATAAATTTTCTCATGAGTCTCCAATTGTCTTAATGCATAAGCAAAAACTTTATCATTTTGCATAAGGACGCAACACAATCTATTATTTGATGAATCGATGTATATTACAAATCCATCACTTCCAGATGGAAGAGTCAAAATTGGAGCATTGAACAATCTTCTATTAAATTCATCAAATCATTATGTAGATTATTTTTTCCACATAAAGGTAACCCCTTTATGTGTGAGATTGGTTAGCAGGTTAGCCAATCTGGCAAAATTCTGAATGAAACACTGATAATAACCTATTAAGCCAATAAAACTGTGTACCTTAGTTATGTTTGTTGGTGTGGTCCAATCTTGGATTGCCTTTTTCTTCATAGGATCAACAAGGATTCCATCCTTAGAGATGATATGGCCAAGAAAATAAACTGATTGAATCCAGAAATCTCACTTTCTAAACTTCCCATATAATTTATTTCTTCTAAGAGTTTCAGAATAACCCGCAAGTGATTCTCATGGTCTTCATATATTTTTGAGTATATGAGGATATCATTGATGAATACCACAAAAAAGTTATCAAGATATTCCTTGAAAACTCTATTCATTAAATCCATGAAAACAGAGGGTGCATTTGTCAGTCCAAAAGGCATCACTGTAAACTCGTAATGCCCATACCTGGTCTGAAATGTTGTCTTTTGAATATCTTCCTACCTCACATGCAACTCATGATATCCGGATTGAATTTCAATCTTCAAAAAGTATTGATCTCTATGAAATTGGTCAAATAAATCATCAATCTGGGGAAAAGGATAATTATTCTTTATTTTAATAGCATTGATTTCCCTATAATCAATGCAAAGCCTCATGGATCCATCTTTCTTCTTGACAAAGAGGACAGGGGCTCCCCATGGAGAAGCACTAGGTCGAATAAATCTTTTTTCACTAAAATCTTTTATTTGTTTATTTACCTATACTAATTCCACAGTGGTCATTCTATAGGGAGTCTTTGAAATAGGTCCTGCATCAGGAATTGAATCAATAGAGAACTCAACTTCCCACTTTGGATGATGTCCAGGTAAATCCTCTGGAAATATATCAATGTACTCTTTCACTATGTTCACATCTGCAATTTGAATATTTCTTTCCTCACCCATAGATATTGGTTTATATTCCTCTCCATGTATTGTATTCAGTAGAGCTATTGGGGGTGGTTCTAGATAAGAATTAAGTGGCGAAGTTTCCACCCTAAAGAGAAGGGATTATACACCATTTTCAAAAATTGTAACTTCATTCTTCTTACAATAAATCTTCGCATCATAATTTGACATCCAATCCATACCGAGAATTATATCAAATTAAATCATTAGTATGATGATAAGGTTAGAAACTAGAGCACATTTTGGTGTCTGGAGGGGGACTAATCAACATGCCTTTATAGAAATGATACATTCACTGGGAGTTTCAACTGATAATTCCTTTATTAAATTAAATTGGACATATATAATTTTCTTGGAAAACTGGGAAGATATAAATGAATGTGCCAATCCAGAATCAAATAAAGTATTGGCTAAATTTGAGGAAATGATTAAAGTACTTTCCACCACGTCATTAGGAATTTCAACCTCTGCAGTTGTGATTGCATAATCTTTTCCCTGATCTCTTTTCCTTTTTTGTTGTATATTTCCTTGATGCTTTGGACATTCATTAGAATAGTGTCCCATATCCCAATAATTATAGCATTGAACATAATTGGCTTCCTTATTACCTTTTCAATCACAAGAAATATGGCCTTTCTGACCACATTTGTAGCATACTCCTTTTCCTTTTAAGCATTCACCAGGGTGTTTGCTTCCATAATTTTCACATGGTGGAAATTAAACTCTTCCATTCTTCCTTGTATCCTTATTCCCTATCCCATGGTTTTTAGCGGGCCTCTTATTTTCTTACTTTCCCTTAAAGTCATAAGACTTAGAGAATTATTTTTCTGTCTTGATAGCACATGAAACTATATCCTCATATGATGAAAAACTTTGGGAGACTAGTGCCCACCGAAGTAATGGATTTAGGCCATCAAAGAATCGATCAATTTTTATCCTTGGATTTCTTATATAGTCCACAACATGTCTTGATAACCTTGTGAAGTTGGCTTCATACTTGGCAACATTTTCATCCTCCTTCTGCCTCAGATTCAAGAATTGTATCTCCATATCTGCTCACTTCTCACAAGGGAAATATTTTTATAATAAGATTTCCTTAAAATCCATCCCTTCCATCTCTTCTATCTCTTCCTCCTCCTTTGTGTTTTGGATTAATGACCATTATAGATCTGCATCTCCCGATAGACAATATACTACTATGGCAACCTTATCTCTTTCATTACATCCCAAGGAGATAAATATCTTCTCAAGGGAACATATCCAATACTCTTCTACAAACAGGTTTTCAGTCCCGTTGAATGATGGAGGTTGTTGCATAAAGGATCTAGCATTGCTCCTCCACGTGGTGGATCCAGATGCTCCATACGGGTAAGGTTATTATTCATAACCTGAGTAAGTTGTACCAGTATAGTTATGAGTTGTTCAGCACCAGTCACAACACCAGAGCCAACATCATTATCTTGAATCAGAGGAAAATCCCTACAAGGGACACATGTGTTCGTGCGGTTTCCATTCCTTCCACTTGGCACCATCTCTAGATAATGGAATACACTAGATTAGGTTATGAATCATAATGTATAATCCTAACTTAACAAAATACTTAGAAAAAAATTGAGACCCTACGAATGGCTAATCCCATATTCACAAATATGGTTTCTTTGAGGAATATTTTACATTTCAATCCTTCATAATGGATTTTAATAAAAATGTGAATTATCCTAAGAATATACCCTGGGAGTGTCGTAACCAAGAGTGCAGCAAGGCCCATTTTCTTGCACCAGTTCTCATTCGTGTCTAGCTCAAAGCAGTGTTTTTGGGTTTTACCCCTAGATACATCTGTACTAGAGCCACCTCTTCCTGCTCGTATCCAGACAGGGATGTATTTCTTGAAAGATACACAAAATCCATTCCTTTCCAAAATACCATGACATTATTATATATATATCCTCAAAGAATAACTTAGGGGCTCTTCCCTAATTCTAGGTTTTCTAAATATAGTTTCCATGTATTATATTAAACTTCCTCTGATACCAACTGTAAGGACCCGACCACAGTTTCCTGGAGTCGGTGCCTTATTTGATTTCATTGGCATACATACAAGGAATACGAATCCTGAAAGACCAAGTAGTTTAGTATTATTGGAAACAAGATACATACATAAGTTCAACTTTAAATATGGAAAGGAAAAACAGCACTAAATTATTCCACTAGCAACATCATGTCTCCAAGATTATGCATTCATGTCATTCATAATTTACTTCTTCATGTCCTCAGAAAAATAAAACATAAAGAAGGGGTGAGCCCAAATGCTCAGTAAAAGTAAGAAATACAGCAGAAGATAATATAAACATTAGACATGGTGAATAATTGAAAATGCATGACTTTAATAATAAACTTGATCATATTATGGTAGGGATATGAGCTGAGTAAATAATGCCATAATAAAACATAATCATGGGTATTATACTAATCGAATAATGGCATGAATTTACAATTACTAGCTTTATAATGAGGGAAGTGCATATTCTGGACATTCTGAAACATTTTTTCAAGGCCTTGGCCAAGACGTCTAATGTTTAAGTCCTCATCCAAAATCTATATATCACATTGGAAAAGGTCTCGGCCAATTCCACGTCTATTTGTCTCTTGAGAACTACCGATGCATTGAGGGGCTATAGTGGGCCCCACCCATCACATAATAAGTCCAATGAATTCCTCATATGAGCGGGGATAAAAAAACAAGGTAACACCCCAAGCTTCCATGGTACGCTTCTCTTTGAATAATACAGTAGTGTGTGTTGTACGCAACTTCGAGTTCTAACACACACCACAACCAATCAAACTAGCCGTTATGAATAGTAATACCCACTTTTTGAAATTTTATACATTTTATCTTTCCAAATGGACTTCATTTTTGGATTTTCAATATCGAAATTAGCTTCGGGTGAATTTTTTGTACTTTTCGGATAACTTTCATATTTTGATGAATAGTGAAAATTACTAAATATTAATTAAAAACAACTTTTTTAATCAAAATAATTAATAGTGGTAAATTATGAATTTGAGTGATTTTAGAGTATAATTAGATTATATTTTTACCATTTAATCCAATGTTATTCATTGGACATAATCTCACATTTAAACTGGACATAAGCAAGTGCCAATCTTTTGATAGTTATTATCTCTTAAAACAACATTTTTTGTTTTAAAAATGGAAATTAATTTTAAATTAATTTCTTCCACTTCTGTGTTTTGAATTTAGAAAAATGGATTCAATATTTATAATCATGAGTTCCAAATTGTTTAAATAGGTAACTATTATTTTTTTACATTTTGAATAATTACTTCGGTAAATATTTTATTTACCATGGTTAAAGGGTAAATCCGGTAAATAAGGGTAACAAAAATAATATTATAACAATACTAAATTAGCCTAAAACGTTTCCTATCCCTATTGGTTGATACTTTTCTGACCATGGTCATCTTTGGGTCGATTTTTGGACCCCATGGATCCACTTGTAATTGATAATGACACTTTATATTAATTAAGTTAAAGTAAATACAAAAATGAAATATGCATATATCTTTTAGAAAAACAATTTTTACATAAGGTTATATATGTTATATTTTCGACTATAAATATTCATTAGAAAGATAAATTATTTACTAAATAATGATATTTTATTTATAATTTTTAGACATTGAATAATTAAATTTATTTATGACACAATAATGATGCAGTATTTTCTTTATTAATGAAAGAATCAAATAATTAGTATTATAAATTTTAAATAAATTTAATTTGAAAGTTTTGATGACATCCAAAAATTTTATCGGTTAATATTACATGTTAGGATTTCTTAAATGAATTGGGTTCTAATTAATAAAGTTTTTAAGACTTTAAAAAACTCAATTATTAAATAGTGTCAAAATTGACATAAAGGAGTTTTTAAAAAAAAAATACTATATTATTAATTGATATTCTATTCCTAAAAATATAAGGTTCGGAAAAAGGAATTATATAATGATATTTTTTTAATTAATGGACCACTTTGGGGTCTCTTGGAAGTTTATAGTAAGTTTATTAACTATATAATATAAAAATGAAAAGAAACATGGTAAATGCAAAACTATTTAACTAAGAGATAAATAAAAAAGATAAAGTTAATATAGTGACCCAAACCTGTATAAAACCTATTTGTTGAGTGTTTTTTGACCTATAACCACATTAAACTTTAGATAATACACTTTTTCACCATTAGAAACTGAATATGAATTTATTATAAAATAATATTTCTAGCTCTTCCTAAGGTGCCACTCACCCCTCTTATAAAAGGGCACTCCCCCTTCTATCTAATTCATACCTTCAAATCCATTTGGCTCGGCCAACCCCTGCCCAAATATTCTCTCAAATGCTCTCACTTCAACCTAGAGGTCTTATTTTGATCAGAAATCCAACCTGAGGATCTATTTTGATCAAATCAAAAGGAAGAACCCGAATAAGAGGTATTGTTTTCTCCACCCTCTTTCAAGTTCCTTTCTTCTTCAACTTCTTCTTTCTATGTTATTTCCATTCTAAAATAATAAATCCAGTATATTATATATATTTTAATGTTACTATAAATATGGTAGAACCATATTCAGTATTCAATCCATCCTTTGAATGACATGTCACCATACGTGCGTACGTACGGCTTACCGTCTCCACGTCGTGGTGTAATTGTTATTCAAAACATTATTATTTGGATGGGTATGATAATGATGTGTAATTGAATTAAATAATAAATATAACATTATAATGATTTTGTATATATTATATACCATCCAATTATATAATATTTTAATATCAAAATAATGATATTGTCGCTTGTGGGTACATACGGACTACCGCCCCCACGAACGCGATGAGATTCATTCCCCATCATATCCATTCAAGAATAAATTTCATTTGATGATTAAAAATAATGTTTAGAGACATGATATCATTCTGGATATGAATAATATACATCTCATCTATAAATTAAAACAAATCTGTTAACAACCGAAACGACGATAATACTAAGATATTATTAACAAATCAATGTTAAAAGATCATATATGATATCATATTAATGTATATGATTCTTGTATAATTCAATAACAATTATTTCACCATTATACAGAATTTTAACCTACCATAGACCAAGGAAAAATTATAAATTATGGGGTTTCTTATCTCACTTTTAATTCAGTGATATTTCCATTGTTCACCACTTATTTATTGCATATAGTGTGTGTACTTCCCATGATTGTATTAATTATATAATATAATTTAATTTATGGATATTTACATCATCATTTTATGATGATTATTTCATGTTGTATGTTTCGTAAGTTTCCAAATCGATAAGGAAATTTGAACTTTCAATTTCCACTCATTCGGCTTTACGCATACTTCATTGATTATTTTACTCTAGGATTATGTGTGTAATCACTATTAATTTGATTAGGTCATAATTTCCACTTCCCTTTCTGTGGATATACTTTTTATAATCACAATAACTCCATTTATAAATTCTCAATTCATTGATATGAACTGGATAAGATTAATTTTAACTCAATCTCCATTTGTTGAGTTAAATATCCAATTCATTGGTGTTGTTTTTACAAGAATATGTGTGAATGTCCTCTGATTTATTTACAATTAATATCCAATAATATTGAGTGTATTTATATTTTTCACACATAATTATGTCCTTGATTTATCCTTAACCTAATGATACTGTCTTTATAAGAGATTTTATCTCAATTTACATTCCATTGAGACTTCTTTGTTCTTATACACCAATTCACTTTTATATGGTGTGTATAATGTACTTTGACATAGTATACCATGAATACTTTTATTCTCATGATATTATAAAGTTTTGATTACCTCAATTATTTGTATTCAAGTTTCTCTATTTTGGTTAGGAACTCTAACTAAAATATCATTTTAAATGTTTTAAAGATTTATTATTCTAAATATTTCTCATTAATTTCCATGTTTTAAAAATGTTTTTAAGGATTTATTTATATGGAAATTAATGTTTTAAAATTAAAATTTTTTTTAAAAGTTTCAAAGTGGTATGGGACACTTTGATTCAAAAATCTATTTTTAAATGGCTTCTTGACAAATAGTGTGACTTTTAAATGTTTTCAAGAAAAAGGGGTATATTTCTCTCAAATGGTTTTGATGATTATTTTCATCTATGTCAATATCCTTAATTGTTCTCGTTTGAGGTTAATATGTTACAATAAAATCTTCCATATTGTACTGAATGAGTTATTTTTAACTGTGGATGTTCTATTTTTATACCATTCATGGTTTGTGTATAAATTATTGACATTTCGTAAGATAGTTTTAATTCGAATTTTTATTTTATGTTTCAAACATTTCATATGAGGAATGAATTGGACTTAATAAGTGATGGGTGGAGCCCGCTATAGCTCCTCGATGCATTGGTAGGTCTCATGAGACAAACTAGTGTCTTGGCACAAGGCCTAGACCAAATATATTTTGTAGTCTTCACATGAGGCCTTGACTATGTGGTTATGATAGTCTGGAATTATGTATTCCATCATTATAAAAGTGGTTATTGATATTTCATGTGATTATTCGACTAGTATAATATCCATTTAAATAAGTAAATGGAATTATTTCATTTTATTTCTTCCATATTATGATGAAGTTCAAGTTTAAAAGGCTTTTGTTTTAGTTATAATTGCCTTAAATGTTTATGCTTATTTATGAAAGTTTTCACTATATTGTTATCCTTATTGGGCATCTGAGCTCACCCCTTTCTATATTTTATTTTTTCCAAGATGTGAAGAAGTATTTTATTAATGAACTGTAGGGATAGTATGAGGTGATATGAGTGTGGAGATAAGATGTTGTTGTAGTTTTCACTTTATGATGTAATGTAAACTTTATGGATGTATCTAGTGATTCTAAGGCTACTAAACTAATCGGTCTTTCGAGACTTAATCTTTTTTGGTCTTGCCAATGTTATGTAATAATGAAACAACTCTTGGTAACTGGGGTCAGGGCATTATAGTTGGTATCAGATGAATTTTAGTACAAACATTGGGAGATAAATTTGGATAAACTCCGATTAGAGCACATAGAGCTAAGATAGACTTTGAGGATTAGTGTAGAAGAACTTCCTAGAATTTTGGTATTGTAGAGATTTTTTGAGTATTCCAAGAAATGCATCCCTGTCTGAATACGAGCAGGTAGAGGTGGCTCTAATACAGAGGTACCTATGGGTAAAACCTGAAAACACCGCTTTGAGCTAGACTCAAACGGGAACTGGTGCACGACAACGAGCCTTGATGCACTCTTGTTTACGACACTCCCGGGGGATATGCTTAGAATAACTTACATTTTCTTTACAAACCAATTTGAATTATTTTAATATAAGATTAGAGTAAATGACCTTGTTTAATTTTAAGGTGTTTCAAATTTAAAATATGGTGTCATGATATTCTCTAAATGATTTTATAACTACTGTTACTAACATAATGCTTTCTGGTTTTAGTCAATGGCTGGATTCCATGGAAGTCATAGTAACCTTGAGAATGATTTACAAGGTGGGAACAATAGTGGAAATGAGAAACGAAATGGAATGTGGATAGGCGTAAAGGATATTTTCTCCATGCCGAATCATTTTTCCAAAAATATGATCAACAACATATATATTAACCAACTCCCAGACTCAAAAAAGAAGAGAAAGGCAGTGAATGATAAGAGCTCCAGCTATGGAGACCATGGAGAGAAGAAAGCTCAATTTCCATCATGCCAGAAATGTCAAAGGAGACACCCAAGAAATTGTCTCAATGGAACAAAGAAATGCTTTATGTGTGGGAAAGAAGGTCATAAAGTAATGAATTGCCGAGTAAAAATGAAGTGTACTGTGGAAGAAAATAAAAATGATCCTAAGATTCCAATTACGGTCATTTGTCATAAATTTAAGGGACCTTGGCATCACCCAAGTCAATTCCCTATTCTATATGATAACCTCCTGGTCAAGGAAGAACCTATGTGGAAATAAATGCATGGAAAAATGTTTAAAGGTATTAGCACTCTTTGTTATTGAGATTACTTTGGGTGAATTTCCTCTTATATGTGTAACCCTAAAATTTATCATGTGAAAATGATAATTGAGGATGAATTATCTTTTCTCTTGTGGATATAGTTATAAATAATCATTTGGTTTTATATGATCCTTGAATTTGAGGCAATTACAAGTTATTACATTTTGGGATGAAAATGCATGAGATAACATTTGTGGTTAAATTATGTTATGGTTATTTTGAGGAATTTATCTCAATTTGGTAATGTTATAAAATATAGTTTTTGAAAAAGGACAACATACAGACCGTGTGACAACCCACCGCGTCGGACAAAGCTATGGGAATCGAACCCACAACCAAAGTGCGATTGGGATTTATTGCCTACCACTGGACTATGTGAAGTCACTGGTTAGTGTGACTAATTGATTTTAGTTAAATGATTTTATTGATCAATAATAAGTTTATTTGGGATCTTATGTCTTATCAAATTAATACCCTTAGTATAGGAAAATGATTTGGTGATTAAGTGATAAATAAAAGATGTACGCTTTGTTGGGAACACTATATACCCAAGGAAAATAGAATACTATGGGATTTCATTAGAGGATTAATGGTGGATTTTTATCTATGTTTTTATTGTATATTTATATTGATTTTGGTTATTTGTGGAAATGACTAACATATAATATAGAATATGTTATTAGGTTAATTAATTTTAATTATGTGACTTTAATAGTATTTGATGTCATTTGGAGATACAATTTAACGTGGAAGACTACATAACCAAATTCATATAAGTTTTGGGTCTTAATATTAGTTTGGATTATATTGAAGGATTTTAAGGACAATTGTTTATTGAATGGTATTTATTTAACTTTGGGGTATTGTTGGTTTAGTTTTAGAAATTAAGAGTAGTGTTTCTTTCTCTAATGGAATATCCTTTTGGTGGATCATTAGATATTATACAAACCATTTTGGTTTTGAATAATCTCTAAAGATAAGGTAAATATATAGGTTATCCTTTGTGGATCTTGTGATTCTATAGAAGTATATTCTAGCTCTTCCAGTGTGACCATGTCTTCTTGAATACTCAACTTTTAAAAAAATGAGTTAGTGGTAGAAATTTATTAATGAATGAAAATCTACTTAAAAATTAAGTATATCTCTTTATGTTCATATTAAGTCTCATAAATTAATTCCTCATATTTATGTAATGTAATTTAAAACAAAAAAATGTTGTCTGTTTACTTTTCCTACTGGGAGATTAATGATCATTTGTCCTATCACAAATTTGTTGTTTTCTTGTTGTTAACTTTCTCCTGATCATGTTTTCTATCCCTCTCCATCAGAACTTGACACTTATTTTATCATCCATATCCATGTTTTCCTACATGAAATCCTAGTATGGGTTATCTTGGGTGACCTTTGTACTTCTCTTTCTTTCTTTTAAAGTGATAGTTTTATTGACTCTTTTTCTGATGTGGGACTTTCCATTATATTCCCAAGCACAATTTTAAAAAAAATTCTAGGGAGAAATTATTTGAATGGGGTAGAATGTAACACCTCAATATTCCACGGTATTCTTCTCTTTGAATAATACAGTAGTGTGTGTTGTACGCAACTTCGAGTTCTAACACACACCATAACCAATAAAATTAGCCATTATGAATAGTAATACCAAATTTTTGAAATTTTATACATTTTATCTTTCAAAATGGACTTCATTTTTGGATTCGGAATATCAAAATTAACTTAGGGTGAATTTTTGGTACTTTTCAGATAACTTTCATATTTTGATGAATAGTAAATTACTAAATTTTAATTAAAAACTTTTTTAATCGAAATAATTAATAGTGATAAATTATGAATTTGAGTGATTTTAGAGTATAATTAGATTATATTTTTACCATTTAATCCAATTTTGGTCATTGGACATAATTTCACATTAAAACTAGACATAGGCAAGTGCCAATCGTTTGATAGTTATTATCTCTTAAAAACATGATTTTTGTTTTAACAACGGCAATTAATTTTAAATTAATTTATTCCACTTATGTGTTTTTAATTTAGAAAAATGTATTCCATATTTAGAATCAATAGGTACAAATTGTGTAAATAGGTGACTATTATTTTTATACATTTTGAATAATTACTTTGGTAAATATTTTATTTACCATGGTAAAAGGGTAAATCTTATAAATAAGGGTAACAAAATAATATTATAATAATAATAAATTACCCTAAAACGTGTCCTAACCCTATTTGTTGATACATGTCCTACCTTGGGCATCTTTGGGTCTATTTTGGGACCCCATGGATCCACTTTTAAGTGATAATGACACTTTATATTAATTAAGTTAAAGTAAATACAAAAATGACATAAGCATATATCATTTAGAAAAACAATTTTTACATAGGGTTATATATGTTATATTTTTTACAATAAATATTAATTATAAATATAAAAATATTTCCTAAATAATGGTATTTTATTTATAATTTTTTATACATTTAATAATTAAATTTATTTACGACACAATAATGATGAAGTATTTTCCTTATTAATGAAAGAATCAAATAATTAGTATTATAAATGTTAAAATAAATATAATTTGAAAGATTTGATGACATAAAAAATTTATTGGTTAATATGACATGTTAGTATATCTTAAATTATTTTTTTTCGAATTAATAAAGTTTTTAAGACTTTAACAAAAATCAATTATTAAATAGTTTCAAAATTGACAAAAAGGAGTTTACAAAACAAATATTATATTATTAATTGATATTATATTCCTAAAAATATAATTTTCGGCCAAAGGACTTATATAATGATATTTTTATCATTAATGGACCACTTTGGGGGTCTATTGAAAGTTTATAGTAAGTTTATTAACAATATAATATAAAAATACAAAGAAACATGGTAAATGTCAAACTATTTAACTAAGAGTTAAATCAAAAAGATAAAGTTAATATAGTGACCCAAACCTATCTAAAACCTATTGGTTGAGTGTTTTGAGACCTATCCCTTCCTTAAAATTTAAATTATCTATTTTGGATCCATTATAAACTGAATATGAATTTATTATAAAATAATATTTCTAGCTCTTCCTAAGGTGCCCCTCACCCCTCTTATAAAAGGGCACTCGCCCTTCTCTCTAATTAATACCTTCAAAGCCATTTTTCTCGGCCAAAACCTGCCTAAATATTCTCCCAACTTCCCTCACTTCAACCTAGAGGCCTTAGTTTGATCATAAAGCCAACCTAAGGAGCTATTTTGATCAAATCAAAAGTAAGAACCCGAAGAAGAGGTAATGTTTTCACCACCCTCTTTCAAGTTCCTTTCTTCTTCAACTTCTTCTTTCTTTGTTATTTCCACAATAAAATAATAACTCCAGTATATTCTATATAATGTTATGTTATTATAAATATGGTACAACCATAGTTAGTATTCTATCCATCCTTTGAATGACATGTCATCATACGTGTGTACGTACGGCTTACCGTCTCCACGTCGCGGTGTAATTGTTATTCAAAACATTATTATTTGGATGGGTATGATAATGATGTTTAATTGAATTAAATAATAAATATAACATTATAATGATTCTGTATATATGATATAACATCCAATTATATAATATTTTAATATCAAAATAATGATATTGTCGCTCGTGCGTACGTACGGACTACCGTCCCCACGAACGTGATGAGATTCATTCCCCATCATATCCATTCAAGACAAAATTTCATTTTATGATTAAAAATAATGTTTTGAGACATGATATCATTCTGTATATTAATAAGATACATCTCATCCATAACAAATATTTCTCACATAAAAAATAATATAAAGGAAAACGAATCCGTTAACACCCGAAACGATGATAATACTAAGATATTATTAACAAATCAATGTTAAAAGATCATATATGATATCATATTAATGTAAATGATTCTTTTGTAATTCAATAAAAATTATTTCACCATTATACAGAAGTTAACCTACCCTCGACCAAGGAAAAATTACAAAGTAAGGGGTTTCTTATCTAACTTTTAATTCTGTGAGATTTCTATTGTTCACCACTTATTTATTGCATGTGGTGTGTGTACTGCACCTGATTTTATTAATTGTGTAATATAATTTAATTTATGGATATTGACATCATCATTGTATGATCCTTCTTTCATTGAGTATGTTTTTTAAGTTGCCAAATCGATAATGGAATTTGAAATTTCAATTTCCACTCATTCGGCTTTACACATACTTTATTGATTATTTTACTCTATGATTATGTGTGGAATCAATATTCATTTTCTTATGTCATAATTTCCACTTCCCTTTCTGTGGATATACTTTTGATACACATAATAACTCCATTTATAAATTCTCAACTCGTCGAAATGAACTGGATAAGAGTAATTTTAACTCAATCTCCATTTGTTGAGTTAAATATCCAATTCATTGGTGTTGTTTTTACAAGAATATGTGTGAATGTACTCTGATTGATTTACACTTAATATCCAATCATATTGAGTGTATTTATATTTTTCAGACATAATTATGTCGTCGATTTATCCTTAACCTAAGGATACGGTCTTTATAAGAGATTTTATCTCAATTTACATTCCATTGAGACTTCTTTTTTGTTATACACCAATTCACTTTTATATGGTGTATATAATGTACTTTGACATAGTATATCATGATTCCATTTATTCTCATGATATTATAATGTTTTTATTACCTCAATTATTTTTATTCAAGTGTCTCTCTTTTGGTTAGGAACTCTAACTAAAATATCATTTTAAATGTTTTAAAGATTTATTTTTCTAAATCTTTCTCATTAATGTACATGTTTTAAAAATGTTTTTAAGGATTTATTTATATGGAAATTAATTATTTAAACTTAAAATTAATTTTAAAAGTTTCAAAGTTGTATGGGACACTTTGATTCAAAAATCTATTTTTAAATGGCTTCTTGACAAATAGTGTGACTTTTAAATGTTTTCATGAAAAAGGGGGATATTTCTCTCAAATGGTTTTGATGATTATTTGCATCTATGTCAATATACTTCATTGTTCTCGATTGAGGTTAATATCTTACAATAAAAATCTTCCATGTTGTATTGAATGAGTTATGTTTGACTATGGATGTGTTATTTTTATACCATTCATGGTTTGTGGATTAAGTATTGACATTTCGTAAGCTAGTTTTAATATGAATGTTTATGTTATGTTTCAAGATTTTCATATGATGAATGCATTGGACTTAATAAGTTAAGGGTGGAGCCCGATATACCTCCTCGATTCATCAGTAGGTCTCATGATACAAACTTGTTTCTTGGCACAAGGCCTTGAAAAATCTCATTTGTAGTCTTGGCATGAGGCCTTGACTATGTTGTTATGATAGTCTGGAATTATGCATTTCATCATTATAAAAGTGGTTATTGATATTTCATGTGATTATTTGACTACTATAATATCCATGTGAATAATTAAATGGAATTATTTCATTTTATTTATTCCACATTATGTTTTAGTTCAAGTTTAAAAATCTTTTGTTTTAGTTATACATTGCCTTAAATATTTATGCTTATTTATAAAAGTTTCCACTATATTTTTATTCTTACTGGGCATATGAGCTCACCCCTTTATATGTTTTATTTTTTCTTGGATGTGAAGAAGTTTTTTATGAATGACCTGCAGGGATAGTATGAGGGGATATGAGTGTGGAGACAAGATGTTGTTGTAGTTTTCACTTTATGATGTAATGTAAACTTTATGGATGTATCTAGTGAATCCAAGGATACTAAACTAATCGGTCTGTCGAGACATGATATTTTGTGATCATGAAAATGTTATGTAATAATGCACCGACTCTGGGTAACTAGGTTCGGGGCGTTACAAACAACATATACATTCGTATTGAAACTATCATATGAAATGTAACTAACTTTCCCCAATCGTAAAACATAAAACACTAACCATTCTGAGTAATATGGTGAATGGTTTTAGGATAGATCACACACAATAGATTTAGTCATAAAACATTAAATAAAATGTGGTAGATTACTTCATAAATTATTAAACCCAATAATACCATGGAATCAACAAGAGTGTTGAATTAGACGAAAATACTCTTATAAAATCATTTAGCAGTTCTTGAGATAAATACTCTTTTATTTTGAAAAGAAGAGTTCTTGTGGAAAAATATTTGTATAAAATCCGAAGTGAATTAAGATAGTATTTTCACAATAAAATGAGTTATTTTATAAAGATAATGGTTTCCAAAACAGATTATAGAGTGCCCTTGAAAATAGGTTAAAATTTGAGAAATTCCCTTGAACCGGGCTCGTATTTTTGGAAACTGTTTTGACAGCTTCTTTTAAAATATGTAACTATCTAGAAAATAGGGAAGTATTCTGGTTGGTTTACATATATAGAATACTCACACAAAATTTATGAGGGGTTCATAACAATACATAATAATTTCATTGAGGGAATGCAACAATAAATGTAACCCAAATGAAAATGGAAGTTCGGGTGGAAAACCCCTTACCTTAACTCCAAACGTGTTCCGCTATTGAACTTAAGCTCCTGTAATATGAAATTATAATTATTAATAACTTATTTAAGAACCTATTAGGAATGTATTTAGTTTATAATAATTCTTTTTAGTTCATTTAAACACTAATTTCAAAGTTATTATATTGAATTTCATTGTTCCGAGGTGTTTGTTTTCATTATTTTCATATTCAGTTCATTTGTTTTTAAGTAATGGAGTTCATGTGGAATGGTTATAAATATCTAGTATTGGAATTATATATTATTTATGAACCTAAATAATTTATAATGTTCATTTATATCATTTTGTTACATGGAATGAGGATGAATCGTTAGATGAAAACCACTTCGATTATTCGGCGGTATTTGGATTATTATGAACTAGTTTTGTCATATAACGTAATTATATGTACATGTTATGGTTACTGAATATTAATTTTGTTATAATACATATATTATAGTCTGGTTAAACTATAAATATGTTATCATGACCATTAATTAAGAATAAATTGAAGAACAAAACTTTGTCGTCCACGAAGGCTATAAATTGGAACCTCATGGACGTTGATTTCATTTATAAAAATAAAAGGGAGGGAGTAAGAGTATTTTTTATTGTTCTTACATTAAAATGATATAATTCCATAATATAGATAATACTGGATTTATCATGATCATTTGGACAGAGGAGGTGAGTAGGGGATAGCAAAAGAAGATAAATTGAAATGAAACCAAATGAAAAAGAAGGGTGTTTTACCTCTTGAAATAACCTCCTTGAGAAACTCAATAAGGAAAGGGGTTTTGGTATTTTTGAAAGACCAGAAGCTTATTGGACGTGGGGAGAGACTAGGGTAGGGTAATTTTTCAGAAATTTGAGGAGCTTAAAGGCTTATAGGAGTCAATATAAGAGGGAGTGGTGAGGGGTTTTTATAGTAGAGGATAGGAGTAAATTTTGAATATTTAATTCATTATTTTATTATTTCCCTCAAGACAAACAATAGTGTTGTTTCATGTGATCCCTAATAGTAATACGTGAATGTTAGTTAGAATCAAGTGGCCTTACATCACTTATTATGTCATAAATAGTGTATTTAAGTGATAATTTGTATATAGGGTATTTTATTGTATTTCACTATTCATCAAAAATTCTAGAATTTCAGAAAAAAGCCCAAAAATTTACTCCTACCATTTTTTGATGTGTACACATCAAAAATGAAATCCATTTTCCAAAATTAATTTTCTAAATATTTTTATTTAATTTTTAAATAAGGTCATAGTAAATTCAAAACATAAAAATTTTAAGGTGCAATTAAATTTATATCACATTGAAAAATTAATTAAGATCTAATTATCTTATTACCTTATGAAAATAAAGTAATATCATTATTTACTATTCATAAGGATCATATTACTATTCAAAAGGGTATGTTACTATTCACAAAAAATCAAGTTTGTCCTATCAGACTCCAAATGACTTACTGAACACAACTCTAGATGACCATTTTCCAAAATTCAAAACATAGAAGAGGAAAAGTTATGATTAAGGGATAGATTATAAAATTTCATTCTATATTTATTTTCAAAACCTTGGGGTGTTACAATAAATATACATTCTACAAGAGGAAAAAACCATACATAAGTTACATGCATGGTCAAAACCCTAGAGAAAGAAATGGTTTCAAGATATTCTCTCAAGGCATATATGAAATCTACAATAAAAATATTACCAATGGAAGAAGGAATTAAATTTATTTTGACATTCATATTTGAAAGGAATTTTTTTTTTCTCAAGGATTCCCATGTTAGAAAACCCCATGAGAAGGTTTAATAAAAATAAACCACTTTGGTGGTTCTTTTTGAAATAAAAATATGATATTTTAGAGAAATAGGGTCATAATTTTATTTAAAAATAATAATTGAACCCAAACAGTTATAAATAAATTAAATAAAAATTTTAAATAATTATTCACGGATTAAATAAAATTACTAGGTTATGGTTGATGTGAAATAACAATTTTGAAAATCCCCTTAAATTGGGTTTCCTTAAAAGTTGATATTTTGAAATAATTATAAAATGTGTATAACCCCAAAAATACATGGGATATTAAACTAGGTATATATGTTAAGTATATATATATATATGTATTAATTACATGATTATAAGTTGGTTTAAATCAAATAAAATTAAATATAAATTATAATCAGAATGTTGTGAGGGTAGTGTAGAAGATCCAATAACTTTATGCCTGAAAGATTCATGGAATTATAATTAACTTCATGTGTAATTAAATTCAGTTCATAAAAACCTCTAATAGGAACCTTATTTATCTATAATTAGATTCCTAGGGTCAATTTATCATCATAATTTGTTCATTTATTAAATAATTTCCATTCTTGTCAGTTACCTGAGGTTCTTTTCTAGATTTTTTCATGATTCTATTAACTTGTTTGCTACAATTATGTTTATATTAAAAATAAATTCACAACCTCTAGAATGTAAATGTATTTATAAATATAATTTTTATACATCAACAAAAATTAAATTCATCCATATTGTGTTATAATGTAAAATGAAATGTGTCATAGATATAGAGGTGGTAGTCTATACGTACACACGGACAACACTTTCCTTTTCCATAAATTGGGAGGGAGGTAGAAAACACAATAAGAATCACTTAATTAATATAATTGATACATAAAAACATCTTTTTCATCTTTTTTATCCTTGGTACCATCCATGAAATTAATTAATGAAAAAAACTACATCACTTCATGGAGGCAGTAGTCCCCATAAGCATACGATTGATGCTTATGTTTTTCTTAGTTGATGAATGAGAATGAAAAAAAATTAAACGATTATAAAGAAACTTAAGTATATAAAAGAAACTAAATCCATTAAATTAATGGGGTTAAAAAAATTAGGATAATTAAAAAACACTAACAAGAAGAAACACTCGTATTAGGGACTTAGATTTTCCTTGGAATTCTCTTTGGAAATGAAAGGCTTAAGCTAAGTAAAGAGGTTCAAATGCTTAGTTTTGTGGGAGATTTTTCTAGTAATAGTAAATGGGAATATTTTTTTCTAGGAAACTGAATGAAATTGTGTACCATGAAGGGGTGGGAGTGCTCCCTATTATAAGTGAAGGAAATGATAGATTTGGAAACATATTCACTTATTAAATTATTTATTTACACTATTCAAAGATCAAAGACAAATGTAGTTATAAATTATGGACTATGGGATATGATATGGAATAACCTCATCCCATCCACTCATATTGGGAACACCTTTGATTGATTTAGGATTTTGTACTTTAACTTTTCACCTTACCCATGTGTACTTTTAACTATGTAACTTTTCCTTTCAACCATGCTAACTAATTAAAATGATATCAATTAATATTAATCTTACCAACTAATTTGGTTAATATAATCCTATATATGGTATTAATTTTATCAATTAAAAATATTATGATTAATAAAAAGTTAATTTTAAAATAAACTTACTTATTTCTAAAAAAATCATTGATATAATCATGTTTTCAGGCATAAAATTTATATGTGAGTAACATTTATTAATTTCTATAAAACACCAATAATTTAGTTTAAAATAATAAAAATCTACATAGCTTTATTAACATGAAACATTGAACTTTATGTGAATTGAGATATAAATGTAACCTAGCCGTTGAAATGTAAGGTATGAATATGTGTAATTGTGTTATAAAATATATTTATAATGTTCTTACTCAATACAATTTTAATGATAAATTCTTAAGAAATAAGTACTCAATTTTTAAGTAAAGGCATTTTATCCATCAAAAATATTTCTTAAAAAATAATTTTATTGTATTTTGAAAACGGGTGTTATAATTAATTTCTATCACTTTTAGAAATTTTATTTTATAAAATTAACATCATTTTTTAAATTTTCATATCAAAATTAACTTAGAGTAAATTTTTTGTATTTTTCTAAAATGATTTATTTTTGAGTGAATAGTGAAAAATACAAGTTTTTCAAATGATGTCATTTATTTTCATTAAATATTTTAATTTAATGTACAATTAAACTTTTTATTGGGTATTAAAGTAACTTTTGATCCATTTTATTTTGAATAATATAATTTGAGACAAAAAAATTTCGGATTTTTATATAAGCTAATTTTTATTCTTAAAAACACATTTTTCTAAAAACTATTTTTCTTTGAGTTTTATGAATTTATACTAAAATTAATTTCTTAAACATCTAAAAAATTCATCTTGAAAAATTGATACCGTATTTAGAATCAAGAGTTTCAAATTTTGAAAATATTTCCATTTTATTTTTATGCATTGTGAATAATAACATTAGTAAATGGTAAATTCGGTAATTAAGGTTTAAAATAATGTGATAAGGAATTAAAAATAAACCCAACACTTTAATTTGATTCATTTTAGGGGATTAATTCATAAATATCCTCCCAAATTCTAATATATAGAATTTTGGATCCATTTGACCTTGTTAATGACATTTATATTATTTTAAGTAAATAAAAATTCAAAATGTCACTCTCTTGATTTTAAATTCTTTTATATGTTCACATAAGTAAAATAATATGTTATGAACGAATTTTAAAGATTATTTTGAACATAATTTATTTATTTTTATCATGATAATTTATTTTTTATTTTTAGTAATTGAATAATTAGCCTAAATGCTTACACAATGCTGATATAGTATTTATTCAATTGATATCAAATAAAATAAATGGTTTTTAGAATATTAAAAGTAATATAAATTGGATGGATTATAGTTTTAATGAATTTTATAGATAAATATTACATTATTGGGATGTTTTAAAGGATTATATTCAAATTCCATTTTTTCATGATTTATTTAAAGTCAATTTAATTAAATAGTGTCAAAATGACATTAATTATGTTTTATAATGAATAATATTTTATTAAATGAATTAAAATTCATAAAAATTATATCTTTGGACACATAAATGGGTTCTATTTGAAAACATACACCATGGTCTATTTATGGATCATTTTTTCTCTTTTAATAACAATATTGACCCTTGAAGAGTGGAAAACTTTAATATTGAAGTAATTGTCAAAGGGGTTAATGGGGGTTAAATTTAAAAGATAATGGTGAAAAATAACCAAAACATAACAAAATTTTATTGTATGAATTGATTTGGACTTATAGTAATCTTATATTCTAATCATATTATTTTTTATCCATTTGGATATAAAAAATAGTTTATATTAATTTAATACTTTAATAAATTCTAAGAATGCCCCTCCCCTCACTTATAAAAGGAAGCCCCTTATCTCTTTTATATACACCTCTTTGAGCATCATTTCTCAAAAAAAACCTGACAAATTATCTTATAAATATACATATAAAATTTCTATCTGTGAATCTCTTCCAAAAAAAACCACTCTTAAGTTCCATAATAGTATATTTAAAGGAAGCCTACTGAAGAAGAGGTAATAGTCTTTACTGAATATTTCAATTTATTTATTCATATAATTCCACTTAATGTGTTGTAAAAATACTTTAATAATAAATATATTTTCATAAATATACTTATATGTTGTTATTATTATTATGTTATAACCATTTTCTATCTCTATTCCATCTTATAAAAAGTGAAAACATCGCTTGTGCTTATTTACGGTTGATTGTCTCCATACAGTAATGTAATTTTTTTCCATCACCAATTTAATTAGATGGTTATAAATATATAAATAATGAATCTAAATAATATTTATGAAATAATTATGTTTCTAAAATTTTAATATCAAATCTACCTCCCTATCTTCCAATCTTTTAGAAAACAATAATGTCGTTGGTGCTTACGTGTAGATTACCACCTCTACGAAGTGATGTGATCTATTTTTTATTTTTTCTATGCATGGATGGTGATAAGGATAGATTTATTTAATATATATGATATATATTATATGAAAAATATATTTCAAAGGTGAATTATTATTTTCCTTTCTTTCATTTCATCCATCAAAAAGTGAAAATATCATTCATGTGTATGTACAAACTACCATCTCTATGAACGGGGTAATTAATTTTTCTATCTCTATATTATATGGATGATTTTAAATATATATATATATATATATTAAATATATCGTATATTTATAAATTTAATATGTAAAGACCCAGAAAATTCCATGTAAATTGTTTTTATTTATTTGGGACTCTTACGCGTCTGCGAAAATTGACGGCACGTGATTCTAGGGCCCGGTGTGCCCAGAATGAATTTCTAAACTTTTTTTAGGTACATTTAATAAACACATAGGTGGAATTTTTTATCTTTCAAAATGGTGCTCAGAATTGAAATCTGAGAGCACCGTTGAAACCGCAGCGCTGGGATTCTCTTAAGAGAAGCTTCACTTCGACCGCAGTTTTTCAGGAGAAAAAGATAATTTTTGGGATTTTTAAAGAATAATAAAAAACATGTAATTGTAATTTTATTTCCTTTTTATCCAACAGATTTGTGGTCATTGTAGGACTGGTGATTTTTCAATCCATTTAATGGTTTGACTCATCAACCACGTAACTCCACAGTTGTGAATTAAAAGAGGTTCATTAATTCATTTAATGAACCTCATTAATTCTGAAATGTGTTACTCACCTTTACCCTACTATTTAAATAGATCTTGGGTGGGGTTTTCGCATGGCTAATTCAAGCGAGGAAACTCTAATGGAGTTCTGTGGAAAAATTCATCGACAGAGGATGAAAGATTAGGCGGCAGTGATTCGGGATCGATGAACGCCGACGACTCCATCCAACATGGATGCTCCTCCCGCCACAACCACGACACATCCAATAGATCTCGAGGTGGGGGGTTTATGTTTGGTTTTGTTTTAACACTATTTAAATGAGTTTATTTAATCTTTAATGTTAGATAAATATTCTCCCGCATGTTATCATGTTAACGCGGAGGGTACGGGCTGAACGAACAAGGCACAGACCCTCCTCTGCTTCGTTCATGTTTCATTCCTCAGGGACGACTTTCCTTAATTTTTTACAGCAATTCAAGGCAGAGGGTCACCTTGTGACAGAAGCAATCTGGGGGACACGTAGGCATAGACTGCACCAGGAACGGACCACCAGAGCACATTTGGTGGCCCGTGGAGAGAACTTCCAATGCACCATGCCAGCGGTGGATGGAGGAGGCCCGCGGCAACTGACCACAGGAAGTGGGAAGGTGGAGTGTTGTTGCACACCGCGTTGTCTAGAGGCGTCCAGCCTGAGCTGGCCATGTGGGAGAAGGGCGGCGCCTGCAGGGGCCATTGGAGGCAGCAGTCGCGGTAATCGAGCCGCAACAGGACAGGCGGCCCGGCCCAGTGCCACGCTACGTCAGCTGAAGACTGGTCAGCCACCTGGCTAACCATTGCACATGGTGGGGAAGCACCCCACCGGTAGGATTAAAGGGCCTTGTGTCCGTCGGTTGGGCTGAACCTGCGGCCCAGCGGGGCAGCGCGGGAGGGTCGAGCCCCACCCAACATGTCGGGCCAACCGCGGCCAGGGACCGTGAACCATCTGGTCTGGACCCAGTGAACCAGGAAACCCTGTAATGGGTCGGACCCAGGTAGGGTCAGGTAGACCTTAGGACCCATTGCGTCAGGCCAACCTGACTGAGTCTGACCAAACCCAGACCCAACTAGCCCCTAAAAAATTAAATGCTCGTAACTAACGAACCAAGTGTCTTTTTGACACGCTGTTAGTGGAATTGGGACCCCATTTTGGGAAGTGGTTCCTTTGGAATATTCCAGTGGGCCCGACCGAGCCAGGTCGGACCGAGGTGTGATCACCCTTATTTCACGGAAAGGGGTGTGACTAATAGACCAGGAATCTGATCAAGGCTTCATCTATAGAATAATGATTCTTGTGACAAGTTGGTCCTTTGGAGATACTGTAATTGAGTTTTAATGTAGTTTGACGTGCAACCTAGGTTGGATCATACTTGAATCCAATCGGGCCCTTTTTACAAAAGTGCCCATATCTCCCAGACCGATCATCTGATCAATGCATTGTCTATCACGTTGGGACCCCGATGATGGGGTGGTACCTTTGGTATTATTTTTTTGGGAATTCATACCGGTTGAAATATGACTGATGGATTGGGGAGAAGAATCTTCCAGAGACCAGGCGTGCAACATGATAGAATCTAGTGGCCGGTTGTGATATGAAGAAGAAGAGAGACCAATACGGGTCAGCAATAGAAACTCTAGAGTGGGATGATCTAGCTGTATGACTAGTCATCCCTACCTCTGTACCAGCGACCAATACGGGTCATCATGAGGGACCAATACGGGTCAGCACCAACGACCAATACGGGTCAGCACCAGCAACCAATACAGGTCAGCACCAGCGATCAATATGGGTCAGCATCTAACGGCCAATACGGGTCATCATACAGTGACCTATACGGGTTAGCAGTTGATTTACTATTAATATGATGATTTGGATTTACGACTAGTCATCCCTATCCCAGTAACCTTGAAGTTATACCATTATAGTGAGCTTTCTCTTTTTCTTTGTGATTTATGATTTAGATCATGCTTGTGATATTAACTTTGTGGTATTTCTTGTGATGTTTACATTTAGGTATTACTGAGACTTTTTGGGGTCTTGGGGTCCCCTACTGAGTTGTTATACTCACCCCTGCATGGGATCTACCCTCACATGTGTGTCTAGTGCAGATAACTGACGCTCTGAGGCAGACTTTGGAGGTTTGGGACTTGGTGGAGCTTGGTGCGACGGGAGTAGT
This sequence comes from Viscum album, assembly GCA_963277665.1. Classification (NCBI taxonomy): domain Eukaryota; kingdom Viridiplantae; phylum Streptophyta; class Magnoliopsida; order Santalales; family Viscaceae; genus Viscum; species Viscum album. The sequence continues at coordinate 1,993,813,911 of OY728135.1, read as the reverse complement.
CTAGATCATATTCTTCAACTTTAGACTTACAGCTACTACCCTCCCGGTAGAGCACTAGGGAAGATTCAATAGCTGTTTACTTTCTTTTTAGTTTCTAGGGATTGTATTTCAGCCAACTATTTTCAGTTTACAGTTGTACTTGTGATTGTTCTTTACTCTTGTGGTTATAACTTACTTTTGTTGGTTGTTTAATTCAGTTTCCCTTTATTAGTGTGTACAGATATCTAAGTCAATGTATTCCCTATTCAGGAAAATCCTTCAGGTGCTAGTCACCAACCCCTGGCCTGTGGAAGGCGGGCTTGGGGTAGTCACGTCTGGGACCCGTGGGACGGGTGGTGACAAAAGGGTATCAAAGGTCGGTTGTTTCTACCAAAATAACTAAGAGTCTACTTTTAATGAGGCAATGGTGTAGAGTGTCTTGAGTTCATTTTTTAGTATTGGGAGTCTAGTGTTGGTGTGGCAGCCGACATATCCATACACCAGGACCCTAAATTATGATTTCTGACTTGGTATATGAAAACATTGGTTGCTAGTGTTTTCAAAAGTTTTCTTAATATTTCTTGAGTCAGCTCACAATTTATAACTATTGAATGTGTTGAATCTATTTATTACATTATGCCTCCATAATGACAGCCATCTAGGATTCTAGTTAGAGATCATGATAATGACCTACCAAGAGACAAGGCGTCAGTATAGGGACCACTCACAGTGATGGCTCCTTCAGGTGGTGTACCATCAGCACCACCACCCGTTGAGTAGAAGATGCTACAAGTGGATCATGCATGCTGGCTGAGCACATTGCATGAGTTCCAAAGACAGAGACCTCTGAGGTTTTGAGGTGATACGGACCCCCAGGTTGCAGAGGACTGGCTTAAGGAAGTTTCGAGGTTCTTCCGCTTAGTAGAGACACCCGCTGATCATATGAAAATCTTGGATGCTAGCCTTCTTCAAGGCTTGGCAATATGATGGTGGATCTTGATGCTCCAGTTTCTTGAGGAGATAACCCTCACATGTCTGGACTTTGAGAGCCTTTTTAGGGCAGGGTTTGTGCTAGAAACACTACTCTCGGTGCGTATTCAGGAGCTTCTACATCTGTAGCAGGGCAGCGAGATTGTGGCTCAGTTCTCAGTGAGATTTACTGACCTCTCCTAATACTCCACCGACATGGTACAAGATCCATAATTTAGGGCCCATAACTTTGAGTAGGGGCTCCAAAGAGAGATCATATCTACGATAGTTTTTCAAAGCATCCTAACTCATGCTGGGGTACTAAAGAGAGCTTTACTAATGGAGATATTCTTTGTCGATCAGGCACCGACAGTGAGATCCCCTATCGGACGATAGGTAGCAGAGTCATCTACATCTTGTATTAGACAAAAATTGAAAAATCCCAAGTGGGATAGACCTTCTGGAGGGCGACCTGGGGACAGAGGGTTAGAGGCGCGAGGATCAAGAGGCCGAGGGATCCACCAGCGAGGCTTGATCTGTTTTTCCTACAGGTGACAGGGTCACAGAGCTCATGACTATCCAACTCCCTACGCGGATGATCGACAGATGGTGTATGGGCCATCGTGGTAGTGGCAGTGGTAAGAGCATGAGCGCCATCCAGGTAGGGGATGAGGTAGGGGAGTAAGAGGTGCAGCGAGAAGTGTCTGGGGTCACCAGGAACAACCACCACCACCCCCAAGTTGGTATACCATGATCTCAGGGGGAAGGTGGACTGGGACAACCCCAGGTATAGGTAGTATTGGCTCACGATCCTGACATCCCATAGATGATACAAGCTATGATATGTATCTTCCCTACTTTAGAAGTAATTCTTTTCGACACAGTTTCTAGAAATTATTTTCTTACTGGGGATTCAGGACTCTGAGATTTTGACTGAGAATTTAGCTCGACCATTGTTTTTGGATACTTCTATGGAAGGAAATTCTGCAGTCACACACTGGTACTGGTAGTGTGATATTACTCTCAAAGGATATATTTTGAGATATTATCTTCTAGTAGCGGTGTTGAATCCCAACAACGCCATTCTAGACATGGAATGGATATAAGAAATTCACACACAGATTGACTGCTTGAGACGTATAGTGCAATGTATTCACAGAGATGGAGGCTAGTTTTGTTTTTTTGGTGAGAAGGAAAACAGAGTAGAGCGACATATACTTGCACTCAGGAGGGTGATGCCTATTACATATCAGCGGTCTTGCATGGACTTCTACATGGTGGATGATGTGAGTCCACAGTTTCCAATGGTGGTGGATGAGTATGAGGATCTCTTTCTAAAAGATGTCATAAGACTACCTCATTGTAGAGAGGTAGACTTCTTCATTGATGTGTACCTAGGATGAGCACCAAAATCTACACCACCATATTAGATGGACACTACGGAGCTTTGGGAGCTAAGGGTACAGTTGGAGGACTTACAGAGTAATAGATTCATAAAGCCCAGTGTTTCTCCATGGGCATCCCCAATGTTGTTTTCCAAGAAGGAAGACAGAAATTTGAGGCTATGTATGGACTTCTAATGCCTAAACTAGGTGACTGTGAAGAACAATAATCCTCTACTGAGGATTGATGATCTTTTTGATTAGTTGAAAGGAGTGAAGTGGTTCTCAAAGATAGACCTCAGATCAGCCTATCATCATTTCAGGGTACGGGGAGAGGACGTACTGAAGATAGCCTTAAAATGTTGGTATGTCCATTATGAGTTCTTGGTGATGCCTTTCAGTGTGACAAACGCTCCAGAAGTGTTCATGGTGCTCATGAAAAGGATCTTTCAGTCATACCTTGATCGCTTTGTGGTGGTCTTCATCAACAACATCTTGCTGTACTCAGCATCTGAGGAAGAGCACTTTTTACACTTGAGGATAGTTCTGGACACACTCTGGGAGCACCAGTTATATAGAAATCTATCGAAGTGTTATTTCTTGATATGAAAGGTCCACTTCTTCAGACACGTTATCTCAGAGGCTAGAGTTTCAATGGATCCAGTGAATATCGAGGCAGTACTTGCTTGGGAGCCACCCAAGATTGTTACTAAGGTGCGAAGCTTACTTGGATTAGCAGGATACTATAGATGGTTTTTACTCATTTTATCCAGAGTATCAGCACCTATTATTTCCTTTAAGAATAAAGGGAAACCCTTACTATAGTCAGAGACATGCCAGTAGAGCTTTCAATAGCTGAGGTAGAGCTTGACCAGCACTCCCATCCTAAGGTTGTTGGAGGAGAGCATTGACTATGTGGTTTACTGTGATACATTCAGGACTAGACTCGGTTTCAAATTGATGCAGGATGATGCAGTGATTTCTTATAGCTCACGATAGTTAAGGCCTCATGAGCAGAATTATACAACTCACGACTTAGATTTGGCAGTAGTAGTATTCGCACTGAAGATGTGGTGACACTACTTGATTGGAGAGAGATTCACTGTTTACTCATACCACAAGAGTCTAAGATATATCTTAACATATAAATATCTTAATCTCACATAGTGACATTTTCTAGAGTTTTTCTGGGACTATGACATTGAGATCGTCTATAATTTTGGGAAGGGGAACGTATTAGCAGATTCACTTAGCTGGAGATCGAGTTCACAGCTACTGAACAAGGCTTCAGAGCAGTTAGCCTCACTTCATGTATCCTACATGGATAGAGATGAGATAGTCTACCTCTAATCGATGGTAGTTTCCCCTCTAGTCCTTCAGCGATTCAGGGAGGTGCAACTCGAAGACAATAGTTGTGAGACTACACATGCTCAGATATCCTCAGGCCATGCACCAAATGGATATTCTGAAGGTGGGGAGCATGTTATCCTTTTCAGAGGATGTATAGTTGTACCAGTGGAACTATGAGAGGAGGTTATGAGGGAGTTCCACACATCCCCCTTGGCAGTACATCCAGGCATGATGAAGATGTATCAGGACCTCTGGCATTAGTACCGGTGGCCAGGGATGAAGAAAGTTGTCACAGATTTGGTTTCTAGATGACTCACTTGCCAGTAATTGAAGGTTGAGCACCAGGTACTAGTAGGCTTGACCCAACCCCCAGAGATATCAGAGTTGAAGTGGGAAGGGATATCAATGGACTTTGTGACGGTGTTACCATGTACATCTAGAGGGAATGATACCATCTCAGTGATCATTGACCGACTCACCCAGTCAAACCACTTCCTTGCTATTCGAGAGAAGGGTTCGGTAGAGAGCTTGGGATGCCTCTATGTTTAGTAGATCATGTGAATTCCCAGGGTGCCTTTGACTATAGTCTCGGACCATGATGCACGCTTCACATCCCGGTTGTGGAAAGGATTATAGGAGGATTTCAGGACTCAACTTCACTTGAGAATAGATTTTCACCCACAGAAAGATGGTCAGACTTAGCAGACCATCCAGACCATGGAGGACATGCTTTAGGCATGTATCCTAGAATTTGGTCATAGTTGGGAGGACCACCTACCCTTAGTGGAGTTTTTGTACAACAACAGTTATCACTACAGCATTGGTATGGCCCCTTTTGAGGCATTGTATGGATGACCCTACAGATCACCCTTGTGTTGGATAGATCTAGGAGAGCCACCACTTATGGGCCGAGAGATGCTACAAGCTACCACTGAGAAGTTATAGGTAATCCGAGAGTGGATGAAGACTACACAGAGCCGAAAGAAGTCCTTTGTTGATAGGTGTTGAAGACCACTAGAGTTCCAGGAGGGGGACCATGTTTTCTTGCAAGTCTCCCCTCGACGGGGACAATGCAGATTTGGCTGAGGTGGAAAACTCTCACCGAGGTTTATCGGACCATTCCTAATACTTCAAATGATTAGAAAGGTGGAATACCGCTTGGCACTATCATCATAGTTGGAGAGGTTTCATGACATCTTCCTTGTATCCCAGCTGAGGAGATACATCCATGACTCATATCATGTCATCGACCATGGAGAGCTGGTGATTGATGACAGGGTGACCCATCTCATGTGCATGACCCATCTCATGTATTGGTCAGAACCAACGACCAATGCGGGTCAACATCTAGTGACCAATACGAGTCAGCATACAGTGACCTATACGGGTTAGAAATAGAGTAACTACGGATTGGATGATCTGGATTTATGACTAGTAATCCCTATCCCAGTAACCTTGAAGTTATACCGTTAGAGTGAGAAATCCCCTTTTCTTTATGCTTCATGATTTAGATCATTCTTCTGATATTACCTTTTTGGTATTTCTTGTGATTTTTTATTTGTGGATTACTGATAGACCTTTGAGGGTCTCAGGGTCCCCTACTGAGTTGTTATACTCGCCCCTGCATGGGCTCCACCCACACATGTGTGTCTGGTGTAGACTACTGATGCTCCGAGGAAGACTTTGTAGGTTCGGGACTTGGTGGAGTTTGGTGGGATGAAAGTAGATGAGATCCTCTTCTTGGACTTCATACTTATATCTACTACCCTCCTAGTAGATTTCCAAGGAAGATGCGACAACTATTTACTTTATTTTCATTTTATAGGGATTGTATTTTGGCCCACTGTTTTTAGTTTACAATTGTACCTATGATTTTACTTTACTCTCATAGTTATACCTTACTATTGTTGGTTGTTTACTTCAGTTTTCCTTTTTTAGTGTGTACAAATATCCAAGGAAATGCCTTCCCTATTTGGGAAAATCCTTGAGGTGTTAGTCACCAACCCCTGGCTTATGGAAGGTGGGATTGGGGTAGTCACATCTGGGCCTCGTGGGACGGGTCATGACAATGTGGTATCAAAGGGTGGTGAGTTATACCAGAAGAACTAAGTGTCTAATTTTAATGAGGCAATGGTGTAGAGTGTCTTGAGTTCGGTTTTCAGTATAGGGAGTTTAGTGTTGGTGTGGTGGCCAACATATCCATACACTAGGACCCCAAATTCTATTTTCTGACTTGGTACATGAAAAAACTGGTTTCTAGTGTTTTGAAAAGTTTTCTTAAAATTTCTTGAGTCAGCTCACCCGGTATAAATATTGACTTTGGTGCATCTGTTTCTTACTGGATGCCTCCATGAAGATAGTCAGCCAGAATTTTGGTTAGATATCGTGACAGTGGACCACCGAGCGACGAGGCATCGGTACAGGGACCACTCATAGTGATTGCACTTTCAGGTGGTGTACCAGTAGTACCACCACCTGTTGAGAAGAAGATGCTACCAGTGGATCATGCATGCTGGCTGAGTGTGTTGCATGAGTTCCCAATACAGAGGCCTATGAGGTTTTGAGGTGAGATAGACCCCCAGGTAGTAGAGGATTGGATTAAGGCGTTTTCTCAGGTCTTTCTCTTAGTAGAGACACCCGCCGAGCAGATGGAGATATTGGATGCTAGCCTTCTTTAGGGCTTGTCAAGATGATGGTGGATCTCGATGCTCCAGGTGCATGAGGAGACGACCCTCACCTAGCCATACTTTGAGAGCCTTTTCAGGGTGGAGTTCATGCTAGCAACACTACTCTTAGTGTGTATTCAGGAGCTGCTGCATCTGCAATAGGGTAGCGATGTTGTGGCTTAGTACTCAGAGAGATTTACTGGCCTCTCCTAATACACCACTGACATGGTACAAGATCCTTACTTCAGGTCCTAGACCATTGAGTAGGGGCTCTAACGAGAGATCATATCCATGACAATTTCTCAAAACATCTCGATGTAGGTTGGGGTGATAGAGAGAGCTTTGCTAATGTAGAGCTTCCTTGCCGAGTGGGCACTGACAGTGAGAGCCCCTACCAGATAGTAGGTTGCAGAGTCATATATAGTTGGCAGTAGACAAACGACGTAGAATACCAAGGGGGATAGACCTTCCAGAGGATGACCCAGGGACGCAAGTTCAGAGGTGCGAGGCTCGAGAGGCCGAAGGAGCCAACAGCGAGGCATGATCTATTTTACTTGTGGGGGAAAGAGTTACAGATCTCGTGACTATCTAACTCCCAGTACATATGATCGGTAGATGGTGGAGGGTCCACCGAGGTAGCGGCATCAGAAGGAGCATGAGAGTCATCTATGCAGAGAATGAGGTATGGGATTAGGACGTGCAACGGGAGGTGGTCAGGGTCACCAGGCACAACCACCACCACCCCCAGGAAATCTACCATGAGCTCAGGGAGTCGGTGGCTAGGGACAACCCTAGCTATAGGCAGTAGAGGCTCATAATCCTGAATTCCCTGAGATGATATGGGGTATGATCTATATCTTCTCTACTTTATCATCAGTTCTTATCGACATAGGTGCTAGAAATTATTTCCTTGCTGAAAACTTAGTTTGGGACTCTGAGATTCTGACTGATCTTTTAGCTCGACCTTTGTGTTTGGATACTTCTAAGAGAGGAGATTCAAAAGTCACACACTGGGGCCGATAGTGTGATCTTACTATAGGAGGAGAGATTTTCATATGGGATCTTTTAGTACTGGTGTTGAATCCCTACAACGCCATTCTAGGCATGGACTATCTCTCAGCAGTTCCATCACAGATTGACTTCTTAAGACGTATAGTGTGATGTATGCGCAGAGATGGAGGCTAGTTTTCCTTTGTTGGTGAGAAGGAAAATATAGCAGTACGAGATGGAATTTCTCTCAGGAGGGTGCATCTGATTACATATCAGCTAGATTGCATGCCCGTCGACATGGAGGATGAGGTGAGTCCACAGTTTCCAGTGGTGGTGGAAGAGTATGAGGACGTCTTTCCAAAAGATGTCCCAGGATTACCTCCTCATATAGAGGTAGACTTTTGCATTGACTTGTACCCATGAATAGCACTAACATCTACACTATCATATCGGATGTCCACTACAGAGCTCCGGGGACTGAGGGTATAGTTGGAGGAATTACATAGAAAGAGATTTGTAAGGCCTAGTGTTTCTCCATGGTCATCCCCAGTGTTGCTTTCCAAGAAGGTAGACAGACTTTTGAGGCTATGAAGGACTTATGATGCCTAAACTAGGTGATTGTGAAGAACAAGTATCCTCTACTGAGGATTGATGATCTGTTTGATCATTTGAAAGGAGCAAAGTGGTTCTTGAAGATAGACCTCATATCAGGCTATCATCGATTTAGGGTGTGTGATGAGGACGTACTGAAGATAGCCTTCAGAAGTCTGTATGGACATTACGAGTTCTTAGTGATTCCTTCTGGCATGACAACCCCTCTAGAAGTGTTCATGGGGCTCATGAATAGGATCCTTCAGCCATACCTCGATCAATTTTTGTTGGTATTCATCGATGACATCTTGGTGTACTAAACATCTGAGGAAGAGCATGTAGTACACTTGAGGATAGTTCTAGATACACTCCGAGAGAACCAGTTATATGGGAAGCTCTCGAAGATTTATTTTTGGATACCGAAGGTCCACTTCTTGGGACACATCATCTCAGAGGCTGGAGTTGCAGTGGATCTAGTGATGATTGAGGTAGTACTTGCTTTGGATACACCTAGGAGTGTTACTGAGGTGCGGAGCTTCCTTAGATTATCATGATACTATCGGAGATTTTTACCCAATTTCTCTAGAGTAAAAACACATGTGACTTCCTAGAAAAAGAAGTGGAAACCATACATATGGTTAGATACATTCCAGTAGAGCTTTCAACAGCTGAGGCAGAGCTTGGCCTGCACTCTCATCTTGAGGTTGCTGGAGGTGGACACTAACTACATGGTTTACTGTGATGCATCAGGGACCGGACTCAGTTTCATCCTAATGTTGGATGATGAAATTATTGCTTATGGATCACGACAGCTGAGGCCTCATAAGAAGAATTATGTGATTCACACTTTGGGGTCGGTAGTATTAGTCTTCACACTAAAGATGTGGAGACACTACTTGATGGGCGAGTAGTTCATTATTTACTCAGACCACAAGAGTTTAAGGTATATCTACACACATAAAGATCTGAATCTAAGACAATAACATTGGCTAGAGTTCCTCTAGGACTTTGACTTTGAGATATTATATACTCCTAGGAAGGGGAACGTAGTGGAAGATGCACTTAGCCATAGATCGAGGTTGTAGCTGCTGAACGAGGCTTCATATCAGTTAGCCTCGCTTCAGATATCCTATGTGGATAGAGATAAGACAATCTACCTCCAGTCGATGGTAGTTTCCCCTCCACTCCTTCAGTGAGTCAGGGAGGTGCAACTCGGAGATAGTAGCTATGAGACTACACATGCTCAGATATCCTTAGTCCATGCACGTGATGGATATTCTAAAGGTGGGGAGCACTCTATCCTTTTAAAAGTATGTATAGTTGTACCAATGGTTATAAGAGAGGAGGTGCTTAGGGAGTTCCCCACATCCCCCTTGGAAGTACATCCATGCATGATGAAGATGTAACAGGACCTCTGGCATCAGTAATGGTGGTCAGGGATGAAGAAATTTATGGCAGATTTTGTTTCTAGATGTCTCACTAGGAAGCAAGTGAAGGATGAGCACCATGTACTAGTAGGCTTGACCCATCCCCTCGAGATATTAGAGTGTAAGTAGGGAGGGATATCAATGGAATTCATGATGGGGTTACCACATATGTCCAGAGGGCATGATACAATTTGGGTGATCGTTGACCGACTTACCTAGTCAGACCTCTTCCTTGCTATTCGAGAGAAGGGTTTGGTAGAGAGCTTGGGACATCTCTACGTTTAGGAGATCATGCGACTTCATAGGCTTCCATCGACGATAGTCTCAGATCGTGATGCATGCTTCACATCCCGATTGTGTAAAGAATTATAAGAGGCTTTCATAACTCAGCTTTTCTTGAGAACATCTTTTCACCCACAGAAAGATAGTCAGACTAAGCGGACCATCCAGACCATAGAGGACAATCTTTGTGAATGTGTCCTAGAATTTGGTCATAGTTGGGAGGACCACCTACCCTTGGTAGAGTTCATATAAAACAACAGTTATCACTCCACCATTGGTATGTCCCCTTTTGAGGCATTGTAAGGATAATCGTGCAGATTAACCTTATTTTGGACGGATCCAGGAAAACCAGCACTTGTGGTCCCAAAGATGGTACAGTCTAACACTGAGAAGTTGTAGGTTATCTGAGAGTAGATGAAGACTTCACAGAGCCGACAAGAGTCCTATTCTGATAGGCGATAGAGTCTACTGGAGTTCTTGGATGGGGGCCATGTTTCCTTGTGAGTCTCCACTCGATGGGGACTAAGTAGATATCGTCGAGGCAGCAAACTCTCACTGAGGTTTATCGGACCATTCCTAAAACTTTGTAGGATTGGAAAGGTGGTGTTCTACTTGGCACTGTCACTACAGTTGGAGAGGGTGGACGAAAACTTCCACGTATCCTAGCTAAGTAGATACGTGCATGACCCATCTCACGTCATAGACCATGGGGAGCTAGAGATTGAAAACGGGGAGACTTTTGCAGAGTACCCAGTAGAGATAGAGGATCTATAGGAGCATATCCTTCATGTGTTGTCGATACCTCTGGTGTGTTTTCTGTGGCAGCATGAGAATCTCCAGGAGATAACATGGGAGAGAGAGGCTCATATGCGTGCCCAGTACCCCTCTTTGTTTGTGTAGCCTTGTTTGGATTTTGGGGACGTAAAGCCCCAAGGTGGGGAGAATGTAAAGACCTGAAAAATTCAATGTAATTTTTTTTATTATTTGGGATTATTATGAGTCTACAAAAATTGACGGTGCATGATTCTGGGGCCCGATGTGCCCGAAATGAATTTATGAACTTTTTTAGGTACGTTTAGTAAACGCATGGGCAGCGTTTTCTATCTTTTGAACTGGTGCTCAAAATTGAAATTTGAGAGAACTGTTGAAACTGCAGTGTCGGGATTCTCTTAAGAGAAGCTTCACTTAGACTGCAATTGTTCAGGAGAAAAAGATAGTTTTTGGACATTTGAAAAATAATAAAATAACATGTAATTTTTATTTTATTTTCTTTTTCTACAACGGATGAGCGGCGGTGGTGGGACCGGTGTCTTATCAATCCATTTAATGTCTTGACTCATCAACTCTGTAGCTCTGCCATTGTGAATTAAAAGAGGTTCATTAATTAATTTAATGAACCTTATTAATTATTCAACGCATTACTCACCTTTCCCCGTCCTATTTAAATGGAGGTCGGGGTGGGGTTTTGGCATGTCTTCTTCAAGGAATGAAACTTTGGCAGTGTTCTGCAGCATCATCCACCGATATAGAATGAAATCTCAGGCGTCAGCGATCTGGGATCGACGAACTACGATGACTCAATCCAACATGGACACTCATCCCACCGCAACCGCGACACATCCAACAGATCTCGAGGTAGGGGGTTTATGTTTGGTTTTAGTTTATCATTATTGAAATTAGTTTATTTAATCTTTAATGTTAGATAAATATTCTCTCACTTGTTATCATGTTAACACGGAGGGCGTAGGCTGAATGAACAAGGCCTGGACCTTCTGCCGCTTCATTCATGTTGCATTCTTCTCGGATGTCTTTCCTCAATTTTTGATGGAAATGCAAGACAGAGGGTCACGATGTGATGGAAAAAGTCCAGGGGACTCGTAGATGTATATGGCACTAAGAATGGACTATCGGAGTATGTCTGTTGGCCTGTGGAAAGAACCATCGGCACGCCATGCCGGCGGCGACTGGTGATGGTTGGAGGAGGCCCGCGGAAACCGGCTGTGGGAAGTGGGAAGGTGGAGAGCTGTCACCTGCCACAGTGGCCAAATGAGGCCGGCCCGAGCAAGCTGGGCGGGAGAAGGACAGCGCCCGCAGAAGCCACCAACTGCAGCAGCCACAATAGGAGGGGGCAGCGTGGCCCCACGCCGCGCCACATCGGCTGGAGACCGGTCATCCACCTGGTCGACCACTGCTCACGATGGGGCAGAATCCCAATGACTGAATAAAATATCCCCGCATCTATGGGTCCAGCTGGAGAAATAGTCTGCCTTAGGCGGACTGGGCAAGATGCGGGCTGGTCGAACAGTTCGGGCCAAACCCGCAGGCCAGCGGGCCAGTGCAGGTGGGCCAAGCCTTACCCGGCATCCCAGGCCTGTGAACCAGCATGGCCGACCCCGATAGGCTAGACCTAGTAAATCAGGATGACCCTTAATAGGCAGGACCTAGGCAGGGTCAGGTAGACCTCGGGACCTGCTGTGTCGGGCCGGCCTAACCGAGTCAGATCGGGCCCAGACCCAACCAGACCCCGAATAATAAAACGCTTGTAACTAATGAACCGAGTGTCAGTTTGACACGCCATCAGTGGCATTAGAAACCCTTTTGGGAATCGGTCCCTTTGGTATATTCCGACAGGCCCAAATAATCGGGCCGGAATAAGGTTTGATCACCCCCGTTTCAGAGAAATGGGTGTAACTAACAGACCAGGAGTCCGATCGACGCGTCGTCTATGGAATAAGGACCCTTGTGACAAGGAGGTACTTTTAAGATACTCTAAGTGAGTTTTTATTGTGTTTGACAAGTGACTTGGGTTGGATCAGACTTGAATCCAACTGGGCCCTTTTTACAAAAGTGCCCATATCTCATAGACTGGGCGTCTGATCAACGCGTCGTCTTTCACGTTGGGACCCCTATAACAGGGCGGTCCCTTGGGTATGATTTTTATGGGACTTATTACCAATTGAAATATGACCGATGACTTGACGAGAAAAATCTTCCAGAGATCAGGAGTGCTACATGTGGGAATCTAGTGGTTGGTTGTGACATGAAGAAGAAGAGTGACCAATATGGGTTAGCATGAGAAACTCCAAGGTGGGATGATATATCTGCATAACTAATCATCCCTACCTCTGTACCAGTGACCAATACGGGTCAGCACCAGCGACCTATACTGGTCAGCACCAGCAACCAATATGGTCAGCACCAGTGAACAATACGGATCAACACCAATGACCAATACGGGTCAACATCTAGTAACCAATACAGGTCAGAATACAGTGACCTATACGGGTCAGCATTAGAGTTAATATGGATAGGATGATCTAGATTTATGACTAGACATCCCTATCCCAGTAACCATGCATTTATACCGTTATAGTGAGATATCTCTTTTTCTTTGTGCTTTGTTATTTAGATCATGCTTGTGGTATAACCTTTGTGGTATTTCTTGGGATGTTTTCCATTGTGGATTACTGAGAGACCTTCGAGGGTCTTGGGGTCCCCTACTAAGTTGTTATACTCACCCCTACATGGGAATTGCTCTCATGTGTGTGTCTAGTGAAGACTATTGGCGCTCCAAGATAGAATTTGGAGGTTCGGAACTTGGTGGAGCTTGGCACGACAGGAGCAGCCAAGATCCTCTTCTTTGACTTCAGACTTACACCTAATACCCTCCAGGTAGAGCTCCAGGATAGATGTAATAGATTTTTACTTTATTTTCAGTTTCAAGGGCCTATATTTCGGCCCACTGTTTTTAGTTTACAATTGTACTTGTGGTTCTACTTTACTCTCGTTTTTATATCTTACTTTTATTGGTTTTTTAGTTCAATTTCTCTTTTTTAGTGTGTACAGATATCTAAGGTAATGCCTTCCCTGATTGGGAAAAGCCTTCAGGTGCTAGTCACCAACCTCTGACCTATGGAAGGTAGGCTTGGGTTAGTCACATATGGGCCCCATGGGATGGTTCATGATGTAATAAATTATTGTGGGTATTTAACCATGATAAATATAAAAGGACTGAGATTACTGAATCAAAACATACATGAAAAACAAAGGTGTAAACACCTAAAATAGTGATAATAATATAATATTGTTGACAAATGGGTGATAAAATGTTATAAATGGATCATATATGATATTACAAATACAAATATGGTTTTTATGTAATTATAAGAAAACAAAATTTATTATACAATAGGTTAGAGAATATATGAGGCAAGTTGAGCTTGAGGTAAGGGGTTTCTTAACTCAATTCCCATTCATTTGGTTATACTTCTACTTCATTGACTTTTTTGTGACATGATTATGTGTGAAATTACTTATAATTGTATTATTCATTATTTACATTTGTATTTTATTTATTTAAATTTGTTTCATATAATCCCTTCATTTATTAATTCTCACTTAAATGATACAATCTTTGTAATGGATTTCAATTCTATTTTCACTTCATTGAGACATATTTTTTATTATACATCTATTTATTTATTTATTTGGTGTATATAATTCCACATTGATGTATTTAAAATGAATATATATTTATTCATGATGATTACACTATCAATTCATGTTAATCCTTCAAGGGTTTACATTTTTAAATTTACCAAAGTGGTAAGATTTTATTTTACAATCACATTTTTTGGGGATTGATCTTATTTTCATTAATGGAATATTATAAATTATCCTTCATAAAAATCATTTATTTTATTATCCTTTGGATATTTAAAGAGTTACCATGTTTTATTCCAAAATTTACCTAGTTTTTACTTGAATCAAGAAAATAAATGTTTAAAATAAAATATGATCTTATTTCTCTTTCAATCAGGTATATTTTTCTTCCTTGTCCATGTTTTTTCAAAATTATTTTACAAAATTCCTTTTTATTTACTCAAATTATTTATTGATTAAATTTTAATTAATATTTTACTTTCTAAAAGTTTTTAAATGAATATTTCGAATTTTTTCAAAAAGTTTCATTTTCGGATTTCTTTATACAAAGTCAAAAGTAATTCTTACATTTAATGTATATGGTGTTAATGGATTTTCATGCCACCATAATTGTTTCATTCTATTTGGATTCTTCTAAAAAAATCAATGAATTTATAAAGAAAAATATTTATGAAGACTTATTTTAAAATTTTCTCTTACATTTTATTCTATTCTAAAAAATATTTTATTTTACTAAAAAATCTATTTTTTTATGGTCATATGTCATCTCTTGATTATATTTGTGGTCATTAACTTTATATTAAAACATTAATTTATAGTGGTCCTTGGAAATTACATTTATCTTAAATACTTATATTCTTTTTATCATGGATTTGATTATTTTCTAAAACATATACCATTTATACCTATGATTTTTTACTTTTAAAGTTATTTGATTGAATGGGGAAATATATAGATATTTCGCAATATTTAATCAATATGAATATTTGTTGATAATGTATATTTTTTATGAATTATATTGATAATTCAATATATGAGGAATGAATTATAAATGAAATTAAGGGTGGGGACTAGAATTATATATCCCCTTGAAGAATTGATCGGTCTCATGAGACAAATCAGTTTGCCAAATTAAATAGGTTTTTGATGTATACATACCCATCGATTAAACTTTCTTGGTGCAAGGATTTGATGGTAAGGAAATCATGGTCTCTAAGATCATGACATATAATATTAATAAATTTATCCATTGAGATTTCATTTATTATAATCCAATATAATTATATATTTATATTAACCATGAATGCCTTTTGTGCTCAAGTTATTGATTAAATTAATTTTTTTTCAATTATTCACCTTTTCATATTGATTATGTCTTATTTACTCATGATAGCTTATGTTGTACATAACTCTTATTAGGCATTTGATCTCACTCTTTATTTGTTTTCCTTTCCCCAGGATATGAAGAAGGATATTATGAATAATATTAAGGATGAAAGAATGTATTTTATGCAATGAAATTTATATTTCTAATCTAATATGGGAATCACGTATATATTTGGTTCTTAAATACTACTACGTTAATCATTCCTTTAGTATGAGATAATTTTTATCATACACAATTGTAATAAAGTAGATTCCAACTCTGAGTTATGAGAGTTGTATTTATTTTAATTGGTATCATAGGAAGTTTAATAGAATCCTTAGAAACTAGATATAAGAAACATATATTAGGGAACATAACCCTATAAAAAATATGAGTATATTTTTAATTGTAGGAAAATGCCATAAAAGTTTCAATAAGGCATAGATTATGTGGTTTATATAGAAATACATCTGTGTCTGGATAATACTAGTGGAATTAGTTTTGAAATAGATGCATCTTGGGGTAATAACCTTGAAAATAGTTGGTCAAATATATCATATCCATCATTATTGTACAAAATGGGTGTGTCCTTACTACGCACCTAGTTTGATACTCCTTGGGGATATACTTGGTTTAATTCAAATTTTCTTTATAAACCATTATGATTAATGTGAGAATATAACCAATTGAATCCTATAATATTCCATATTAATATGGGATAAACCTAAAGTTTCATGGGTTTATAAGTATAAGGTTCATAATTAGTTTAAATTCATAGATACCCCTTTTGATGTTTCTTGAGATTAATGATTAAAATGATTGTGGGTATTTTTAATGACATTTATAGGAATATAACCCTTTAGTTTAGTATATAGTTTTGTGAAAAGATAATTTGAGGAATACTGATTTTATATTTTTTAGAAATAAGTTTAAATATAACCTTTATGGTTAATATAATCATTAATGTTAAAGTAACAATATTAAATTAAGATTATATGATTTTGTGAAAAAATAAATTTTTACATAAAATCATAGTCGTTAAAAAGTGATTAGATAATTAATGTTATTATTGATTATTTTAATCATGTTTTTAGGAATTTTATAGTGGTTATATTAATATATTTTTAGAAAAATAATAAACCATAAGTTGCGGACAACCCATCACATCTAGGAGGGTTGTATGGCTTTAACCCACAATTAAAGCGCAATAAGAGCACAATTACAACCACTAGCCTACATGATATCCTAGTCAGTATGATTTTTTTTACTTAAAACATTTAATGGAAAATGATTATTTTGATTTTGGGAAGTATATTATAGGATAAAATCTTTTTTAATTTTCATATTTTGATGTGATTAATGATATTTTGAGATACATTTTATTAGGTTGTGGTATGTATAACCTTTAGGTTTACCATAAAGGATTATTTATGAAGAATGATATTATTTTTTTGGATATGTAATTTGAATATTATGATATAATATTTAAGGTTAAAGCATTATTTAATGTTTATTTTATTGAGGTTATCAGGGATATGAGCCTATTTATATATGGAATGATCTATGTTAAACCATTGGTTTTACTGTTGAATTTTGGAGATTAATGTATTATTTAATCATAAAAATATTTATCCATATTGGATAAATATTGATAATAATTTTGGTTTTGGTAAATATATGTAGATGGGAGGAAAATTTTGTTATCCTTTTTTGGAATATATAATCCATTAAAAGTTTATTTTAGTTCTTTATGCATGAAAAAATCATCTTGAATACTCATTGTTTGGAAAAAGGATGATATTTTGTTGAAAATTTATTAAAGGATGAAATTATTCTTTTCATGTAATTATATTTCCTTATGTTATTAGAATAAAATGTAAATTAATTCCTTAACCCTAGGAAAAAGATCTTGAAATAAAAATGTTATCATATTATGATCACTTCTGATGAATTGATGGTCTTTTCAACCATAAAAAAATTATGGTTTTTTTGTCACTAACATTCTTATGACCATATTCTATATTACTCTATTTAATTTCTTATTAAATTATTTTTCTCCTTTATGTACAAATTTTAACTTCCCACCAATTTTATCCTTATTTGGGAACCCAAATATGAGGTATTTTAGGTCACTTTTATGTTTCCCACTTTACCTTTTCAAAAGAGGTTTTATAAGGCTTATGATTGATGTGGGTTTTCAAAAAAAATTAAATCTATTATAAACAATATAAAATTTTTAGGGAACAATTTATTTAATGGGGGATAATTTAAAACCCTATGAATTTAGTTTAAATAATAATAATCTCAATATCTTTCTTAACACACAACAGCCGCCTATAAGAAAATTTAGATATAATATAAAAATACACTTATTTAAATTTGACCTAGACATTGAATTGGTGGGTATGAATATGAGTTAAGGCATTATAAAATATATCTATAATGTTCCTACTCAATAAAAATTTATTGATTAATTATTAGTAAATAAGTTATCATGTTTTTTGTAAAGTCATTTTATCCTTGAAAAGTGATTTTTCATCAAATATGATTTTATATCTTTTTATAAGAAAGTATTATAAATAATTTATTGAACATTTATAAATTTTATTTTATAAAATGAACATCATTTTTTAATTCAGAAAATCAAAATTAACTTAGGCTCAAATTTTAAGATTTTTCTTAATTGATTGATTTTTAGTGAATGGTGAAAAATAATGATTTTTCAAATACTATCATTTATTTTCATTAAATAAATTAATTTAAAATTCGCATTATATTTTTTATTAATGTAACATATGATCCATTTTATTTAGAATAAACTAATTTTAATCAAGAATATTTAGTATTTTTTATAAGGTAATTATTTTAATGAAAAATGAATTTTTCTAAAAACTATTTTTAATAACATTTTATAAATTTATATTAAAAATAATTTTCTTCCACTTATAGAAAAATTATATTTAAAAATTGATACCATATTTTTAATTAGGAGTTTCAAATTTTTAAAATAGGTCCCTTTTATTTTTAGTTATTATGAATTGTAAGTAAGGTAATATTTATCACATTGGTAAATGGTAAATTAGATAATCAAGGTTAAAAATAATGTGATAAGGCATAAAAAATCAACCCATAACTTGCCTTTATTTCATTTTATGGGATTAATTCATCCATATCCATCCAAAATTCAATAATATGTCATTTTGGATCCATTTAACCTTTATAATGACATTTATATTATTTTAAGTAATGAAAATTTTAAAATTCTTGTCTCTTGCTTTTAACTTATTTTATATATTCAAATATGGATAATAATATGTTATGAACGAATATAAAATATTATTTTTAACATTTTTAATTTATTTTTATCATGGTAATTTATTTCCATTTTTATTAATTGAATAAATAGCTTAAATTCGTATGCAATGTTGACACATTATTTATTCAATTAATAGAAAAATAAAATAAATGATTTTTTTAATATTAAAAGTAATAAAAAATGCTTGAATTATAGTGGTACATTAATTTCATAGATACATATAACATGTTATGAATTTTTTAAAGTATTATATTCAGATTAAATTTTTTATTGATGTATTTAAAGTCAAATTAATTTAATAGTGTCAAAAATGACATTAATGACACTTTAAAATAAATAGTATTTTATTAAATGATTTAAAATTCGTAAAAATACTGTATTTAGAAAATAGAATGTGATATTGTTTGAAAAATTAACCATGGTCCATTTATTTTTTGTTTTTCCTTGTATGGTAACATTCTTGACCCTTAAAGAGTGGAAAAATTTAATATTATGGTAATTATCAAAAGAGTTAATGATGGGTTAAAACTAAAAGATAAGGGTGAAAACATAACCAAAATTTGTCAAAATTTTATTTTATGAGATTAATTTGAATTATAATCATATTAATAAGAATTATATAAATCTTTATTCTTTTATATGTAAAAAATAATTTATATTAATTTAATAATTTATGAAATTCCAAAAATTCCCCTCCCCTCACTTATAAAAGGACACTCATTATCTATTTTATTAACATCACTTTTAGTATCCTAAATCAGACAAACCATACCTATTTATCTTTTAAACATTATTATCCAAGTTTTAGAGGTGTTTTTATTCCCAAAATTCTAACCCTATGTTTCTAGGATGATATCTAAAGGAAGTCTATCGAAGAAGAGATAGTCGTCTTTACCGACTCTTTCAAGTTTATTTCTTATTTTACTTCCTATTAATGTTTTTAACCATAATTTAATAATAAATTAAGTATCATAAATATAATTATATTTTATTATGATTATTTTATAACCATTTTACATCTCTTTTCCATCCTATGAAAAGTGAAAACATCACTTGTGCGTACATACAGATTACTGTCTCCACAGAGTGGTGTAATTTTTTTTCATCACCATTTTACTTGGATAGTTTTAAATATAAAACTAATGAATATATATATATATATATTATTTTTTAAATAATTATTTTTCTTAAATTATAATATCATATCAACCTTATTAACTTGAAATCTGTTAAAAAATGATAATATCGCTCGTGCGTGCGTGCGGACTATCACCTCCACGAAGCGATGTGATTTGTTTTTCATTTTTGATTTACATGGATGGTAATAAGGGTATATTTAATGAATATATAAGATATATATTATATAAAAATTATCTTTTATATTTTAATTATTATTTATATTTTTTGTTTCGTCCGTTGAAAAGTGAAAACAGCGTTCATCCGCACATATGGCATACCATCTCCATGAAAAGTGTAATTCATTTTGATATCTACATATTTTATGGATTATTATAAATATATATTGACAATATATTAAATTTATATATTTAATAAAATTATATATATTATTTATCCATGGGAAATATTCAATGACTGAGACTAATGAATCAAAACATACATGAAAAACAAAGCAGTTCACACTCAAAATGATGATAATAATAAAATATTA
This sequence comes from Viscum album, assembly GCA_963277665.1. NCBI lineage: Eukaryota > Viridiplantae > Streptophyta > Magnoliopsida > Santalales > Viscaceae > Viscum > Viscum album. The sequence continues at coordinate 1,993,793,481 of OY728135.1, read as the reverse complement.
TTAACAAATGGGCTATAAAATGTTTTAAATGGATCATATATAATATTATATATTTTAATATGGTTATGGTATTTAATTATAATAAATTAAAAATTATTATATAGGAGGTTAGATCGCCTACGAGGAAAGTCAAACTTGAGGTAAGGGGTTTCTTAACTCAATTTATTTTTATTTGGTTATACTTTTACTTTGTTGACTGTGTTATTCCGCTATTATGTGTGAAATTAAATATGATTGTATGATGTTATATTTAAAATTTTCTTATGTGTATTTACATTTTTTTTACACATAATATCATCATTAATTAATTTTCACTTCAATGATATGATCTTTGTGTGGGATTTAATTTCAATATCAACTCTATTGAGACATAATTGGTATTAAGAACCTATTTATTTTTATATGGTGTATATATTTCCCATTTAATGTATTTAACAAGAATATTTATTTATTCATGATTTTAAAAAATTTTATTCCAGTTACTCTTTGAATAGTTTATAGTTCGAAATTTATCAAATATGTAAGAATTTATTTTACGATCTCATTTTTTTAGGATTACACTTATTTTTATTGAAGGAATCCTATAATACATCCTTCATAAAATCCATCTATTTTCTTATACTTTAAGTATCTAAGTATTACCCATGTTTTATTACAACATTTCCTCTATTTTTCTACTTAACTAAATTAAAAAAATGTTTAAACTAAAATCTGATGTTATTTCTATTTCGATCAGGTATATTTTTCATCCATATCCACATTTTTTTAAAATTATTTTACAAAAGTACTTTTTATTTATTGAACTTATTTATTAAGGAAATTTTAAGTTATCCTTAAATTTTTAAAAGTTATTGAATCTTTCTAATGTTTTATGAAAGGTTCATTTTCAATTTTCTTTACAAAAATACAAAAAAGAATGCTTTTTTAACATATACAGCGTTAATGTATTTTCCTACCACTATAAAAGTTTTATTATTTTTATATTATTATACAAGGTATCAATGATTTTATAAATAAAAATATTAACGAAAAATAATTTTAAATTTTTTTCTTCTATTTCCTTTTATTCATTAAAAGTATTCATTTTAGTACAAATCTACTTTTCTGATGGTCATCTCTTGTCTCTTGATTTATTTTGTGGTCATTATCTTTCCCTTGAAACATTATCAATATTGTGATAATTATATATTTCATCTATATTAAATATTCATATTTTTGGTATCATGGATATGATTATTTTTTAAACTATATAATATTTCTATATGTGGTGATTTACTTTGAAATTTATTTAATTGAAATGGAAATATTAATATTTTGTATTATTTAATCAATATGGATATTTTTTATAATGCATATTGTTTATGAATTAAATTGATCATTCGGTATATGAGTAATAAATTATACAAGTGGGGATGGGTGGGGCCCATAATTATATAGTCCCCTAATGCATTGATTAGTCCCATGAGACAAATCAGTTGGAAAAATTAAATGGGTATTTGGTCTATATATACCCATTAATTAAAATTTCTTGTAAAAAGACAGTTATGGTAATGATATCATGATGTTTGAGATCATGATGTACAATATTAAGCATTTACTTCATTGAAAATTCAGTTATTATTATCCATGAGAGTACTACATTGATATTATTATCGACATCGAATTTAAGATAGGGCTATGAACAACCATTATTGGGAAAACCTAAGGCGTATTTTGAATCTGTATCCAATTTTGAGATGCCTGAGGGAGGTGTGCATGAGATTTAATGCCGACGTGAAATATTTCCATATGCACGCACAATCTTGCACACTCAATATGACATAAAATTGAGCTTTCTGTGGCGACCATCTAAAAACAAACCCAAACTATGGTGTGAAAGAAAATTTCTCAACACGCAAGATTTCCATATGTGTTAAAGTTTATTCACCCAATGAAACTTCAAACCGCTCTTGTTCGTAGCTCCTATTGCACTCCATCGCTTAAGTTTTTAGTTATAAATAGAAACATAACCCCTGCCCTTTAGTGGACAGTTACAAAAGACGAACCAACACTCCGCTTCACAAAATACATCACTTCTGCAACTCTGTGAAAGATATGGCCTTAGGGTATAGGATCTTGCACAAAAGACCTCCCTTGGGTCCTCCTTCTAGTGGTCCCACTAGGTATTTATCCTTATCTAGTTCCTTTCACTCTAAGTCATTTTCATGAGAAATATTCCCCGTGTGCTCAATTTTTCACTTGTTTTGTAATGATATTGCACGCACCCACTCTCTTTGCATACACCCACTCACTTTGTGCGCAACCATCCCATCTTGCACGCTCCCTCTAATTTTTCACACACCCCTTTAATCTTTCATTCACCCCTCATTGTGTTCTCCATGTTTCTTCTTTACCCTAAGGTACCATGTCTGATCTCCCCTTATGTAGGATACCCTTGTCATGTTCATGCTTCTCTTGTATGGACCTTCAGGTTTGTATAAAGCGATTTCAAAGTCCCTTGGGTGGTTCTTTATGTTGCGTTGCTTTGCCTCATTCTTCTTCGCATAGGCATGCTAATGGATATTTCTTCTTCTCATAGCCATGCTAAGGTGATCCCTTCAATGGATTACTCCACAACCCCATCTAACCACATCATTTCTGGTTCCTTCCCATCACCAAGGGTAAAAGTGAACTAGTTATGGAAGTCCTAGGGGTGAGGAGTGAATCCTTTTCATTTGAGCTGTAAGATGTTAAACTACTAAGCATCATCGTTCCTAGTACATTATGTTAAACTGTAGCCTCACCCTGTGTGATATACATGGGGTTCCCCACCACGGACATTTTCCAATCTTGATAGTCTCCATAAGAGTGATATTTTCTTCACATGGAATGAGATCATACTTGCATGGAATGAAATCTATCTTCAGGGGATGGTAACCATACTGGTGTAAGCCCCAAGACTTTCTTGTAGGAGGTAGTAACCTTGCTCCTCCTCTCTTCTACCATGTGCAATGACCAGAGGAGATATGGGCACAGGGGACTCTTGATATCACATCCCTCTCCCTTTGGGATTTATCACCATTGGGACTCCATCCTAGAGTAATTCCCCATTTCCATCTCCTTGGGACAGTAACCATGTGTAATACCTTCTTTATTCCTCATCAGCGCACCTCTTTCCATGTAATCATCAGGTACTAGTTTCCTCTTGTTTCTGACATTGAGCATGACTCACATGGGCTTTGAGTAATCATCGACTATTACACCCTTTTTGGGCCTCCTTTGTGTGTAAGCCACATCCATCAACCCAACAAACTATGTGGAATTTGATCATTTCCCTTTACAAGAAAGTTACATACGAAGTCTCCCTCACATTCAAGCCCATCATCCATCAGTACCGACCACTTCACATCAGTTTACCCTCTTCCCACATGATGTTAAACTGTATAGCCCTTTTCATCCTACATGACGCTAAACTGTACACTTTCAAACTACTTGGGTTTTGATCCCTATCTTCTAAGAAGGGTATAATAGAAGCCTCTATGAGGTTCAACCCAAAACACTGGTAAAATTTGGTGTCCCCTTTACTGGGACCCACATCCTTGGTATGTCTCTTAGTGGTTTCAGAACAACTTTTGGGCCACTAACCACACGTAACCCCCAACATTTCATCAAGTTGTTGTCCTTTGTGTATACCCTGATTCCATTCCCCATCCTAAACTATTTACACTTTGATTCCCTACCATTGGGATATGTAAGAAATCTCCCTGAGGCTCAATCCCATAACCTATGTCCCATCCTGGTCTCTCCCTTGTGCCTTTGTGTTTCGGTAAGGTCATTCCCCAACCCGGAGGTTCTACTTCTTTCAGGTCCCATCCATGCATCCATTCTCATGGGTCGCCTCTTCAGGTGTCTCATTTCCCCACTGAAATTTGTGGAATTTGATCCCCCCTCCAATTGGATATATAAGAAGCCTCTCTGAGGTTCAATCCCAACACAACAATCAACTTTACGTCGGTTCCATCCCATTCCTCTCATCCACTTCATTTAACCATCCATCATCCATCATTATTCCTACACTGGCCTCCATATCTTGGTGAAGTCATTCCATTCATTCAAGTAGTTAACCATGCATAATCCCCACACAATCCCTAACCATCCAACCAAGAGTATCCCTCTTGAGATGGACCACTATCCATGTGTAAGCCCCAACAAGTCTCTGGTTTTTTGTCCTTTGTGTACACCCTAATTCATTACCCCTTCAAACTACGTGGGTTTTAATCCCTATCGTCTATATAGGGTATGTAAGAAACCTCCATTATATTCAATCCCATCCAATGGTAAACCTTGGTGTTCCCCTTTCTACGGTTCACTTTCCCTAATTCACCCTTAGTGGTGTCCAAATAAACCTTCATGGTGAGATATCTTCCCTCTATGGGACACACCACCTCGGATTGATCCTCATTGGTCATTCTAGTCCATCATCTATTAAACCTTCCATATGCTCCCTATTACAGATATAACAATCTGTTATGTCTCTATGGGATGTTTTCTTCACTCTCATTCCATCTCTGCAAGACATTAATCTCATGGATTACCTCTTGTTAAACATGAGATGCATGAGGAAAACTTCAGAAGACACGCCTTTGGCATAACCGTATCTGTATAAGTTAAACTTGCAACATACCTAGTGTTAAACATGGGAAGATGAGGAAACCCTTAGAAAAATTCCTATGGCATATAATTCCCCGCACTCAACGTGGGATGCCTTGGGATTATGTTACCTCGAGAAGACCTATAATAAGGGGAAGAATCCCAGACGCATCAGTGTTTCAGTGTCCAGACACACCAGTGATGTCCAACATGACTAATCCTCTGATTGAAGGTAGCTGCCCTGACTTGACCCCTTGGAATGTCCTAATAGAAGCAGTGTAATTAACTTGTGTCCATGAAGACATGTCACTAGGGAATGGTTTCACAAAAAACATCTTAATCTTTAAAGGAGACTCGAACTAGGTGATGAATTATAAGGAGGAATCCACAGAAGTAGAGAAAAACATCCCATCATCACATTTCTACCAAGGATCAAATTTCAAAGAATAAGATATAGATTCCACCTGCCTTTGGAAAGTGAGAATACAGGGAAATAGTTGTGTGTCCTCGACAGAAGGATGTGCACCGTGGTGAAAAAGTCAGAAACAAAAATGGTGAGCTTGATGTGAATATTCTCCTCAATGTGGATATTAGTATCATTTGAGACATCAGTAGATAAGAATGTCACCGGATACATATATCTGGTGCTTGTTTCCACCAAGAAAATAGTGTTCATGGTGTAAAACTCACCAGAGATTGGGGTAGTCAAATGTTGGGCATCCCGGTCTAGGACATTTTCAGTGTGGAACTTTCTTACCAATCATGGGAGATGGAACAGTACTAGGGAACTGGATGTCTCTTTCCTCATATCAGTGCTAATGGTCGAATCATCCTTATTTGAAGGACCTGGTTTGATATGTTAGGAAACTGATCACCACCCACCCACCGACATAGGGGTCAAGGAAACACCAATGCGGCAATCCCACACAGCTCCATCTCTTCTGTGACGGCCTCCACATCTATTATTGGTTGGTTCACATTCCCTATCTCACCATCTAAACTCATTCAAAGGATATTGATCAATTATCTCATATGATGGTATGAGGAAGAAGGGATCATCCCAACTCTAGATATGGCATGTCAGGACCTAGAGGCTTATATGCCTCGTCGTTGCTTCCACCCCAAAGGGCTGCGTAGGGATCCATTGATCCCCACTCAAACCTACAAATGTTTTGGGAGTCTCTCCCCAGAACACTTTTATGACTAGTTCCCTTACGCCAATTAGGTAAGGGATGTTTGGGTCAGACCGACTGTGATCTCATCTCAGGGGGCCACCAAGGAGGGCTCCCACCAAGCCTCATCAATGCCACCACCCGGTCCCACAGGCTAAGGAGCATGTGAGTTACACACCTACACCACCATCCCTAGTTTGGTAAACCTGACGCCAATGTCAGGTGTAAGCTGTGAAGGATGCCCGCTATGGGGCATCATCATCAATGGATACAGTGGCTCGTGCCACCACCGAAGCATACTATCAATGACCTATTTATATTGAATAGGTGCACTTATATTCCTAACCTAGATCGAGGCCCAAAACACCCCACGGGTAGGTTGGGATGACTCTCTTGGCTGCCAGAACAGGTAGTACCCATCACGGGCCGAACCACGGTGATGACATCTAGCACAGAGGTCCTCCCTGTACAACCATCAATGAGATCAAAGGCCCTTCCCACTCCCAATATCGGCAGGGAAACCCTCCCCATGCCACCATTAGTTCAGGAAGATTCCCTCCTTTCTGCACTAACATCTAGCATGGAGGTTTCTTTTACACCCATGATCCCAGATAAGTATACATTTATCCTATCACGGGTTTCCAATGCGAAGATCCTCCTCTCCCGGTCAACCATCAACATGGAGGTCTTTCCCAAATTCTTACTACAGCTGATGAAGGTCCTCCCAATCCAAAAAATCTGAGAAGTGGAGGTCTATCCTGCTTAATTGGCATCTAGCACGAAGGTCTTCCCTGTGTTTAGTTTACCCAGTGTGAAGGCCCCATCATATCGTCACTACAAAGGGAAGAAAAAAGGGAAGCACTGCACATACTCCCACCAGCTCCAGCGGAGGTCCTACCCACTCTAACACTTCTCGCAAAGTTCCCCCCATTGTTCTAGACAATGGATATGGAGGCCTTCCCCGTGTTCCATTTGACATTTTTCCGGGTGCTCCTCGCACCCCGACTCACTCAGGCAAAATTCCTCTCCACCCTAGTACTAGTTCGGGCGAAGGTACTCCTCGTGTCGAAAACCTACCCCATCCTAAAGAACCATATTGGGGGAGGATGGTGGGTTGCCTCTTACAAGGAAAGAATACTGAGAAGTTTCAAACTGTGATTAAAACCATCTGCCTTTCAGATTTTGAGGTGGAGTGAGATTTGGTAAAAAAACCCTCACCCTGATCTTCTATGTTAGGGGTTGGGGCAGGAAAAGGGTGTATAAGCCTCATCCTTATGAAAGGTGAGGTCCACTAGATTCTTTCATCCCTCCAAATATACATCTATGAGGAGGAAGATTTGACCCCTTTCTAGGGCCTGGTTGTGTAATCCTCTCTATCGTCAATTGGATCATTCCATACGTTATCTGGAGATCACAGAGATTTGGTATAGGGTCCAATAGAGCAAGAGAAAAAACCTAAACCATCGACAATGACCGCGGTACCAGTGCGGGAATCAGTGGTCCTTAGTCTGTCTTATAAATATTTGGTGGGGTAATTAGTGCATTCATCGGAAGACAGCCCAAGATACAATGTCTTGTCAGCTCGTGTGTCGTACGCTCCACCGGCTAGTCTACCATTGCAACGGTCTACTTCAGTATTGTTACTAGTCCCCCATCCACCTCCAATTGATGAATGGGGAAACCAAGGGTCAGATCTCGAGTCTATTTCAAGGATCTTGTAGGAAATCCTTTCTGCGGACCATTTCCCAGAGATTTTCTGGCCCATTTCAATATTAGGATTCAATACTCCAGAATATATTACCTTGAGGAGGTCATGTGCTTCCTCCAAAATCTTTGGGAAACACACTTCCATATTCATCATCGATAGTTGGCTTGCCCCAAGATCTAGGAACACTTTTAATACATTTTCTCGCAATGTCGCATGGTTGACTTGGTTGTGCTCCCTATGGATCAACGCCATGAGTCACCCTATCACCATTGGACCCTATAGCAATGATGTGACCATATATTTATAGTTCTCGGCAGAATTATTAGAAGGATTCCCCCAATATTGAGATCCATGGTTGGAGGTAGTATTTTTCCCTTCATTTCAGTTCTATCTGGTGCCAACCCGACTTGCTAGGTGATATTGAGGATATGCCTTCAAGTACGGTTGTAGTTAACATGGTCAACCTATCAGAGGAAGAGACTGAGCTAGGGATTATTGAAGGTAACTTACCCCATGGGGTGGTTAAACACCTATTGGATGCTTTAGGAAGGGTTACTATTCATTAAAGAAATTTACTTGTCCAATTTGCACCTTTCGAGTCATTATCCCTTGGTCGGAACCCCAATAAGTGTAAAGAGCATGTTGGGACTGTCAAACCCTCTAACCCATCTAGATCAGCTCAAAGGATGGAATATGACCCCGAAAAGGTTGTGTGGCATCAACAGCTCGTGGAACATAAAATTATGTTTGATGAACTTCTCACTAAACATGCTTTTGAATGGAGACCATACTACAGTATTCCTCGATCGGGGCAGCAGGGGCAGGTGCAGCCTCCCCCCGGCGATTTGCCTCTGGGTGACTTTGACTATCCTACCCATATAGATATGGTAGAGGTTAGAGTTTATGGATAAAGGGCATGATATGCATCACCAAATCCACCCAATTTGCGTGATAACCCTCCTTAGGACCTAGATTAGGTTCCCCCAGCCGCTCCACAGGTCGTCCCTCTAGAGGCCCCTCATGTCAACCCATTAATGGCTATATGAGCCTTTGGGCCTGCTTATCATGTTGAGAAACCTACCAATGCATAAGTGGTCAGATATCCTCATCAAGATAGGAATCCCTGCCAAGATTATCCAATGGCGGCTCTCGTTTCCTGCCTCGAGGCCCTAGATGCTCGACAGGTGGCAGTCCCTCCTGATGTAAAGTCGTATCTTTCATGGGTGGATGATATGTCAGTTCCCCCTAGTTTCAAAAATCCTACCTTCTCCCCCTTTAATGGGACATGTGATCCACTACAGCATCTGGACCACTTTATTTCAAGGTATGGACCCATACTGGGAACTCCAGTGAAGGAGGAGGGTGCCAATCTCTAGTGTTTCATATAGATGCTGGAAGGGCCCGCATTCGTTTGGTATAGCTAGCTACCCATTGGGTTAGTATCCGATTGGGAGGATCTTTGTAGGTTGTTTCTATACTACTTAAATTCCACCACCTGAAAGATGAGTATTGATGACCTCTTCAAATGCAAGTAGAGGCCCAAAGAATGCATCATAGACTTTGTATCCATGTAAAAAGGCCTCATGTACTCCCTTGATATGCCACTAACTCATGAATAGATAGTAATAATATGTGTGTGGAAAGTTAAGATTGAACTGGTCCCCTATCTTGTCACATAGAACTACCCAGGGGGATTTTAGAATTTATCTAACAAAGACCAGTGTCTATAGTAATCCTTGAAGCAAGCCAAGTAGGCACGTCCATTACCTCATGTAGTCCCTGCAAGAATAGTCGTTAAGGTTGATCCCTCTGTGGTTGCACAAATAGAGGCCTCTAGGATGATAGAGTTATTACTAGTGGAACCACCTCTATATCATCACTGAGGCCCACCACCTCAGGCGCAGCCCTCAGTCCATCATTTCCAACCTTAGAATCGGAAGGTTCCCCCACATAATGTGTTGCTGCCACATAGGTATGATAATTAATTTCCACCTCTTTGGAAGGCTCCTCTAGTCCCTCATCAGCGATAGGCTCCTAGAGAACCCTTCCAAAACAGAAGGATCTGTACCTACTCAATTAATGAGGCTCAGGTCCCTAGTTATTTCTGAAGTTCCTTGAACCAGGGAATCCTATGGTTTCCAGAATGTAGGAGGAACAAATAGGCAGATATCACTAATCACCCCAATTACTTCTCATATCACCAGATCATTTGGAACAAACTCAATAAGTGTTGTGTGTTTAAAGACTGGCTCCAAAACCATGTCGATAACAATATAGTCAGGTTGGGTCCAGCCCCAGAATTGGTGGAATGTGCGTTTATAATTCCTGACAGTGATAGTAAAGGTGAGTGGTGGTAGGTTTCTAACCGCAGGTCTCAAAAATACAATGACTGGATATCCCACAAATAATTTGTTTGTGCCTATGGTATTATATGTGAATGTTTGAACCAACCTGAACCTTTAGAAGTCACCACATTACCTATAACCACTACTTCTAAGTCAACATCTCATCCTTCCTCTTCCCAAAAGGAAAAGCATCGACGACACAAGGGAAAACAAAGTCCCCCCTGATTCTATCGTCATCTATTACTCTCAGCGATTTCATGCCCCCTGATATAGAGATTGCCCCCATAATTCATATAGTGATGGAGGATTATTTATGTGATAATCAAGGGTATACTTCAGTTAACACTATGGGGATGGTAAACCCCTATATGATTCTCGACAACGAAGAGGACTGAACGAATCCTCCTAACTTCCCTAGATGACGCCAGTGTCAATGAATCTGTGGTTATGTGAGTCTCTAGAATGCATTGGTCAGTGCTTCCAGCCAAGTTGTGCCAGTCACTGAGACCAGGCAGCAATCCAAGCATAGATCTCAGAAAACGTAGCCTTCTCATCTAATTTAATCAGATCCACCTCCATCATCATTTGTACTGCTCGATCTGGTGGAACCACCATTATCGTTCTATGATTAGACATGTTATATTGTGGATCGATTTTAGTCACCTGGAAGTCAACTGATAGTCACTCCATGCAATTCAACTAGTGAGCAGCAAGACATTCCCATGACCAGCCAGAACCCTCCAGTTCAACCAATAGTGAATGTCAAACCTCATGCCACATAGCAACTTCCTATTAGCAGAATTACATGCCTGCATCAGAAGTATTATGTTCTCAAGAATCTTCCCAACATTCCTGTGAAGCTCTCTATCCTCAAGGTTCTTCTCTTATCAACAGATATGCATGAAGCCCTTGCTGATGCCTTAAGAATATCCCTTCAGTTTGAGGTAGAGGTAGCAGCCACAGAAGCCTTCCATATTGAGGCAGTTGAACATGCAAAATTTCAGGCCATTATCTCTTTCTTTGGAGAAGATGAAGGTTCTCCTATATATGTGCACATCCACCGACTATACATCACTGACCATTTCAATGGCGTAGAGTTTTTTCATTGTATTTTCAACACAGGCTCTAGGATTAACCTTATCCCGACCAAGACACTCTGAAATATGGGATTTTCTGAGGTTGATCTGATTTCCTATGACCTAAAAATTCAAGGTTTTGATAGGATGGATCATACAATAGTTGGAAAAAATTTCCTGAATACCCAGTTCAGTGGCCTAGTTTCCAGCACCAAGTTCATGGTTGTCTCACAAGACACTTCTTAAAATGTGTGTATGGGTAGGCCATGGCTCCACCTGCACGCATAGGTCCCATATTTATATCACCAATGCCTTAAGTACTCCCTCAATAGTCAATTAGGTATACTCTAAGGTGATTTGTCTTCATTTGCCTCTTGTGAATCCTGCTACCTAGATGCTGACAATTAAAAGATAAAGGAAAAGCAGACACATGCTAAGGAGGTTGAACAAGCTATGGCTATAACTGACCCATGGACAAACCTAAATGATACCTATATTTTCTTGATCCACAGATTGGAGGCCACGACCTCAGATTTGAGGCAATGTTTTTTTGTCTCAAGAATGAAAGGAAAGTACATTCTCAAGTCTAAGGAACACTGGAAGATCACCTCATATTACTATACAAATTAGGCCGAGGTGATCCCAGAGCCCCTTGCTCCCATAAGGTATCAAGATGTCCGCCCCATGGAAATAGAAATACATCAAACTTGCTTGTTTTACTGGGCTAGGATAAATTGACTCAATACAATGTCCCACTACTGTTTTGATATCATCAAACATGGGCCCTTAGGTTAAAGGCCAGATGGGATGGGTGAATAGCTTTTGTCATCATGGTTTCAGCAGAACATGAGCTCTTTAGTGAGGTTACGACTACCACTCAAGCTACCTCCAGTGTCTCTTCAAGATCTATAGACTTGGAAAAATCACATATTTATGATGATCTCTCTTCCATGGATGAACAAGTGGATTTTAAAGGTGCTCCTCCCGCATTTGAAGAGGGTGTCTCCACCACGGTCGATGAATTGGTACAGGTGAACCTTAGTAATCAGACGAATCTGAAAACAACATTGATCAGCACTACTATTCTTGTCTAAGAAAAACAATGATATGTGGATTTCCAAAATCAGCATCATGGTGTATTCACTTGGAGTTATGAGAATATTCTAGGGCTATATCCTCAGGTCGCCTTCCATCATCTTAGTCTTCCAGAAAATCATCATGGGTTCAAATAGCCTCTCATAAAGATGCACCCTTCTTATAGTTCCATGGTCGAGGTCGAGGTGGATAAGCTCATCAAATCCTACTTCGTCAAGGAAGTCCAGTACCCTATATGGTTAGCTAACATTGTTCCTATCCTGAAGAAAAACGAACATATCAGGGTCTACATCGACTTTCGATATCTCAACTTTCACTGTCTGAAGGATAAATTTCCCCTTCCTATGTTAGAAATGTTGATTGATTCCACTGGTAGGTTCTAGGATCTATCCTTTATGTATGGGTATTCTAGGTATAAGGAAATATGAATGGCTTCAAAGGATGAAGATTACACCACCTTTAGGGAACCACAAGGTACTTTCTACTACCAAATAATGACCTTTGGTCTAAAGAACACTGGTCCCACCTATCAACATATAATGAACCTCATATTCAAGTTGATCCTTAAGATATTGGTGGAATTATACATAGAAAATCAGGTTATCAAATCTCTTTAGCACCAGTACCATCTCAAAGATCTTGAGAAAGTTTTCAGCTTCCTCTGTTCCCGCCATCTGAAGATGACCCCCTTGAAGTGTGCCTTTAGGATTTCCTCCAGAAATTTTCTTAGATTCTTTTTTAAATATGGAGGCATTGAGATTGATCCATAGAAGATAAATTCCATCCTTTATATGTCTCCCCTAAGCAATATTTGGGATCTTTGAGGCTTTCAAGTCCACTTAACCTACAAATGCCGATTCATCACAAATTTGGCTGGTAAATATAATCCCTTTTCCTATATCATGAAGAAAGGTGTCGATTATCAGTGGGATGAGGAGTGTTAGACTACTTTTGAGAAAATCAACCAGTACCTGATACGGCCTCCAATTCCGATGGCACCCATTCCTAGAAATCCACTAGTCCTTTATGTGACCGCTCTGGAATGATCTCTCGGTGCCCTTCCATCCCAGAAGAACAATGATGGAATAGAGAATAGTTTATACTATATGAGATGAATTCTCCTCGATACAAAGACTAAATACTCCTCTGTCGAGAAGAGCTACCTCATGCTAGTATTCGCAGTGCAGAAATTACAACCTTACTTACAGCACCATGAGATATATCTAGTGTCTCAAGTGGATCTTTTGAAGTACATTATGAACCTCCCCATGTTAATAGAAAATATATATTGGTGGGAAGTGATCCTTCAATAGTTCTACATCAATTTTGTACCCTAGAAAGGCTATCAAGGTACAGGAATTGGAATACTTCTTTTCTACCCATCCAACTCCCACAAAGCTGTCTATGGATCTTGATTTTCCAGATGAGTCAATCCTCTTAGTAGATCAAGCCATTCCATGTTGGAAAATTCACATTTATGGTGCTTCCTAAATCCCCACTAGGAGAAGACTCAATGATCCCAAACTCAACATAGTATGTCTGGGTATCTTCCTCATCATGCCTGCATAAGCTGTCATGCCCTATTTGTTCCTATTGTAAGAAGGTTGCACCAACAATGAGGAAGAGTACCAAGCTCTGATCACTATCCTCAAGCAGTCCCTCGAGATTGATGTTCCACACCTGTAGGTGAAATGGGACTCCTAATTCGTCATAAATAATATCAACACTGACAACATCATTAAGAATCTGAAGCTCGTATCACTGTTAGAGCATACCCTCCAGCTGATGACTTAGTTCCCTTCTCGGCTAGAAGTTACTCATGTCCCTTATTCAGAAAATGGTCAGGCTGACACCTTGGATAGCCTGGCCACATATCTTAGAGATATTGACCAAGAGTATTTTATTATCCATGTGGCTCATCGGAGATTCATCGCTCTCTTCACTCTGGACGATGATGATATCCCACATGTAATCCACCTTACAACTGGTGCCTCCACATCAAGAACTCAAGGACCCCCTTCTGTAGTATTGGAAGTGACTCTAGACTGTAGAAACCCCTTTATTGAGTATCTCCAGAAAGGTAATATCCCAGTATATTGAGTTGAGCATGAGAGAATATGATGGCGCGCAGTGCATTTCACCCTACAGATCAATCCTAGTCTTGAGCAGGTCCTCTATAGATGTAAGTTTTATGGGATTCTCCTCTATTACATTTAGGGAGGTGAGATTTCTCAGGTCATGTAGGAAGTTCATGTCGGTTACTGGTGGTCTCATCAGACAGGTTCAAAACTCTCTCATCAAATCTAAAGATTGGGGTATTTTTTACCCACCAAGATATGTGACTATATCGAGTTTTCCAAGAGGTTTCATGTGTTCCAGATCCATGCTAATTTTTTAAATCGACTACCAAACCCTCTCTACACTAACAAGTAATCTTGGCCCTTTGTGGTTTGGGGACTCGGTGTCATGAAACCATACTATCAGTGACAGCTCTCCAATGCATGTTCGTCTTGACCGCTATGGATTTTTTTTCCATGTGGGCGGAGGTAGTTCCGCTCAAGGAATTCAAGGCCCATTCTATCATTGAGTTTGTGGGATATAATATCATTTACTGATTCAGAGACCCTCACACCATCATCACTAAAAATGGAACCAACTTCCAGGTATATGAACTGAAGAAATTGTATTCCAAGTACAACATCCATTCTAATCATACCTCTTACTATCATGCACAAGAAAATGGGAAGATCAAGGTTTTCAAAAAACCATTTCTAACATTTTTCAAAGGATAGTTGGTTAAAAGAAGAATATTTGTCTGAAAAAACTCCCCAATTCTCTATGGTCTTATCGAATGATGACACGTAATTCCACTCAGGTGACCCAATATTCCCTGGTGTACAAAATAAAGGCAGTCCTACCCATTGATATTTAGTTACCCTCATTATGCACAATTGTCTATGATTAGCAGGCACTAGACAAAGTAGACGAAATCCATCATGCTAAACTAGAATCACTTGACAATAATAGGCTTTGTGCCCCGCATAATCTAGAGAGTCATTAGAACAAGATAGACAGATCTTTCAACAAAAAGGCTTGCCTCTACTCTTTCTTATAAGGTGACATGGTTTTGGACCTAAGAATGCCAATGATACCAGTAGTAAGCCACCAAATATGGATCCCAAATGGTAGGGAACTTATATAATTCACAAGGTTTACCCAAATGGTGCATAATCCCTCATAACCATGGATGGTGAGCATATTACTCCTCCCACCAATGCTAAATTCCTTAAGCAGTATTTTTCTTAACAGTACCACATGAATTTAAACTGTTTCTTCTTTACCACATGATGTTAAACTATTTGGTTTATCTAGGATAAAGGATGTAAAACTACCTATCACTCATCCTATATGATGTTAAACTATATTATCATCATACAAGACATTAAACTGCATACATTCGTCCTAATAGATGTTGAACAACCACCCTCATCCCGCATGATGATAAACTACAAAATAGTATAATATCTATGAATTTAAACTAATATATTCTATGTCCTTGTCGTATAATGCTAAACAACACGAAATTTCAGTACTCTGGGACTTTCACATAGGATTTTGTGGTGTGGTATAGACTATGCATCCTCGTTCACATCGGTCTATTTTTTTCCATGCCACACATATCCCCATGATACACCCCTTCTTCATCTATCATCCTTACAGAAAGATTTTAACTTCACGGGTACCACCATTCTTTACATGTCCCACCATTTGGGTTTCCATTATCCTTAACATTTTAAAGGACCCCTAGAGGATTGGTCTCACACCACCTTGGTTTGGTTACCATTTTGGGCCAACATCCTGAAGGATCTCGAATGACAATTTAAAACAAGTCCCTTGTTGTAAATATGGTCAGCGGTTGATGCTCAATTGTTTTTTTCTATTCTAGGTCACACGAGAGGGATAGTGAGTTACAATAATATTCAGTAGTTATCCTCAATAATTATTTATGTTCCATGGTCTCCCAAAATGAAGGGTGTGGTGATTCCCCTTTTATGCCCTTCTATCCCACACACACGACATTAAATTGGGCATCTATGGTCTGAGATCTATGGCCATAAACTAAGATATCCCACATCATTATCATATGACTCTAAACTACACAACATTTTAGAACTACATGTGGTTTAATTCCCATCCTCATGGGATACATAGGAACTCCCAAATATTTTATTTTTGGGTCTAGTATGGGTTCATCTATTCATTTTCTCATCCAATCATCCTGAGTTCTCTCCTGGAAATATGAATGGTGTGGCATATGTTGGATTATGTCCTCATTCAAATCGGGTTATTCACAACATCGTACACATTCCTCTTCAAGACACATCTTTCCCACTTCCTTTTCATATGACGTTAAACTGCACGACACTTCAGAACTATGCATGTCTTGATTACCATCCTCCTAGGATATATAGGAACACCCAGACATTACATCTTTCGATCTAGACCTGTTTCTTAGAAGTCTTATATTCCTTCCTGCCACTTGGCCTAAGTCCTCCAATGGGGGTATGTGGTGTGGTGTGGAATTATCTCCTCATCCAAGTCAGGTCTATAATAGATGCACCATTTACTCCCCCTTAGGAGCTATTCTCTCCTATATTCATCCTTGTCGCATGATGTTAAATTTCACAGCATTTCAGAACTATGTATAGCTTGATTCTCATCCTTATGGGATACGTAGAAAAGCCTGGACATTTTTTTCTTTGGGTCCATCCCCATATCCTCTAATATTTTTTGTCCCCTTGGCCTGAGGTCCCCTCCCTCTAGTGTTGTGTGCAATGTGGTGTGGATAGATGTCCTCATTCACATTGGGTATGCTTTATCACACCAGGCGCATTCCCTTTAGAACCTTGTTCTTCTATGGGAATCCAATACATATGACGTAAAACAATACTTCCTAGTCCCACATGACTTTAAACTATTGTGTCTTTGTCGCATGATGTTAAAATTCATTGGTTGGTCCTATCATATGACCCGAAATAGTGGCACTATAATCCTAGCCACATGATGAAAAAGAGCACCGCATTATAGTTTCCTCACTCAAGGGGACATCATGTTTGGTATCAGTCACCAACCACACCATTTTTCAAGGCCTAAATATGGCTTGATTCCTACAGCGACACCCGGATTCTCCATCCTAGGTTTGTTTTTTCACAAAAAAAACACAACCACCCTAAAAACAAAAATGATCCATCAAATGCTGCTTCTTTTGGTGCATGGGCCAAACCTTCATGATAGTATTACCCCTAGAATTGGTACCCTACAATTCCATTTTACAAAACTATATATGGATTGATTCCCATCCTCATGGGATACATAGGAATGCCTAGACATTTCATCTTCTGGTCCAGCCCTAGGTATCCCAAATCCTGACCTCTTTCCATCCCCCTTGGCCTGAACTCTCTCAAAAGCATGTGGTGTGGTGAGGACCTCTTGGGACATCATTCATGTCGGGATTATGATATCCATGCCATTTATTTCCCTTTGGGGATCTTCCTTCCATTCTCCTACATCCTTGTTACACAATGATAAACTACACGGATCCTTTTAGAAATATATATGTCTTTATTCCCATCCTCATGGGATATTTAGGAATTCCCAGACAATTCATCTCGGCCCCAGCCCAAATTCCACCTTTGGTCCCCTGATTTATGGTTTCCTCTAGGAGCATGTGGTATAGTAAGGACTTCTACTATCCACATTCACATCAAGTTTTTCAACAACCACACCATGTGTCTCCCTTGTCTCTACCCATCATGGTATGAGTTCTATTATCATAAAATAATATCTTCCAGTGAGAACTATGTATGGATTGATTCCCATCCGCATGGGATATGTAGAAATGCCCGAACATTTAGTCTTCGAGTCTATCCCCAGGTACTAAAAATCCTTCATTCATCCATGTTCATGATGTTAAACTACATACCCTATTCTAAACATCATGACTTCAAACTATGTGTGGGATTTCATCAGGAATGTGTCATAAGATGGAAGGCCTCTTTGGTCCTCATCCACATTGGGTTTTTCTACTTCACCACCCTGCGCACATTCCATTAAACCAAGTCCCCTATCAATTGTAACACCCCAGGTAAATAAAGAATATGACATTTTTATATTTATCCCTATTTGTGAATAAAATATGAATATGTATTTAAAGGGGATGCTATGCTCGATGGCGTACCCAACACACAACAACGAGTTTCTTGGGAATCTTACGTTGCACTCTAATAATAAAATAATATTATTTTAAATGGTAGTTAACATGTAGCCATTGTATTGGCGGGAATGGATAGAAATAACTAAAATATGATTATAAATGTTTTTAAATGTTTTTACATTTATCCAATAAAATATAAAGGCTTAAAATACGGAAAGAATTCAATTTTAGGCATATATGCCCTAGTTTTCACTAAAGGTTCACTTATCGCCTTTTGATGGTGAACCGTCATTAAATATAGTTTTGTTCACTCTTATAATTTCTATTGGACCAAATAAAACTCTTCTTAAGAATTGGGACATCAAAATTTACTTTGTGTAAATTTTTGGTATCTTTCCGATAAAGTTCATTTTTTTAATGAATAGTGTAAAATGTTGTATTTTAATTCAAAACCTCTTTTTAATATAATTTATTTATATGATTAGATTATCTTTTGAATTGGTTTTAAAGTGAAATTATAATATATTTTTACCATTAAATCCAATAGTGGTCATTGGAAGTAATTTCACTTTGAAATCAGACTTAAACTAGTGTCAATCTTTTGATACTTATTGTTTCATAAAAACACGCTATTTT
The DNA here is from genome assembly GCA_963277665.1 of Viscum album. Lineage (NCBI taxonomy): Eukaryota > Viridiplantae > Streptophyta > Magnoliopsida > Santalales > Viscaceae > Viscum > Viscum album. Next base: position 1,993,774,606 of record OY728135.1, on the reverse strand, counting down.
CTCTGACAACGGGAATTAATTATTAAATTAATTAATGTGACTTATATGTTTTGAATTTTGTAAAATATATTTCATTTTTGAATTCTCAATAACAAATATAGCTTAGGTTTAATTTTTGGGATTTTTCTGAAAAACTTCAATTTTTGATGAATAGTGAAACCACTAAGTGGTACTTATAAAAACTGATTTTTCCGTTTAAATGAAATTTTTCCATATTTGTGTTTTTAATTTCAAAAATCCATCATACATGGTTTTCATTAATAAGTAAAATGTGGTTCAATGGGATAAAAATAGTTTTTTGGTGAATAGTAACTTATTAAGTTTTTAATCGCGATTAGAGGTAATTAGTGTAGTTTAAGGTAAAAATAATGTTTTAATAATATTAAATGAACATGACACATGTCCTAACCTCATTGGATGTGTCATGTCCGACCAAGACAACCCATGGGTCAACTTGGGGACCCCATGAAGCCACTTTGGTTGGAAAATGACATTAATATCTTTTTATTTAAAGTTAAAGTAAAAATGAGACAAACATGAAATGTTTTACTAAAACAATTTTTACATTGGGTTATACAAATACTATTTTGACTATAAATATTCATTGGAAATCTAAAAAGATTTTCTACATCATATTATTTTTTTTATAATTTTTAGACACTAAATAAATGAAATTATTTATGACATTATGATGATGCAGCGATGACCTCATTATTTAACGATTTAAATAAAATGGAAAGATAATGTAATATCTAAGACCTAAACATGTCCAAAAACTATTGTATGAGTGTATTTATAACACTTATCACCTTATCCACGAATTATATCAATGTGGGACCTTTTAATTCCGAAACTCATTTCCAAATAAAGTAACATTTGCTTACTTTCCAAGAGTGCCCCTCCCCTCCTCTTATAAAAGGCCCCCATCTCTACCTCCTTACCCACACTCCCAAAGCCTTTGGCTCGGCAAAAACCTCCCCATTTTTTCTCTACACTTCCCTCTCTTACTCCTTGAAGCCTCACTTTGGGCAGAAGGATTCCCAAGGAAGCATTTGAGCTCAATCCAAAGGGAGTTACCCGATTTTAAGGTAGTGTCTTCACTTGTGTCCTTTTGTTTTATTTTGCTTCTCCAACCCCCTAAACTCTTTTTATTCATTTATTTTGTAACAAATATAGTATCTTCAATATACTAGGATGTTTTTACAAGAAGTATTCGAGAAACGCTTACACACGCCTACATCTAATGGTTAAATAACATACTGTTTCCGTGGATGGCGAATTTCTGCCTCCCGAAACGATGATTGTTCAACATTCTTCTAACACCTTCAAAAGGTGGCCATTAAGATGAAACTATATTTATATATGATAACTAATATGTTTATGTTTTACTTAAGCTTATGTATTTTTCATTTATGGAATACCATTATGGTTTCCATTATGGGTAAACACGATATCTTCATTTAAGGAAGTGCGGACTACCGCCCCCTCAAAGTGATTTGATTCGTTAATACCATATGTGGTATATATAAAGGATATATTTAATGATATTATATATGATACCATACTCAAATTAAAATACTATTATGTATCATTATGTTTTAATTCCATTAAATATGAAATAGAACTGGAAGTAGCGTTCATGCGTACGTACGGCTTACCGTCTCCATGAACGGTGCATTTCATTTCTTAACTCTAAATGTTATGTAATATTATAAATGCATGAATATACTGTATATATATTATATATATGATATCTAAATCATGAATAAAACTTTGTATATAATTAACCTTTTACCACATGAACAACATGTAATTGTAAGAAGTCCACTTTCGACTTAAGAACCAAATATCGACAAAACAAACATTATTTACTTAAATGATTACATAATGTTTATAAAATGTAAATAAGTGATATAAAAGAAATAATTAACTTGAAAAGGTTCTTAAGAAAATATAAATTAACTCATGTTTATTATTCAGGACGTTAAAGAACGATCGAGTCAAGTCGGACCCGAGGTAAGGGATCCTACTCCTCTCTTTCTTTTTAAGTACACTCTTTTATGTCACTTATTTTAAGCTCCTATTTGTTATGTTGGGGGATGTTATTTTATATTACTCTTTATGTAAACTTTATGTTGATGTGATGAGAGACCCTATTTCCTCTCATCAAACCATTTTGGAAGTTTTAAGTGGCGTCGTTAGGCTATCGAGTTTTTGTAAGAGATTTTTCATCTCACTTTTATTCCCGTGAGATTTATGCTACATTTTCCACAATATCCTTTGAGTGGTTTATGTACTTCCCATTATTACACTAATTTTGTAATATAATTCCATTTATGGGTATTTACATATTCATTGTATGACACTTTTTCAATGGGGTGTACTTTTCGAAAGTTACCCAAGTCAGTAAGGGAACCTTTCACCCTCCTCTTTTTAAAAGACATCTTTTGTTATGTCTTTTAATTCACATACTATTATGTTGGGATATGTTCTTTTATATCCTTACTGATGTAAATTTTATTTCCAAGTGATGAGATGCCCTTTTTATCTCTCATCAACTCATTTTCGGAATTTTGAAGTGATGCCATTAGGCTGTCAAATTTTACCAAGGGAACTTTTTAACCCAATTTCGATTTCTTTGGGTTCAACATGTAGTTATTGAATATGTCACCTTTTGAATATGTGTGAATGACCTTTTATTGTTTTACACTTAATATCCACTTATATTGGGTGTATTTATATTTGTCGCACATAATTTTTAGATTGAATTATCCTTAATTTAAGGATACCTTCTTTATAAGGGAATTCATCACATTTGACATTTATATTGAGACTTCTTTGTTTTTATGCACCAATTCACTCTTATATGGTTTATATACTATCCTTTGGAATATTATATCATGAATCTATTTATTCTCATGATATTATAAAGTTCTAACTAAATATTATTCCTCAATTATTGTATTCAAGTGTCTCTAATTTTGGTAGAACCCCTTTAACCAAAATATCGCTTTAAATGTTTTAATTATTTGTTCTTATTAATATCCATGTTTTCAAAATGGTTTTAAGGATTTATTTATATGGATATTAATGGTTTAAAATTTTAAAAGCTTCAAGGTGGTATGGTACTTCGTCTCAATCTCTGTTCATTGAGGCATATTTTGTTTTATACACAACCATCTTTTATACGGTGTATAAACCCCTTTGACTTTTACGTTTATCCAAAAGGAATCTTTTTTATATGAATCGTTTTACTAAACGACAAAAGCGAATGTTTTTGTCGTACGTATGCGGCGACAACGACTTCTCCATCGTCGTGACCATTATTTGAGTTTCGGCTTCCTCTACAATCCATACCTTCTTTTTAAAAGAAAAATAAATACCATGTTTTAATTTTCTTTTATTTTGGTATTGAAAATGGTTTTCATAATGTTTTTATATCAATGTGTTGTATTGATATCTTGTGATTGAAAGGAGGAAATGTTATGTTTCCTTTATGCATGTTTTATGTGATACGATTATGTTGAGGTTATTGGGCATTATTATGAAGACGGTTGGTTCCGTGATAGACTAAGGGTGGGTGAGCCCGATATAGCTCTCCAATGCATTGGGTAACGCGAAGGAGTGAAACGTTAAGGATTCTCCGAAGAGATTTAGGGAATATACTGTGATGGGTATTCCAAACGTAACCAACAGGGTTACTCCCTACGTAAGAATGTAATGAATGCCTCAAGTTACCTTTATGTCTTATGATTTCTATGATTTATTCATGGTTTGATGAGGTATGTTAAAGTGCCTATGTTTTATCGGTAAAGTATGATTTCATTCTTATGTATATATGAACTCATGTTTCCTTTCCATATTTTTATATCCCTTACTGAGCTTCTTATGCTCATCCCAGGTTTTTGAAATGTTTTTCAAAGGTCAAGGGAATGGTACATGATGTGATGATAGTGTCAAGGATGTGTCAAGAAAGAATCCATGTTTTATTTTAAATATGTTTCCATTGATGGGAAGAATGAATCATGTCTTTTATGTAACCACTTTGTTTAAATGTGGAATGTAATGCAAGTTTTATGATCTAATTCTCTAAAACTCTAAACCTGAAAATATCCTCAATGTGTAATCTTGTATTAACTCAAGATTAAGTAAGGTTTAAGGCTGGGGCCTTATAGTTGGTATTAGAGGTCGGTTTAGATAACTTTAGAGGTTAGGGTATTCTTTAAGCATAAGTGACATTACCATAATGGTTAGGATTTCAGAAAGAGTCCTAGTTTTAGATAAAGTGAATGAGTAAGTATATCGTAGTGTTTACCTTCCTCATTAGTACATGATGGTTTTGTTGATATACTCACACTGACATTTCTGTTTTTAGTGAATGGATGGATCTAGTAGGAACCAAAGAGACAATAGGTTTGAAGGAAATTGTGGTGGTTCTCTAATTAAGATACTAGATAAAATGGAGGATTCAATGAGGAAACTTGTGGTTGTTCTAAACCAAATATCAAGGAGTCATGATCAACCACTTGAACCTTGGTATGATCTGTAATGCATCATGTACGAGATGACCAATCAATGTGGAAGTTCGGGTAATAATTATAAAGGTAACCATTAGAGTTTATATGATCCTTACTTTTGAGGTAATTATGGGTTATTATATGTTATGATGGAAAATGAAAGGCATGAGATAAACTTGAGGTTAAATTATGTTATGGTTATTTTTGATGATTTTATCCCTTTTTGGGAAATGATTTGAGAATTATATAGTTTTGGAAAAAGGACAACACGCAGACCGTGTGACAACCCGTCGCGTCAGACAAAGCTGCGGGAATCGAACCCACAACCAAAGTGCGACTGGTATTTATCGCCTACCACTGGACTACGTGAAGTCCCTAGTTATTTTGACTGATTCTTTTTAGTTAGATGATTTTATGAATTAAGAGTATTTTGATTTTGGGTTATCCATATAAATTTATTAACCTATCATTGAGGATATGTGATTAGGTTAATTACTTTTTAATACGAGACATTAAGAGCAACTGATGTTGTTTAGAGATAAATGTTACGATTTAACTTGGAATACTATTTGACTAAATCCTTCAAATATTTGGGTTTCAATCTTAGTTTGGTTTAGTTTAAGGAATTTTTATGGAAAAATTGTTTATCGAATGGTCCTCATTGAACTTTGGGTTTTGTTGGACAAATTTTGGAGATTAAGAATAGATTTTCTTTTTATAAAGGGTTATCTTTTATTGGATTATCTGATCTTGTACTAACCTTTTTGGTTTTGGTTTTGGTTAGAGTATAAAGACATGGGAAGTATATAGTTCTCTATTGTGGATTAGGTGATTCTCTAGAAATTGATTATAGTACTCTTAATGTGAACAAGTCTTTCTAAATACTCGTCTTTTGGAGAAAATATGAGTTTGTGTAAGGAATCTAATAAAAGTTGAAAGTCAACATGATAAGTGATTATGTTTCCTTATGAATAAATTCCTCAATAAAAAGTAACTTAAAACAAAAATTTTTTCTATTAACTTTTCCTACTGGAGAATCGAATACCGTTTAACCCATCACAAGTTTGTGATTTTCTTATGGTTAACTTTATCCTAAACACGTTTTCTATCACTCTCCATTAGAACATGACCCTATGTTTTCTCCTCCATGTCCATATTTTTATACATGGAATCCTAGTATGGGTTAACTCGGGTGACCTTTGTACTTATCTTTCTTTATTTTAAAGGGATTTTTTTACCGACTCTTGTTCCGTTGTGGGACGTTCAAGGATGTTTCTAAGCTCAATTTTAAAATTGCGAGGATGCAATTCCCAAAAAGGGGGAAGGATGTAACACCCCAGGTAAATAAATAATATGACATTTTTATATTTATCCCTATTTGTGAATAAAATATTAATATGTCTTTAAATGGGACGCTATGCTCGATGGAGTACCCAACACGCAACAACGAGTTTCTTGGGAATCTTACGTTGCACTCTAATAATAAAATAATATTATTTTAAATGGTAGTTAACATGTAGCCATTGTATTGGATGGAATGGATAGAAATAACTAAAATATGATTATAAATGTTTTTAAATGTTTTTACATTTATCCAATAAAATATAAAGGCTTAAAATACGGAAAGAATTCAATTTTAGGCATATATGCCCTAGTTTTCACTAAAGGTTCACTTATCGCCTTTTGATGGAGAACCGTCATTAAATATAGTTTTTTTCACTCTTATAAATTCTATTGGACCAAATAAAACTCTTCTTAATAATTGGGACATCAAAATTTACTTTGTGTAAATTTTTGGTATCTTTCCGATAAAGTTCATTTTTTTAATGAATAGTGTAAAATGTTGTATTTTAATTCAAAACCTCTTTTTAATCTAATTTATTTATGTGATTAGATTATCTTTTGAATTGGTTTTAAAGTGAAATTATAATATATTTTTAACATTAAATCCAATAGTGGTCATTGGAAGTAATTTCACATTGAAATCAGACTTAAACTAGTGTCAATCTTTTGATACTTATTGTTTCAAAAAAAAAAATATTTGCTCTGACAGCAGGAATTAATTATTAAATTAATTAATGTGACTTATATGTTTTGAATTTTTTAAAATATACTTCATTTTTGAATTCGGAATATCAAATATAGCTTAGGGTGAATTTTTGGGATTTTTCTGAAGAACTTCAATTTTTGATGAATAGTGAAACCACTAAGTGGTACTTATAAAAAATGATTTTTCCATTTAAATGAAATTTTGCCATCTTTGTGTTTTGAATTTCAAAAATCCGACATACATGGTTGTCATTAAGAAGTAAAATTTGGTTCAATGGGATAAAAATAATTTTTTGGTGAATAGTAACTTATTAAGTTTTTAGTCGCGATTAGAGGTAATTAGCGTAGTTTAAGGTAAAAATAATGTTTTAATAATATGAAATGAACTTGACACATGTTCTAACCTCATTGGATGTGTCATTTCCGACCAAGAAAACCCATGGGTCAACTTTGGAACCCCATGAAGCCACTTTGGTTGGAAAATGACATTAATATCTTTTTATTTAAAGTTAAAGTAAAAATGAGACAAACATGAAATGTTTTACTAAAACAATTTTTAAATTGGTTTATACAAATCATATTTTTGACTATAAATATTCATTGGAAAGATAAAAATATTTCCTACATAATATTATTTTTTTTATAATTTTTAGAAATTAAATATATTAAATTATTTATGACATCATGATGATGCAGCGATGACCTCATTATTTAACGATTTAAATAAAATGGAAAGATAATGTAATATCTATGACCTACACATGTCCAAAACCTATTGGATGAGTTGATTTAGAACCCTTATCACCTTATACATGAATTATATCAATGTGGGACCATTTAATTCCGAAACTCATTTTCAAATAAAGTAACATTTGCTTACATTCCAAGAGTGCCCCTCCTCTCCTCTTATAAAAGGCCCCCACCTCTACCTCCTTACCCACACTCCCAAAGCCTTTGGCTCGGAAAAAACCTGCCCATTTTGTCTCTCCACTTCCCTCTCTTACTCCTTGAAGCCTCACTTTGGGCAGAAGGATTCACAAGGAAGCCTTTGAGCTCAAACCAAAGGGAGTTACCCGATTTTAAGGTAATGTCTTCACTTCTGTCCTTTTGTTTTATTTTGCTTCTCCAACCCCCTAAACTCTTTTTATTCATTTATTTTTTAACAAATACAGTATCTTCAATATACTAGGATTTTGTTATAAGAATTATTCGAGCAACACTTACACACACCTACATCTAATGGTTAAAGAACATACTGTTTCCGTGGAAGGCGAATTTCTGCCTCCCGAAACGATGATTGTTCAACATTCTTCTAACACCTTAAAAAGGTGGCCATTAAGATGACACTATATTTATATATGATAACTAATATGTTTATGTTTTACTTAAGCTTCTGTATTTTTCATTTATGGCATACCTTTATGGTTTCCATTATGGGTAAACGCGATATCTTCATTTAAAGAAGTGAGGACTACCGCCCCCTCAAAGTGATTTGATTCGTTAATACCATATGTGGTACATATAAAGGATATATTTAATGATATTATATATGATACCATACTAGAATTAAAATACTATTATGTATCATTATTTTTTAATTCCATTAAATATGAAATAGAAATGGAAGTAGCGTTCATGCGTACGTACGGCTTACCGTCTCCATGAACGGTGCATTTCATTTCTTAACTATAAATGTTATGTAATATTATAAATGCATGAATATACTGTATATATATGATATATATGATATCTAAATCATGAATACAACTCTGGATATAATGTACCTTTGACCACACGAACAACATGTAATTATAAGAATTCCACTTTCGACTTAAGAACCAAATATCGACAAAACAAACATTATTTACTTAAATGATTACATAATGTTTATAAAATGTAAATAAGTGATATAAAAGGAATAATGAACTTGAAAAGGTTCTTAATAAAATATAAATTAACTCAAGTTTATTATTCAGGACGTTAAAGAACGATCGAGTCAAGTCGGACCAGAGGTAAGGGATCATACACCTCTCTTTCTTTTTAAGTACACTCTTTTATGTCACTTCTTTTAAGCTCCTCTTTGTTATGTTGGGGGGTGTTATTTTATATTCCTCTTTCTGTAAACTTTATGTTGATGTGATTAGAGACCCTATTTCCTCTCATCAAACCATTTTGGAAGTTTTAAGTGGCGCCGTTAGGCTGCCGAGTTTTTGTAAGAGATTTTTCATCTCACTTTTATTCCCGTGAGATTTATGCTACATTTGCCACAATATCCTTTGAGTGGTTTATGTACTTCCCATTATTACACTCCTTTTGTAATATAATTCCATTTATGGGTATTTACATATTCATTGTATGACACTTCTTCAATGTGGTGTACTTTTCGAAAGTTACCCAAGTCAGTAAGGGAACCTTTCACCCTCCTCTTTTTAAAAGACTTCTTTTGTTATGTCTTTTAATTCACATACTATTATGTTGGGATATGTTATTTTATATCCTTATTGATTTAAATTTTATGTCCAAGTGATGATATTCCCTTTTTATCTCTCATCAACTCATTTTCTGAATTTTGAAGTGATGTCGTTAGGCTGTCGAATTTTACCAAGGGAACTTTTTAACCCAATTTCGATTTCTTTGGGTTCAACATGTAGTTATTGAATATGTCACCTTTTGAATATGTGTGAATGACCTTTTATTGTTTTACACTTAATATCCACTTATATTGGGTGTATTTATATTTGTCACACATAATTTTGAGATTGAGTTATCCTTAATTTAAGGATACCTTCTTTATAAGGGAATTCATCACATTTGACATTTCTATTGAGACTTCTTTGTTGTTATGCACCAATTCACTCTTATATGGTGTATATACTATACTTTGGAATATTATATCATGAATCCATTTATTCTCATGATATTATAAATTTCTGACTAAATATTATTCCTCAATTATTGTATTCAAGTGTCTCTAATTTTGGTAGAACCCCTTTAACTAAAATATCGCTTTAAATGTTTTAATTATTTGTTCTTATTAATATCCATGTTTTCAAAATGGTTTTAAGGATTTATTTATATGGATATTAATGGTTTAAAATTTTAAAAGCTTCATGGTGGTATGGGACTTCGTCTCAATCTCCTTTTATTGAGGCATATTTTGTTTTATACACAACCTTCTTTTATACAGTGTATAAACCCCTTTGACTTTTACATTTATCCAAAAGAAATCTTTTTTATACGAAGCATTTTACTAAACAACAAAAGAGAATGTTTTTGTCGTACGTATTCGGAGACAACGACTTCTCCGCCGCCGTGACCGTTATTTGAGTTTCGGCTTCCTCTACAAGCCATACCTTCTTTTTAAAAGAAAAATAAATACCATGTTTTAATTTTCTTTTATTTTGGTATTGAAAATGGTTTTCATAATGTTTTTATATCAATGTGTTGTATTGATATCTTGTGATTGAAAGGTGGAAATGTTATGTTTCCTTTATGCGTGTTTTATGTGATACAATTATGTTGAGGTTCTTGGGCATTATTATGAAGACGGGTGGTTCCGTGATAGACTAAGGGCGGGTGAGCCTGATATAGCTCTCCAATGCATTGGGGAACGCGAAGGAGTGAAACGTTAAGGTTTCTCTGAAGATATTTAGGGAATATACTGTGATGGGTATTCCAAACGTAACCAAGAGGGTTACTCCCTACGTAAGAATGTTATGAATGCCTCAAGTTACCTTTATGTCTTATGATTTCTATGATTTATTCATGGTTTGATGAGGTATGTTAAAGTGCCTATATTTTATGGGTAAAGTATGATTTCATTCTTATGTATATATGAACTAATGTTTCCTTTCCATATTTTTATATCCCTTACTGAGCTTCTTATGCTCATCCCAAGTTTTTGAAATGTTTTTCATAGGTCAAGGGAATGGTACGTGATGTGATGATAGTGTCAAGGATGTGTCAAGAAAGAATCCAAGTTTTATTTTAAATATGTTTCCGTTGATGGCAAGAATGAATCCTATCTTTTATGTAACCACTTTGTTTAAATGTGGAATGTAATGCAAGTTTTATGATCTAATTCTCTAAAATTCTAAACCTGAAAAGATCCTCAATGTGTAATCTTTTATTAACTCAAGATTAAGTAAGGTTTAAGGCTGGGGCCTTATATAAATGGTCCACTCTATAACTTTAAATTGTGAGTTTCCATCCCCATGACCATTTTCCTTGGAAAGGGATTCGACTCCCTCTATCTGAAATGTCTCGTTGGCCTACTCAAATGTGAGATGGTATAGAGCCCAAAGTTCTAGATTCCACATGGACACTCTCTAATTTCATGTCCACACTTTATGAGACCTTTATTTGGATCTTTTTCATCTTCTATGTCTGAAGGGAAACCCTTTATGTCTTGGTCTCATGCCACATTAGATCACTTACCATCTTGGGCCAATGCCTCGGAAGACCTCAGATGACATTTTGCGACAGGTCATGTGTTTCAAACATGGTCAGAAGTTGATCCCCATTTGTCTGTCCCTATGCCAGGATAATTCAAAATAGATTCTATGTTTCAAATATGGTCAATAGTTATCCTCCATCATCATTCCACCATAATTTCTATCTAGATCTCAGGTGCCATGATTCACATCTTTTCACTTCCTTATGTTCAAGTGGAGTTCCAACACACTCGGTGTTACCCCTCTGTGTATCTATGTGCTTTAAGTAGGCAGGTTAGTATTATTGGGATGTCATTAACCTAGAATTCCATTTCCCCTAATGTGTGCCTCCCTGTACCAGGAAAATTCCATCACTACTCCTTATTCCCAACATCGAGCACGAATCACGTGGGCTTGGTGGTTTTGGTAGGATTTGTACTAGTGTAGTCGAACCACACATGCCTTTCGTCCAGTATGACGTCAAACTGTTCTTTCAGAAATATGTGTGGATTGATTCCCATCCTAATGGGGTATGTACGAATGTCTAGACATTTTTTCTTGGGCCTATCCCAAATTTATCCATCTTCAGCCCCTTGTAATGACATCTCTCTTGGGGGAATGTGATGTGGGGTGGATATCATTATGTCCTCATTTATGTTAGGTTTATATTTATCACATCACGTACCCCTTCAAGGATCTCTTCCTGATATATAGTGACATCTAGATATCTAGTTCCTAGATCCATCTGCATGCTTATAAACCCTATAATATGGATGTTTTGGCCTTATCCTCCCTTTTCAGGACCATTTATTACCTTTATCCTCACCTTATGTCATTAAACTATGTGTTTATCATCCTCATTATCATGATGTAAAACTACAGGACACTCTAGGTTCTCTCTAAAGATATCCTTTCATGAAGTGAGTATGATCTATAATCAGACTGATGTGCTCACCTAATGTTCTTTCATCACGGTGGTGTAATTTCAGGAGTGTTGGAATCCATTTGAACAACCCATCACACCACCCTCTAGGATTTTCATGACCTTTATTTGGATCCTTCTCCTCTTTCATGTCTAAAGGAACCCCCTAATAATATGGATGCTCGGCCTATGGCTCATCTACTATCATGGTCCAACGTTCCGAAAGACTATGGATGGCATTTGAGTCAGACCTCATGTTACGGTTGGCCCTCATTTTTTTATCCCTATTTTAGGATAACATGATATAGATGCTGTGTTTTTAATTTAGTCAACATCAATCCTCTGTCTTCATTCCATCCTCACTATATCCCAAATTTGGGGTATCATAATTCTCATTCTCCATTCCCCTTTTTTCAGACTTATTATAGCACCCCAAGTGGCATCCCTCTCGTGCACTAGAGTACGTGGGAAAGAGAGTTTTGGTTGATCTGAGGACCCTATTCCCCATCCAAGACCCCTCTCTTATGTCAAGAAATCTGGGCAGCCATCTAGACCCAAAGTTTTTAAAAAGTCTAGTTGGTGCTCTCATATATAAATTGAACAATTATTTTGTCTTCTCTTGTTTCTCACACTGGGTATGACCCTCATGATCTTAGGGATTGATTGCTAATTACTTCATAGTTATGGTCAGAATGTACTAAAATAAGCAAGAAATCAAAAAATCATTCCATGCATGTAGTTCAGAATAAGAAAGTAAAAAAAGAAAGATATATTTATGAGTTCAGCCAAAACATGGCCCTTATGGATCAACACCTTTGATGTATTGCTCAATTATTTCTACCTTTTGGCTTGTAGCCTCTAGGGCTACTTCCCACTCCTTGAGCTCCCTCTCTTCATCAGCAGCAGCAGAGCAGAACTCATTAGCTTTGGCCTACACTCGCTCCTGCTCAGCATGGAGCTCAATAATTTGATGGATTACCCATACTACCTTCTCCTAATAATCTTCCAGTTAGGCCCTCAACTATTCAATGATCTCATAATGGTTCGTGACAAATGAAACTCTTTAGTTTTCTTTCTCTTCAAGGCATCATACTTCTTGTTTAGCTTTAAGGAACTTCTAGGTATTATCTGATTCCTTATGACACTAGGTAATATCAGAGTTTTGGATACTATCCCATATTTTTTCATCCATATAATCATAGATCATTATATGAAAACAATGAGCATCCACCCCTCTGGAAGAGAGAAAGTGAATCCAGGTGCGAAGTGACCACATCTAGCTCATCCATTCTGCATGTGACTGATTGATAAAGCATTTGATGAAATTCCACACCTTGTGCTGCGTTATATGATTCTCCTCAGCCATGTTTGGATAAGATTCATCTATCACCTTGGGATATAAAGATTGTACTCAGTAAAAATAGCTAGGAGTTTGGCAGAAGGGTCCTCTTCTGGCACTCTTTCCTCTTAAGTAACCTCACCCTCTCCAGCCTATAACTCAACCCTGGTAGAATTATCACCCATGATTATAGCTTCTTTCTCACTAGGTATTAGGATGGGACCTGCTTGAATAGGTGTCTCTATGAGAACTAGTGTAATCACTGGTAAGGCTCCTTTAAACATTCCATACTCGAAAGTCTTTTGAGCCTCCAACCTTTCGATCACTTCATTGGGAATTGATATCTTGGTCAGAAAATTTCCCCAATAAAATATGAGATCCAACAAAGGTAAAGACTTAAAAGATCCAAGCGCAGTGTTATCCAGTGCCTACGTCACGGTGGGAGTCTCCGCCACAGGAGATCCCTCAACACTTAATAGTTCGACCACTGGCACTGGTACCTTCTGAATGACTGGAATAACTTCGGACTCTAAGGTAACTATTTCATTCATTCTTTCTAGTTCATCGCTTACCACTTCAACCATGGTCGGTTCCCCAACTTGCTAAATCCTAAATGAAGGCTCATGAGGATTTCCTTCCACATCCATGGGCACATCTCCATCCCCTGCAGGGAAGGATTCCAAGATAACATCGTCAATGTGTTCCTAAACTGTAAAGAGTTTGGTTAGTATATTTGAGTTATGGAAAGAGAAAATCCCATGGAGATAAGATTTGATACACACCTCGAGTTGTTCTGCTAGTTCTGTGTCAGATCCTGTGATTTCATTTCTCTCACATGGGCTTCCCTAGTGGATGACTATTTATAGAGGTCCATCGCATCTGGAACCTTCATCCCTAATCTGCTCTTCCACCTCTTCCTCTTCTATCTTTTTCTATATGTCTTCTTCGTCTTCTTCCTCCTCTTCCTCCCCATCCTCTTTTTCTTCCTCATCATCATCATCCTCGGATGACAGCTTTTTTGGGTCACGTTCTAGGCCAAGAATCACTTTCACTAGGAGGTTTGGATCTTCATACCTCTCTCATTAGAATCTGTACATATCCATGGCTGTCAGGTATGCATGTCTATGATGAAAATTTACCTTGTCTGCCACCTAGATGCACCCAATGTCTATTAAGTCAAGATCGGTGTGCACTGGTCTCTGCCATAGCTCTTCGGTGGACATAGATTGTCACAACATTCTCCAGGTAGACCATAGATATGGGAAGATGGCATCGACAGTCGTCTTTAGGAGATCCATTAGTTTCTTCCTACAGATTTATCTAGCTAGCTCATAAGACCGCCCATTAGACCACCCCGCTTCAGAAGGTGAAGGCACGTTCTCACCTTACAACGCTCCCACCGATGAAGTTCCAACCCATGTCATTCCAACCGCCTAGCCCATTTCTTGTCTCACCTCCCTAGAAGCAACTCATTTTCCTCCTCACTATCTGGACTCCACACTATCTACCTTGATTTTTTGGTTTCGTTTCCGCATAATCGCCTCTGGATACGATGTTTTCCAATGGTCGGCATACTCCGTTGATAGGTCGGTACTGACATCGGTAGGTGGGAGGGTGGTGACTTCACCATAGTTTTCAGTCGTGAACATGATACATAGTTGGTGAATAATGCAAGGATGTATCTCTTCTTGAAAATATATGTATACTTTCTTCACCATCCGCTACATGCACCTGAACTGCCTGGAAAACCTTTTTGGCACATACGGTTCATAGAATATTTTTCCATCAATATGGGCTACCAGTAGACCACCCCTAATGATTGGAAAGTATTCCCTCTTCTCCAATGGGCCTCTCCCATCATCTACCATATGGATAACTGGGGTCTGAAATGGATGAAAGTTGAAGTTGGTATGGCTGCCAATCTTGAGATTGATCCCTTCCTCTCTAAGTGTCAGCAGGCGGATTGCTTCAATATTTAGGAGGGACAGTCGTAGGCCGTCACTTAGAGGGAGGATAGAATTTGGTAATTCATACCCTCCAGAGTGAGCTATAACCCAACCATGAAGAATCTATAATGGCCCACATATCCTTTTGGGTGTGCTTACTCTCAGGATGTGTCCCAGAATGCTATACAGCCTAGCCAGTACAAGCACCCCCAGATTAACCTTATTCTTCGCCACCATGATTCCCTCCATCACTAGCATTCCTAGGTGAACCCCCATCCTCGTGTCCCACACTGGTAGTAGCCACCTTCTCATAATTTCATTCATGAACCCTACATATCATACGTTCGGGTCCCGAATTTCATTTAGGTCATAGCCCTAGGATCAGTACTCACTTGATTTTAGGACCATCTAGTATGATCTCGCCTTCCCCCTCTATGATGTGTTTGGGCACTAATTCCCTTGTCTTGGAATCTTCACTACCTTTTACTACATCATAAATATACTAAACCACCCCGAATAAGATATATCCTTTAGGATGTACTTGATCTACAGCTTCTCCTTATCCATCTTCAACATATTCCATGTCAGAATAGGGGTGCGCATCCTATCCCCCTAGACGTTCTCTTTTGGGAGGAACTCATCATATTATTACCCCTCTAGGGGAATTACCCCAATGAAATGAACATCCCACAAACTGATGTCTACCTCCCCATTATGGAGGTGGAAGGTGTTGGTGTCAGGAGACCATCAACCAAACAGCACTGGTACCAGATCCTACTGATGGTAGAAGTGAAACTATGATGTCCACATAGCTTCAAAAATCCCAATAGACCACAGCTCTATCCCAAACTCCTTGCATGTCTGGTGCACCTAGTACTCCCATTCCCATTCACTCATGAAATTTCCCCCAAAACTGAAGTCCCATTCTTTCCACCCTTTTATGTCATCCATAATGATGCTTCTGAAGGTGATCAAAAAATGATCTGGAGATTCCTTAGAAGCCGGATCACTTCTAACAATAGTCCTAGTCTTCATATTCATGACATAAATGGATTTTTTCTATGTTTCCTAGTTGGGATAACCTTTGTTCGTGATGTTGAGTTATAGAAGGCTATCTTTGTGTGTTACCCATGACTATAGCGTATCAGTCCCAAATTGTGGCATCAAAACCTCCTCCAAAATACCAAAATTCCATATCGGTGGACTGTCACTCAGAACATAATCCTTCTGAGCTTGTGTCAGCATACTGAAAAGCATTTGATTATCTGACATGACTCTTCTCACATAAAGAATATAAGGGTTAGGTCCTCCTTGCAACTGAGGTAGCCTTCCTCCCAGCATTAGTGTATTGAGTATCCATTTCTATTAGGTTTTCAAATTGAAAAAGGGATATGCATGAAAGAATAGGGGTTCAGCATGAAACACATACTATTGTGTGCAAGATGATCCTCAGTCATGCAAGAATACCATTAAGTTGGGTGTGTGTAAGAATGGATGGCGGCGCAAAAGAGTTTGCAGGTGCGCAAAAAAATTATACCATTTGCGAGAACATTCACATAGAAATGAATCTTTTTCATGAACGAGAGTGGAGGCTCTTTTAATATAGAAAATTAAAAGTGTGTAACCCCACTCCCTTGACATATTTATAGGCATGGACTAGCTCTTACACACATGTGGAAGTAGTTTGCACATTGAAGGGCCATTTTTGCATGCACTGATAGTCGGTTGTTATGATTTTTGGTGTGACACATAGAATCTGACCTTCGGGTCCCCCTTTGGCTATGTTTCAGAGGGGGAATTTGTTGATTCCTAATTCTAGATAAGTCTATGAATGGTCACTATTGAGAAAACCTAAGGCTTATTTTGAATCTGAAGACAATTCTGAGATGCCTGAGGGAGGTGCGTGAAAGATTTAATGTCGGCACACAAGATTTCCATATGCACGCAAAATATTGTGTTCCCAATGCGATGTCAAATGGAGCCTTCTGTAGTGACCATCCAGAAACAAGCCAAGTATATGGCATGAAATAAAATTTCCTGGCGTGCTAGATTTCCATACGCGTGTAAGCCTCCGTACACAATGCAACGTCAAACCTCTCTTGCGTATAGCTCCTCTTGTACATCACCATCGAAGTTTTCAATTATAAATAGAAACGTAACCCACACTCTTTGTGGGATGGTTACAAAAGACAAATGGATTCTCTACCGTGCGAAAGATAGCACTTTCTTGACCGCGCAAAATACATGGCTCCAAGGTATAGAATCTTGTGCGAAAGGTCTCCCAGGGGTCCTATTTTGGGTGGGCCTACTAGGGATTGATCCGTGTACATTTACTTTTACTCTAATTCATTTTCATGAAAAATATTTCCTTTTCATGCATTTTTTTCCCTCATGTCGTAATGATCTTGTATGCACCCCCTCACTTTGCATGCACCCACTTGATTGTTGCGCAACTATCCCATCTTGCACAAACCCTCTCATTTTTTGTGCACCCCTTTAATCTTTTGTGCACCCATTCTTATGTGGACCTTGTGTCGTCCTTACCCTAAGGCACCATGTTTGATCCCCCCTTACATGTGACACCCCTGTCATGTGCATGATTCTCCTCTATGGCCCTCTAGGTTTGTACAGAGCGATTTCAATGTCCCTTGGTAGATGCTTCATGTTGAGCTAATTTTCCTCACACTTCTTCTCATAGGCGTGCTAATACCTATTGATTCTTTTCATATCCATAATAACATGATCACCTCAATGGATCACTCCACAACCCCATCTAACCACAACATTGTTGGTGTCTTCCCTTCACCAAGGGTTAAAGTGCACCAGTTATGTAAGTCCTAGGGGTGAGGAGTGAATCCTAATAGATCGAGATGCAAGATGTTAAACATATAAGCATCTTCATCCTCGACACATGGCATTAAACTGTAGCCTCACCCCATGTGATATACATGGAGTTCCCCTCCTTGGACATTTTCCATGCCATATAGTCTCCACGGGGTGAGATCTTTCTCACATGGAATGAGATCCTCCTTGAATGGAATTGCATCTATCTGTGGTGCAAGGAAACTATACTAGTGTAATCCTCTAGCCTTTGTTGCATGAGGTGGCACCATTTCTCCTCCTCTCTTCTTCTGTGTGCAAATACTATAGGAGAGATGGGCACTGGGGACTCTCAATACTTTGTCCCTCTCCCTTTGGTCTTTATTTCCTTTGGGCCTCTATCCTCGAGTAATTCCTAATATCCATCTCCATGGTCTGCTAACCATGTGTAATAACTAATTTATTCCTCATAGACACACCTTTCGTGATGTGATCATCAGGTCTTTTTTGCCTCTTATTTCTCACACTGAGCATAACTCACAAGAACTTAGAGTAAGCATCGACCATGACACCCTCTTTGGGCCACCTTGGTGTGTAATCCCCATCCATCACCCCACCGAACTACATGGAATTTGATCATTTCCCTTTCTAATAAAGGTATATAGGAATTCTCCCTCAGATTCAAGGCCATCATCCATCAGTAATTACCAATTCACGTCAGTTTACCCTCATCCTGTATGATGTTAAACTATATGCCCCTTTTCATCCTGCATGATGCTAAACTGTATGCTTTCAAACTATGTGGGTTTTGATCCCTATATCCTAGTCAAGGTACATAGGAAGCCTCCCTGAGGTTCAACCCCAAACACTGGTAAACTTCAGTGTCCCCTTTGCAGGGACCCACATCCTTGGTTCATCCCTTAGTGGGGTTAGACGAACTTTTGGGCTGCTAACCATGTGTAACTCACAGCATGTCATTGGGTCAATGTCCTTTGTGTACACCCTGATTCCATGCCCCATCTTGAACTACATGGACTTTGATTCCCTACCACCACTACCACAAAACTGGGCAAGGCCATCACCAGCCTTTATCAGCGCTAATGAAAAAGTGATGATAAAGGGGGGTACATTTATTAGCGCTAAAAAAAGCACTTATAAAGGGTACTATTATCAGAGCTAAAAAAAGCACTGATAAAAGTACCCCTTTATCAGTGCTTTTATTAGCGCTGATAAAGGTACCCCCTTTAACAGCAATTTTTTAGTAGCGCTGATAAAGGGGGGTTTTTATCAGCGCTTTTTTAAAAGCACTGATAAAGGGTCTACTTCCAAACAAAATCATTAAAAATATATATATTAATATTTAAATATATAGATATAGTAATATTGATATAAATATAATATATATTTTTTAAATATAATTTTAAATATATTTTAGATAAGTATAAATGTACAGTTACACTTAATATATAAGATATTTAGTGAAAATGGATTTTAAAAAAATTAAAAAAATATTTTTAATAAATAATTTACTAATTATTATGGATTAATAGTCATTTAATAACAATTTATAGACTAAAAAAGTAAAAAAAATAAAAAAGATCCAAAATATGTTGAAAACGCAATTCGAACTTCAAACGGCCATAACTTTTGATCTGGGTGTCTGTTTGAGCTATACAACATATCAAATCGAAGCCTGAGACGAGCTCTACACTCTAATGAACTAGGCTAATCCTTTGTCACATTTTTAGAGGCCAGAAAAGGCCAACAAGGCCTCTAAAACTGAGTTTTTAGTTGGGATACCACGATATTTTAACATTTTGTGGATTTTCATCCTCATTTAATGGGGTATTATTGGAATTTTTTTGTATGGACTGAATTTATTCCAAGGTATTACATTCATATTGATATTATGTATTTGAAATTTTATCATTTTTTATAATTCACTACTATTTATAACCAAATATATAACAATATATACATATTTTTTATATATTCACACATAAAAATTTAATTATAAATATAAATAATAAAATATATTTACATAAAAAATATATTATCTTTATATAAATAATAAATAATATCCATTTTATTTTAAATACAAATATAAGAATATTTATATACCTATATATTAATCTAACTATATATATATTCATATAACTACATATATATTCATATAACTATAAATATATATATTAATATCACTATAAATATATATATTAATATAACTATATATATATATTAATATAACTATATATATATTAATATAAATATATATTACTATATGAATAAATATAACTATATATATATATATGTATCATGAAATGGAAAAAAATCAAAATAGAGGAGTGGTAAGGGCTTAGGCGCGCAGGAGGGAGGTCTCGAGTTCAAAACCTGGCGGAGGTAGGGGCGCGTGCATGGGGGTGGATTTGGGGGGCTAGTGCTGATAAAGGGTGGAGGGGGTGTGTGCGGGCGTTGGAGGGGCTATAAAAGTGCTATTAAAAGGGGGGCTCAAGCGCTACAAAAGCCCCCCCTGATTGGCAGGATTTTTTTTAAAATTTTTAAATTTTTTTTACTTTTATCAGTGCTAAAAACTAGCGCTGATAAAAGGGGTCTTTTATCAGCTCTAAAAAGAAAGTGCTGATAAAGGACCATTTTATCAGTGCTTCTTTGTAGCGTTGATAAAAGTCCCCTTTTATCAGTGATTTTTTTAGCACTGATAAAAGTCCCCTTTTATCAGTGATTTTTTTAGCACTGATAAAAGGGGTCTTTATCAGTGTTTTTTGGAGTGGTGATAAAGGGGACCCCCCCTATCTTTGTCGAATTTAATAGCGCTATTATAGCGCTGTTAAAGGCCATTTTTAGCGCTAATAAAAGGAGTATTTGTAGTAGTGCACAGGGATATATAGGAAGCCACCTTGAGGTTCAATCCCATAACCCATGTCCCATTCTGGTCTCTCCCTTGAGTCTTTGTGTTTTAGGAAGGTCATTACCCAACTCAGAGGTTCTACTTCCTCTATGTCTCATCCATGTGTCCATTCTAATAGGACGCCACCTCAGGTGTCTCATCACCCCAAACAAACTACGTGTACTATGATTCTCCACCATAGGGATATGTAGAAAACCTCTCTAAGGTTCAATCCCAACATCACTATCATCTTCACATCGGTTCCATCCCATTCCACTCATCCACTTCATTTAACCATCCATCATTTGTCATGATTCCTACCTGGGCTACCACATCCTGATGAATTCATTCCATCTATTAGGGTAGATAACCATGCATAATCCCCACACAATCCATAACCATCCAACCAAGGGTGTCCCTCTTGAGATGGGCTGTTATCCATGCATAAGACCCAACATGTATTTGGGTCGTTGTCCTTTGTATACACACTAATTTGTCACCCCTTCAAACTATGTGGGTTTTGATCCCAGTTTTCTACACAAGGTATGTAGAAAACCTCCCTTAGGTTCAATCCCAGTCAATGGTAAACCTTGGTGTTCCCCTTTATGGGGTGAACTTTCACTAATCCACCCTCATTGGTGTCCATATCAACCTTCATGGTGCGATATCTTATCTCAATGAGACACACCACCTCAGATCCATCCTCATTGGGCATTCGGGTCCATCATTCGGTATATCTTTTAGATTATCCCTCCTAGGTATGTACCAATCAGGTCCATCTCTATGGGATGTTTTGATCACTCTCATTCTATCTCCATAAGACATTAAACTTGCGGCTTACCTCGTGTTAAACATGAGATTCCTGAGGAAAACCTCAGAAGACACACCTTTGGTGTAACCATCTTCTCTAGAAATTAAACTCGTGGCATACCCTGTGTTAAACATAGGAATATGAGGAAAACCTCAGGGACATGCCTATGGAATATAATTCCCCAAACTCGACGTGGGATGCCTTAGGCTTCCATGCCCTAGAGAATCCCTATAATAAGGGGAAGAGGCCCAAATGCATCGGTGTTTCCACATCCAAACATGCCACCGATGTCTAACATGACTACTCCCATGATCAAAGGTTGTTTTCTTAACTTGACCCCTTGGAATGTCCTTATAGAAGTAGTGTAATTAATCAACATCCCTGAATATATAGCACTAGGTAAGAGTTTTACAAACAACATCTTAATCTTTAAGGGAGACCTGGACTAGGCGATGAATTCTGAGGAGGAATCCACAAAAGGATAGACTGACATCCCACAATCCCATTTCGATTAAGGATCAAACATCCCTGAATAGGTGATAGATTTTTCCCACCTTTGGAAAGTGGGAATGTGGGGAAACAATTTCATGTCCTTGACAGACGAATGTGCACCCCTGTGAAAGTGTCAGAAACAATTATCCATAGATTCATTTCATTCTCAGGTTATTGATTAAATGGATTTTTTTAGTTATTTAAATTTCAAAATAGATTATGATTTATTTAATCATGATAGATTTTATTATACATAACTATTACTAAGAGTATTATCTCACTCTTTTTTTTCCTTTCCCTAGGATACAAAGAATTATATTATGAATAATATCAAGGATGTAGGAATGTTTTCTATGCATCCTCCAATGGCCCGAAGGCCTTCATTTTTTATTGATTTTTGATAAACCACCTTTCAAGGGGTGAGGTGGAACCCTTACAAGTCCTGTAGGTGTAACTATTACATGGATCGTAGGTCTTAGAGGAATTCATTGCCTGTAGGCTTCAAACATTACATAAAACCCAGACTAACTACTTTGAACTGCTCCTCCCCAGCATCTTCATTGTGAAATCAGCTCTCCACCTTCACATTGTTGTTCGGATCGGCATTCTTGTGCATTCACAGGCTTGTCCCAATGGCAAGTGCCATACCCTCTCATTCTTGCAATCCGTTTATCTCTGTTGTGGTGAAAGCTCCTTGCTTATCCTCCTTATAGAGCTTGTTCCTTGTAGGTTGTTTGGTTTGCATCTGCACTAAAGGTTTTCTAGGCATTGAATTATATATTTATAATATAATATGGGAATAATGTATATATCTAGTTCTTTAAGACTACTAAACATATTGTTCCTTTAGGATGAGAGATTTTGTATCTTATAACAATGTAATTAAGTAGACACCAGCTCCGGGTTTCTAGAGTTGGGGTTGTTATAATTTCAATAATTTTTATAACCTAAATTTATTTATTATAAATCAAATTAAGGTTATGTGAAATTGAAATCAATTCATTAAATAATTCTAAAAAATTTAATTAAGTGAAAGAAAATACCTGAAAAAATTTTATTTATTAAAGAAACATTTTACTTTAATTTTAAAAAAATGTTGGTAATGGGTTCTCTAAGTTCAAATAATATTTTATAAATCATAATTGTATTCCTTATTTTCATATTTGATCAATTAAATGGTTTTTTGATCTTCTATTTTATTCTTTTATATTTTATAAAGTCATTAATATTATAATTTTCCAAAAAAATCCAATTTCAACTAAAAATTAATATTTTCAAAAAAAAATTAAAAAATCATACCAAGTAAAATTTTATATTATTAATTCAAAATAAAGTAAAATTTATCGAATTATATTTATAAAAACTATATATTTTAATTTAAATTTATAATTCACATTATATGGATAAAACACTTTTATTGACCAAATGATATTTTAATCGTTAAGTTTTTTTAATACTATTTTATAAAAACATTCCAATTGAATGAATTACAATATAATAGATCATATATTTACACATACTAATAATATTTTAAATTTGATCAACTTAATTTATTAATGTATCATAATTTTCATTTTAGTCTGTCTGAAGAAATGTTTTGAATTTAAAGGGAATATATATACTAAAATATTTGGATGTTACAAGTCCTATGTGGATCATAAAAGGATGGTGATATAATTCAACCTCAATGTATGTGAATTCTTGAAGGTTTTTTTACTTCATAGCCAAACAAGTTTTATTAATAGGAATAATATTTCTCCCAGCTTCATTTAATATTTTAAGGTGTTAGCTCAGTTTAGACCATTGGCTTATCAGTCAGTAGTTCTCCCAAAGATGAGCTGGATTTATGATGTATCCCACATATCATAGCATCACCAATATCTTCATGAAAACTCTAACAACATATATTTTTGTGAAAAGGTTGTTAAAGAATGTACGACCTTCAGGTAGTGTCTTATCAAGATTAAAGCATGTTATTCCTTTGTTTTGTGTCATGTGGAAGGACAGTGGCTTGGAGGAGAGTAATTGGGAGTGGATGTTGCAAAAGCATGAACAATATCTTGATATTTTTAATACTTTATCATCCTTAATTTTATTCTTTATATCATCCTTATTTGTATGATTTTTAACCCCTATCTATTTTATGAGATCATTTCTCTTCCTTGGTGTTATGCTTCTTTTATCTTTGTCCTTGATAGGTATATCCCTTGGGATTGTGTTTTGAGGTTGTTTGGTGATGCTATGAGTTTATGCACTTGTTCATCTATTGGTATTGATATGTTCTTGAGGTATTATGATACTTCAGTGGTATATCATGTGGTTGTTATTAAAGCCCCCATTTTCTTTCTTTATTGGGTTGTTTTTAAATTTTCAAAGGTGATAATTATTTGAGAGGTATCTAATATAAGGATCCAATATTTCCTGATCCATCCTTTGTGTTTCTGGTGATAAGAGGTTTATAGGAATAAAATGGAAGAGTTGGAGTATATTTGATCTAAAATTTCAACTATATAGTGTTTCTATGGTGTGTATTTTGTGCTACACCCTAAGGTTTGGATTGCAACATAGAAGTGGACCATGAATAATGGGGGTTTAGAGATGGGGTTTTTCGAACTATTTTCCTAGAGAGGTAGCTTTGTCCTAGAGGTAGGTTATGGGGTAGTGGCCTAGGGGATAGGTTTTTGTGCCTCTACCTCCTAATAGGTAGTTACATCATGGGTTGGGGTTGCATCATGGAGTCTTATTGGATTAGTTTCCTTATCTCTATTTTTTTAGGGTGGATGAAATTTGAAGAATGCGGTTATGATTTGGTGTTACCTTGTGATTTTAAAATCGATTTTTATTAGGTTTTTGAAAGGATAGATATGCGGGGATTTTCATTGTGAATCTCAGAAGTCCTCCTTGACCGGAGTTCTTGCAGCATGGCCGAAATTATTATGCCATATAATTTGGGAAAACCCTATATATTATTTTTTAATCAAGGAATTGTCACTATGTCCTTTTATTTTAATAGTTGAGTATAAATTCTAAAGTAACAAAAAAATATTTATACTTTATCCTCTCTCTTGTAAACCTTAGGTGACCCAAGGCCTATTTTTAGAATCCTTTTGAGCTCCATTACTAAGCTTAAACCCTTTGATTATAGAGATAATATTGCATTGATCTGAGGTAATTTTTCTCTACTTCAATGGTTCCACTATATTTTATTCTTCTACTGACATGATATGGAAAGATTTTCTCTCCTTTTTCTTATATATTATATTAATTAATGATAGAGGGGCCTTTTCAAGTTGATGTTTTAAGGTTTTTTGCCTCCCCACATAAGAGGTAATCGAAGTTGGGATCTTGGTATTCCACTCTTGATCAAAGAAAATTGAGATCTTCATTTTGAGGTAGGGGTATGTTACCTATATTTGATTTAAACTGTAAGTGTGATATTAACAGGCTTTAATCCTTTGGTAAAAAGTGTATTTAATTTAATAAATGTAAAAATAAATAGTTAAAGGTAGGATATTTTATGTCTTGGGTTTTGTGATGGTATGTGTATCTCACTATGTAGTTGTTGATTATTATTTTTAAATATAGTGTGTAATATATATTACATGGTTGTGGTTATTCTTAGCATGTTTAGTTTTCTAAAAATATTATAAACAACATAAATTAAAAATAATTATAATTTTCTAACTAAAAAAATAGTTATATAAATTAATTAATGTTATTCCATGAATTTGATAAAATATGGAATTAATGATAAATGGATGTCTATAATGATTCATATTTATTGATATATTATAATTTATAGGTTGATTGTTGCTAAAAATTTATTTATAAAGGAATAGTTAATTAAATATGTAATTAAAAAATTTTCTTCCTAAAGATGAATGTTTGGGGTTGAGCAATCCCATTCTCAGTGATGGTGGGACAAATATTTGGTACTATATGCAATGGTGTGTAAATATTGGGTGGTTGATATGAGTTTAGTGTAAGGACAGCTCATAAAAATTTACTTCTTGCTTGATTCTTTTTATATGGTCAGGTGGCCGGATGTTCCTTCTTGTTGGGTCCCCACTACTCAACATAGTTGGACTCTATGCACAACGAGTGTATCTTTGATGTGTTACATTAAGGAAAGTACTTGAGTACTTATAGAATTTATGAATGATAAATTAATAAATAAATTACCCTTTGGATGGGGTGTTATTGATTGCAGTGATGTAAAATTATTTATATCATGTTAATGGAAACTATGGGATGGTGGAATGGGATTCTCCATGAAGCATGAGTTTAAATTTTTTAATTTTTAATATGGTTTAATAAATATTTTTTTTAATGAAATTGTTGAACCATGTTTAATGATGATTACATACTTGAGAATATAAGTAAAGTAATAATGGTGTTAAAGGAACCAGGATTATGAATATTTAAAAGTTAATCTTCATAAATGAAAAATACAATGATTTTAATTAATGGTTGATTATTTTTTTTACTAATGAACTTGATTCTTGTATGCATGATTAATATCTACACCTTATAAGTGGTATCTAAGGGTATTTTGTGATGATAGTGGCACATGAGTATAAAGATAAATAGTTTCCCTTAGTTTGGTTTGTGTGTAATATTAATTATATTTTATGATTTCATACACTACCCCAACCATGTTAGCTGGGAAACCAACAACCAAATGTGTTAAGGGTGTTTTCTCCAACATCCAAGATAGTGAGGGAATGTATGTATGACTTCTCCCTCTCCCCCACTCTCTATTTAGTTATAAACATAAGTAGGTGTCTCTCGAGCTATAATGTCTTACAGTATAGGGTGTGTTCCTACCTGAGCAATGATGGATCTTGATTTTACTATACATTTATGTATGGGATTTAATGGCTTAAAGTGTATCACATAAATACATCTAGTCATGGTGGATATAAATTCCCATAATTGTACATGCATGGGCTATAATTTATTGAGGTATAATGAATTTATACAGTTTTATTTTCTTTTGGACATATACTTCGTTACAAATTGGATGGTGGTGATGATGAGATATATATGTGTATTGATGCCAAAATGAGATGTTGATCCCTATATAGGACTGAGGTATGAAGGATTAAGGTCCAAATTATATCTAAGATAAATTACGTATGGGTAGGATGAGCATAAGATGTTCTACATTAGGGAATGAGAGTGAAAAACCAGTAGATAATTGAAAGTGAGGTACCAAAATTTATATATATATATATATATATTCTTTTAATATAGAATGATTTATTTCTATTCATTACTTGGTGAGTGATCCATGGTTAGGATGGTGAAATTAGTACTAGCTGTTTATGAGATAAGGTAGTTTCATTTGTTTATCCATTGGTGTTTGGTATGATTCTTTCACATTTTACATGAGTTGTTTCAAAAGAGGATCCTACCAAGTATATATGTGATGATCACCCTATATATATATAAACTATTTTTAAGTTCAATGGTAATATGTTGGGGATTGGAAAAGAAATTACTATCTTGGAGGAGTTTTTAACCATCTTTCATGTGTTTCTACGGTCACTAACTCGTTTTACTATTAGTAATTTTAATTTTTCATTCACTAGTTTAGTTTGAATATTAAATTACATGTATTGAGATTTATTATTTTATTTTTTCATAGTTTTGGTTGTTATTTATTCTCATATTATATCTTTATCCTTAAACTTTATAGTGGGTAATGTCTCACATGTGTGTGATTGATATAGCCTCGGTGCTAGTCTCTAACTCATGGCTTATTGGAGGAGGGATTAAAGGGTCATTATCTCACTTTATTCATTGTTAGCCTAGGTGGGGTACCTTTAGAGGGAGGGGTTCATGAAACTCCATTTTCTTGGGAATTCTCTTTATATTGTGGTTTTGAGTGTGTTTTAGGGATAAATGGAATACGATGGAGATGAGTCTTGAAGGTTTCACACTCTCAATTGAGGTTTGTTCATTATTCTTGACCATTGGATAAGGTGATGTTTGGTATGAAAAAGACAACTCATATGAATGATAAACTTTATACAGAAAGTATTGAATAATATTCCATGTATAGTGGGATTAACTATAAAATATAATTTAGATAATAATAAGTAATACCGATGGAACCAGGGTATCTAACCCTATGTACAAGTTCTTTATTACTAAATTTATTCTATATGCATTGCATTTTTACTTTTCTGTATTCCAATTCTAAACCCCCACTTATTTTAATTTTTTGTCATAAATCTAAAAACACAAAAATATAATAAGTTAATTAGGAATAATTAGTGATTAACTAAAAAATATCATTATGAGAAATGATCTTGGTTATCCATTATATTGCCCTAAGAAATATAAAATAAAAGCTTTTTGCACACCCTGTGACTATTGTGTCAAAACCGTGGTGTCATTTTTTGGGTTCCAAACAGTACTTTACCTACGATTTCATTTTTATTTTCTAAATAATTTTTATTTTTAAAAAACCTTTTTTTCAATTAATAATTTATTCATATTTTGATTATTCTTCATGGACTAACTACTCTTAGTTTTCATAGGAAGAAGAAGTTTATAATGGAGAAGGAGCCTAGTTACGAGGGATTAAATAAGACATGTGGGAGATAAGCATCTAAATAAAATTGATAGTTAAATAAATCCTTTATTATTGGGATAAATAATTTTATTTATAACAAGAATCAATGATGGAAGATATTTCCCCACCCCTTTATCAAATTAAATAACCAAATGAGGTTGAAAATGAATTTATATAATATTTTCTATCATCATTCTTCACTCAACCTAGGATAGAAGTGATTCATGAGGATAAATTAATTTTTGATACACTTATAGGAGATCAATAAGATTTTGATGAATTTTGGAATGATTTTATAAGCATTAACATGCCACGCGATCTTCCCATCATTGAAGAATCAATGCCTTTGTACCATTTTATGGATTTAGAAGAAGAAACTACCCAATTTGTGGAACTTGAAGAGGTATTAGAGGATATTTACTACCTAATACCATTAATTAAAAACCAAATCCAATTGACCTTAATAAATAAATAATAAATTGAATCCAAACCAAATCAAGGAGTAAATCCCCTCCTAAACTCATTTTCATTTAACTTTATTGAAACTGAATTGAGCATTAAGCCCCACTATTTAAATTTTTTAGATTCATCCAACACATAGAATACACTATAGGATTAGGAATAAAAATAAAATTCACTTGATGAGGAACACATAAATCCCCCTGAACTGATTATATAATTTTTAGATGGATTTAATGGAGAGATCCTGATTTATTTTCATGAATAAATAGAATTAAAAGATGTATTCATTAAAGGAGGAGATTTTGATATTGATTCGTATTGTTTTAATTATCTTCAAATTAAATTATTCACTGGATTTCATTTTAATAAATTAATTATTGTAGTGCATGATGAGTAGGCCCTAGATGTCAAAGAAGAGTTTGTACAAGTAACGAACTAAAATGAAGACACATTCTTATTCTTACCTTAACCATGGAATTTGTTCTTAATTATATTGGGGATATAAATAATGTAATAAAAATATGGGTACCTTAATATCTAGTGTGAATGGATGATAATTAAAAGGAAAAAACTTTTTGTTAAAATCAAAGAAACTATGCCCACCATCTAATTATAGATAACAATTGGAACTTCCCTTTTGGGGTTAGGAATCCCATGTCCCACATGGGGGTTAATCTAAGATTTATCTCTTTCCCTTTCAATTTATTTTCTTTTTATTTTTTATTTAATTAAATTTCTCAGGTTTTTTACTTTTTCTTATAGGTGTGTAATATAAAATAGCTAAGAGACTAACTCAAAGATGCCTTTATGACCAATAAATCAGGATGTATCACTCCTTTATATTCCGTTAATAATTGTCAATATTTTTTTATCATGCCTAAACATTAAAAGATAGTGTTTGAAAAGTGTGGGTGAGTTGGTATAATCTATTTACGACTCTCATTTTTTGTTATATATTTTTTATTTTTGGTTTTTTTTCAAGAATTTTTAGCTTCATTGATACTTTTAGAAAATTGAGACTATCTTGATTTTTTTTACAAAATGGTATAATTTGAATTTATAAAATTTTTAAATAATTGGTGAAATAATATATTTTTTATTTTAAAACTAAATTGTTTATAAAGTTTAATCAAATTTGTATATTATGTGCACTAGTACTATCCATAATGAAAAATAAAGTCCAAACATGAGTGGTTTATAAGCCTATTTGACATATTCTTTCCATTTTAATTTTTCTTGAGTGTCATGAGGTATTTTTTGAAATATAGAAATTTTTGTTTTTATTTTATTTAATGTTGTTATAATTTATAGATGGAATTAAATATGGTTTATGTTCCCTTTTGTAAAGCCTAATCTTTACTTTGAATTTTATTTTCAAGATTTCACATACATATGATCATTTTATTAAGCTCCTCTGTATCCATGAAAAAACATTTTAGGAATCCACATTTCATGAAATATTTATTTTTCCAACATTATATAGAATAAATTATAGGAATATGGTTGGACTCACATGTTCTGGAGAGAGAATTTTTCAATTTTTAAGTATCTATTGAAGCTATTTTTTGAATATTATACTTTCTTGATTTTTGTTTTTTATGAAAATATTCATATTTTAAGATGTCTGGATAACCAAAAATATTTAAATCTATATTTGGAGTTCATCGCTACATGATGATCAAAATATTTATCTATGTCCCTCAAAAATTCATCTCTATACAAAAAATCTATATATGAAACCAAGATAAAACAATTACACAAAGGGAGAAAGTGGGAAGAAATATATCATTGATGATAAAAATTATAAAGTTTGAACTTACCAAAAACATCAAGAGCTTTTTAGAGTTCAACATGTTCCAAATAGGTGTGAGTGAGGATAAATTCTTGATTTTAAATTATTTCTTGAATTTTACTTCATTTATATCTAAGATTCCTCATTATACTTTTGAGTTCTTAAACATTTAAAACGTACTAACCCTTTAGCCTAAAAAATCCAAGGAATATCCTCATAATGAACACATTTTTATTATTCTATGAAGTGGAGATTCTAAGAAGGCATCAAACCTATTGAAATCATGAAAGATATTAATAATGATAGAAACTCTAATTTAACATCCTTCAGTGAAGAGAGATGAACATATGAGGAGGTAAGCATAAAATTTACATGACAATTAACAAGATATTGATTGAAATTTTATGATTTAATGAGTAATGGATAAATTGAAATCCATTTAGGAGGTATGGTATTTCTTTTATTATTTAAATTGAAAAGTGGTGTTATTTATATCTTGAGAAATCTTAATTAATCGTGGTAAAATATGATTTTCATGACTATAGTGTTTAAGTATAGAGTAATTGTTATATCCCATTTTCCATTAATTTTTCTTGATATTTTAATGATTTAAATCCCACTAATTTATTGGCGTAAAGACTAATTTGGGATATGCCAAGAACTGAGAGGGGGTTGAATCAGTGTTGGAAACTTTTGATTCAATTGAAACATTTATCCCTATACCACTTTGACCTGTTAGGATCTTGATTCCTGTATTATATTTTCCCTATCGTATTCAAGTATATGAAATTATAGAAAATTGTATTTTCATAAGGTTCATTACTCAAAAAAAAATAGCTACATCCTTAGCATGGTAAAAAATAATCCTGACCACACAACCACTAGAAAATAATCCTTTTGTATGGTTACAAAGAGTATGATATACCCTTACACTCGTGAATCCCTTTGAAAATAATCCAATAGTGAAAGTTTTACAACTCTTGGATGGATCTTTATACTACCTCCAAATATTTTCTTCAAATTATATATGAGGGTTTGTAACACCAAGAATGTCCTCCACCAGTTGAGTCATGTCTGATGTCACAGTTCTTCTTTGTCTCTCAAAATCATTCTTCTTCAATTTGTTACTTGCACAATAGCCTGAAAGAAACTCCTATTATTTATTAAAAATAGAAAACATGATAATTTCATAATCTTCTTATTATATAATTCATAATAATATTAATGTGTTGTGGACTGATGAACTCTAGATTCTCTCTAAACCAAATTATAATCACAAGATATCAATTTGGTCACTATATCTTCTTCTGTTCTTTTCTCTTTCTTCTTTAATGCAAAAACAACTGCACTGAGATCTCTTCTTCTTCTTTTTTCTATAATCAAAAACTTCCTTTTGATTATTAAATCAATTAATATCAGCTCAACATAGCATAATTACAATAAGATTAACTTTTAATGTATGCATACAAGCATGCATAACCACTTTTACTACAACTTATTCCTTCTTCACACTCATTGTCTTCACGAAGCTCACTAAATTCATAATGGTACTTAGTATGATACCCCGGTCTGATTTTTAAGTTCTTTCTGACCTAATTTGATGCTCTTTGAAATATCTATTCACATAAACTGGGTATTCAAAACTGATTTTCAGAAGCTCCCTTTGTGAAGCTCACAACCTTCATGAAGTAAACTGTTATCTTTCACAAAACCTTTGAGTGCCTTATGTGTAACCTTTGAGTGCCTTGCACGCAAACTTTTTCACTATGTGTGCAATAGTTGACTTTTCCACAGGAAAAAAACTTGTGTATCACATTCTACATTCATGCAACTCACAACTTGTGCACCACTTCCATATTTAATTGAACTTACTACTTGTCCACCACTCCCTTCTTGCGCACTAGTCTCTACTTGCGCGCAACACACTTACCTGTGCACAACTCACTGCTTATGCACAACTTACTACTTGTGTGTCACTACCTACTTATGTTCCACTTATTAATTTTGAAATTAAGAGCTCATATTTTATCTAATTGCCCATAATTCTCAAATGAGGTGATTTATGCCTATTTATAGGCATTTTTTTACCCTATTTGTAGCTCACGCAACATTTCCTTGATCGCACAAGTCCATTCATTCAAGTATATTATGCACAAACTCACCTTGTATGGAAACTCCATAACTTGTGCGGCCCTATTTCCTTTTATATATTTTGATGTGCTGATCTCTAAATATTCCTTTCATGAAAATTTCCAAATCTTTTTGACACTTGAGTGAAACTTCTTTTTCCAAAAACACTTTTCTCCATTCTCCCTTTTTTAGACCCAAAAATTTGGCAAACACTGGAAAATGGAACCGCCTTAAAATTTTGCTTCGGTAACACCAACCATACTGATTTAAAGTCATTTGATTTAATCACAAACTCATTATTTCATGATATATAACCTTTGATTGATCACCTTTATCATCATCAGATTTTCAATGGAAAGTATTGTAACTTACCTGTCTTTTAGAACCATACTTCTTTCCAATAAAACCTAAATATGATTGTCCTCACCTTTTCTCCCCCTTTCATTCATAAGTCTTGCATCATAAGTTCTACAAACAACTTATGATATTTGTAAAGTAAAAATATTCAAATCATCATCATATTCACAAAGGAAAGTATTGTAACTTCCTTTTCTTCCAGTAACATATTTCCTTTCAATCAAACCTTAATATGATTTTCAGAACAATCTATCTTTCAAATCGATGCTCAATACAGTTGTTAGCACCATCTCTATCCCATTTTCTTCATACCTTCATTTCTATTTTATATTTATATCATATCCATGATGAATCCAATTTTCATCCATATTATAATCAGAACCCCATTTTGAACCAATGAGACTTTCATGAACATATACGAAGATCTTTCTTAAGCAAAGTGAGTCTGATTTTTTTTCAATACAAACTTATTCTAAAATCCAAACACATTCTTTATCCATCATCATAAAACTAAAATTCATCAAAACATTCACATGATTCTTGGAAGTTCAAGACTTGAGGACTTCATCCAAGCTCCATTAACATTGGAACTACATCATCATATTGACCACACAGGGATCTTCTTATCTAATTGATCACTATTGACCACCAATGAAAATTAGTTGATAATAAATGCAGTCGATACAGAATGTGGGATCTTCAATTGGTTTGAGGGGTAATTATTTCATATTTATATTATAATAGTAAATTTAGTTCAATTTGAAAAATAGTTTAAAACGTGATTTTTAATTGTTTACTTTATCTTTGGAATTATGAAACCTACATTGAATTTTAGAAGTTTTAATGTCATTGTGGGATGTTTGGATGATACTTTGAAGGGTATTAATTGAATAAAATAATTCTTATTCTTAAATATTTAAATTTTTTAT
This sequence comes from Viscum album, assembly GCA_963277665.1. NCBI lineage: Eukaryota > Viridiplantae > Streptophyta > Magnoliopsida > Santalales > Viscaceae > Viscum > Viscum album. The sequence continues at coordinate 1,993,740,119 of OY728135.1, read as the reverse complement.
TATTTTTGGAGTTCACTACTTATATTTGGAAAATTTAATCATACATATGAGTCATTTTCTCACTACTTATGTGTCATTTTTCACCTGTATATAAGTGATTCCCTCTACCTATCTGTGAATATTTCACTATGTAGGTGTCATTTTTCACCAATGTATGATTCATTCCCTCTACGTATGTGTCATTTTTTAGTGTGTATGTGTCATTCCTTTATAAAAATCAGTTCAAGGATAATATACCAATGAAAAATCATAAATATCATCTAAAGTAAAAAAATAAGGCTTTGTAGAACCACATCAACATTGATGAAAAAATAGATATTTCCATATGGATTTTAAAGTATATAATATTTCAATCAAGACCAAATAAGAAAACTAGGGATTTCAAGGAAGACCAGTTCATGACTAAGTAAATTCAAGCTGGAGAAAAAGGAAAGATTGGATATTTTAAAAGAGTAAGGATATTAGCGATTTGACCATCCAAAGAAGAAAGAAATTTCAAATATTTAAATAAGATATGGTTATTCCTATAAAAAATAATGGGGTTCCACTATTGATGTTATCGACCATTACTCTAGATTTTTCAACATTATAGGCTCTACTATGATGAAATAGAATAGAATATGATATATAGTTTTGTTTCTCTATTTCACTATAATTGTATGAAATATTATAATAATAAAATTTCTTCCACTCTCTCTCTCTAGATCTCTCTATCTCTCTATTCATTGTGATCTCTTATACTTGTTATTTTGACTGAGTATCATGAGGATTTTCCTTGGGGGATATTTCATAGTGTTCATAAATTCTTTATCTTTAATTATTAATGTGTTTATCTTATTTTTTTAGGGGTAGAAGAGTGTGAAGGTTTGGATTTACAGTCATCTATCAATCATTTTCATGACTCTAAAAATCATTATATTATCTACTAAATCCACATACCATCTCTTCATGAAGGTTGTTTATATGGTTGTCTTGAGTGTGTCCAGGGGATGAAGTGGCATATGATGGAGTTAGGTCTTGAAGGTATCACACTCTTAGTTGAGGTTTGTTCGTTATTATTAACCATTAGAGGAGGTGAGGTTTAGTTTACTAAAGAAAAATCCTAGTCATGCTAAACATCACACTCAATGTAGAGGTTAGTAGTCTATGTATGGTGGTATGATCTATCAAATAAGATTTAGAAAACAATAGTGAAGGAACCCAAGTAGTCAACCCTAGGACCAAATTTTCTTACTAACATTATTCTATCTATATTTCATATTAACTTTTCTGAAATCCAATTCTGAACCCTTACTTATTTTAATTTTTTTCATAAATATAAGAACATAAAAATATAATAAGCGAATTAGGAGTAGTTTGTTATGGACTATAAAATATCTTCAAGAGAGCTGACCTTGTTCAACCACTATGCGACAAAAGGAAATATAAATAAAATATTTTTTCACGCCTCCTGAAAATTATGTCAAATGGTCTCATTGACCTTGATTCATTTTGGGATTATTATGTATTTATATTTTCATTCTCACTTTATATTCAATTTATGAAGTGATGTTAGATGTTGTTTATTTTTTATGTTGAATATGCTCTATTTGGTTGTTTAAATTATTTAAAAACTATTTATTTTTATGAATTAACATCCAATGTATAGATGGTTCATTCCATATTTATGGGTGGGATCCTTGTGATGTTTACCATTTTATTAGTTTTTATATATTGTAAATAATTTCCAGACTAGGGTGATAGGTAACACACCTCTATAATTATAGAGGGTTGGATCAGGTGACGAGCTAGGTCAACCTGGGCCAATTCATTACAAAATAGAATGAAAACACCATCTTATTATTTAGGTTCATATTGGTAGTATAGAGACTAATACTATAACAAATCAAGAGATAGTTCATGAGTTAGTGACTGTTCACCACCTTTCATGATGAGACTTGATTTATAAGTAGTAATCAGGTTTTGATTCTGGAATCTGGATTATGATTTTGATTAAATTAATGATTTTGATATCCCTGTTGTGTTATATCATATACTTAGGTTATTTCCCTTAAACTTTTGCATGAAAGAATAAGGGAACCATATTTTCATAGTTAGATCACTTGGCCTAGAAACCCATGTAGATAATATGCACATAATCTCAAATTCTTCTTAGTGGCTATTTCCTAATTAGTGTTTGGTCATCCAGACCATATGGCTATATTATTTACAACTATTCAAACCTATTGCAATTTTTTGGACCTATTTTAATTTAAAATGGATCTTAAAGTGGTTTCCACTTTTTGGATATCAATAAAAAAGGATACGGTTGAGGTTTTCTGTTAATGGAGTGGATTCTATTTATATTGTCATGTTATTTTCTTGGTTATTCTTTGTCATTAAAAATATTTTGTGTGTGAAAGGAATTTAAAAAAAATTGTTAATATCAAAAAACATCTTTGGTGGTGTATTTGTAAAATATTTTGACTCTCTTTGATTGATTTTTCAAGAGTATTCAGTTTTAAAATGAAATTGGGGAAATGTTATGAAATAAAAGTGAATTTCATGAAGTGATTCAATTTTCAAAATAGTTTTTATGGTTAATAGAAAAGGGAATGTTGTGGAAGTGTTTTAAAATTAAAATTAATTTCATGAAAATTTTTGGTTTTATAATATAATTCATTGGGTATTTTGGGAAATAAAGGAAAATATTTTTAAAATTCAAGTGGGAATCTTTTTTTAAGAAAGTTGTTGGTCATTTAAAACTCCATACTTGGGAAGTTATATATTTTAGGTTTTGAAATAGATTTTTCCCCTTCTAAGGGATGTGATTTTTTTAAAATTTACTTTTCTTTTTTGTAATTAGTTTTCAAAATCTTTATAAAATTCTTGGTTGTTTTTAAAAAATGTATTCATTTTTAGTGTGATCTAATTTGGTTAATTAGATATTTTAGTTGAACAATTGGGTGTGTAGGGATTGTTTTGGTTTATTTGTAAAGTATGAATGGGTTAAATTTATGTTTCTTTTTTTAAGGTATGTACCCTCCTAGAAAGTTATTGATGGAATGTGGAAAGTGTGTTTTTAGGATGATTATTAATTTAATTCCTCTTGTCACATAGATTTAGCCCTTCTAGTTGATTGACTCTACCCAGACTCTGAATAGAGTGGTAGTTCCATAACTTTCTATGTTTTAAGATTCTTGAATGACCGAACCCTTTCAAAAGTAATTAGGGAAAAATCAGAGCAATGGAATGGTCAATCAGAATTTGAAGATATCATTAATTATCATAAAAATCTCCAAGATTTAAGGGTGCATACTATTGTAGTATTTCTTGATGAAATAGGATAAAAATCCATATTCTTCCTCAATTACATAGTATCATACCATGAGGATTCATTAATATGATATTGGTTTAGTGGAGTTATATCATTGATGAAAAAGTGGAAGAAGTCATTTAATTATTTAACCTTCATCAGAGTAAGGTATGGTTAAGGATTTGGTTGATTTATTCTCAGAGTAGTATTCTTTTCCTTGATCTAGTAATTTATGAATCTCTGGGAGCTTATTTGTTTGATAGATTTATTTATTCATACCTCTAATCATCCATGTTGTATATAGATAGAGGTTTGAATAGGAAGTTGTTGGGAAGGAGTCTTAGATGTAATTGGGACTTGTGTTATCCTCTATTTTCATATTTATACTCGATGGGTTTATAGAGTATTGGTTTTACATATATTGTTGATTGACATGAATTCTTTAGGTTTTTCCTTCATCCTTTTTTTGGAGAGGTATTGATGATTTTTATTATACTCATGCCTCGTTGTCTTATTATGGATCTAGGGGTCGGCATGTGATGTAATCCATGGGGTGATATTATATTTTGAAGATTTGTTCATAGGAAGCCTTGGGAATATTCTTTGGTAATTGGGGTGAGTGTTATACAAGTCTATATTGTGCTCTATCTCATACCTAGTTTGAGATTATGCCCTGGTCAGGTTTTCATCAGGTTCACCATGAGAGGTTATTTTTTGATCCATGTCTCATGTTTTTATACTTTTTCTTCATGGAATAATATTTTAACACACATTTTGTATGTTGAGGTATATTTTTTAGATCAATTTGTCTTTCTCATTCCTATGTTATGGTATGTTGATGATCTTTTGACCTTGATTTTTGTCATTTGAGTATCCTTCTGGTTTTGGTTCCCTTGTGGAGTCTTGAGTCAATTTAGAAGGTGGATTGAAGTGGCTAGTATAGGTTTATTATCTCAAATGGGAATTTTTAGGAAACATGGTTGTTTTGTTGATATACTTCCTATGGGAGTTTTTATTCCTAGTATCACTAATGCACATAATTTTTATGAAAAAAAAAAGCTTTTTCAAATAAATTTTATTATTTTTAATCATTTTTACCATGAAATTAATTGATTTATTTAAATATGGGTGATTTTTAATTAAGTAATTAATTTTTATAAAATACAGTAAAATGATTAATTTGAAGACATTATAATTTTTTTGATGTTTTGTTTACCCTTATGCATGGACTAAGGGTTGTGTAAGGGTAAAATGTTCTCTACCTTTACACAAGGGAATTTAAGGAGATATGTAAGGGTAACCTCTAATTTATTAAAGCTATATAAGGGTATATTAGGAACTTAATGTACTACGTATAGGTAGAAAACATGATATATACAGGTACTTCAACACTAAGTAAGTATAAGGACCCAACCTTATTACATTACATAATATTGAATTTAGTTAAGAAATCAATTCCTTTAACATTGAGGATCTTTTCAAGTTTAGAGTTTTATATAAAAGAGACATAACACATTCATGAAATTACACATCAATACATAGTGGATACCATAAAAACAGTACTTATTTCTTCTAAAATATAAAACATTTCAAATAAAACTTGATTTCATTGACAATTCTTAAAAAATTTAACTTGGATTACTTATTTTTCTTACACATCCTTATAACCAGTGAAAACAATTTAAAAATATGGTATGAGCACAAAAATCTCAGTAAGGTATATAAAAAGAAGAAAAGAACACATTAGTCCATGAATACTTTTAACATATGAAATCATTTTCAAAAGACATACTTGTCGCCCATATATAAATACTTTGTGAAACATGATATTTCCCCAAGATTCCCACAAAAAATAAGAACAAAAATAAAATCATAAAATTATCTTGTGGAATTACTTACATAATCTTGTAACCCTCTCGGCTACCTTGTAATTTCTAACCCTCATGGTTACCTTACAATTTGTGTAACCATCGTAGTTACACTTGGAGTAACCATATAGCCAACCTCCAACTTAAACATAACCAATGAATTTTAGTGATATATAGGTCCCAAACTTCATCATAATCAATTTACAAGAACCAGAACACAATCATAAAACATTAATAATTACATAAAATCATTTCTTTTGCATTTTGTAAAACAGAATTTAAAAGAGGGTTTTAAAAGAAAAGTGCCTTATAAATAACATATAATTTAAGTGAGACTTAATAGAGTGGATGGATTATGTACATAAATTTTAAATACACATAATTAAAAATAAAAAAAATCACCTCACAAACAATTTCAATACCACATAAACAATGAAGTATAATGTTAACCCAAAGAATGGAAATCTGGTTTTGAATTCCCTTACCTTGGATTTGTCTTACATAAAACTTGTTGTAATCCTCCTGGATAATATTTAAAAGAGTTTTATTAATATATTACATAAACATATTCATGTTTATAATAACCAATATGATCATTTAATTACATCATTTCTCCCTTTAATTGTTAGTATTTTGTTCTTTCTATTGTTTTGGGTGGGTTCTTTACATGATTTCCATGATCGGTTCATGACGGATATTATTGTCGATTAGAAGTGAAAATACAGAATTGGATGGAGTGGAGTGGTATGTAAATGTTTCCAAAACCAAAAATTAAACCTTTTGTAATTTTTAATTCTGACATGAGGATGATTCATAAGCTAAAACATTATTGATATTCGTTTAAGTCATTTTTGTGATTCTTTGATCTTAAAGAACTCATTTTATTTTATAAATTAATCACATGTGTACAAAATGATTCCAGAACCTTATATAAGATATAATACATAAATTATAATATGTTTAAACCATAAAATGGTTTCATGAAAATTCTTGAAGTAAGTAAAAGAAATTGAAATCACATCATCCATGATGTCAGTAAATCGACACATCACAAACGGTGTTTTAATTTCTTGAATAAGTAGAAGTGGAGAAAGAATATAATGGTGATTTTACTACAAACATGATGAAATATTGAATATTTAAGATAATATATCATTCATGCCTATTTTATAAGGGAAGATGAGTAAATAATAAGAAAATAAAGGAACTTAGGATAAAAGAATAGTTGAGATATCCCTTACGAAAATTCGGCAGCCTAACGGCTATACAACAATGTTTTAGAAAACATTTAAAAGAGAGGGGACATGGGTCACCCATAAATAAATGAATCATGATATATTATATATATATATATATATAATAAAATGTAAATAAGAACATGGTATGTAAACTTGAAAGTTTTACCACATAAAAGAGAACTTGAATGGAAAAGAAAGAAGTTGAGAATTCTCTTACCTTGTAGAGTAACTATTAAGACTTGAAGGTTGGGACCTTGGAGGATTTATTACACCTTGTGAGTACTAATAAGAAGTTAAGAAGACCATATATTAATTTAGGATGAATTGGTAATGAATTTAATGACATAATGGTTTGGTATTTATAGCCAAAGTGACGGAATATTTTATTAATTTCCAAGTGACACCTCATTAGTGGTATCTGCAAAATCATGGGCTTTCCCATGGTATTTTCCCATGGTGTTAGCCACTTGGGACACTTAATATCTTATTTTACTATAAATAATTTTACCAGAATTATTTCATCATTAATACATCACTAATGATTTAATTAAACACTCCAAAATCCAAACTGTATTTTTACTATTCACCGAAAATTCAACTGTTTCAAAAAAATCCAAAAAATTCATCCTTGACATTTTTCGACGTGTAGAATTAAAAAATGAAATCCATTTTGTGAAAATAATTTTATAAATATTATTAATTTAATTTTTTAATAAAATCATAATTTATTCAAAAATAGAAATTTTAAATCTATAACTCCTTTTTTAACACCTTGAAAAAATTAATCAACATCTCATTATCTTATAACCTTAAGAAAATAAAATAATAATAAAATTTACTATTCATTATGGTAGTATTACTATTCATAAGGTAGGTTACTATTCACTAAAAAATCAAGTTGGTTCCATTAGACTCCAAATAACTTACCGATCACAGTTGTAGATGACCGTTTTTTGAAATTCAAAACATAGAAGCTGCAAAATTATGTTTAAAGTATAGTCATCAATATATACTTAAATAAATTTTCATGCATTTCAATTTATTTTTATAAAACCTTGGGGTGTTATATTATCCCCTCCTATAAATTTTTTCCTCGCAGTTTTATTTACTTATTAAACAAGTGATAGTACCTTGATTATGGTGTCCACCTAGTTTCATCGTAATCTTTCTCACTTAAATAGAAGGTACATGCATTAAAAAAATTATTTACACATCCTTAAAAATCATTTTATTCCGTTATCCAAATACAACTTCTACAACATGGGTCATATGGGTGTTCATAGAAAAATTGTTTCATAAAATAATCATGTATCATATATAATTTCAAAACATCTGATAAAACGTTATTTTTTATAAAACAGTTGGACTGAGTTTGAGTTCAAACTTTCAATCAATGGTAATTTTAAAATACCATAAGTATGTTCTGAAAGACTATATTTTAAAATCAAAAATAAATAGGTTGTTCAAGGGTCTCATTCTTCATAACCTTTTTCAAAATCATAATATGCTTCAAAGTTTTATGAAAAGGTAAAATATTTGAAAATACCTTGATAATATTTAACATTCTTGAAAATATGTGAATATTGAGAAAATATGATTTTATTTAATAAAACCCATGATCCATGATGGTATCAAGGTATAGTGGAGGTGTTTGATATCTCAAACAATTTCTTGCAAGTAATTTTTATGTTAGAAAATTTTTCAGAATCATTTGGACATGACTTTGCAATAATTATTGCAAGAAAATCATCATGAAGAGATAGGAATTTCATTAGAGATCCTCCTCCTTCCATTTTAAACTAACTTTCCTTGATCTAAAAAAGTTATAAACAAGGATTTAACTTAAATAATAGACATAGAGACTAACTATATGTTTAACAAAAACTCTTAATCCCTAAAGTTATCTAAACCTTTCCTCTGATACCCACTACAAGGACTTGACCTTATTACATTACATAATCTTGAATTTAGATAATTAATAACTTCCTTCCACATTGATTATATTTTCCAGTTTATATATTTATAGAAAAGGGACATGACACATTCATAACATTACACATTAATATATGGTGGATACCATAAAACTGTACTCATTTCTTCCAAAATATATAATTTTTCAAATAAAACTTGATTTCATTGAAAATTATTCAAAAATTTAACTTGGATTACTTATTTTTATTACACATCCTTATAACCTATTAAAAGCATTTAAAAACTTGGTGTCACAACAAAAATCTCAGTAAGGGATATAAAAAGATGGAAAGAACACATTAGTCCATGAATATTTGTAACGTATGAAATCATTTTTAAAAGACATACTAATCACCCATATATACTTACTTTGTGAAAAATTATATTTACAAAAGATTTCCACAAAAAATAAGAGCATAAATAGAACCATAAAGGTATCTTGGGGAATTACTTAAATAATATTATAACCCTCCCGGCTACCTTATAATTTGTAACCCTCGCGGCTACCTTACTATTTGTGTAACCATCGTAGTTACACTTGGAGTAACCATACGGCCAACCTCAAACTTACACATAACCAATGAATTGGAAATATATATAGGTATAAACCTTAATTATAAAAAATTCCCAAGAACCATAACATTATTATACAACATAAATAATTACATAAAAAATTTTCTTTTGAATTTTGTAAAATAGAATTTTAAGAGGTTTTAAAAAGAAAAGTAACTTATAAAAATCATATAATTGAAGTGAGACTTAATAGATTGGATGTATTATGTAAATACATTGTAAATATAAATAATTCAATATAAAAAAAATTCATATCACACAAAATTTCAATACTGCATAAATAATGAAGTAGAATGTTAACCCAAAGAATGAAAATCGGCTTATAAATTCCATTACCTAGGGTTTGTCTTACATAAAACTTGTTTTAATACTCCTGTATAATTGTTAAAAGAGTTTTATTAATATCATAAAGAAACATATTCATGTTTATAATACCTTATATAATCATTTCATTACATCATTTCTCCCTTTAATTGTTAGTATTTTGTTCTTTCCATTGTTTTGGGTGTGTTCTTTACATGATTTCCATGGTCGGTTCACAACGGATATTCTTGTAGATTGGAAGTGAAACTCTAGAATTAGAATGTAGTAGTATTTAAATGCTTCCATAACCATAAATTACACCTTTTATCATTTTTAATTCTGGCGTGACAATGATTCCTTAGTTAAAACATTATTGATATTTGTTTAAGTCGTTTGGAAATTCTTTGATCATAAAGAACTCATTTAGTTTTAAAAATTAATCACATGTGTAAAAAATGATTCTAGAACCATATATATGATATAATAAAAAAATTATAATCTGGTTCAACCATAAAAATAGTTTCACGTCTACTCTTTAAGGAAGTAAAAGAAATTGAAATCACATCGTCCATGATGTCGGTAAATCGACACATCATGGACGGTGTTTTAATTTCTTGAATAAGTGGAAGTGGATAAGGAATATAATGGTGATTTTTTCATAAAAATGACGAATTATAGAATATAAAAGATACTGTATCATTCATTACTCTTGGATGAGTTTATATGAGGAAAGAATATGAAAATTAATGACTCAAAAAAAGTATATCTGAGAAATCCCTTACAAAAATTCGGCAGCCTAACGACTATGCAACAATGTTTTATAAAACATTAAAAAGAGAGGGTACAGGGTTCACCCATCCATAAATGAATCATAATATAGTATATAGATATAATAAAATTTAAATAATAACATGGTATTGAAACTTGAAAGTTATACCACATAAAAGAAAACTAGAATGGAAAAGAAAGAAGTTGAGAATTCTCTTACCTTGTAGAGTAACTCCCAAGACATGAAGGTTGGGACCTTGGAGGCTTGAGGAAACCTTGGGAGGAATACTAGGGAGGTAATGAGACAATATATTCATTGAGGAGTAATTTTTAATTAATGTAATGAAGTAATGGGTTAGTATTTATAGCAAAAGTGAGGGAATATTTTATTAATTTCCAAGGGACACCACATTAGTGGTATTTGCAAAACCATGGGCTTAACCATGATATTATCCACTTGGTACATCTCATATATTATTTTATTGTACACAAGTCTACCAGATTTATTATATCATTATTACATCATTAATTATTTCATTAAACACACCAAAACTCAAACAGTTTTTTTACTATTCACCAAAAAATCATCTATTTCAGAAAAATCCCAAAAATTCACCCAAGCCCTTTTTCGATGTCTATAATTCAAAAATGAAATAAATTTTTTGAAAATAATTTTATAAATATTATTAATTTAATTGTTAAATAATATCATAATTTATTCAAATATAATAATTTTAAATCTATAACTCATTTTTAACACCTTGAAAAATTAATCAACATCTCATTATCTTATAAAATTAATAAAATAAAATAATAATAAAATTTACTATTAATTAGGGTCATATTAATATTCATATTACTATTCACTAAAAAATCATGTTGGTTCTATTAGACTCCAAATAACTTACTGATTACAATTGTATATGACCATTTTTTGAAATTCAAAACATAGAAGCTATAAAATTATGTTTAGAGGATAGTCATGAATATCTACTTAAACAATGTTTCATGAATTTAAATTTATTTTTAGAAAACCTTGGGGTGTTATATTAAGGTTTCTCTTTATTTACACCACTCTGAAATGGTAAAGATATGCACTGAGTTAAGGTAGAGGAAGGATATGTAATGGCACCCACTGATTTCTATTAGTTTTGTAAAGGTAAGAAAGGGGTTGTGTAAAGGTAATTATATGTTTTAACATGTTGGGTAAGGTTAAGGGGAGGATATATAATGGTAACCAGGTTTTATGTAAGGATACCCCCAGGATTTTCCAGAATTTCATAATGGTAATAATATTTTTCTTAACAATATGTAAGGGTAACTTCAAACTTCTCACAGGTTGCATAAGGGTCACCACTATCATACTGCTATGTCATTTTCTATAATTCTTCATCACATGGATCATCATAGGTGTTGATATGAGATCTAGGAGCTACTAAAACATTCACATTATCCATGTTGTAGGCTATCCTAGTGTCGTGGAAGCCACTAGAATTTGAACTGAAGATTGAGACTATATTGTATGGTCTTCATGCACTGTGGAGGTTCTCAAATTAGAAGTAGTAAGATTTTTAAGTAAGAGGAAGTTGTGACCGTAAAGTATATGACTACTCCATGGCCATATAGAAGTAAACCCTAGGAGGAGGAGTTGTTCCATTGGGTTTCATGTTTATGTCATTAATTTTTTTGTAATAGAATATTAAACACTCGATATCCTATGGATATACCTGTAGGTACATGTCGAGATCCAAATCTAAAGTTAAAATAAAAAAAATTAACTAAAAACTAATATATAAAAGAAGTAAAATGAAGATATATAGGGATTAATCCCTCTATAAATTGGAGGTTGTTGCACCACTATGAATTATCTCTTAATCATGGGAGTAGGTTATAGTTTAGATTATTCTACTTTTTTTAGTTTTATTCCTTTTCTCATGTAACTTCAATTCATATTTTAATTCATGTGATTCATTATATTATTTATCTCTATCTCACTCCAAATCTTTCCACCTTGATATTTTACACACTCAATTATGAGTGAATGGCCCATGGATTGGATTTGTGGGAGGTATTTGGTGTTTTTGAATTCTATATTTCAATATTTTATACATTAATTATGTTTTTGGTGAATTGGATATAAGTGTATGAGTTTAGAAATCATCCACCATGTAATGACTCTCAAATTTATCATTATTCTTTAGTTTACAATATTTTTCTCCCTTCTATTAGAAAAAATCTTCATATGATAGAGTTGATTTTATCCAATGGATGAAATAGTGTATGATGGAGTTAGGTGCTAAAATGTTTCACACTCTCGATTGAGGTGTTTCATTAAACATGGTTATAGGATGAGGTGAAATATTGGTTTCAAATAATTCTACTATGCTTATAAATATTCACACTCAATAAATTAAAGGATATTAATACATGAATGATATTTTATAAATGAATTATTGAATAGGATAATAAATAATAAAGGAACCCAAGTAAACAACCCTAGAACCAATCATTTTATTTTCTAAATTCGTTCTATTTTTCATCTAAATATTAGGTTTAGGTTTTTCATTATCATATTTTCATTTAATTTAAGAAAGTATAAAAAAATATAATAAGGAAATAATAATTAGTGTGTGAATTAATATGAAGCTTATCAAGGGAGATGACCATAGTCTACCACTATGATGCACTAGGAAAATTTTAATTGGTTTTTTACTACCCTACAAAAGGAATTTCAAAAGTTAGTTCCATTTTTTGGGAGTCAAGTGATCGTTCATTTAATTTTTATTTTCAAATTTTATTAATAATTTTCATTGTATACTAAAATATATAGAAATATATATTTTACAAAATTTATTAAAATTATGATTATTATGCATGGGTAGATTACTCATATGTTCAAAAATAACAACAAGAATATGTTGATTATAATAGATCCTATGTGATATAACTTAGAGAAAACATATAAAATTGAAGATTTAGGTGAAAAGGGTAACTAAATATGTTCATGAATTACTATGGAATCCAAAACATAAACCAAATAATGAACCTAAGTCAGTAGTATAAGATATTTTCCCACTGATCTTTGATGTTAAATAACTTGAGGAGGTAAAGGAAGATATACTTGAAGATCCATTACACTTATCTTAAACATTGTTGTAGGAGATAGATGAAGAATATTTTCCTAATAAAGTATGTATGAGATATTAACAAGAATTGGATGAATTATACAATGAATATGAAGTAAAATATGGTCTCCCCATCCTTAATAAATAAGAAAATACAACATCTTTTTATCTTTATTTATCCTTTAAATAAGAAGAAACCACCCAAGTCCTACTACCACTCAACTCTAAGAGGTATTTTTTAATAAAGATGAGATTTAAGTTGAACTAATTTAGGGAAATGATATTTTCATAAACTCATTATCATGCTATTTTATAGAAATTAAATTGATTATAACCTCTTATTGTTCTAAATTTTCATATATATCCAATCTATCTTTTTCCAAGGCGTGTGAAGAACAAAAATATGTGATTGATGAGGAACATATGGAGCTCCCTAAACATGTTTAACATTTATTAGAGGGAGTACATGAAGAGATCATAGTGGATCTTCCTAAGGATACAGAGACACAAGATGTTTATATTAAAAGGTAAGAATATGATATCAATTCTTCATGCTCTAATTTTGTTTAGAAAAAAAAAATAACTTTACCTTGGATTATTCCATTAATGTGTCATATATTAAGTATGCACTGGATAGTGAATAAGAGTTTTCATGAGTAGAAACCATGAAGGAGGAGGACTTATACTTCATCCTACCCCAATCATACAAGTTGTATACCATTTTTATAGGGTGTATTTGTTGTAATTGATCTATAGGGTATTCAATAACATGGAATATGGAATGTAGGTTGGAAGGAAGAAGGGCTAGTGGTTCAATTCAAAGAAACTCCACCCTACATATGATCATAGATAACTGTCAGTACAACCCTTGTGGATGTAGTAGGAACCCATGGCCCACTTGGGGTATCAAACCAATACTTATCTTTCTTATTTTATTTCTATAATGTTAGATGTCAATTTCATTCTTAGGAATTTGTATTGGGAATATATTAGGATGCAGTCCAATCCCCCTCATTTTGTTTGATCTTTGAGGAAATGGTATTTATGTTATAATGAGTAATTATCTTATTTAGGTCCAGGATGATGATGAAATAAGGCATCCCCCAAAAATAGAAACAAATAAGGATGAGTACTATAGATTCATTGAAATGGGTGTTCATTCTTAAATTCATTATATTTTAACTCCCTATTTTTGAAAAAAAATGAGTTTTAAACAATAATTTGCAAGCCCACACTTAAAATCTTTGATTTACTTAACTTATATAGGAGACATTAGTTTCTTAAGAATCATATGATGTTATGTTTTAGATTTAAATGATAATGAGATTTAATTATTAAGATGGAAAATTTAATGATTAGATTGAAGCATATATTTTAATTTGATGAATCATAATTTGAGGAGTTTTTTTATTCATATAAATAAAATTTACTAACCATATTTCATGCTTTGAATTTATAAGAATCATGTAGATTGGTTTTTTATTATTATTCATTTCATTAGCGATTGTCTAATTTTATATGTTCTATTCCCAAAATTATTTTTAGGCCTAATACTTTCCATTGTATCTTGAGCATATTTCTTGAGTGAACATGGGTCATGACACTTTCTATAAATTATATTAGAACTTATCAAATCTTTGAGTGTGATAATTTACATTTAATATGATTGAGAAATTTATATTGATTTATCACTTATCGTTGATATCACATTTTATATTAATCCTATTTTAGACTATAAAAAATCATGAATGGCATTATTAGGAACGAGCCACATTATAATATATTTATATCTATTCCTACCCTGATTTATTTATATTTCATAATATTTTAATTTTGAAGTGTGGGGGTGAGGTAATTCATGGAATAAATTATGTATTACATTGTTAGTAATAAGTGTGGGGTAATATTTTGGGTATTTTTAAAGATTAATGATTCATACATTGAACTTATATTGTTTTCCCTTCATGAAAAAAGAAAAAAATGAGGAAAAAAGAATTAGTTGTGACTTGGGACAGTCAAAAATCACTATTACTATATTGATGATTTTTGAATATGGGGTTAGGTGGTGGATGTGATATTTTTTCCAAGCATAACTTCCAAAAAAAATAATAAAAAATTAGTTTAAAAGAAAAAAGTAAAATTAAAAAAGGTATAGAAAATTCAAGAAGGTGAAAGTATTTTATTATGCTTACAATGGTTATAACCTTACTTTGAGTTATAGGAAGTGGGAGTTGTCACTTTTTTAAGGAGATATTTTCATTACAATTTACTTTTGAAATAATGAATTATTATTTAGAGGTAAACCTCCTATTTGAGCCTAAATTGTTTGAACATAAATCTCTTCGAACCTTCAACCTTAGAGTCATCAAAACCTTGATTGTAAAATCCTCATGATTTTATGTTATTTTTGTCTTTAAAAAGTGTAGAATATCAATTTTTAAAGATTATGTAAAGAATCATGTACTCATGGTATGAGTATAACTCTACTTGAATCTGTATCATGAGAGATGAGAAGATAAAAATCCAATGTGAGTTAGATCATGATTTTTCATACTTAATAATTATAAATTGAGAAGCTTGAATGGAAGGAAGGATAAGTCCCATAATTTTTTCCAATGGGAGAAAGTAAAATACTTGGGATGATTGTTTCATTTAAAAATGTGAAGTTAAATTGATATTTTATGTGGAATGGGAAATTTAGTTTAACATTGATAAAAATAATTTTATTTCTTTGAAATTTAATTATTGGTAGTTTTTTTGTTTTTTTAATTTAATGTTGAGATTTAATGCCTAAGGAAAAGAATATTACAAGTGTGGGTGTATTTGATTCACAAATTTTCCATGAATTTTTTTTAAGATTTTTCTAATAAATTTTAATGTTTTTAATCATTTTCCCCATAAAATTAATTGATTTATTTATATATGGCTGATTTTCCATTGAAGAATTAATTTTCAAAAAGAGAGAGGAAAATGCATAATTTGAAAAAAAAATAGAAAGTTTTTGAATTTTTTAACCTTTAGCATGGACTAAGGGTTTCTTAAGGGTAAAATGATCTCTACCTTTATATCGGGGAATTTAAAGAGATATATAAAGGTAACCTCCAATTTTTCAAATCTATATAATGGTAGCTGAGGCACTTCATTCACCATGAAAAGGTTGAAACTATACTATGTAAAGGTACTTTAGTGCTATATAAGGGTGCCAACTATTTCCAACATTGCGTAATGGTAAGGATATACACTGTGTAAATGTACAGGAAGGATGCATAAGGGTTCCCACTTATTTATACTAGTTTCATAAAGGTAAGAAAGGGGTTGCACAAAGGTAATGCTCTATTTTAACACATTGTGTAAGGGTGATAGGAGGATACATAAAGGTAAAAAATGACTACATAAGGTTACCCTAGTATTTTCTATAGTAGTATAAAGGTTACAATATTTTTTTTAATGATACGGAAGGGTATTATTAAACTTATCACAAGTTTCATAAGGGTCACTTCTATCGAACTATTATGTTGTTTCCATCAATGATGAGCCACAAGGATCACTATGGAGGTTGAGAAGATATCTAGTATAAACTGAAACATTCACACTATCCAATCCATAGCCAACCTTGCATCATGGAATCCACTTAAGTTATAACCAAATATGGAGGTTGTGTTATAATGTTTTAATGCACTGTGGAGGTGATCAAATTAGCAATAGTGGGTTTTTAATGGAAGATGAATCTACGGTTGTGAAGGATATGGTCATTATGTAACCATGTAGAAGAAAACCCTAGTATTATGATCTACACTTCAGGGTTTCATTTCCACATTTTTTGGGTTTTCTATGCTAGAATATGAAACAGCTAATATCCTTGAGATATCAATGTAGATACATGTTGATATCCAAATCTAAAACTAATAGAATGAAACTTTTTATAATAAATAAGATACTAAAAAAGTCGAATGATGAGATATAGGGATTCCTCTCTCTATAAGAGAAGGTAAATTTTCCACTTTAAATAATATCTCTACTGGGGGAGCATGTTGTTGTTTAGATTGTTATGATTTGTTTTTAGTTTTCTTTCTTTTCACATATAAAAAAATTAAAATTTTAATTCAAGTGACTCATTCCATTCATTCTCTCTATCCTTATCTCTCTCACTCTTTCCATTGTAATATCTTACACACTTAATGATGAGTGAGTGAATCGAGGATTGGCCTTGGGAGAGGTATGTGGTGTTCCTTAATTATTCATTTAATCATTTATAATTTAATTTTTTTTATAGTGAATGGGATAGAAGTATATGAGTGAAGTGATTGTCCACCAATATATTACTCTCATATTCAACACCATTTTTTGGTTTATAATCTTTCCCTCCCTTATATTAGACAAAAATCTCTATATAATGGAGTTGAGTTTATCTAGTCGATAAGATGGATTCGGTTCCTGGAAGGTGCCACACTCTCCATTAACATTGATTATATAAGGAGGTGAAATTTGGGTGCCAACGAATTCTCCTAGGCCTATGAAATTTCACACTCAAAAAATTAAAGTATATTAATTCATGAATTATATTTCATAAATAAATTATTGATCGGATGATTTTCATGGGTCATAGTAAAACATAATTTCTATTTTACTCCAAATACTGCCTTATGGCTGATCAGGGTCATCACTCAAGGAGAAGGGTTTGGGGGTCTCATTAACCTAGATTTTAGGTATTTTTGTTGTTGTTTTTATTAATTTTTAAAACATGAAAAGATTTTTATTTTCTTTCTGGTTGAATATAAAAAACAAATCAAACAACCACTACCACAAAAATGACTTTATGTAGCATTATCCTTTAACAGTGCCGATAAAGGGTACTTTAAATAGCGCTAAAAAAAGAGTTGTTAAAAGTGACACTTTATCATCAATTTTTTTAACACTGATAAAGTTACCACCTTTATCAGCACTTTATTTTAATGATGTTAAAGGAACCCCCTTTATCATTTCTTTTTTTAGTAGTGTTGATAAAGGGGGGTTTTATTAGTGCTTTTTTTACAAACACTGATAAAGGGTATATTTCAAAATATATATATTTCATTAAAAATAATATATAAATATATAAATATATTTATACTAATATGAATATAATATATATTTTTTAAATATGTTTTAGGTAAGGCTAAATATGAATTTACACATAATATATAAGATAATTAGTGAAAATATAGTATAAAATAATTAAAAATATTTTTAAATTTAATAATTTGTTATTCAGTTTTAGTCATTTAGTAACAATTTGAATATAAAAAATAAATAAACTAATAAAAGAAAGAAAATAAGTTGAAAACATAACTCGAACTTCAAACAGCTATAACTTTTGATCTAGGTGTATGTTTGGGATCTACCACAAATCAAATAAAATCTTGCAATGAGCTCTACACTTTGTTGATAGAGGGAAACCCTTTGTCACATTTTTCAAGTCCAAAAAAGATCTAAAAGGCCTCCAAAACTGAATTTTTAGTCGGGGTACCTCAATTTTTAACATTTAATGGATTTTCAAGCTCGTTTAAGGGGTTTTTTCCCTTTTTCAATAGGGATTGAATTTTTTTCCCAGTCTTACATTCATATTGATATTATGGATTTTAAATTTATTATTTTTCATAATGTACTATTATTTATAATCAAATATATAAAAATATCTTCATATTTGTTATATATTCACTCATAAAAATTTAATTTTATAAATAAATAATTAAACATATTTACATAATATATATTTCTCAATGTATAAACATTATATAAATAAAAAATAATATCTATTTTATTTGAAATAAAAATGTTTTAATATTTATATACATATACAATTAATGTATATATAATGTTTATATATATATAAATATATTTGTACATGTGTGTTGACGAACATATATATATTTATCTATATATCCTAATATATGTAAATAAATATAAATATGTAATTATATTTCTATATGTACACATATATATAAATATATGTATGTATGTATGTTTTTATGTATAAACATACACACACATACACACACACACAAAACATATTTTATATATGTATTTAAATATATATATATATATATATATAGATAGATAGATAAAAAATGTAACGAAATATATATAAATATATAGATATGACATAAAATGGATAAAAAAACAATATGGTGGAGTGGAAAAGGAACTGGAGTATGAGGGGGAGGTCTCAGGTTCAAAACTAAGCAAAGGAAAGTGCACACACGGGTGGGTAAAGCAAGTTCATAGTGCTATTAAAGGTGGGAGGGGTTAACTAGCCTTGTTAAAGTAGAGGGGAGGCTATAAGAGTGTTGTTAAAAGAGGGGGTCAAGTACTGATAAAATAGAGGTAGCCTGACCCCCTAATTTTTAAAAGAAAAAAAATCAAAAAGAAATTATTTTTTCAATTTTATTAGTATTAAAAAAAGGACTGATAAAGGTCCCTTTTATCAGTAATTTTTTTTCACTAATAGAAGGGACCCCCTTTTAATATAACTTCTATTATCAGTACTTTTTTAGCACTATAAATTCACTTTTTGTGCACTTTTAAAGTTTATATCTACAGTAGTGAACAAACATAGGTTAGTAAGGGATGCATATTTTCATAGAAAAAATTATAGTGGGTTGGATCATCATTTACAATTATTATAAATCACCTAATTAAATGAGTAGGTTAAATATCATTTACCTTCTTAGCATCCATTATTTTCCTTTAGTATAAAACCTCGAATATGATCAAGGGGTCCCTAAACAGATTTAGAATCTTTAGTGTTTTCCATGATGAATGGAAAAGTACTCTCCTCAATTGAGTGAATGAAATTACTCACTCATTTGGTAAATATTGTGTTTCATTATCTCATTCAAATCGCATCACTCCACTTGTATAAATTGTGATCCAAATAGAGGGAGGCATTGAAGCGTAATGAATATAGGGGTGAAGTAAAGTTAATGGAATGCATAGTGATGATCACCTCTTCTGCACTCCACTTCCATTGTCTCACTAGAATAAAAAACATATTAATGAATTGAAACATATAAATTCACACACATCACTAGGATTCCCCTTGGATAACCCTCAATGGGTTAGTTCTCCATGATCACAGAGATTGAAACCAATATGACATCACATAGGAAAGAAACACAATTAAAATAGGGAGAAGATAATATCATGATGAATACACTAAGAGAATAATTGAAATTTTATTAAAAATTCATAGAAATAAAATAAAGAAATTAAAGATTAGATCGGAAGATACTGAGTACATTGAAAGTGGTATATTGGAGAATATTTATAGGCATCAATGTATCTCATCATTCCTTGCATTTAGTGTAAAGAATTTTGATATTCCAATCTCCATTAGATGGATGCCAATTGTGAGGGCCAATGGTCGATTTAGTTGGGAACCTATGCTTCCCATGATCACACATGTGTTCCTTCAAGACAATTCTTGTGATTTTTT
Organism: Viscum album; assembly: GCA_963277665.1. NCBI lineage: Eukaryota > Viridiplantae > Streptophyta > Magnoliopsida > Santalales > Viscaceae > Viscum > Viscum album. The sequence continues at coordinate 1,993,719,504 of OY728135.1, read as the reverse complement.
TTACTTCTTTATGGGTGCAGTAAAATAATGTTTGTTCAGTGTGAAATACTTGATGGATTTTCATATGGTGGTAGGTGTTTTGGGGCCACTATTAAAAAAACCAATCAATTTATTCAATAAATTATTTGTGTGTGTGTTTTTATATATATAGATATATGTGTGTGTGGGTGTGTATGTATATACTTATTATTATTATTACATATATATATTCTATTTAAATTTTATCATAATATATATACATATATATCACTCTCTCTCTTTTATTTATTATTTTTTTATTTTATTTTATTTTTTTATAATTTTATTTTATTCCTTTTTTCCATTCACTTTTCAAGCTAGGTCATGGGGGTTCTTCAGGGGCATTCTTTAGGCATGATCAGGTGGTGTGGTATGATTTCCTTATTAGAGTTGGTGCACTGGTTAGCTTCGGCTCGGAGAGAGTGTGGCATCAGTTTGGTGTGGTGGAATTTTTATTCTTCTATATTAGTGTGTGAGTCCTCCTACTCTAGTGAGTAAGAAAATAAGTGGAAGTTTCATGGATTCTTGGTTATAGTGTAATATTATATCATGAGATGGTGTTTCACTCTTGGTGGATCTCAGATCCAGCAGCGGCTCATGAAGGTGGAGTTTTAGATTCCTTATGCAGAAAAGATATTGCATTCAAGCTTTAAATAAGTAATGGTGGTGAGATTCTGTGCTTCGATAGGGTGGTGTTAACGAGTCTCTCATCATCTTTGGCATTAAGCTTCACCCTCGAGTCCTAACTTTCAGACTCAAGGCATAGGGTTGATTTTATATAGGTGTAGTCAGGTGAGTCTCTAGTGTAGTGGTGGATTTGGTTGTTGTGATGGCGGTATGATATTTGTGAAGGTGGATGTAAATGGTAGTAGGCTTGATACTATAGTCATCTTGGTGGTGAACATACTGACTATGAGGTCATTGTTAGTTCTTATTCATGGTAGTAAAAAGTGCAGATGCATAGTAGGTTCTCAACCTTTCACAAAATCATTGTCAATTGGAGGCAGAGGAACTCACACTCAGTGTACTGACCATGAGGAGGGAGTGTCATGGAAAGTATGGGTGGTTTCACTGTTAGTATTATTTCTTTTTTACCTAGTATTTGATTGAATTAGGGGTTAATTATTATGAAAAGCACATAAAAAATGTTCAAAATTCAATATTTCATCAATCCCCCACACTTGAACTATTTCACTTCTAGAAAATTTATCATTGAACTCATTTTATTCCAAAATATAAAAACAAATAAAGACATCCTAACTATATTTATATTTAATAGCCAAAATTAAAGGTAATCACATATTCCTCTAATGCGAAAACTATCATGCCTTACATTAGAATCAAATTATTATTTCACTTCAATCAAATCAAAGTCTCAGTTTACGAGTGGATAAAATGATATTTAAGTGGAATCAAAATTTTAACCAGAACCACTTCCATTTATCCCTATCCAATAAGTTTATTAATTAAAATTTTTATTTTCCACTAAATTGTTACAACTCAAATTAATTTGTTATAAGTAAGTTGTCCCCTTCATGGGATCAATATTCAACTCACCTAAATGAATTCATTTTTGACTCAGACACTTTATTCATTTTTTTTATATTTATTTATTTATGTATTTATTTTAATTATTCCTAGTCATGTAGGTGAAGTATCACTATGAAAAATAACATATTAAAATTTATAGAGGGATACTCACAATCACTATTTCATGGTCTTGGAGATCCATTATGGGTACTAATTGCCCATTTTAATCCAAGTTTAAAGGACCTATATCAATTTAATTTTTGTTGGATCCCTAAGGTTTTCTTTCTCACAGAGGTCAAGTTACCTTTGATCAAGTTATAAATTCATAGTGACCATAGGTTATAAAATTGATTCCATAATAATATCTCACTTACACTCGTTTTCTTAATTCTAAGACCAAACTTCCATATAAGGCAATGACCAATTTCACTAAAAAAATATTTAATTCATATAGTTTCGGAACAAATGAATTACTTCAATTCCAGAATAATATTTTCAAACTAGGTTGGGCAGTGATGAAGTTCAAGGGAGGTTGAAATGGTGAAATAGAAACTACACCAAAGAAATTTAACATATTCAAAAACAGAAAAACATTTTTTATTTTATTTTTTATATATGTGTTTTTTAATTTATTTATTTACACTTCAGGTTCTATAAAATAAAAATTATAATCCCACAAAACTATGTAAAAGTTCCTAAAATATAATTGACATTTTTTTTTGTTTTTATGGTTTTTTTAATATTTTTTTAAAGTAAAATATAAAAGGGTTTTTTTACAATATTTAAAATAGAATAGTTTTTTATTTAAAAATCCTAAGACATTAACTAAAAAAATTTAAAAATAATCATAAACATGTTTGAAATAATCTTCCCCAGGCTTGTTTGATGACACTTCTTGATAAAATTATAGCCAATAAGCATCAGAATTACAGTGTATGAACAATGAAAAAGGATAAATACAACATTGTGTTTATTTTTTCAGCAATCTCAAGGTAAGATTTCTTGTGGTAATTTGTGGAAAACCTTGAGCTAGTCTCCTATGATGTTATACACTTAGGGAAAATATATAAAAAACATAATTAAACATTATAATTGTTTTATTAATAACTAAGAAAAACAAAAAGAGCAGAGGATATTCTTAGGGTATCCCTCCTAAGAGGGTTTGTAATTAGACTATCCATTGGTGGATAGCCTTGGGACTATCATAAATCCATATAAAGTTGGGTTTTATATGATTAGAACCACCAAATTATTATTTTTTTCAAATATAATCATTTTTACTTCTTTGTGGTACCCTTGAATAGAGTTCTGCATGTCCACTCCCTCATTGGTGTGATATACTCCATAAGGTGGGGTGGCAGGATGATATATGTGGTCTCCTCGAGTTCTGGTAGTGTTTTTGTGGCATATTCTTCATCTAGTGGATGCTCCAATTGTGTTATCTAGTCATGTAAAAATAAGGGGGAGTCAATAAATAATTTGAATTGAAAATAATCATAACAAGGTAATTTTAAGTCAAAATACCACCTTCATATTGAGTGTTCACTTTTGTTTCTTAATGAGCTTCCATTGGTAATTCTTCCTCTTTTGTTGTTCCTCCCTCCAGTTGATGTTATTGGTGCTTCTAAGGTATAATTTTATTCCTTATAAGTATTATAACTTTTCCTTAAACACTTCATGGATGGCACTGTGTTCTTTTTCCAGGGTTGGTTTCATGTTTTTATCCTCAATATGATTAATATTCAATTTATTCCATATTTTTCATCCATTGATCAATATTCTTCTAGATAATATCTAAGTATATTTTCAAAGTATCCTTCATTCATGTCTTCTTAGGTACAATCATAATAAATTTTCAATTTCTCTAGTTTTTCTTTTACTATTTCCAGTTCTAACTTTTCTTTAAGGGGAGATGTTGCGGGTTCTTCATCCTCCGCATCCAAGGTTAGAAAAAATAATGTGGGTTCTAGAATATGAAAATTAGGGAGATAAAGTTATATAATAGATTTTGAAAAATAAAATGAGATTAAGGATTGATTAAATCACTCATATAACCCAAGTGGAAACTCTTGTTGCTCATGCAACACCATTGGAAGGTTATTTGAAATGGCCATAACTTGTGGTTCTTTAATTATGTCCACAAATTAGTATCTCTTACATCCGTCATATTCATCATCTAGGATTAGAATCAGTGGTAATGAGTCTATAAAATTTTAACTACGAATATTAAAATATAATTCAATTTTTATAAATTTAAAATAGAATGTATTTAGTTCAGTGGTGACTCCCTCATCAATTTCAACATGTAGATCATTATCAAGGTACACTACCTCTTTTAAAGTTTCATGTATGGATGGAGAAAGTAATAGAAATTCTATATTCTCTTAAAAAAATTTCTTATCCACTTCCTCTTCAATATCCAGGGTCTTCAAAAATTCTTCAAATTCTATATTTTCATTTACAACAGAAGGTAAATTTGAAGAAAATTGGATTCTAATAAAATCAAAGAATGAAAAGTTCAAGGGTTGTCTACCTCAAGTGTTTCAAAAATGTGTTTATTTTCCTGGTACACTATCTCTATGAAAATGTGTTCAAGGTTCAACAGTGGGAGATTCTCCGATTCTAAAAAATCTCCCCCCTTCTCTTAAATATCTTCTTCGAAAAATACCAGGGGCTCCAACTCTTCATCTTATTGTTTCTTCCATTATTCCACAAGATCTTGGAAGGTTGTGGATATTATAGTTGACATTATACTCAATTTCTTAATCATTTCACTATGTTCCTACAATAATTGGTTTTATTTCACTTGAAAATCATTTAGCTTAGAGGATTAGATTTGAATTTTATTCGGTGTAAGTTATTCTTAAATTTGATGGTTTGGGGGTATGTGTTATTGATGGTCATTGGGTTCATTCATGTAGTAGATTCCATTTTCCCACCCATTAGTGCATACCAAAAAAAATTATTATTATTTACATTGATGTTCCATTTCTTGGTATTCTTTTGGGAATGTAAACTGGGAATATGGGTGGAGATCCATTAAATAATAGTCTCATAGTGATTCTTATCCCAGTTTGAGAAAAAGAGTAAGTGGAGAACAAAAAACAAATAAAAACAAGAAAAAACATAAAACACTTAATTACAAATGTATTAAAGAAAGTGGGAACAAAAAACAAATAAAAACAAGAAAACACATAAAACACATAATTACAATTGTAATAAAGATAGTGGGAACTCAACTCTTACTCCCTAAAAATGGTGCTAAGTTGATCACATGGTTATCATGGGCCCTGGTCAAACAAAATTTCTATTTTACTTATAAATTTTCTTAAAGTATGATCAAGTTTTTATCTCAAGGATAATGTTTTGTGAGTCTCACTATCCTACCACTTATTTATTTATTTTTGTTTTTTTTTTCTTAATTTTTTAAAAATGAAATGATGTTTGTTTGATTTTTATTTGGTTGAATTTAAAAAAAATGACAAACACAGGTATTTGAGGGATAAAGATATTCTTAGGGTGAATTAAATTGGGTTAGATCATTTGTTTGTTCATGTGCATCTATGTATTTCTATTTTTTTATTACATATTATTTTATGTTTTTAAATATCCAAAACTCTTTTATTATTTTATGTGAAAAACTATTTTTTAAAACCTCTCGGTATTTTTATTATAACATTAGTTTCAATAATATGAATTCTACAATTATTATTTTATTTGAAAGATAAAAAATTAATATAAATTTAATTAAACTACAATGAAGTTTAATTTATTCTCTATCATGTTTGTATTTAATCCCAAACATGATTTATGTTTTTTCTCTCAAGTAATATTTTCAGTGTAAATTGATTTAAATTTTTCTTCTATTTTTTAATTATAACTTACACTATACTAATCAAATTATTTCAACTTATCCCATTTAAAATCCAACTCATTTATCTTAATTTAATTAGATTAACTGGAGGTCTGATTTTATTGTTCAAGGGACGCACCATTTATCATAAGTTCATACAAAGGATCTGAAATTTAGAATTTTTTAGAATTAAAAATATTTTTTGTTTCTTTAATATCTCATTCATTTCTAATCAAAATCATTCAGTGTTTGCTTAGTTATAAAAATAATAAGTTTTTGTTTATTTTATAAAACTACATAAAATTTTTAAAATGTCTTTTACATAGCTTAAAAAATTGTCGAATGTTAGTGTGTTATTTTTTTAGTTTTTATTTCATGTTTTCAGTGTATTTTGATCATATCTCTTTTAATGCTTATTCAAATTAAGTGTTTCTTGATTAGTTGGAAAGATCTAGAAATTTTATTTTTTTAAGTATTATGTAAATATTCCTAATTCAGTTGTTTAAATGGCTTAAAATTTTACCAAATTTTGTGTGTTCAACTTATACATGAAATGATGCACTATTCATCAATTAATTTATTTAAATCATTAATTAATTTTTTATTTCTAACGGTGAATAAATTTTTTTTATACGTAACAGTGAATTCATTTTTTATAAGTAATGATGAATTAATTTTTTATAATGATGAATTTTTTTTTTAATTTCTAATGGTGAATTTATTTTTTAATTATAATTGTGAATTAATTTTTTATTTCTAATAGTGAATCAATTTTTTATTTCAACAGTTATAGATTCCTATTGCCACAAGTTAAAATTTTATTGTTCTGAAAAATTTTCGGTACTCTATTTTTTATCAATTTTTATATTTTGATGAACTTCATACTTATATTAATTGTTTTAAGTATTTTATTGATTTCTAAAATTAATATATATTATAATAAAAGCAGAGTGAGTTAAATGTTTTTTTCTATTTTAAAAAAATGTATTAATTAACTCTTTATTCATGTGTGAACCTACAACATATTTCTGAAATATTTATGTTTTAATATTTTGAGTTAATTTATTTAACTTATTCTTTTCTAAATTATTATTTAATGAAATTGAATTTATTGAAACACATTTTATGGTATATACAGAAATATAATTAATTTTTAATTTTCATGTTGCATTAAATAAAAATTTATTTAATATTTGAATTTAAACATTCAAATTAACTTAAGATTTTTATGGGATTGCCTTTGAATTGTTATTATCATTTAATAAGTTATTTAAATAATTTTTAATTCGTCTTTAATTTTTAAATTCAAAACATTACTATTGCGATTATTGTGGAAGATAATTATTCTCTCTCCTAGATAATTGTCATTTGAATTGTTTTACCCATGGAATGTGTTTGTTAGTCTTTGCAGATATCTATTTAAAGGGGTTGTAGAGGATCCTTGAAAGGAATTGATCACACTGGTAAACATATTCGTCTCTCTATTTTTCCACAAGAAAAAAATATGAACTTGTCAAGTGTTGTACAAACTAAAGTGATATGAGATACTCTATTTTACATGCTAGATAGTCTCTCAAACTGAACATAATATTCTATGGCTACTAATTACTTGATAAGATGCCCACATTGTTCAAGAACTAGTACCTACACTTTCAATGTTTATCTTCTCTTTTTTCTATTTTCTAAGTCTGTAACAATATTTTTCATCTCTCACTCACACTTTGTTATTATGTTTATGATTTTACATTCAAAAACATTTCTTATTCTCTTCCTTAGGTTTTGACTCTCAGATTATAAAGTTAGGATCTGAGGTTTGTGACTCCCTTTATCTAAATTCAGTGTTGTAAGGGTTGTGAATCCATATACAAAAGTAATTTCCATGGTTATCCCTCAACTAGAAAAGGATTCTATAACAATTTATGAATCCACATTAAAAATTAGGCAGTGCACACATATCTCTTATTGAGTAAAGAGATATAAAACTGAACTAAGTCCACTTTGGACCGAAATCAGGTGGTGCACACATATCTATCTTTAACCTATCTAACCTAACATCATTAATTACAATTGTTTTAATTAAATCATTTAATTCAATTATTAAGTCTAATATCATTTACCTGATCACCCTCCACTGTTTTCTTTTAGTATTAAGCCTCAATTCTGCTCAAGGGATCTCTAAATAGATCAAGAATCTCATGTGTTTTTCATGGTGAATGGGAAAGTACACTCCTAAATCAATTGAATGAACTTACTCACTCATATGGTAGTAATCACGTGTCATTATCTCATTCAAATCGCATGACTCCACTAGTAGGAAGTATGATCCGAATCAAGGGAGACGTTAAAGGGTAACGAGTATAGGGGCACATCAGTGTCAATAGAATGTAGAGTGATGATCACATACTCTACACTACACTTCCACTATCACTCCAAAATCATAAATAAATATATTAAAAAATTGAAGCATAAAAAATCACATGCTTCACTGCGATTCTCCTTGTATCACCTATAATGGGTTAGTTCTCAATGATCATGGAGATCAAAATCACCATGACATCACAGAGGTAAGAAACACAAAGAAAAGAGGGAGAAGAGAATATCATGATGAACAAACAAAGTGAATAATAGAAATTGTACAAAAAATGTAGAAAACAAAAGAAAGAAATTAAAGAGTATATTTGTAGATACTGAATATATTCAAAGTGGTATAGAAGATAATATTTATAAGCATCAACATATCTCTTCTATCCATGCATTCAGTGCAGCGATTATCAATATTAAATTCTATATTGGATGGAAACCAATTGTTGGGATCAAGGGTTGATACAATTGGGAACCTTCACTTCCTATGATCGTGCATGTACACCTTTAAGGAAATTCTAGTGATGTCTTCTTCTTCTTTACAGGTGTAGTTGAAGAATGTTTGTTTAGTTGTAAATTCTTAAAGGATTTTACCATGGTGACATGTGTCTTGAGGTTATTGAAATTTCAAAAAAATCAATAAATCTCATCAAGAAATTATTATTATTTTTTTCTTTTTTCTTTTTTTATTTTTTTTCTTTTTTTCTTCCTTTTTTTCTTCTTTTTTCTGGTAGGATCATGGGGGGTCTTTAGTGGGGTTCTCCCATCACACTTGGGGGTGTGGTCTAATTTATTCATTGGAGGTGGCGCACCAATCGGCTTCAACTCGGAAAGGGGATGGCATTGATTCGGCATGGTGGACCTCCTCATCACCTCTAACAAGCATGGCAAGTAGTGGTGGGTTTATGGTTTCTCAATTATGGTGCGAGATTCAGTGCTTCAATAGGGTGGTGCTGATCAGTCTCTGGTTATCTTTGGCATCAATTTGTGCCCTCAGGTACTCAATTTTAGACTCACGACCCATGTTTTATTTTTCATAATGTGACCAGTTGTTTTTTCAATGTAGTATTTTTTCAATTAACGGTTAAAAAAATGGAATCATACTTTCAACCTCAAAAATTTTGATTCAAAAAATTAAAAATTAATTAAAATCACTCAAATTAATAAATTTCAAATTTGATTCTATAAAACATAATTTCTATAATTTTTTCACATTAAAAATCACAATTATGTTTTTTAAAAACAATTTAAATTAATGGATTTTCAATAATTTCACAAAAATGAATAAATCAATTAAATCTAAAACAAAATCCATTTGAGAAATTAATTATGCATTTAATTTGAACCATTATATTTCATTGTTTTAAAAATCAATTTATTTTACAATTTAAGGCTTTACAATTTAATTTCAAAAATAAATAAATCATTGAAGAAAAATATTTTGTCCCAATTAACCATTAAGTTCCAGAATCCAAAAAGGTAGAAAAAACTACTATTTTACCTGGGATTTGATTGAATTAAGAGGTTAATTGTTATGAAAATAAGAAAAAAAGTGTTGAAAATTCAACATTGCATCAATTATCACAAGGAATAATGAATAATGAAGGAAACTAAGTAACCATCCCTAAGATCAATAACTTTCTTTTCAAACTTCATTTTATTTTTCATCTGTGTATTACGTTTTGGTTTTTCATTCAAATCATTTCCTTTGATTTCAAAAAAATACACAAAAATATAATAATTGAATAAGAATTAGTTTGTGAATGACTATAAAGCCCTTTAAGTGAGATGACATTGCTCAGCCATTGTACTTCACTAAAAAAAATTATTATCTTTTTTACCTCCCTATGATTTTTAGGTCACTCGGCACTTTAGATGAATCCTAAATAGTGGGGAGACTACATGGGATTGGTGTCATTCTCCTGATGGTGTTGTATGCTTTATGAGGAGGTTGATTGTTTCTATGTCCTGGGTGTAGGGAGTGATGGATGGTAAAAACAATTCTAGTTGTTCCATTCCCCCTAGGGATTACATGAAATTTAATGATCTAATGCATTGGTATTCATGGATCTAGATGAAGAATGTAACACTCGATTGTGTATCTTTATACATTACCTATTTTAGAATTTAAGTCAAGTATTGAAATACTATAGGTTTATTGTAGTATCTTATCATTTCAGTGTGGATGTGGGATGAAATTTTTATGGGATTTTTTATTAGTTTACATTGGTCTCCTAGTGGGAGGATTGTGATGTGATTTATTATCTATATATTAAAACAAATTACCCAACTTTACTCCTATTTAAAATTCCACAAAGTTGGAGGAACTTGGAATTCATTGTGGCTAAAAGATAATGAGTCTTCATAGTGTAATTTTAGAAATTACTTTGGATTGAGACCCACTATTCACTTCTCAGTTTTTGAAGGTTCTTTAAGAAGTGATGGGTTCTCAGCTAAATTTGATCATGGCATATCATCCTTAAATGGGTGGTAAGACTAAGTGAGCCATCCATATCCTCAAATATATGCTCTGATCCCATGTTCTTGATTTCAATTAATCATGGTAGAAATATCTACCATTGATTGAGTTTTAATGTAACAATAGTTATCAATATTTGATCAAAATTAGTCCTTTTGAATCCTTTTATGGATAACTATGTTTATCTTCTATTTGTTGTTCAAAATTGGGTGACAATTCCTTATTGGGATCAAGAGTTGTCCAGGAGATTATGGAGATGGTTCAAGTGGTTTGGAAGATGTTGGCGATGGATCAAGGTCACCATAAATCCTATTATGGCCATATTCATTATCCAATGGATATTTTGGTTGGTGATTTGGTGTTTCTTAGGATATCTCCTCAACTTGGATATCATTATTTGGGTATTAAGGTTAAGTTGATGGTGCGTTATGTGGGGCCATTTAAGATAATGGTGTGTTTCAAGAAAGTGGAATACCATCTAGACATACCTTCTATGTTGATATGTATTCATGATGTATTTTATGTTTCCTAGATGAATAAAAATAACTCAAAACCATCTCATGTAGTTTGGTGAGAGGACTTGAAGTTATAACCTGACACCTCTGTTGTTGAGCAGTCTATTCATCTCATGGATTTCCAGAAAAAAATTGTTGCAAGGTAATTTTATTTTGTTGGTCTATGTTCTATGAAAGTGTGGTGTGGATATTCATGACACTTGGTAGTGTGATTCCTTGATGAAGAAGAAATGGTCTCACATGATCTATGATGAAGAGTACTAGGAAATTTTGGGGGGAATAAAGTGGCATGGTTGGGAGAATTATAAAACCCACATGTCATTTTCATGTGTGTAATTTATTTTTATTTTTTTCAATTTTTTAGTTTCTCATTCCATTTGGGTATTTTTGGAATTTTTTTGTGTTGTAGTTTTGGATTTGTAGTAAGACATGCCACAAATAGGGGCTCTATGGTGTCACAGATGGGTTTTTCCAGCGAGGAAGTTCCTCCTCGATTTTTCAAATTTTGGGTTGGGGAGATATTTTGCCATCATAGACATTATGTCATATGGTAAGTGTATGGGTGAGGCTATGTAATGGAACACTACATTACATTTTGGGGTATTTGGGGCTTGAGAACCATGACCCTTCCATTTGGGGAACCTCTATGTCATAGCCCAAAGGACCACACCGCAGGGTTTTTAAGAGGATGGGCACTACACCACAACATAGAAGGTAGTGTTGTGGAGGGTATTTTTATGGGATTTTACCCTTTACATTTTGGGTACCCCTTACACTATGGTTTGGCGACCACACTGTAGGTGTCCCAGAGAATTTGGCTCCACATCATGGTCACCATGACCATTCCAAAGAGAATATTACCAATATTTTAAAAAAAAATTGAAATGATGATTTTTTACCTATTGGATTCTTATACTCTTATCTTCTATTTTCTTCCCATTTTCACAATACAGGAGCTCCATACATGGCTCCCTTCTTCTTCCTTTCTTTGTTGTAGGTTCTTCCATGATTTAAATAGTTTCTTTCAATGTTATTCCCAACTTATCATGTATTCTTCCTCTTATCCTATTTTAACTCCATCTTCTTCTATTCCCATTGAGTATTGGAACCCTAGTAGGCCATGGGGGAAGAAACTAGGGTTATGGGTGGGTGTTTAATGAAATTTTATTGTTGTTTGGGATTATAAGGATCCCCTCCTTATCTTATTTTGTGGATTTAAGTGAAGGAGATAGGGTTACTCTAGTTTTCATGTAGGTTCCATTATATAATCTATATTTCATTTGGAATACCTAGATTTATTATATTTTCTTTGGTTTAAATGGATTAATTATGTTTGAAATGAGTTTTAAAGACTACCTTATATGTGTTTCTTATGATTGTTTTACTGTGTGGAGTAAAGTGGTTATTTAATGGGTTTTTTCCATAACACCAATTTTCATGGTTGTTTAGGTTTGTAAGGGTACCTCTATCTCATATCATGTGGTTTAAATTGAATGAGAGATGGTTACTCTGGTTTTGAGGTAGGTGTCTCTATATAACCCATAATTCCTTTAGCATACATATATTTAATAGTTTTCCTTTGGTCTAAATGGATTAATTATGTTTGAAATGAGTATATGAGGATGGCCTTATATGTTTTTCATGAAATTTATTAATTATGTGGATTAAAGTAATGATTTTATGGGTTTTTATTTAAAACCCAGTTTTGTGAATGCCAAGTGTTGGATAAAATGTGTTAAAGAGTATTTTGACTATGAATGGGTTTTTTAAAGAATGTTTTGAAAAAGGAAAAAATTTGGGTTCATATTCCTTTAGGGTATTAAAATAGGGTTATTGATTATGTGATTGGATAAATCATTTTTATTTATTCATTTGAGTTGTTCATATAGTCCATCACATAGGATACCTTCAGAGAAAAATGGATGGATACTTAATACCCAATGAGATTTTGAGAGCTCCCAATAACGTGTTTGGTTCATGTATGTCGACTATCATTCCTGGATACAGTTATAGTTACCTTTAGTCCTAAGGTTAGATCTTCATGTGTGGATGTTGTAATTTTTTATCCATGATATACTTTATTCTTGTATTTTATTTATTTGGATGTTATGATATTAATCATTTCACATTCACTCTATTTCATTTGTTTTTATCCATGTTCACATTTTAAAGGACTTTTCTCATTTTAATGAAAACAAAAATATTTTTGAAACATTTTACAAAACATGGTTCTTGTAATATAATGTATTTTTTAAAATAAATGGTTTCAAACTAAAACTAATTTTTTTTAATGTGAAAGATGTGATATAGATTCGTGGTAGTATCTTACTGGACTTTTCCTCACACCTTTCATATTCCTTTGATCATATACAGACTTGGTTTTTCATGATACAGGTAAAGGGTATGGGAACATTTTCATGGTGGAATTTCATGATGATCATTATGATTCCTAGCTTTCTATATGGTGGTGAATAAGGGTCACTAAAATATTATCTCATGTGGAGAATTATGGGGTCCTTCGATATCATTTTGGGATGGTGGATGTAATGACCTCATCATATTTGATTCTTTTTTATATTATTATGTATTTATATTTCCATTATCACTTTATTTTCTATTTATAAAGTGATTTTGGATGTTGGTTATTGTTTATATTGTATATGCTCTATTTTTTTCAATGGTTTGGAAACTATTTATTTGTGTGCATGGATGTCCAATGTATTTATAGGCCCTTCTAGATTTCTGGGTGGGATCTGTATGATGTTTATTTGGATTATATGGGTTGAATCAGTCATATTTGATTAGTTTCGATACCTTGGAACTAGTTTCCATACCATGTTGATTAGTAATGTTCCCCAAGACTTATAAAAGTCGAGGTCTAGTGATGAGTCAGGTTAAACCAAGCTAATTAATTACAATGATTATGTGTAAAGTTGTGTAAGGGTATTAAATAAAAAAATATTAAATAAAGAATATCACATAGGATAGAGTCAAAATATAAAAGGTTTTATAAGGATTCAATCGATCATATAATTGAAAAACTTAATTTTTACAAAACTAAACCATTAATAAAAAGAAATATTACACATGTTTTACATGCTACCAATGAGATTAGAAAAATTAAATAAGAATTTTTAAAATGTTAAAATAATTTAGTGTGCATGTGACATGATATAGTGATGGATAAGTACTCTCCTAGTTATATTATCTCTCTATGTTCCTCTAGGGATTCATGTTGAATCCCCGCATTGGTGAGGGATTTCCCTCTAATCTCCTAGCCTTTTTTATTTCCCCGTTATTCCTTATCGCATCTTATTTTTTATTCCATAATGGTTGTTTCTTAGTACCCACTTTTATCATTTTTTGTCCATATCTTTTGTTCATAGGTCACTATAAAGGTTCTTTTCTACCTCCATCCTCTGATCTTACTATCTGAACTATTATAATCTACCACATCTTAGTTGTCACTATGATATTTCTCAGTAATTTAGGATTGTTAGGTTTCTATTGTTTTTAGATATCTCGATATATTCCAGTTTTTTTTTGGTTTTCTTATATCATAATTAAAGTTGGTGATCACCCCACTGTGCTCTTTCTACTAGACCCTTCAGTCAAACCCCATCCTTGGTCTGAGGAAATAGTTCTTATGATGGTTTTTATCTTTTTTGGTGGGGTGTCTCTATAGATAACTATGTGAATGTGTTTCCTTGTCTTAATTAATTCTTATTCTCCCTAGTATGTCTTGTTTCCTCTATGTTCCTTCATTGGTGGATACCACTAATGTTGGGTTCCTATCTTGAGGGTGAATTAGGCCAGTTCTATATAGTGAAAGAAGTATTTATTTGTCATGGTGAAGGATTATAAAGGAGATAATGTTATGTATGGAGGTGTTGGGATAAGGGTGTGTTGATATTGCTCTATAATACAATGGTATTCCTTGAGAAATTTTCTCCTTGACTTAGGATTTCCTAGAGATTATGGAATTTCTTTCTTTTATTGTGTTGGTGTTCATGATGGTCGGGAGATATTAGATTATGGTGTTTTATCCTCAATGATGATAACTTTTGGTTTTTGGTTTGATGTTATACAAGTGATGGTATTTCATATTATAGTTATGGTGGTGGTGTTTTGGTGGTTCTAAAGGTTATTCACATCGATGATCATATCCCAATAGTGTGTCCATGATTTTATTCTAGTGCATATATACTTGGTCATAGTAGTTTCTACAATGAAAAATATGATGATTATGAAAATAGAAAGCATTCATCAAGAAATGTGGCCTCAATTTTCACATGGGAATGTGGCTCAAGACATGTCTGGGCCATCCTTGGGCTCCATATTTTCTGCAGCTTCTTATTTTTTGAAATTTGAATTAGGTTTGGATTTGTTTTATTTCAATTTAGTTTCGTATTTTTATGGCTAGTTTTTTAGTCTCTTGTTGTATGTATAGGGTACCCACTTAAGCCACCATAAAAGTGGTTTATTAAAAAATATAAAAAATGGATTTAGCATGTTCCATAATCTATTTTTTTCTTTTTTAGTTTTTTTAGTTTTTTTAAAATAAATAGAAAACACAAAAATAAAAATCCTAAATAATCTACCCAAATTTTTTCCTCCTCCCACGTACTTAATATATTACACTTTTCTAAATTTGACCCTAATAAATGGATATAATCACTTGAAATTTATAATTTAAATTAGGAAAAATAAGATAATATTTAGTGGGTAAGGGATAGCCTAATGTGATCAAGTGGTAATGGGGTCATGTAGTGTGATAACATCAACTACATATGTGGGTAATCCCTTAAATTATTATTTTAAAAACATATTATTGATATGAAATATCCTACATGTGGCCTCTTGTGTGATCTCTATTGAACCAAAATAAAAAAAAAATGAGATTCAATATAAGGGCATAACCATCTAGAATAAAACTTACTATACATAAACTTAAGTCATGAAATTTATAAAAGTACTTATCACCCATGTGATACTCCCTTTGTTAAATCATCCTATCATGATCTAATTTTAATCATTATTTATAGAGCCTTTAATTCCCATATGATGATAATTTTATCTCTTAAAGCTTATAAAGTTTCAGCCTATTATGATCTCCTTATTCGGATACATCCATGTTTTATTTATTTATTTTTCAATATGAACAATGATCAATCACCATGGAAGGATAAAATTATTTCCCAAAAATAATTTGGTAGTAGTACTGTAATATCCCAAGAAAATAAAGAATATAAAATTTTCATATTTTTTAATATTTTTTAATTAAATATTAATTCTAAATGGTATTTTATATTCAAGGGCATACTTGACACGCAACAGTGGGTTTCTCCGAAGTCTTATGTTGCACACAATGTTGAGTTATACTGAAAAATAATAATATATTATTATTTTAAATGGAAGTTAATGCTTAGACATTTTATTAGAAGGAATGAATAGAAATAACTAAAATATGATTATACATGTTTGTTAAATGTTTTTACATTTATCAAACAAAAGTTATAGGCTTAAAATGTGAATGAATCTAATTTTAAGAATAATTTACTTTAAAAGGTTGATTTATCATCTTTTGATGGAGAACCCTCTCTAAATCTAGTTTTTGTCACTTTTATATGTTTTATTTGACAAAATAAAATTATTATTTAGAATTGAGACATCAAAATTCACTTTGGGTAAAATTTTGGTATTTTTCTGATAAAATTCATTTTTTGATGAATAGTAAATAATACTGTATTTTAATTCAAAACTGCCTTTTAATCTAATTTATTTATATGGTTAGATTATCTTTATAATTGGTTTTAAAGATTAATTAGATTATTTTTTTACCATTTAATCCATTTTTTTTAATTTTAAGTAATTTCACTTTGAAATTGGATATAAATAAGTGTCAATCTTTCAATAGTTATTATTTCTTAAAAACGTGCTTTTCGTTTTGATAGCAGGAATTAATTTTAAATTAATTTATGTCACTTATCTATTTTGAATTTGTAAAAATAGATTCCATATTTGGAATCAATAGGTATAAATTGTGTAAATAGGTAACTTTTATTTCTAGACAATATGAATATTTACTTCAGTAAAAAAATTATTTACCATGGTTAAAGGGTAAATCTGGTAAATAAGAGTAACAAAATATTATTATAATAATATAAAATTACCCTAACATGTGTCCTAATAATATTGGTTAATACCTGTCTAACATGGGAATCCTTGGGTTGATTTTGGGACCCCATGGAGCCACGTAAGAGTGATATGACACTTTATATTAATTTATTTAAAGTAAAGACAAAAATGACATAAACATATATCTTTTAGTAAATTAATTTTTACATGAATTTATATAAGTTATATTTTCAACTATAAAAATTATATGTAAATATAAAAATATTTCCTACATAATAGTATTTTTTTATAATTTTTAGACATCAATTAAATTATATTATTTATGACACAATAATGATGCAGTGTTTACCTCATTAATAAATGATTTAAATAAATTAGATTATAAAGATTAAAATAATATCCAAAACCTGTCCAATTATTATTGGATGATTTTATTTCAACCATGATTCATCTTATCTTCTACTTTAATGAGTTTTGGATCTTTAGAAACTGAAAATCATTATATAATAAAATAATATTTTCACACTTTCCTAAAGAGCTCCACCCCCCCCCCCACCCCACCCTTATAAAAGGACGCCACTTCTAACCCAATCCTCACACCTCTCAAGACCCTTGGATCATCTAAACCCTACTCAAATAATCTCTCAAGATCCCTATATTCTATCTAGAATCCTTACCTTAGGCATAAGTCACTTCAAGTAAACCTTTTGGTTCAATCTAAAGGGAGATACCCGATTTAAAGTTAACGTCTTCTCTTAAGTCCTTTTGTTTTATTTTACTTCTCCAACCCCCTAAACACTTTTTATTTATTTATTTTATAAAAAAAAGTATCCAAAATATACTATGTTGTTTTTATGATATTGATTCAAACTACACTTACACACACCTCCATCTAATGGGTAAAGAACATGTTGTTTCTGTGGACGGTGAACTACTACCTCACGAAACGATGATTGTTCAAATATATCCTACCTACTCTCATGGTGGTCATTATGATGGAACTGTATTTATATATTATATATATAATATGTTTATGTTTTATTTATTATTCTGTATTTTTTCATTTATAGCATACCTTTATGGTTTCCATTATGGGTAAACGTGATAATTTCATTTGAGGAATTGCGGATTACCACCCCCTCAAAGTGATATGACTCATTCATACCATATGTGGGATGTATAAAAGATGGAGTTAATGAAATTATATATTATATTATACTTTAATTATAATATAACTATGTATCATTAATTTTTCATTCAATTAAAATACTAAATAGAAATGAAAGTAGCGTTCATGAGTACGTACGGCTTACCATCTTTATGAACGGTGCATTTTATTTCTTACCTATAAATGTTATGTAATATTTTAAATACATATATATAATGGATATATATGATATATATGATATATAAATCATAAATATAATTCTTTAGATAATGGACTCTTGACCACATGGACAACTTGTAATTATAAGGTGTTCATTTTTTACTCAAGTACCAAATATCAACAAAACGACTGTTATTAACTTAAATGATTACATAATGTTTATAACATGGTAATAAGTGATATAAAAGGAATAATAAACTTGAAAAAGGTTCTTAACTAAGTATAAATTAACATAAATTTATTATTCAGGAATAACAAGGAACAAACAAGTCAAGTCGGACACGAGGTAAGGGGTTTCTTATCTCACTTTTAATTCCATGAGATTTCCAATGTTCGCCACTAATTTATTTCATGTGGTGTATTGTGTACTGCCATTTGATATATATTATGATGATTATGTTTATATTCATTTTATTTTATGAATTATTTTTTGGTTGTTAACTTTTGGTCATACGAATCGATTGATTACAACGTGGTAAGGGATTTTCATCTCACTTTTTATTCCCGTGAGATTCATTCTATATTTTCCATTATTTCCTTTTGTGTGGAATATGTACTGCCCAATATTTTATTCATTGTTTAATATACTTCAATTTATTGGTATTTACATCTTCATTATATGATCCTTCTTTCATGGGTTGTATGTTTCGTAAGTTACCAAATCGGTAAGGGTACCTTTTAATCCAATTTCCATTCCTTGGGTTAATCTTCTAATTCTTAATTATGTCATGATATGATTATGTGTGGAATCACTATTTATTTATTTATGTTTTAATTTCAAATCCCCTTTTTGTGGATATACTTTTGATACACATAATTACTCCATTTATAAATTCTCAATTCATCGATATGAACTTGATAAGAGTAATTTTAACTCAATTTCCTTTCACTGAGTTAAACATCCAAGTCATTGGTTTTGTCTTAAAAAGAAAATTTTTGAATGTCCTATGATTTATTTACACTGAATATCCATAAATATTGAGTGTATTTATATTTTTCACACATTATTTTTTAATTGATTTATTCTTAATCTAAGGATACTATTTTTATAAGGGATTTCATCTCAAATTACATTCCATTGATACTTCATTGTTGTTATGAACCAATTCACTCTTATATGGTGTATATACTATCCTTTAGCATATTATATCATGAATCTCTTTATTCTCATGATATTATAAAGTTCTGATTAAATTTTATTCCTCAATTATTTTTATTCAAGTGTCTCTCATTTTGTTAAAAACTCTTTAACTAAAATATCATTTTAAATGTTTTAAAGATTTATTCTTCTAAATATTTATTATTAATGCCCATGTTTTCAAAATGGTTTTTAGGATTTATTTATATAGACATTAATCTTTTCAAATGATAATTCATTTAAAAGCTTCAAAGTGGTATGGGACACTTTGATTCAAAAATCTCTTAATTAAATGTATTAAATGGTTTTGAAAATGGCTTGATAAAGTATTTTTTATTTCAATATCTTGATTTGATATATTGTGATAGGAATGTGGAAATGTATCTTTCCTTTATGCTTGTGCTATGTGTTATGATTATGTTATGTTTATTGGGAATTATTTACGTATATGGGTGGTTCCATGATAAACCTAGGGTAGGCGAGCACGAGATAGCTCTCCAATGCATTAGGTAATGTGACGGAGGTAAACTTTAATGTTTCTCCTAATAGATTTAGGGAATACATTGTGATGGGTATTCCAAATGTGACTCCCTATGTAGTTATGATAGCTAAAATGTAAGTATTCTATGAATTCCATAAGTTACCTTTATGATTTATGATTTCTGTGTGCTATTCATAAATCTTATGATTTCATAAGGTATGGTATGATTGAAAAGTATGGTTTCATTGATTTGTATTTATTGATGGGATAATGTGTTTTTTTCCTTATTTTATAACCCTTACTGAGCTTTTTATGCTCATCCTAAATTTTTAAATGATTTCCACGGGACTTAAAGATGAATAGGGTCAAGGATGGGATTGAGGAAAAGTCATGTTGTCTAAAACATGGAACTAGACATTTTTCTTTTTAAGAGTTTTTATTTTATGAAAAATGGATACTAAGTAGTAGTTTCTACATGTAATATTCAAGTTGTTATGTAATAGTTATGGCCCAATTCTCTAAAACTCTAAACTTGAAAAGATCCCCAATGGGAATTCTTGACATAATTCAAGATTATGTAATGTTTAATGCTAGGTCCTTATAAGTACATATTGATGGGAGTTTTGAATTTCAACATATAGGTTTAAAGTGTGACATCGAAGTTCTTACTCTAATATTTTTATTCAACTACATATTTTTGTCCAGTATTAGTTTTAAATCCCAATTATAAACTTTGACCTGAAAATATTTTTAAGGGTGTCAAGTAGTTTATGTTTTATGTGTCACCCCATAATTTCATAGAAATTAAATCAAATTATAATTGCAAAATTGTGACCCTTGATCACGGTTTATCATCTTTTCTACTCTAAACCTATCAAAAATATAAACCCTAAAAAAATACACTACAACATGAGAATATTCAATCATAGTGACCTTTTCCTCTACCCATTTTCTAAGATAAATAATAATAATAATGTATATATAAAAAATGAGATAGTAAATGGACCCATAAAATCACTGCCACATGCATCAAAAACTCAATGAATAGTATAGGATATTAAGGCATCTCATATCTCCTAGAAATATTTCCAGTGTGTTTTCAGTGAGAATGGGACTTAAAATAACATGTGTATCATAGAATAAACTAAGAAAATATAATCCAAAGTATAATAATTTCTTAGTGATCCTTTTGGGTACAAAGTGCACACTACAAGAAATTGTGCGGTATAAATGAAAACAGGCTCAAACTCAGGATCAAGAAGATATATCCTAATGACTTGGTTAGTATTAATGTGCAAGTGATACAGATCATCTCAAATATAATACCTATACTCACTCTTCAATTTTTCCACTTGGTGTTTCTTTAGGTTGTTGGTAATTTCATAGGCAACCAAGTAATTATATAAATTACTATACCAAGGATGTGTACTTGAGAGGTTATAAAGATGATCACTGAGAAAAGTATCTTCAAGTGGTACCTGGTTTGGGATATCATTATATAAGGTGTGTGTGATATTTACTATTTATTCAACCACTATTTATATAACCCCTTATTATCTTTTTATCTCAATTTCAAACTCTAAAAGTAAAATGTCCATTGAATTAGCCATGTATTTTCATCTATCTTATTCAAATGGTACCTCAAAGAAACTTAGTTATAGAAAAAACTAATTTATAACCAAATATATAATAAAAAATATCTAAAGTAAATATTACAACAATAAACTCTTTGTTTATTATTGTTTAACTTTATTTGGTTGAATCTAACTCTTTGGGATGTCATTCCACTCCATGAGATTAAAATTATCCATACACGATGTTTGAAGTGTCACAGATAATCTCAAATGGGAGATTCCATTATAAGGGGTGATATGATTAGTGGATTGGTGTGTATTTTTTCATCTCATCAAAATAAACCTTATAAGAAAAATCAAATACAAAATTATAATCTTTTTGAATCATTCTAGACGAAAGGTAGAGTGATGTGACTGAAATCTATGATAAAGAATCATTAAAATCATGTCTATCCTAAGAAAGATATAACATCACACACACATATAAGATATTGAAATGATGATATAATTTATAACATATATCTATATATCTATATACTCTATTTTAACACAATATTCACTTGAAAAATTCTCTTCACTGCATGAAATAAAATTTATAAAAGTTCAAAAGTATATTTTTCTCAATGAAATGATATAACAGTTTACCCAAACTTGAGATACACTCATTAAATGAGGAAACATACATCATAAAATAATTCATTAATACCTCAATTCAAGTATCAATATAATTAGAAAAAAAATCTAGTGATGCATCTCTATAAGACACCTAGATCATTACACAATCTAAATGAAATCCTTTGATAAGTGAATGTTTCGAATGGGCATGTGAATTCCATCCTCTTCTAGTTATCTAGAGAAAGATAAACCTAAAATTACAAGATAATATATCCAATAGATAATATCATTCCCTAACTACAAGTATATCAATATTTTAGTCAGTTAATAGGAGTGGGAAATGATCTTTTTGTGTGGATTTATTTAATTTCCAAAAATCAATACACACTCACCAACTATTTTTCACCCTCATTGGCATAACCCCTCCTCCCTAATTTTAAACAATAGTGACAGTATATGTATTAGGTTTAACCTTAATAAATTTTACCCAATAATAATTAGTGATAGAGTAAATGATACTAATATCAATAAACTTTTTTTCTTTTTTTTAAATAACTTCCCAAAAGTGGGATTAAGTTGCCTTTGTGATTTCCTTATTGGTTTATCCTCACTGTCTAAAATAATCTTGTTCATATAAATTAATGGGTTAATATCCAATAAATCATCTAAGGTTTACCTAATTACCCTTATTTTATACATAAAAATATTTAAAAGTTTTGCATCTTATTCATGAGGGATATTGTTATCAATTATAACAAGTAATTTCCCAACAATAAATAAGTATGATTATTTAATATTTACTAGAAAGGGATTGAGTTCCAATGTGGGTAGGTGTTTTATATATGAAAATATCAAAATAACTAAAATATTTAAATAATATAAATAAATATCAAAATAAAAAACATCAAAATCATGGAATTATTTATTAAATCCATCAATATACTCTAAAAACACATTATATTAAGAAAGCACATTCTTAAAATCGGAATATGAATCCACATAAATATTAGAACCAATATTGGATTTATCATGAAAAATAGGAATGGAAATACTCTTAGACATCAAAACAAACCCAATTCTTATAATCTCCCTAATCAAGGAATAGTAAAAATTAGAGGAGTTTTTACAAGATGTGTAAAAATATAAGTAAAAAAATATTAATGTTCTTATCAGAGGTACAACATAGAGTCTAAAATCTTAAATCATCAAATTTTATCACTGGAATCTATTAAAATGATACCCTTATATAAATTTATGATTATTTTTGTGGTTTTGAGTAAGGTTATACATAAAATTATGGGAGAATGAGAATTTAATTAATCATCCTCCATGTTAAAATCATAAAAGTTTTTGTAGAAAATAATGTCTCTAACCTGAACACAAAAAAATATCAAGGAATCCCACTAGATATTTCATAGCCCTATTTCATAATTATAACACCACCCTTTTCACACTAATCTATAATTAAGATAAAATAAAGTGAGGTTTCAAATTAATAGAAGTAACAAAATCAAACAACGCATTAAATAAATGTAACTCCCCTATGGTTAATGATATAGTGAATGCATCATGGTCCTTGAATTTATAGACATCACCAAGGTGGGTGTGTTGAGTACTGACACATCCCTCCAAAATTTTATTTTCCCTTTTTACTATTATTTTCACATATAATACTTTTAATAATTTTTAATGAATTTTAATATTTTTAATTGACTCGTGTATAGGGATATAGATCTCAACACACTTGAATGTGTCCAAAAACTATTTTTTCATCTCCTATTCACCCATGTTATTTATTTGTAAATATTTATTTATAAATAGATTATTTTTATGAGGTTTCTTATAAATATTATGTTTACCCGTGTCATTTTATTTTTCCTACTCATAGATTAGGCATGAATAGGGCATCTCTATTGATGGGGTGAAGCTCGGTGGACAAGGAGGAGTAGATGTGTCAATTGTTTTCTTTCAAATCCCAAATGTGATGAAACTATAATTCCCTTTGGTATTTGGATTGGGTAAAGAGGGGAGATGATTTTACCCAATCCTTACATAAATAAATATTACATCATTTTATATGAATATTAAATACACTTTAAAATAATACATTCCCTAGAACCATCAAGGTTTAGTGTCTTTAGAGACTAGACACATAATAAAATTATTTTATGAAAGATATTCAGAATATCCAATAAATATTATTTTAATACAATTCCCTTCAAGACTCATATTATTTAATACCTTTCATCATAAACTAGGGAAATGGAAACATAAGAAGAGGTGAGATTAAATTATTAGTATGGGTAAACATGTGAGATATCAATTCAAAGATCATAAGTGAACATAATATGATCATAAGTGTATGAGAAAATAATCATGGTACATAAAATTAATACCCAAAGATATAAATCTAAAATCATGATTCATGGCATAAATCATTTCCCTAAAAAAATACACAAGTCATAATAGTTCAAAACATCAAAGAATCATAATCTATGAGAGTATATCTTAGGCATTAAAGAATGGAATAATAATATGGTATGAAAAATATCATAAAAATAATATGTAAAGGATACCCACCAAGATATTCATTGAATTGTATGTAAAGTATACCCACCAAGACATTCATCACATGGTTGTCTTGGTCTAACCACATATGTACCTACTTGGTCTTGGGATAAATACATGTATACCATCTTAGTCTTGGGATAAATACTCATATACCCTCTTGGGATTGAATTAACCACCCATGTAAACTTTTATCTCATAGGATAGAAAAAATTACCAAATTAATTGGAGGTATATAACATACCCACTCATAATATAATAATGAACCAGTCATATATATTCTATAAGAACATAAGAAAATTCATTTCTTCTTTATAGCTTAATTAAAACATGAAAAAGAAACTTGTCTCATGAAAACTTAATTAAAACATCATCATCATAAACCATACATTTAAAGGAAGTATATGGTATTATAAAATCATATCACCAGTTAAACATAAAAATCCTTAAATGATTTTGTCATGGATGAAAAATATTTTTTATGAAATCATTAAAAGTATGCTTTGAAAAATGAGAGAAAACGTCATTTTATTTTGGTATCTTTTAAAACTAAAAATTTCAAGAATAATGGAAATAGACATTTATTTGAAAAAACATGGGAACTTGTAAATGAATATTTATTATGGATAAAGTAAATGGCATTATTAAAATGCATTCATTTTTTATACCTTAAAAGAGAACATTATTTTCACACTTTAATAAAAAGCGAGTCATATGAAAATCCATTGAAAAGATTAATTTTAATCATATTTAAAGAAATTAAAATGTAGTGAAAATTACCTTTTAAAATAATTTATTTATAGGTAAAAACTTCCATAAAATAATTTGAATAACATGGATATGGAAAAAATATTCTCAACCCAAATAAGAGAAATAAGGTTGGCTTTTAATAAAAAATCATTTTAAGAATTTAAAGTACCAAAGATGAGAAAATGGTACTAATATTTTAAAACCATAGAAATAAATATATAATAATAAAATATATTTGTTTTAATATATAAAGAACATATAATTTCTTACATTGGAAATTTAAATATGAATAATACTGGTAAAAATGAGATTGTAACATAAACCCATACCACAAGTCTTCAATTTCTCCATACATTATCTTAACCTATTTTATAATAAAGTTATATTTATTATTCATATATAAATAAAACATATTCATACTTATATTATAATATATCATTTCATTATAATTTTTAGTTACCCATTTATTAACAATTCTTCATTAAAATCAACATTTTGGTGTTAATTGTTCAGTTTCCCATGAATGTTTCAATTTGATGGTTCTAATAATTGCACCTTGATAATGGTTTCAACATATATATAATATTAATCATTTCATAAGAATCATATTTATTCATAATATAAACTTTTATAACCATTTATATAAAGTGGTGATAAAAAAGTGAATTATATCACCTCATTGAGATGTTGGAATGCATGTACGCACAAGTGATGTTTTCATTTTCCAACGAATGAAAAGAAAGAAAGTTAAATAATAATTAATATTTAAAAATAATAATAATACCATAAATATAATATATATTTGTTAAATATATCTTTATCACCATCCATGTTAAGAAAAAATAAAAAATAAATCACATCGTTTCGTAGATGTGGTAGTCCACTCATACACACAAGTGACGTTATCATTTTCCAACGGATGGGATGGTAAAAAGGTAGATAATATTTTATTTTTAGATAATAATAATTATTTTTTAAAAATCATATAAATACATTAAATTAATCTATATAAACTTCCATGTGATACATTTATGAAAAATAAAATACATCGCTTTATGGATATGACAATATGTACACACACATGAGCAACAGTTTCATTTTACATTAGATGTAAAGAAGATATAAAATGGTTATAAAATTAGAATAAAAATATTTAATATTATTAAATATAATTATTTAATCATGTTAATATGGTTATATAAAATTTGAAGGAAGTTAAGGAAGAAAGAAACTTGAAATATATTGGTAAAGACAATTAACTCTTCCTTAAGTATCTTCCTCTAGATTACACCTTAATACTACTTTGGATGGTTTTTTATGAGAAACATACCTCTAGTACATGGGGAGTAAATTTTTGAATGGTTTTGGTTGGGTATTTTATGAAATAGAGTTCTCAAGTGGTGTGGATAAGTGATAATATGATGTTCCCTGAGGTGGGTGGAAAACTTGTAAATACTTGAAACTTTATTATATAAAATATTTCTTACTCAAGTATAGTACATATGAATTGATATATTTCTAAGATAATAATTTTAAGGTTTAAATATGTTTAACCAGTGATATTTAAGAGAGTGTTTTGTGTTATTTTAAACCTTATCTCTTAGGTAAACTCCCATTTTAACACCTTTATCCCTTACCGTGGTAACAAGATTTTTACCATGGTAACTATTAATTATAGATAAAATTAAGCTAAAATTATTTCCTCATATTATTTATTTTTATTCCAAATATAGAATCTATTTTACAATATTAAATTCACATAATAGGTATAAATTAATTCTAATATCCGCACATAAAACATGTAAAAACCATTTTTATAGAAAATGTATTTTTAAGTATAAAAATTATTTTATTCCAATTATTTTTCTATTAAAAATAATTGTATGAATATTAATATATTTTATTTAATATATTATATACACTTTTAATTAAAATTGTTTATAAATAGTTATTTATTAAAGTTATTAAGATAAAAATATAGTGTTCACAGTAAAAATATTTTTTTGAAGAAAAACATATCATTTTTTACCTTCAAACGATTTTATATTCATTTATAAACAATTGAAAATCAAGGAATAAATTATTATTCCTTTGGTTATATAAATTTTCAATATATTTCATCATTGATCAATTTTTATCAATACTTTTTATTTAAATAATAACACATAATATGTAGAAAATACAATTAATGAAAAATTAGGTCTTATTTTATTCTTATCATTGAAATTTGAGAAGTTATTTCTTAAGAATCAATCAATAAATTTTAATTTAGGAAAAATTGAATAAATATTTTTCATAATTTATATAATAATATTCATACCCTTTAATCCAATGACTGTGATAACAATCACATTTAATAATAATATTTCAATAGTATATCATGGTTCACCTAAACTCGTTGTTGCGTGTCAAAAAAATCTATTGAACACATAAAATTAAAGAGAAATTTATATTATAAAATATCGGGGTATTATAGGAGATATAAAAAGTTATATAATTTATAGTTAATTGAGTTAATTGGTAATATAGTTCATTTTCATCTTTAGCTCCCTTAATATCATACCTTAACTGTTCATCTATTTTTTATTAAAAACCAATTTGTTTTAAAAGATCATTAGTGTTAGGATATAAATTTGAATAGGGTTTTACTTTTTGTTATTTGATTAATTATGATTGGTTGTTAAATATTTTTTAGGTTTATTGAAATCCTCACTGATGAGGAGGAGGCTATTGGAAGTTTTATTGAAAAGGGGTCCTTTATTATTATCCAGTTATATAACGGAAGTTCAGGTGATCCTTACATCTTGGTTTTAATGTTGGTATTAAAGTATTGTGATTCTTTTAAGAGTGTGGTTATTTTTAATTCAAAAATGATCTCTTATGTAATATTGTTGAACATTCCTCCATCTCTTGTAGTTGTGGGCAATAATATGTTGGATGGTCTAGTTCAGTTAAAACACCACAAACATTTTCTAGAGTGAGTTGTGTAATATTTTAACCAAGGATATATATATCACTATACAATCCAATTCATCTAAATTATTATCAAATAAAAAATTATCAATAGTTTTTGTACTTACATAGTGTACACCTCTTAAATATGGAATGCCTAAATCACTTAATTGTTGGTAGTTTTTTCAATATATTGATCAATTCATGTGAAGCTACTAGTATTTTTTGACCAATGAACCACCTTTCATGGCATCCACCATACTCTTATTCATTGGAGTGAGTCCTTCATAAAAGTATTAGATGAGGAGTTTCTAGCTAGTTTGGAAATATGGTTATCT
This sequence comes from Viscum album, assembly GCA_963277665.1. Lineage (NCBI taxonomy): Eukaryota > Viridiplantae > Streptophyta > Magnoliopsida > Santalales > Viscaceae > Viscum > Viscum album. The sequence goes on along the minus strand of OY728135.1, from coordinate 1,993,690,807 downwards.
AGTACACAACTTCTATATTCACACTCAATTCTCAAACATTAACTCTACAAGTTATTTCTTGATCCTTGATATCTCCTTTGGAATCATTTCAGTACATGGTTATGAATAAATAAATAAATAAAATTTGCTTTAAATAATTTAAATATATTACCTCTTTAAGTTGTAAATAATATATACAATCCTTTTCGGTTCCATAAAGTGAGAATTGGAATCCTCTTATTTTTATTTATTCTCAAAAACATTCCTTGGTTTCATGATTGAATTAAAAATATTGAATTCTTTTAGGTGTTTGTTTGGTTCCTCGCTCTAAAACCCATGAAAATTTAAAAGAAAATATATCAGTCCAGATTTAATCTCAATGTTCATTTCCAAATTGGGGTATGCAATGCATGATGGTTGTTAATTAACATCGATCACGGTAATTTCTTATATTATTCTAATATGCTGGTTTTTTCAACCATTATTTCAAGTTTTATATTAAGATCTGATGTGATACCAAATTCAAATTTACTAGATTATAAGAAAGACTCCAATGGGTAAATATTTAAAATTTATGTACATGAATACTATTTAATTTAATCCATAATCTTATGTTTAATATCATGGTTAGGTTCAAATAAAATTTTAGGATGAGTCAATGCCATATATTAATAAATAAAAATATAACGAAAAGAAAAAATAAAGCCAATAACATATGAGAAAGGTTTCACTGTTGGTATAGAAAAATAAATAAATAAAAAGATAAAAATAAATTGATAAGAAGTAAAGGAAATATAGAAAAATATTTAAATAAAATTGAAGTGAATAAGATGGAGATAGAGAGACAAGGAGAGAGATAATTTATTATAATAAGAAGAATAAATCACTTACCTCCATAGTAATGATGACAATTTGGCAAGTGATTTCATGGTTACTATTTAAATTAATGTATTTTATAACTAAGTGTGTCATAGTGGCTGGCCTAGATCATTATCATAAAGAGAAGGAACTTAAAGTGTCTTAATATCAGTTAAAATAAACACAATTGAACCAATTGTCGGGGGGTGAAGGATTAGGAAACAAAAAGAAATTGAAAAGAATAAGTTTTTTTAAAGTCCTAGTGGTGAAATATAATCTCATAATTAATTTTTTTTATTTAACATTTTTAATAAAATTAAAATCCATTTTACTACAATCCCATAATTTTTCAATATCTAAAACCTATTGAAATCAATGTGACCACTAAAATTAAAATTAAATTTACCTTAATAGATATACAAGATGTGTAATCATGACACCCTACTTTAACTTCCACACTAAATCTAACTTATAACAATGTCCTATTAGAGAATAATATCTATTTTATATATTATCATGAATTGAGGTTAGGTATTATACTTGAACTCTAGATGATGATCTTGTAATTTTTAGTTATAGCATTTAAGGTTTCACTCCCATGATTTACACTCACTTAACCTCATGTTATAAGTATAAATTGATCAAATGATTAGAAATTAAGAAATAAAATAATATATCATTATTTAATGAATTGGATTAAGCCTCTATATTCAAAATATATAATTGGATTAGGTAATGATTATATTAATTACTAAAGAATCTATTATTCCATGTGTGTATGGGTCATCACACAAATGATTTGTATAAAAAAGAATTAGAAAGGGATATGCCCAAATATTTCTATGATATTACTTTACAAACCAAATAAGATAATTATAGAAGAATAAAATTAACTATAAAAAATAAATATAATATAAAAAAGTTTACTTTTATTATAAGAAAAAAATCATACCAACATAGAAGTTGGAGAGGAGTGTATTATGGGGGATATCCTTGCATAAGATCTTCCCTCATCCAGTGGAGTAGATAAATTGAAAGGAACCACTACACATCTACTCCCAACCCTATAATCCATGTTCATACCCATTTAATGGTGAATTTTATAAATTTATAAAGGGTGGTGGATATAATTGTAAGTTTTTAAAAGTTTGAATGATAAAATTTAGCCAAACATTTTACTCCAACTTGAATAAAATTATTGACCTTTAAAACATGTAAACTATCTATACATATAAAAGAAATATTTATTTAAAATTCTTTATTATAGTTGATGTAAAAAATTTAAACCTAATAAAATATTTCATGAAGACGCTATGGCCCAAATGGTGAGGTAGTGTCCATGATAATGATTTTAGTCCATCATTGACTTGATGGCCCATTATCACCATTCAAATGTCTAATCTAATAATGATGTATTAAATTAACATTGAATCATCAGAATTGAAGAATATTTTTATGAAATTTAACATAAAAATAAGGGAAAAATATTTACATTAAAAATTATAGATATTTTTTCAAAGATGAAAATTTAGAATTTTTATTAAAATTTAGTATACATAATCTAATCCAAAATTTCCCATAAATAAGCATATTTAGAATAATTTAGGGAAATTATATAATTTATTTTCAAGAAAAATTCCATAAAATCATGGTTTGTCACTAACCGCCCATTTTAAAGTGGTGGGGTTTGTTAATTTTAGTCTTGAATTTTATTTTTAACCCACCATTATTTCTCCCCTATCCTGTACATATAATGACCATTCTTCCATTTATCCCTATACCTATTTGGATCCCTTCATCTCATTTATAAATAGAATCACTTTTTATTCATTGTTTTTAACTCCTTTTGATAATTCTAACTACATGTGCCTTGTGATTCATGGTTTCTCATGATGCTTATTAATTCTTCACCTTAAATCCCTATTTTGGGGGATTTTGATAGGTTTTGTGATTCCATTCAATTAAGGATAAATCGCACTATAATTTCCAATGAGTTGACTCATAAAAGAACATGTTAGATAGTCCATAAATTTTATTTTCTTTATATGCATATTTTTCAAAATATAATATGAGACTGATGAAGAGAGGATGTAAATGACTAAGAGCAGAATTAAAATGGGTTTTTATGTGTGTTGTTAGATATGTAAAGTCTTTTAGTCTCATAATTGGTTATATGAGTTTTATTACTTGATCACATAGTAATTTATGGATATACTTGTTGAAGAATATCTTGGGAGGTATGAAATTAGAACCTGGAAAGGGTTTCCTTTATATGATGTGGTTTTTTCCCTTTAGATGTTCCTTTGGGCATTCATCTATGAAAGGGGAGGAATTTATATGCAATTTTCTAGTGCATAGAATGGACTCAAGGTGTGAATTGAGTAAGTTATTAGCCACTATAGCTCGATCATCATGTGATAGGTGATTATGAAGTGTCATGATTTATATTAAGGTTGGTCAGGATTGAACTAGGTATATATAAGGGTATGATACTAGGGTGAGGCATGGGTAGCCTAGATAATGAGTTAGGTTTGGTGAGTTTTCACATGAGGTATGATTTCCTACCTATATTGTTGACATGTGACATCTCATTCACCACCCAAAGAGGGTTGGGTGCACAACCAAACTATTATATTTGTTTACTAGTGACATTTCATTCACTACATGGAAAGGTGTGATTGTATACAATAGTTTTTATTGGTGATATTATTTTTAATATTGATGAAGGTACAATTATCAACCTTGTTTGTGAGTGGGATATTTTTTAACCACCTCATTTTTTGACCCACCTTTATGTTGTATTCCCTAAATTTGGATACATGTATGCCATATAATTATCAAGAGTAGTTTGTGTTAGTCATTTCATAGTGGTTCCATGATTAATTTGTAATCATACTTTAGGAAACTCCATACCATAAATGTAAATAGCCAAATTAGGTGGGGTTACTCATCTGTGTGTCTTGTTTATCACTCAATGATGTTATGGGTATTATATTTTGATCGTTATAATTTACATATCATATTTATCATGAAGCATATATATATATATATATATATATATTAAATCATATTAGGGACACCATTGTTTGTTACCTATAGAGCATATTTCTCACACTCTATACATGATCCTAGATAAAATTATGGAATTCATGATCTATAATATAGGAAAAGGTAAGGGCTAAATTATTAATGGATGGGTCAGAACTAGGTGATGGGGACCATGAGACTTGATTAAATAAAGTCTTTGAACCTTTTTGGGTTGTGTCACACTTATTTTGTTTCTTTTGAATTATACCATGTATATGATTAACCCAATGAGAAATACTTCTTTTTATGTATGACTTTTATGATATTAAATGGGTGTCATGTTTTGTTATAGCATGTGATATATTTATTATAGCTATCTCATCACTATAATTTCCATATTATGTGGTGATATATGATATGTTATTTCTTAATTATTTTACTATTATTTATAGTTATTTGATGAATAGTATAGTTAAACCCATGACATTGATAGACCCTTACTAATAGTAAACAACATCTAGTGTATAGGGAGGTCATCATGAGGTATATAGAGCTTTGGTTTGGGCTATATGGATGATTACCAAAACTAGTACATTATAGGAATAAAGTGGGTAAGTAAAATAATTACCATATTTTTTAGAGTGAACCATGTAAGACTTAATGTGAAGAATATTATGGAATAAAAAATGGATACCCTCAATTTTTTGTTTAAACTCATACTCATATGGTTATATTCTTGAAAAAAAACATGTGTGGGTTAAATGATTTTTGGAGTTATAGTTTAAAGGATCTAATTTATGATATGCATGATACATATTAATAATTTAATAGTTCTAAATGTTCATAGGAAACCATAAATTTTTTTACATTGCATAATTATTTATATTGATTTATGGATTCATTATATTTAAGGTTTATATTTCATGGATAGGCACATTACTAAGTCTAATATTATTTCATGAAACCCTAAACCAATCCAATTGTATCTTGTGTGGTTATTTTCATAAATATTTTCATCACTTAATCATTATTTTTACTTTATCAGCATTATTGTGGCTTAATGTGATTTATATATATTCTTGGTAAGGTCTATGTGAATGAAAATTCCCAAAAATCAACATTTCATCACATAAAAAGTGTTATTATTTGAGTATCCAATTTTTTTATTTATATCCATTTATTTGATTTAGAGAGATGGGAATAAGAAATTTATTTAATATAATAATTGTTTGTTAAAAAATACATGAGTAAATGGAATCTCTTGAGAATGTCCCCATGGATCGCCCTCATGGTAATATGGGAAACCCTATCCTCATATCTCAACTAACTCACAACGATGCTATAGTTGTACCTTGACCTAAGGATTTTGTAAATTTTCTAAAGGTGTCCTTAAGATTTAAAATTCTTAATATTATCACATTTGATGAAGAAATGGTATAATATGTTACTTATATGTTTAAATTTTATTTGATTGGGAAGCTTTATATTGACTATATGAGACTTGCCTTCATCAATGATGGAGCTTATTAACTTCTACAATGTTATTAAAATTTTATATAAATATGACTATTATTAATGTTGGATCTCAAAATATTGGACCTTCAATGATTTTTCAGAGAATATCATTAATTAGATACTTGATTTTCTTCCTCTATTATAATCTCATATAATATTGATTTGGATTTACTTTCACCATCTCCCGATATACCTCACTTATAAACATGTTTTGATGGCTATCGAGAAATACCCTAGATATTACATTAATGTTGATTCGACAAATTTTTTAGGCATTTTACCTAGGGTTTCTCAAATCTATTTTAAGGTTTGATTCTATAATCCACATCCAAATTCTATTAGGATTGTGAATAGTGATAAATAGAATGTTTAATTCGTTATTTTATACATTATCCTACATAACACCCAAATTTTAGTACTCTTGGTCACTCTACCTATGTTCATAAGACTATAAAAAAATATGCAAGTGATAGATTCTCAAAAACTCAATCTTCCACCCTTCAAAACATAATGACAATCAAAGAGATCCAAAACCAAAAACACAAATACTTATTTTCCTATTCAAGTTGACTCTTGTAATTCAAATTTTCATAAGGATCAAAGTCTTATTAAACCTTCACTTGAATATAATAATATTTATAATGATATATTCCCAAATTATTCTTCATTTGATCCACATAAACCTATTGATCCTAATATAGAAAAGATAAAATTTTCCTCACATGTTATGTAACGACCCAGAATTCCATCAATGGAAATTTTCTTCTTATAATAGTATAAATCACGTACTGAACACAATAAAAACTTTATAAAGGAATAATTAATGAAATAAGAGGTATTTATTTAAGTTGAGAAACCTATAATAATAGAATAGTAACTGGACCTTTGGAATAGTAAAGTAACCCTTATGAATAGTAAACTACCCAATAGAATAGTAACCTCACCCAATAAAGTATAAATAAAATTTATCCATATTATAAATGAAATTATGATATAATTATATCATAGTTTATGCAAATAAATGTTTTAAAATTTTATTAATTAAATGTTGGTATTTTTATAAGTCATAAATATTTAATTATAATTTTATGATTAATTTAATAATTTAAAAGAAAAATTAATTTCATAAATTGTATTCATAAATTAATATTTTATTTCCTTATGATTTTAAGATAATTTTATGAGACCATATTTAATTTTTCAAAGTGTTATAAAATAAGTTATAATTTTAAAATATGTATTTTTTTAGTAAATGATGATTTTAATTAAAAATTAAATTTCTCATTTTTAGAAAATTATTTTCATAAAATGGAGTTCAATTTTAAAATCTACAAATTAAAAAAATATGGTTTATTTTTGGGATTTTTCTAAAATACTTGAATTTGTTGTGAATAGTAAAATACGATAATTTACAATATTTATACATTATAAGTTAAATACACTATTCCTTGAGAAATCACTAATGTAAGATCCCTAATCTTGAACTTATATTCATTATTTTATTATATTTGGTGATAATTCTCAAACTATTAATATTCTTGATCCAAAATAATAAACTAATGAAGAAAATAATGAGAAAACACCCCTGTCATCCAAAATAAATACCACCCCTCACCACCTCTCCTCCTCACACCTTAAAAACATTGATCTTTATCCAAATTATAATCAGTACTTTTCCCAAGCCCCTACTTAAAATCTAGGAGTGATTTTTCTCACCAAAATATCAAAACCTTTTTCCCTAAAGAGGTTTTCAAAGAGGATAAATTCAAGAGGTAAATTCCTCTTTCCTTTTCCTTTAATTTCTTTTCAAGTTATTTTATTATTCTTTACTCACCTCCCCTCATCCAAATGGTATGATAACTACATTACCTCACATATATTTTAATTTTATTATGATTATGGAATAATACATCATTAGTCCCTTATCTTCTCCCTTTTATTCTAAAAATGAAAATGTCATTTGTGAGGTGTTAATTTATCGCCTTCAAGGACGACAAATTTTCATTTTCCATTAACACCTTAAAGTGTGGTCACAAAACCATTTTTATGGTTAAAAAATATAATATATGTATTAAAACATATGTAATTTTCTATAATCATTATAAACACATGATGTTAAATAATAAAACAAAATAGGTTCATTGTGAGAAAAAAACACCCAAAATAATCCAAATGATTATCACTAACATCTTATCTAATGATTCATCACCTTCCAAAATAAATAAATGAATTACATAGAAATTTAACCTTATATATGTTCATTAATAAATTATAACTTATATTATTTATTTATATTTCTATTTTACATGAACTTCCATACTCTTATATAAGCGAACTGATCGTAAAAATTAAGAAAACGAGAACTCCCAAATGATGAAATTGAACACTATAACTCATAAAAAATGCCATAAATAAACTTAATAAAATTATAATAAATAAATTACATTAATAAAAGGGTATTAATTAATTAATTAATGGATTTTATTTTATTATCTAGGACATTAAGATCAAGTTTAGAACTGTTTTGGACATAAGGTAAAGAATTCTACCCGAACCTCCATTTTTCCTTTGGGTTACTCTTTCTCTCTCTTTAACCAAATGTATGCTTATTTATTTTTATATACTTATTCTAGATTATATTTATATGTTCCAAAATCATGTATCTATATCAGATCATCCCTCTATTATGGGGTAACACATGTTTTAGAAAGGTTTCCTTTTTAATTCTTCCTAATAAGTAAGCCCGATTCAAGAGAACTTTCCAGTTTCTTACACACTTCCAAGTACACTCCATAATCTATTTTAACCCACCATTATTTTTTATTAAATCACTAATTTTATCATGAAAAACTATCTTAGTTCATTTATAGTTTTATGAAAACAAATATTCCTTTTTCACTTTAAATTATCTTTAATATTTTCCCTAAACCGCACTAAAATGTTTCATTTCTAAAGTTTCTTAAACACTCCTTTTAAATGTTTCCACTTCAATTGGACATCACTTATCATGATCCATGCTGATTTTCCCTTATGAATTTCCATGTATTTTTTGAATCCATTCTTTCATGGACTTATTTATGATATACTCATTTTTTATGCCTTGTGACATGATTATGATACCCATTTCATTACATGGGTAACCTTTATGTTTATTCTTCATGTGGAACACATATTCATGAACATTATATGATGGGTGTGCTTAGATAGTGCTCCAATGTATTGGGTAATTTTTAATCTTGAATTTTCTTTATGGTTAAATTTTTTTAAGCAAATTTTTTGTATTTGTTAACTACTAACCTTTTTTGCTGAAGAATGTTTTTGTTATTCAAGAATTGGACTCATTTCTTGTAATGTGGTCATTTTACAGACCCAAGTTTCCAAACCCAGGTTTTTATATTGATTTGCACCTGACATAGAAGAAGTCGGGAAGATGAATTTATTGATCAAACACTTTATCATATTCAGGTCCATCAACATGACATTGAAAATCATTGGATTCAAAAGAATCGAAGGCATAATTTATTTTCTGTTGGATGTTTTTTTCTATAATCAGAGAAAGATTGAAGTTTTTGAGTTAGAAAGAATGAAGTTTCTGAGTTATAAATAAAGAAATTGTTGAGATAGGAGTTTCTTATCGAAGAATTCGTATTGTTGCTAAATATTTTTTGAAAGAATAATAGGAAATCAAGAGTTCTAAAGTTTTCATACTTTCTAAAAAATAAAATGATGCTTTTCTAAATAGGAAGTTCTCACAACTCATGAAATCTCTAATGATAAAATCTTTTGAAGAAATGGTGGAGAGGTTTGAAGAATTTCAGAGTTAGAAAATGATATTTCCATCTTAATTGGAAATAAATCCGAATTAGAGGAGAAATTAAAAAAGTGTTGAGCCTGAGGAAGAAAAAAATCATACTGGTAGTTTTGTAACAGGATTTTTGTACTGAGATTTTCATACTAGAATTTTTTTACTGGGAAAATCATATTGATATTTTCTTACTCATAATTTCATACTGTGATTTTTTTATTGGGATTTTTGTACATGGAAAATCGTAATGATATTTTCATACTCAGATTTTTATACTAATATTTTCATACTAGGATTTTTGTACTAGGAAAATCATACTGATATTTTTGTACTTGGATTTTCATACTAATATTTTTGTACTCATATTTTCATACTGATGAAATTGTACTGAAGTATTCATAATGAAGAGTTTTTATTAAAAAAGAAACATATTTTAATGAGATGAAAAATATATAAATAGTTTAAGAAGTCAAACTTGATATTCAATTTTGAAAAAAATGCAAAGAAATCTAAGGATAATTGAATCAGTCAAAGTTAAAAGTTTAAACGTGAGATATTTGTGGAGTTTCTAAATTTGAGAAAGTGGGGAAAGTTTTCAACTTTCCTAATTTTTTCCTGAGTTTCCTATAAATACTTTCTCATATCATTCTTTCATTTTCAACTTTCACACACATGAAAAAGGTAGAGCACTGGAGAATTTGAAGTGAAAGTTCTCATCTAATTGAAGAAGAATTGTGTTAATAATTCTATCATAGTTTGAGTTTTTCAGATTGAGAATAAGTACATTGTATTGAGTTCATTGTTTTCAGGAGAATCAGATCCATCGTGATTATTTTGAGAAAATCAAATATAGCATCATTGTTTTCAGAAAATCAGATACAACATCATTGTTTTGAGAAAATCAAATCCAGAATCAATGTCTTTTAGAAAATCGGATACATCATCATTATTTTGAGATAATCGGATTGAGCATTATCTTATTGAGAAAAACGGATCCAACATCATCATATTGAGAAAATAAAATTCATCCAAATTGGACAAAGGATTCAGATTGAGTAATTATGTAGTATTTTTTAACAAATTATATATTATTTTGTTTGGCTCAAATTTTTTATAAGAAAACATTGTAAATTAATGGGAGTCATTATAATCATTCCTATCAGGAGATAGAAGGTGTCTAATGGGAGTTTTTATAAGCTATATTCACTTCTTCCTAATAGTGGATTTCCATAGACCCATTGGAGTGGCTATGGAAAGGATGTAGCTTCTCACATTGGGGTTGAACCTTGTAAATATTTTGTGCTTTACTTGCTTTCCTACTTTTTTATGAATTATTATTTACTAAAATTGGATAAGAAAATAAATAGTAACAGGTTTCAGGGGTTAAGTTTTGAAAATAATTGAAACCTATAAAAAGTTAACAACTGATTCAACCCCCCCCCCCAAATTATTATTAGATCCTTTGGAACTTCAATTGGTATTAGATGGAGGTTCCCTTGTTGAATCTGTATCATAGATAATATAAATTCTGTCAATATTAGAGGAATTCCAATGTTTGATGTCAAAAATTATTATGGATAGAAAAATATGATGAATCCTTATCTCCTATATCTTGGCCTGGAAGTTGTTGATGCTACTACTATTGGGTTTCCACCTATTTAGAAAAATTCCCCTATGATGTTTGTTGATTAGAAATTTTATTATCATGTCCTTATTAGAAATTTTTTATCATAAGGTGATGGGTATCAAAGCATAAAAAATTATGTGGGACAAGCTGAAAAGTTTTTTTGAAGGGAATACAAAATTTAAGGAAGAAAAGCTACAAATATGGCATAGTAAGTATGAAGACATCAGAATGAGAGATGAAGAAAAAATTGGTGGATACTTCACCAGAGTAAATGAAATTGTTTTCAACATCAGAGGATTTAGAGATATATTGGAAACTTCTAAAATTATAAATAAACTTATGAGAAAATTTCCAGATAGGTTTGATTCTAAAATTTATTCTTTAAAAGATAAGGATGATTTATCTCTTGATGCATGTAATGTCACATACCCTCCTGGTCCATTACTTTTCCAATTTCTGGTGCTTGTGGTGTCCTGGGGACTATTGGTGGCTCATTAAGGAGTTTTCCAAATTTTAGGATTGAACGAATGGTGGCATCGATGGGTGTTGATGGAACCGATGGGTGTAGGTGGCACTGAGGGGTGTTGATGGAAACAATGGGCATCGGTGGAACTGATGAGAATCGATGGCACCGATTAGCATCAGTGGAACCAAGGAGCGTCAATGGAGCCAATGGGCATTGGTGTCACCAATGGTTAATAATGTCAGTGAAATGGTGCTAGGGTGACAGTGCCAGGGTGACAGTGTCAGGGCGACAGTGCCAGGATGACGGTGCCAAGGCAATGATGCTAGTGTGACGGTGACTCACCTAATGGTGAGTCCTTCCCTATTTTTCCAGATCCTTCTGTTTTTTCCCCAGTAACATATATTTTGATGTAAAAGTGTTTTAATACCCTTTCCAAATCCATTTAAAGTCAGTAAAAGATGTATTAAATCCACAACAGTTGTGATACCCTTAAGCTACTAAAATGTGTGTCATTTTTCCTCAGTGTCACACCCTTGTTGTGTTTTACAGTTTCTCCCTTATTACGCATTTTTCTTTGTTTAAAAGAAATATATTAACTCACATAAATTATCTCCACCATCTCCAAGGATAATTATTAAATCTCACTTAATACGAACGTGTGGAACCTCCTAACTATGTGGTCAAGCCACGATATAACTTTTAAGTACTTATGAAATTGTCTCCCTGATTTTAGGATCTTGTCTTTTCTTAAGCCAAGATCATCTCTTCTTCTCCTTTCACTCTCTCTTGGTGCCTTTGGAGTCCCTATTCCATGGACGAATCATTCACCATACTAGATCCCTTTCCACTCGCCCTTGGAGACTTGGATTTTCTTACAAGTGGTGCATCCCTAGTTCTTGGTGTGAGGAGACAACTTTGATCATTGATCATTTAAGTATGGTATTCCTTCATCTCTCTTTACTACATATCATGCGGGGTGGGTATGATAATTTTTCCTCAGGGTGTGGATGAAACCAAATCTCAAAAAATATAATAAATGGATTTAAAATAATGAAGGGTTGTGTTTGATGATGATGTTGTTGTACTCTTTTATCTTTATTTATATATTTTCAATTTTATGGGATTATGTCCACTAAAAATCATGGCTGTTGGTGGTCCTTTCTTGAGCACTAATGAACCTCTATTTTCTAGATAATCCTGTAATTGAATGGTTTTAACATAGAAACTGGTTAATCACGTAAACTTGGTTGATTAAATGGGTTCCCAATGAATAATAACCCTTGTGTGATCACCTCGGTTAACCAAATGAAAAGAGGGAACTTAATGAATAGTGTGATTAAATTTGAGAAATCCCTTTCTCTGTTTTGGTGATGTGTATGGTTGTTCTGTTCGACGCCTTGTAGGGTGATGTGGAAGGGAATGGGATCCCCTGTTGTTGAGTTGTTAGTCTATGGACCTGAGGCCATGTGGGGCCATATTTTGGGGCTTGGTTTGGTTCAATTACTTCAATGGATCTCATGGATCCCTTTTGTTTATGTGACTTTACAAGAGAACTGGGTGTGAAAGCTTAAATTTCTACTTGGATTTTTTTATTTTCTTGACGTGTGGCTATGACTGTTAGTTGCCCAGAAGTGAAGGATTTTTTTAAAAGGAATCACTTAGACATGATAATAAGAATGGGCTCAATGGGGAATTGTTTTCCAAGAATGGGATGTTCTCTGGTTGTGGTTGTTGTGTTTTTGTGCATGAATGAATAGTATTTAGGTTGTTTGTGTATGGGATGGTTTTGGAACCCTTAGGTTGGGATAAGTTCTTGTCTACCTATACGTATAAATTCAGTTCTTGTATTTCTTATTTGCACCCCACCCAAGTTGAGAACTTTGTGTTGAACACACCCATTTCATGGGGGAGGGTGTTTTTTCCAACATTTTTATGAGTGGTTGGTTATTATATCTTTTCTTATCCCTCTTCTGAGTATCCTAAGACTCTTCAGGTAGGATGCGATGGCCTGAGGTCCATCATATCCCAAGACTCTTCGGTCAGAGTACATTTTTGTGGTTGGCCCAGGTGTGTGGCAGGTTTGTTTCCCAAGTGTATTCGGGGTGATGCCCAGGTGTCTTCAGGCATGGTGGTAGTTGTTCTGGCCTAGGTGTATGCATATGTGGTTACGTATGGTTGTGGTGGCCGAAGTTTCTATGGTCGGGATGTATGGTTATCGTGGCCCATGTGTTTTCGGGTGGGATACATGGTTGATGTGGCCCATAAGGTTATTGTTGGGGCGGCAGTGGGACTACATTGAAAATGGTGGGGGAGGTCTGACACGTAGGATATCTTCAATAACCAGTGGAAAAGTGGTGCGGAATACCTGTTTCTTCTAGAAATGGGGATGACATTGTTTGTTTAAGGTTCAAACATTCCAATCGGTTTCTAACGGGTTTATTCGTAGAATCGGAAACATCCAATGATTCTATATCCATTTAGACCTACTTTCAAAAGGTATGTGCTTATTAGTTGTGGACCGATGAGGCTTAAGAATTTTCATTGGTCAAGAGGATGGGAGGTCAGACTCATCACACCTTTTTGGGGGGAATTATTGTCTACTCCGGGACTCTCTTATAGATTTGAGTTATGTTCGTGAATCCTTATTAATTTACCAAGTATGAAAATGAGTTTTTCTTTATATCTAACAATCAATGATTGATATGTATGATATTTAGAGAATCTTTTATATGTATTTGAGGTTCTTCATTGAGAGAGAATCAACTGTATTTATTATATATTCTTAGTCAATGGTATCCTTCAACACATTATATTGAAATCTCTTGGTCATTATGATAACTATATGGTTTTAAATCCACTCAGTGGGGCACTTGAAGTTTATTGTCATTCAGAAAGACAACGATTATTTTAGAGTTAGGATTGTACTCGCAAATGGGCTACCTATGTATCCTTGTTAGAAAAGGAATCAGAACCCACGTAGTTCGAGTGACGAATTGTGAGGTTTATGCATGATTAATGGCTCAAAGAGAGATGTCATAATTACTTCTACACACTAAGCTCACGTGAGTCATGCTCAATGTGAGAAACAAGAGGTATGAGTAAAACCTGATGATTGTGCCATGAAAGATGCAATCATAAGAAATAAGGTGGGGCTTACATCTGTATGATTGCCCAAGTAAATGAAGACAAAGACATTTTAGAAAAGAATCCCAAGATAAAGGTCCATAAAGGTGTTTTTACTTTATGGAGATTTGGGATTTTAGCTCGGGACTTACTCTTGAACAGGAATCCAAAATTTAAGAGGGACTTATGATTGGGTTTTATTCTTGAGAAGGAAGTCCAAATCAAAATAAATTAAGACTGGGGCTTACTCCTGAGAAGGAGGCCCAGGTTAAGAGAAATTATGATTGGGGATTAATCCTAAGGAGGATGCCCAGATTAGAGAACTTGGGGCTTACCCCTAAGGAGGATGCCTAGATTAGGGAACTTGGGGCTTACTCGTAAGAAGGATGCCCAGATTAGGGAACTTGGGGCTTACTCTTAATGAGGATGCCTAGATTAGGGAACCTGGGGATTAATCCTAAGAAGGATGCCCAGATTAGGGAACTTGTGGCTTACTCCTAAAGAGGATGCCTAGATTAGGGAACTTGGGGCTTACTCCTAAGGAGGATTCCCATATTAGGGAACTTGGGGCTTACTCATAAGGAGGATGCCCAGGATAAGAGAAATTATGATTGGGGCTTACTCCTAAGGAGGACGCCCAGATTAGGGAACTTGGGGCTTACTCCTAAGGAGGATGCCCATATTATGGAACTTGGGGCTTACTCCTATGGAGGAATCCCAGATTAGGAAACTTGGGGATAACTCCTAAGGAGGATACCCAGATTATGGAACATGGGGCTTACTCCTAAGGAGGATGCCCAGGTTAAGAGAAATTATGATTAGGGCTTAATCCTAAGGAGGATTCCTAGATTAGGGAACTTGGGGCTTATTCCTAAGGAGGATGCCCAGATTAGGGAACTTGGGGCTTACTCCTAAGGAGGATGCTCAGATTAAATATCTTCTCATCTTAACGGATGAGGCTCAATGAAGGAAATCTCTAACCTTAGTGACATAAAGTTATGTAAATCATGAGGTTTTGAGAGATGTTCTATAGAATTCCTTTCAGATAAGGAAGCTAACAAAGGAACCATTCCATAAATGGATTTAAAGAGGGTTTTGAAGGCTGTTCTTGAAGAGGAAAGGTGGATTTGAGGAAAGGAAGTGAATTGGAAGGCGGTGTGCAAGTATTGGTATGGTGTGAAAGTCATGGTCACGCAAGTATACTTCTATGAAATGAGTTCACTTGGGTGATGAAGAACCTGTGAATTGATACTTAGGAGAATTTGAATTGGACTCCTTTGTATCATTCCTAGAGGCTTTCAGATGGGTGTCATGCAAGTTTCCTTGAAAGGGAAAGGCGGCGCACAAGTATCATCACTTCCCTTAAGGGATGGACACTTAGGCGCGCAATTATTGATGAGTTCTAATACTTAGTCCTTATTTTTCCTCTTAATAGATTCCATTCTAGGTAAAGAATTACCTTAGAAGTGTTCGAAAGACTTCAGACAGAGACTTGAGTGACCAGAGCTTGAATCTGAGTTTTGGATTTTTTGTCCTTCAAATGGGGGGCCCACAAGGTGTATTTATAGTCCACTGAGCACCTTGGGAGAAATTTCACTTAGGGCATGCAAGTGACTTTTTCTCCTCATATCTGGCATGCAAATGACATGCACACCCAAGGCTGGCGCGTAGATATACGTGCGCACCTTAATGCATTTGTGAAATTCTTGATGAATCTTCCCTCTTCTTTGCTCGAGGTATTTCCCTTAGTCAATATATGGACTCTATGACGGAACGGAGCGTCAACAAAAGTCCCCCCTCATAGTTGGATCTGAAAAAGGAAAGAGGTTTTGACTCTGAGGTAAAGGAGAAAACCAAGGTTTTTTTGGGCGTGCAAGTTTTCATCACGTAGGGGTACAACTTTGCCTATAAATATGGGCTCCACTCTCATGAAAAGAACTCAGCTTCCAACACTTCGAGCTCTTGTCGCTCAAGTGAGATCTCGTTGCGTAGGTTCTGATGTCTGCGGTTGATTACTTCTTCTAAATTGTGTCGCGCTTCCTCAGTCTTTTTCTGACTTGTGCGCCAGTATTAGCGCGGTACAACTTTCACGGTCGGCTTAGACTTGTGCGCCAAGATTAGACTTGTGTTCCTTAATGCCTTAGCCATTTCTTTCCGATTTCTTCATAAATTTTATGAAAAACAAACTTACTTAAAAGTTAATTATTCAATCTTTGTACAGATTCAATGGCTCGAAGAAGAATTGGATCTGTTGATGAAATGGCTAGCAAACATATTGATGATATGATGAACATCATTGGCCCTGACTATTATCATATATGTGACAGCACTCTCCAAGATTTAGCCAAGTACTTGAAGAATTATCATGTTAATTTCCCACAGAGAATTTACTTGCCTTTATATGGCCATGGTCATCTGCAAGGAGTAAACGTTCCAGATGAAAAGAATTATATGCCCGAGATGTAGACACACTGTTACTCTTATATTTAGGTTATGATGTGCATTAAGAGCAGTAACAATGGTGTGAAATTTCAAATTTTTCCTCCATGCCATTTCCTTGCATATATGAAAATGAAAAATCAATGGGCTGATATTTTTTCTGCTGCTGGTTGGTGGAGAGAAGACTATCATGACATTAGAACAATATCTGAAAAAATTAATCTCTCCAAATGGCTCTTTACTTCCAATGCTCCATTCTCAAATTCATGTATCTATCTTCCAAGTCTCTTGGATAGAAACAGAGTCACTGTTTTATTAGTAGAAAATTTTCTCAAATGGCACTCAAGATAATTCTTTTACAATTGTTCCAAGAAGAGCTGGTATCACTACGTCTCTTATTGCATCCAGTTGAATGAATGAATTCCAGGTGGTTGCTGATGAAGCTCAGGATGTCGTAAATCAAATAAAGAGTTATGTTGAAAGCCTTTTATAATTCCTAAAAAAGATAAGAGACTTCAGTCTGTGGAGTTCCTTCTAACTCTTGTGCCTCAATGAAAAACACTTTCATCTTCAATCATTTATGCCTGCATTCTCTTGCTACCTGCTTTAAATAATTTTACCTAAGCCAATGGGCCTAGTAAGCATAGTTTGATTTTTTCTAGGATTATAAAAATAACCCTACAAAATTTGTATCTTTTTATTCCTCAATATTTCCTAAATCATACAAAATGTATGTTTAGTGAGCTAGGAATTGACTTTTGTTTAGAGTTCCCTTGTCTTTTGTGGGCAGTTTAAAGTCATGCACGTCGGACGTAAATAGGCTAATGTTTAAGGTCGAATAGCTTTGACTAAATGGATAATGGATTAAAATTGACTTAATTCCTTGATAGTTTATTTGAAAACATATCACCACATTCAAGTATGGGGGAAAACATGTAAACTATGACTTAAGAAATTTTGAATCTGAGGAATAATATGAAAAAAGGGATAAAAGGCATTAGAAGAAGTATTTCCTAAGAGTGAAGTTACCATTATTTAACAAACCCATTAGGGGGTTGAATTATGCAGGGCCACTTAAGGGCATTGGCTGCATAGTCAAATAATAGCATCTTTTGGCTGACAGGTCTGTTATGTAGACTACTTATGCAAGGCCACCTGGGGGCACGTGCTGCATAGTCATGCAAAAGAACTCTCAGAAATTTTACTTTTCTATTACTAAAAATCCAGTGAAAGTTTATGGAGATTCAAATTTCACAAATCATAGAGTCTTGTGTATGGAGATAGGTAATTTAATATGGAGAGGATATTCCCAATCAAGATTGTCAAAGAATTGGATGAATGTCACTCCTGCGAAGGTCTGACCCAAACATAGGTAATGGAAATATAAACCATAGACTTAAATACTTTCAGATCATGAAAAATAGTATGGGACAAATATGTTAAGGATGGCTATTTTTTTCGTGGATCCCTACATATTTTCATTAAGACCAATAAGGAAAGAAGAGGTTTTCCTCCAAAGAATGAAATTAACACTATTTGAAAAACCCGTTAGGGGGTTGAATTATGCAGGGCCACTTAAGGGAATTGGCTATATAGTCAAATAATAGAATCTTTTGGCTGAAAGGTATGTTATGTAGACTACTTATGCAAGGCCTCCTAAGGGCACGTGTTGCATAGTCAGGAAAAATAATTCCCAGGTATCAGACATTTTGTGACCAGAAGTCAAGAAAAGGGTTATGGAGATCTGGAAGTATTTAAGGTTAGGAGTATGACACATGAAAAATGGGTATTGTCCAATGCATGAAGGAGATACATAGACCAATACTGACCATAATCATGTTGTGGTTGGGTCCTGAATTGAGATGTTGGAATTCACTACATATCTCATTAGAATGAGAATCAAGCCAAATGTATTTATTGAAATACAATTTAATGTCATGTAGGACGAGAATGTAGGAGATCTTAGTTTAGTTTCATAGAGATCGGACCAAAATAATGAATACACATTATGTATTTTATAAACCTGATGTGAATGAAGACTAGGGTTTTCATACCACATTCATGTTTTCACAGGGGGACTTTTCAGCCAAGGGACTGGAAGTGGAATTTGGGGTTAGGCCCAAAAGACTTGGGGCTGGATTAGATGGATTCTCGAACATTCCTATGTATCCCATAAGGATGGGAATCAAGACATACGTAGTTCTTGATATACCCTCTGTACAGATTTGGTTCGTACAAGTGAAGGGTGAAAGGGGGCTTTAGTGCAATGATGGTTTGACCCAATATTAAAGGTTCAAGCATTTATATGTATGCACGTAGTCCTTGGAATATGACATGGTTGGAGATCAATGTCAATAACGATTCCCTCTTAAGTGAGGGTGTTAAAGACAGGTGAACCAATGTGAAGATATTGGTTTGGGGGGATTCACGGATTAAAATTGTATGAGATGTAGGTGAACCGATGTGAAGATGTTGGTTTTGGGATTGAACCTTGGGATTTTTCCTACGTACCCAACCTAAAAGGCAAGGATCAAAGTTCGTGTAGTTCGATTAAGAATGAATTGGTGATCATTTTGTACTTGAGGACAACCCGAATATGGTGTTGGGACTTATGCGTGATTCGTGGCCCAAAGAGGGTTTTATGGTTGAAGTTTACTCTAAGCTCACATGAGTCATACTTAGTGTGAGAAACAAGAGGTAGCAACACTACTAATGATGCACAGTTTAATGTCATGTAGGACATATAAGGGACTGGACACAGTTTAACGTCATGTTGGACAATGAAGGGGCAGTGCAGTTTAAAGTATTGCAGTAAGGACTATGGAGGGGACTATGCAGTTTAATGTCATGCAGTAAGGACAAAAGAGGAGACTATGTAGTTTAATGTCATGTAGTAAGAAAAAAAGGGGGGACTATGCAGTTTAATGTCATGTAGTAAGGACAAAAGAGGGGACTATGTAGTTTAATGTCATGCAGTAAGGACAAAAGAGGGTACTATGTAGTTTAATGTCATGTAGTAAGGACAACAGAGGAGACTATGCAGTTTAATGTCATGCAGTAAGAACAATGGGTGTATTTGTGTTAAACAAAATACTTATTCAAAAATCTGGCATTGGTTGGAGTCATGATGAGTTCTTCATCCATTGAGATTAAATAATAAGCTCCATTGGAGTAGACCTTATGTATTGAGTATGGTCCTTCCCACTTTGTCTTAAGCTTGGGAGGTTTCTTTCCTAGTATCATTGGAGTTCTGAGAACCAATACCAATTCTCATTGAATGAATGAACAAAGGCGAACTTGTTTTTTGAAAGCCTGTCCTATTCGATTCTGATAGACTTCCAAGTGGTGCAGGGTGCATAATCGTTTTTCATCTAATCATTCCAATTCATCCAAATGCTTTTGAGATTTTTCATCTGTAGATGACTGATAACAAATGGCTACTCTGAGCGAAGGTAATTAAACCTCAACGGGAAAGACTACTAATATTCCATATTCTAATGAATATGGAGTTGATCGTGTAGCAGTGTAGGTGGTGGTCCGATAATCCCATAAAGCATGAAAAAGTTTATCAGGCCGTGATTTTTTTGTCTTTACCCACCATATTTTGTAGTATGTTTGAAAGAGTCTTATTGAAGTCTTTTTTTTTGACATTGGCCACTGCATGATGCCCAGATGAATGGTTGGATTTGATGTTGTATTCTCGATATAACTTCCTTACCTCCGATGAATAGAATTTGGTACCATTATCCGTCAATATGGTATGAGGGACACCAAATTTGGTAATGATGTTAGACTTGATGAAGCTAACAATGCTTTTAGAACTAACTTCTTTGAGAGGTATTGCCTCTACCCATTTGGAAAAGAAGTCAATAGTATTAAGAATATAATTAAACTGCTTGGATGTAGCTGAAGGGTAAGGTCCTACTACATCCATTCCCCATGTGGAAAATGGTCATGAGTAATTAGTTGTATGAAGCAACTCTGGGGGTTGATGAATGAAGTTGGCACATACTTGGAAAGAATGACACTTCTTAGTTAAATCAACACAATCTTGTATCATTGAAGGCCAAAAGTATCCAATCCTTCAAATTTGATCAGACAGTCTATGTCCAGACTGGTGGGAACCACAGACTCCTACATGTACTTCTTTCATGACATCCATTGTCTCTTCACCATCAATACATCTGAAGATAATTCCATCAAAACCTCGCCTGTAGATAATTTTATCTAGGTGATCTAGGCTATCATAAAGAGTAAAATTGACCACATGTCACCGAACTTGCTCTTTCTCAGCTCTATCAGGTGAGAGTGTTCCATTTTGAAGGTATTCCCTGATAGGTTTCATCCATCCTGTAGTATGACCATATGGTTCAGAAATGGGACTAATTTCATTGATTTCCTCAGTTCTGATTTGAACATAAGTTGAAACTGTACGACGATGGGCAATACTGATGATTGTTTCGTCCTAATTTGGATCTGCCAAAGTTGTGGCTACATTATCCAATGCATCAGCTTGAGCATTTTGTGATCGTGGGATATAAGAAAATGTCGGTTCCGAAGGAAATTCCTCCATTAACTCTCTAACATAATCATACAAAGGGATTAACTCATCTTTTCTGATGGCATAATCTCCATTGACTTGTTTGATTACCAAGTATGAATCACCTTTCACCTTTAAGTGATTCACCTATGCCTGAAGTGCCAACTCCAATCCTACGATGAGAGCTTGATATTCTACTTCATTGTTTGTATCGCCTTCCAACAATAAGAAGGAATAGGGTAGAACTGCCTTTTCTAGGGAAATAAGTAAAATTCCCAACCCAACTTTGTTGAATTTAGGATCTTTAATTTTCTTCCATGTTGGACTTCTGGAAGCACCATCAAAGTAAATTTCCCATGTTTGAATATTTTCTTGAATAGAGAAGACTTCCTCATCAGGAAGTTCAATATCTAAAGATGTATCTTCTACTGAAGAGTGTTCAGCAAGGAAATTAGCCATAGCTTGGCTCTTTATTTCCTTTTGAAACACATACTGGATATCAAACTGCTGCAAAATAATTTCCCACCTTTCCATATGTCCTGTAATCATTGGATGACTAAGGATAAATTTGAGTGGGTTATCACGAGATACCAATTGGACCTCATGATGTTTCAGGTAGTGTCACAATTTCTAAACTACAAAGATTAATACTAGGCAGCACTTTTCAATACTTGAATATCGAGTGTCTGCCTCAAGCATAGTCCGACTGAGATAGTAAAGTTTGTTTTCATTCCTAGGATCATTCTTTTGGGCAAGGAAGGCACCTAATGATGGATCTAAAGCTGTCACATAATGAATAAGTGGTCTTCCTTCAACGGGTGGCATTAATACCGGTGGACTCAAGAGATATTTCTTAATAATATTGAATTCCTCTTGACATTCTTCAGTCCACTAGTAAGTGACTCCCTTCTTCATCAATTTGGTGAAGGGTAAACATTTATCTGCCAGATTGGTGATGAAATGCCAAATATAGGCCAAGTTTCCTTGAAGTCATCTCAATTCCTTCAAATTTTGAGGAGGTGACATACCAAGGATTGATTTTTTCTTCTCAGGATAGACTTCGATACCATGATGGTGTACAATAAAGCTAAGAAATTTTCCTGAGGTTACCCCAAAAGCACATTTCAAGGGGTTCATCTTCAAATTGTGTTGTTGAAGTTTGTGGAATATGATTTCTAAATCTGCCAAGTGATTAGAACGTTGTCTGGATTTAACCACCAAATTTTCCACATAACATTCAATAAATTTCCCTAAAAAGGGTTTGAAGATATAGTGCATGGCATGTTGATATGTTGCACCTGCATTCTTCAGGCCAAAGGGCATTACCCGATAGTGAAACACACCTTGAGGGGCTCTGAAGGCTGTATATTATTCATCTTCTAGATCCATTCAGATTTTAATATACCCAGAATATCCATCCATGAAGGAAAGTGCTTCATAGCCTGTTGTTGCATCAATTAAGAGTTCTGTGATCGGAACTGGAAAACCATCCTTAGGAAAATGCCGATTAAGATCTCTGAAATCAATGAAAACTCTAATTTGTCTATTCTTTGACGAAATTATCCTTGATAAGCTTATCCACCTCAGCTTTAATTTTGGAGGCATAAGTTGTGTGTGTTCTTCTTACGGCTTGCTTGAATCCTCGATGTTCTTCTGGAAAACCCAAATTAAGGGTAGCAACATCAAGATCAAGCCCTGGAATTTCTGTATAATTCCAAGTAAATATATCTCCATTTTTCTTTAAAAATTAAATACACATTTCTTTCTCTTCAAGAGCCATGGCCGCACTAATTAAACTGGGGCGTGGATCTTCTTTTGTACCCAGATTTATTTCTTTGAGTTCATCCACATTGGTAGAGATACCTTCTTTAAATGTTGGAGGAGCATACCTGAGATCTTCCTCTTCTTCTTCAATATGTGTTACTTATTTTTTTCTACTTGCATAGTAGATGATGGAGCAGAATTTTCATGATCAGGAGAGAAGTTAAAATTTAAATATCTTGAAGAAAAGGCTACCATTTCTGACCCTATTAATGATGAAGGGTCTTCCTTGGGTAATAAAGAGGAGATGATGGACTGGGAATCGACATCATCATTCATCTCTGACATTACTATAACTTCTTATGGACTGGTTGATGAAGTATAGAATTGCTGGATTTTAGCGGATGAAATGAAGACATCTCCATTTGAGCTTTCATCATTGTCTGGTGAATCAACAACTTCTACCATGTTGTCTGGCTTGGTTGTCGTAATGGACATTATGGAAGTTTCCATAAGAGTATTTGGATTTGGGTCTATCCTATCAATCTGACTGATAGGAAACACAAAATATGTACTCACATGTATGAATAGGTTTACAGGAATCTTTTCCAAACCATATGGAGCATTAATTTTGGTAACCTACTTTATTGTGGATATCTCCTTTCCCTCCATGTGATAGAATTCTGCCTCAATGTATTGAGATTCACATGTTTTGAATGGGGGTTTATCACTATACAATGTCCCAATTTGACCATTGAAACATTATTTGAGACATTGATGGTATGATGAAGGTATAGCCACATGTTGATGTATCCAAGGTCTTCCACAAAAAATGTTGAAGGTTGTGTCATGATGAACAACCATGAAATCTGAATTGGATACAAGGTCCCCAAACTGAGTTCTGAGTGTAATGTCGCCTAGAGGTTCTTGTTCATTTTTATCATATCCTTGCAACATCAAAGTAAAAGGAAATAAATCAGATTCGGTGAGGCCCAATCGACGAAGTGTATGAATAGGGATGATGTTGACTCCTGAACCATTATCAATGAAAGATCGTCGGATGTATATATCATTGACCTTCCCAGATAAATAAAAAGGTCTAATATGTCCATGCACAACATCATATTCATCTTCATCTGTAAAAGATATCACTCTATGTAATTATACAAGATCATTCTATACATGGTAGACTTTAGCCGCAGCAATTTCAGTTTCAAATTCCTGAGGACTTGACAAAGCCTCAATGAGTGCCTCCCGAAGATCCTTTGATAGATTCAAGGCATCCAGAATTGATAACTTGGCGGGAACTTGGGCCAAATGTTTCAAGACATCATACTTTTGGTCCAAAGTTCTGTGTTTCCCAAAAGGAACATGTGGCTTCACAAGTACCTTAGAAGTTGATGCTTTGGAAGTAGATTCATCTTGTATCGGGGTAGGAGTTGGAAATACTCCTGGATTAGGAATATTAGACCGACTAGGTCTATTTATTTGCTGAGAGGAAGAAGGTGTAACTTCTAAACGATCTTCTAAAATAACTGTGTCATTACTGAATCTTCCATGTGTGGAAGAACTTTCTTGTTCTTGTTGAGCCCACTGAAGGGCTCTACCATGGGTTTATGCTGCATATACAGTTCTAGCAGGGGTAGGATTGAAATATTGGCTTCTAGAATATCCATGTCTTCCTCTGTATTTGACGCACGCCTATCGTAGGGTATGGAAAAACAATTATTTCCTAAGTTAAAATATAGTAATGTGGTTGACCTAGGATGTCTCCCAAAGAGGAGTGCACACAAAATGGGTTGTCACTTTAAAAAGGGGGTAAAAATGTTGTGTTTTTGAAAAATAAATTTGAAATACAAATGATTAAAAAAATATGAAATTAAAAGGGTGATTAGGTCATGGTCAGTTTCTTAATTATAATGCTATCCTTGTTCAATTTAATTCAAACCTCTTCTTCTTAGTTGATTAAAGTTAGTTTCCACAATCGTTTCCTCTCACTTCCTTGGTGAAATTATGATGGTGAGAGAAAACCTTACCAAGATCTCGATTTGGTCAACTCACCTTCCATGTGTAAAATAGTTGTATTGAATATACATAATTGAAATGGGAAATACCCGATCAGGTTTTTTTATCTCAAACAATAAAGAACGTTCACTACACCTTTTACATGTACTGACGATCGTCGAGTACTTCACCACTAATCCCTGGTCTATTCCATTGTATATAAACCAGAAATCAGTGGAGGGAGATTATGATTATTTTACCAAGGAAAAAATCAATAACAGAATTAATATTCAAGAACGATCACACTTGATAATAAAATCCTCTATAATAAATTGAAAACAACTTTGAAGAAGAAAGAAATTTATTCAATTGCGTCCAAGAACTCAAGCATTACAATGTAGAAAACCAACTCTTCCCCAATCACTCCAAATGTTTACCCCATCATGGTAAGGGTAATAGAGATGATTGGGAAAGAAGAATTCATTATAAAACTATTAAAAAGAAAACAAATAAAAAATAAATCCGAAAAGATCTTCTTCTTGGTGTCCCGGAAGGAATGGGATGGAGAATGGGATGCTTTGGGAAGGAGGTGAGGGCCTCCTTTTATAGGCAGAATTCGACCCCCAGAAGTTTGCACATTTTAGACCCCATAAATTACCTCTTCACGCATTCCACCCTTAATGAATGTTGTTCATAAATATCTTTTCCACCTCTCCTACAAATTTCAGATAATTTGGAAACCGGATGAAGGAGTTATGAATTTTTAATTCTCGGTTTCTATTTCTGGACAAAGCTCCCAGGATGGTTCCTCCAAAAGAATGTCGTTTAATTTCCACCTTAATGACTTCCAAACTTCCCAAAATTTATTTTAAGGTCATTAATAGAGGTCCTTGTTCCATAGAAGGTGGAAACACCTCATTTGGATGTGTGTATGCCACTTTTGGGTTCCGTTACATTGGTGGTGTCCACGCTGTCCGCCCGAAAAAAATGTCCAACTTCAATGAATTTTCAAACCCTGTAGATGGCAGAATCATCTCCTGGTCCAGCAGAAAAAAATGAAGGAAATAAAATAAGGATTATAAAAAAATTGAATCAGAAAATTTGGAATTATATTTTTCAGTAAATGAACAAAATACCCTTGATATAAAAATCTGTCAAAAATCCAGAATTAGTCATTTTTCACATTTATGCTCAAAATAACACTAAAACCTAAAAACGTGACAATTACCACTTCAATAACACTATGGTGGGATTATAAACAATGATTTACAGTATAAAATATAGGAAAATGTAAGCTTCATCACTCCCCCACACTTAAACATTGTACTCCTGGGCAATCATCTTACATCCAAATCAAAATCCACACAACAATCAAAAATGAGAAAATATCAATGATTTTATCCAAAATAGAATTCCATCATGTCTCATATATGAATAACAAGCCTCTATCATTTTAATTTCAATTATTAAAATTTTTTCAACCTCATAAATCAATCCATGTCCCAATCACAACCTACCTCACATTGAATTTTATGTCACTCTTCACTCAAGAGAAATTGATTCTAGAGTTATGCTCATACTTGGAAATCGCATGTATCACCATAGGCTTGTGAAAATTCTCATTTCTCCACAGTGTGAAACATGAAAATGAATTCAATCATGAGGGATTTAATTAATGGTTCAAATGATTTTGTGTCTTAGGGTTGGTGGGAAAATGATTGAAAAAGTTTCAGGCTAGAAAGAAGAGGTTGGACTTTTAAGTACAATGCATGATTAATTCAAGTGAAAACACAAGAAATTACTCACTCAATCCCACTTGAAAATATGAAAAACAAAACCACACCCTTTTATGACATGGTACATGAGTGAAGAAGTGATTATAATGAATGATATCATCTAAGTTCACCTTTTTTTTCAAAGCTCCAGAAAGGCACAGCTTTATTTTCTTTTTTTTTCATGGAGGATGAGCTGAAAATTGAATACAATGAATGAATGAAAATTCATGCCCTTGATTTTTGAGAGGGGCATGAGTCATAAAATAATGTACAATGAGGAATTCAAGATCATCTCCATTTTTTTTATTTTCTTTTTTTGAAGGAGAAATGGATGAAACAAATAAAGCACAATGAAATAACAACACATGGCAATTCTCTTATTATCTACTGCCCAAAGTATTGACACACACCTCGCACCACCCATAAATGATACACATCCCAATGAACGCACACAAAAGGCCCTTCCCTGTCACGACCCATCCTCGGGGCCCGTGCTATGACTACCTCAAGCCTGCCTCCCATAGGCCAGGGGCTGGCGACTAGCACCAAAGGCATAAATCCCGACAAAGGGGGAGGCATTGCCTTATAAAGTAAACAAACACTATAGAGTAAGCCAGTAGAAGTAAACACTAAGTAAAACTGGGTACAAAAGTAAGTGTGGAAAGTAAATGGGCCAGAATACAAACCCAAACTGAAAGTAAAGTACAACTGGAAAGAAAGTACAGCAACTGAAAGTAAAGCAGCAACGTCAAGCCGTCCACTAGAAGTCTCACCTAAAGGGTGGGTACAGATAGCCTCCTCAGCTCCTCGGGTCCAACCGTCTGCTCTGTGTACGTCTCACCCAGTGGTCCACCTCTAGGTACCGACTGATCCTCAAGCCTTAACCATAATCAGCGTTGTCTGTCGTCTGTATCCAACACAATGTAGTGCGGGCATAGCCCATGCAGGGGTGAGTATACGCTACTCAGTAGGGACCCCAAGACCCCCGAAGGTCTCCCAAAATCCTCAAAGGATAATCCATAAAGGAAAGATACAGCCATGAAGTAACATCCAACACTACTTAGGTATATGCCCATACATATACCTAAGTCATCAATTCCAGTTCGGTTCCAACATCGGAGCCCAAGTTCGGTCATGTCCACACAGGATAGTATAACCCAATCCACAAAGGAAAGCACAACACAATCCATATAGGGAAGCAATTCAATCATATTGAAGATAATGATTGAAAGTAAATACTCAGATCACATAGGTATACTTCTTTGTAAGGTGATAGAGATGATCAGATGTAGCCACTGATTCATCTAATCTCAGACCCATGTGGGATACTAAACCAGCTAAGCTGTCGGAACGACGTAGGATACAAGTCCAGCTACTTTGTCGGACCCACGTAGGATACTACAATAGAGGTCAAATATTGTCGGACCCACGTAGGATACAAGAACAGTAATAATGCCAGACCCACGTAGGATACAAGAATAGTAGTCATCGTCGTCGAACCCACGGAGGATTTCAGTACGGTCTTCATCGTTGCCGAACCCACGAAGGATTTCAGTGCAGTCGTCGTCGCTGTCGAACCCACGGAGGATTTCAGTGCAGTCATCATCGTCGTCGCAGTCGCAGCCACCTCTAGGGTTCCCGCACACAGCATGCTCATTTTGGGGAGGGTATGATCCACGAGCCAAGGGGTTGATACATCAACTGACACGTAGTCCGGAGTTTATGTATCCCAAAGTTTTGTCTCGGCAAAGGAAACTCAACGTGACAGACGGTGCGTCAATCGGACACCCGGTCTGAGAGTTATTGGCTTTTTCATTCTAGGGGCCCGGTTGGTTTTTAAGTCAAAACCAACCCGACTGTTCTCCAACTGTGTCCAAACCTCAAGAAGAGTAATCCAAAAGGTCTGTCTTACTAAGAGGAATCCAAAAAAGTCAACGGAACGTCAATCGGACGTCCGAAGCTCAAGTTATAAGTGTTTCCGCTCCGAGGGCCCGGTTGGTTTCATGTTCGAACCAACCTGGTCATACCCAAAGTTCTCCGAAACCTTAAGTGTAATATACTGAAACGACCGTCTTGATCCAAGGATCGCATCTCAACTGACAGTGCATATATTGGAGGTCCTTAGCACAAGTTACAGGCATTTAAACGAACCTATCCAGTTTTAGGGGGTTTTGGGCTCGGACCGACCCGACCCAAGACCCCCTGGGTTGGCCCGAACCGGGTCAACCCGACCTGGGTCCAGGTCTGGCCCGTTAGGGCGCGGCCTGGCCCGGCTGGTGCGGCCCGGCCTAGTGCGGCCAGTTGGCCTGGCGGGGGCGCGGCCCGCATGGCCAGCTCGGCGCTGGTCAAGCTGTCGCAGAAGGGGGGCCACGCCGCACCCTATTTTGAAATGGCGGCCCCACGTGGGGGCCACTCCTTTGTCCAGCTGGGGGTTACAGCCCCCGGCCTTCTCCGATCGGCCGGCACGGCTGGCCGACCGTGCTGCCGCCGCGGGACCCCGCGGTCCCGCCCCTCCGACGCGCCGGCGGCCAGTGGTTCCGGTCGTCGCTCCCTGCTCCGCCGTAGCCAAAGGCCGCGGCCTTGGTCCGACCGGCGCGGCGCGATGGTGCTGCGCCACTCCTCCGCGGCCCGCTCCGGCCGCGGTTTCATTCAGCCTCAACGGCGCCGCGCGACGGCGCCACGCTTCCTTGCCGCATTTCTCCTTGTTCCCACGTGGTGTTGTTGCACTGCGGCACCTTCGTTCGAGCTGTAACGATCACAACAACAAAGGGGGGAGGAGGGTCGGTCGTGTTTGTGCGGTCCGACCTCCTCCCATTAAATTGATAACAAGCGGCCCAAATAAATTTTCGATGAATGGAAAAGAATATTCACGAATGAAAATCAAACCCCTACCTCGATAACGAGTTGATGATCGATGAGCGTCGTCGAAAGCGGTGTCGCGGGGTGTGGCTCTGTACACGTTGACGGAGATTGTCCGAGGTGAAACGGCGTCTCCCTTCCTTTGACGCGGGGAAAATAATGAAGGAAAGTCGGTGTTCTTCGCGTTCTTCAAGGAGGATGATGAATTTCTTCGATGATAGAACTCTCCCTCTCTCGACACAACGAAGCAACCAAAATAAAATAAGGCTTAAGCCTTATTTTATTACTTTTTCCAACACTTTTAAAATTCAAACATTCAAAATTAAATTCACCTCATTTAATTAAACTTAACTTTTCAAAATTAAATGAAGTGATAAGTTGGAAACTTTAATGACGAAATAGGTTTTAAAAAGGAGTTAAGGAAAAATGAAAAGGTGGGGGCTCGTGTGGGTCCCACCTCATCTTAAATCCCCTCAAGGGGAGTTAGAACTTCAGTGGGTCCCACACCAACTCCCTCACATGGGATAAACCACTAAGTAGAGAGAAATTAAGTTATGACACAACTTAATTTCACTTAAACCGCTTAGTAAGGAATAAAAAATAAAACAATTATATTTTTATTCCCCAATTTTTTTAACATCAACACCCAAGAAAACGCACCTTCAGAAAAGATGTTCCTAAGCAATTACCGGTGTTGCGGTTTCATCGGTGCCCTCATATTTCGATTCTGAGCACTGGTTCAAAAGTTAGGAAAACTCGCTTGTTCGTTTACTGAACGTACCCGAGCTAAAATTCAGAAATTGATTCCGGGCACACCAGGCCTCGGAATCAGGTTCTGTCAAAAACTGCATACTCATAAAATCCCAATTAAAATTAAGAAAAAATTACCCTTTAAATTTACAGATCTTTACATTACTCCCACCTCAGGGCTTTACGTCCCCGTAAAGATACAACACAAAACTAGGGGAACAAATGAGGGTACTGAGCACGCATCTGAGCCTCCCGCTCCCAAGTGCTCTCCTGGAGGTTCTCGTGATTCCATCTGATGCGCACTAGAGGAATCAACCGTCCACGTAGGACCCGCTCCTGTCGATCCTCGATCTCCACTGGGACCTCCGCAAAAGTCGCCCCATCGTCAAGGTCCAGCTCCCCATGGTCGATGATATGTGTCGGGTCTTGCACGTATCTCCTCAGCTGAGATACGTGGAAGACATCGTGCACCCGGTGCAAATGAGGTGGTAGAGACAGGCGATAAGCCACCTCACGTATCCTAGTGAGGACCTAGAATGGTCCGATAAAGTGCGGAGATAAATTTCCACCCTGGCCAAATCTCCGTAATCCACGTCGAGGTGAGACCCGCAAAAAGATGTGGTCGCCATCCTCGAACTCTAGTGGTCTCCGCCTCCTGTCATCATAAGACTTTTTCCGGCTCTGAGCTGTCCTCATCTGCTCCTGGATGACCTGGACCTTCTCTGTCATGGCCTGGACCATCTCTGGTCCCACAAGTGCTGACTCCCCAGGGTCTTTCCAACACAGATGTGATCTGCAAGGTCGGTCTTACAATGCCTCGTATGGTGCCATACCGATGGTGGAGTGGTAGCTATTGTTGTACGTGAACTCAACTAAGGGTAGGTGGTCCTCCCAGCTGCAACCAAAGTCGAGGACACATGCACGGAGAATGTCCTCAAGATTCTGAATGGTCCTCTCCGTCTGACCATCCGTCTGAGGGTGAAAGGCAGTTCTCAGACATAGTTGCGTCCCTAATGCCTCTTGCAACCCCTTCCAAAGCTGGGAAGTAAATCGAGCATCTCGATCGAAGACGATAGATGATGGCACACCATGAAGATGTACAATCTCTTGAACATAGAGATGTCCCAAACTCTCTACTGAGCCCTGCTCTCTGATGGGTAAGAAGTGGGCCGACTTGGTGAGTTGGTCAAAAATCACCCATATAGAGTCGTCACCTCTGGAAGTACATGGAAGTCCAGTCACTAAATATATAGATATCCCATCCCGCTTCCACTCCGGGACCTCCAAGGGTTTTACCAAGCCTGCTGGTACCTGGTACTCTGCCTTCACCTGTTGGCAGGTGAGGCATCAGGAAACGAACTCTGCTACAACCTTCTTTATACCCGGCCACCAGTACTGTCATCTGAGATCCTGGTACATCTTCACCATTCCTGGATGTACCGCTAAAGGGGAAGTGTGAAACTCCCTCAGCACCTCCTCCCGTAAAGCAGCCGGTACCATGCTACATCCTCTAAAAAGGACATCGTGCTCTCCTCCTATATAGAATCCATCAGGTTCCTATCCTGAGGATATCTGTGCACGCCGCGTCTCACAGTCAACTTCCCCACTCTGTGCCTCTCTGAACCGCTGTAGTAGAGGAGGAGTGACTATGAGTGACTGAAGAAAGGTTTCTCTATCTCTATCCATGAAGGATATCTCCAAATCGGCTAGCTACTTCGTCGCCCCTCCAAGTAGTTGAATGCCCGTCCTCCTATTGAGAGCATCGGATACTACGTTCCCATTTCCAGGAGTATAGACTATCTCAAAGTCATAGTCCTGGAGGAACTTGAGCCATCGTTGTTGTCTCAAGTTCAGGTCCTTCTGCAAGAAGATGTACCTAAGACTCTGGTGGTCAGAGTAAACTGTAAAGCGCTCGCCCATCAGATAGTGTCGCCACATCTTCAGAGCGAAGACCACTGCTGCCAACTCCAGGTCATGGGTAGCGTAGTTCTGCTCATGTTTCCTCAACTGTCGTGATCCATAGGCAATCACTGCTCGCTCCTGCATCAGGACACATCTGAGCCCAGTACCTGATGCATCGCAGTAGACTACGTACCCTACTCCCTCCTCCGATAGCCTCAAGATAGGTGTGCTGGTCAACCTCTTTCTCAGCTCCTGGAAGCTCTGCTGACATCTATCTGACCACACAAAGGGTTTCCCCTTCTTCGTCAAAGATGAGAGTGGTGCCTCAAATCTGGAAAAGTCTGGCACAAATCTTCAGTAGTACCCAGCTAGACCCAAGAAACTTCGCACCTCTATCATGCTCCTGGGTGGCTCCCAAGCTAGCACTGCCTCAATCTTCACAGGTTCCACCGCAACTCTCACCTCAGAGATGACCTGTCTTAAGAAGTGGACCTCACGTAACCAGAACTGACACTTCGAGAGCTTACCATAAAGCTGGTGCTCTCGGAGTGTGTCCAATACAACCCGTAAGTGGTAGGCGTGCTCCTCCTCAGTGGTTGAGTATATCAAAATGTCGTCGATGAATACCATGATAAATCGATCGAGGTATGGCTGAAAGATCCTATTCATGAGACCCATGAACACTGCTGGAGCATTGGTTACTCCGAAAGGCATAACCAAGAACTCATAGTGGTCATACCAACATCTGAAGGTCGTCTTCTGCACGTCCTCGTCCCAAACTCTGAGCTGATGATAGCCTGACCTGAGGTCGATCTTCGAGAACCATCATGCTCCCTTGAGCTGATCGAAGAGGTCATCAATCCTCGGTAGCGGATACTTGTTCCTCACAGTCACCTGGATCAGGCGACGATAGTCGACACACAATCGCAATCTCTCGTCTGCCTTCTTGGCGAACAAAATCAGGGAAGCCCAGGGTGAAACACTTGGTCGGATTAATCTCTTTCCCTGCAAGTCCTCCAGCTGTACTCGTAGCTCTCGAAGCTCAGCAGGAGCCATACGATATGCTAGAGTGGATATCGGGGTTGTCCTGGGGTACAGTTCAATATAAAAGTCTACCTATCTGCGAGGAGGTAGTCTTGGAATGTCATCAGGGAAAACGTCCGCATACTGATCCACCACTGCAGGAAAACTAGGACTTCGCATGTCAACTACTCCTAGGATGAGGCTAGCCAACTGATGAGTGATCGACTTTCCTCTCCTCTATGTGAGTCCATATTGCGCTACTAAGGCTCCCTTCTTGCCGTTGAAGGTGAACCTACTCCCATCGGTGCGAACACATCGCACCTTGCACCTAATACAGTCGATCTGAGCATGGACTGTAGATAACCAATCCATGCCCAAGATGACGTCGTAAGGCCTCGACGCCACTACAAGAAGATCCCAGTCGAAGATCTCGCCTCCTAGAGTAATCTCACACTGTCGGCACCAGTGGGTAATCGTAGAGTCTACTCCCGTAGGAGTCTCTAGCCGTAAGGATCGATCCAACGGCTCCGTCGGAATCTCCAAGCTCCGAACAAGGGCAATGGCAATAAAAGAATGACTCACTTCTATGTCTATAAGAACTGCATCAAGGGTGGAGTAGACACAGATAGTACCTCGAATCATCTCTAGCGCGTCGTGGTCGTAGGCCTCCGCTGCCTGAAGCTAAGCCTGTCTCTGCCCGCCATCTCCCTGTGGTCAGGGTGGACCTCCTGGTGGTTGTGGTGGTAAAGCCTCAAAGCGTCGTCCACCACCTGTTGCTCGTCCAGCTCCTCTGCCTTGTCCGCCTGCACCCTGTGGACTGCCACGGTCGACCCTCTACCTCTACCTGGGTGGCCCCTCAACCGTCTGATGCTCCTCTGCACAGCGGGTTGGGTAGTCATGAGCCATGTGGCCCTGCCCACCGCATGCGTAGCACTGTCTGCTCCTCGGAAGGCTGGCTCTGCACCGGGTTCCCCGCACCTCTGAGCCAGTGTCCTGAGGTCGTCCTCCTGATAGTATAGTCTTCTTGGACCCCGGTGACATCCATCGACTACCAGCTGCAGACGACTCTGCTATGTGCCGCCCTGAGGTAGGTCTCGCTGCTGGTGTAGGCTCAGCAAGAAATCTCTCTACGAGAAGGGCTCGCTCCAGTACTCATGTCTGTGTCGGAATGCTGAGGGAGATCATCGATTCCCTAATCTCATGCCTTAGTCCCTGCTCGAAGGTCCGGTCCAGGAAGAATGGGTCTCATACCATGTCCGTCGAATAGCGTAAGAGATCAGTAAATCTCGTTGAGTACTAGGCGACCGTCATGATTCCATGTCGCAGTTGTAGTAGCTCCTGTATGTGCACCGCACGAAGGGTGACTGGGACGAACTCTGAGCGGATGAGGCTCTCAAAGTCCATCCATAGGAGAGATGCCTCGTCTTGCACCTGGAGCATCAAGTTCCACCATCTGTCTGCTGCCGTGTGCAGGAGGCTCGCTGCAAGGATCACCATGAGGTCAGCTGGTGTCCCCACTAGCCTGAAAACTTGAACAACCGCCTCCAGCCAATCCTTGGCTGCCTGAGGGTCCATCTCCCCATGGAACCTGGGCAGTCTCTGACACTGAAACTCGTGCAATGCACTAAGGTTACGTGCACTCTCAGCGGCTGGGGTTGGTGGCATCGGTGGCTCGGCGAGTAGAGGTACCGCTGGTGCCCCCGCTGTAAAAGGGCTCTGCACCGAGGCCTCGTCGCTCGGTGGGTTTTCGTCTTGCACAAAGCTCAGAACCCTAGCTGGCTACCATCGTAGGGCCATCCTGAAAAGAAATAGGTGCGCCACGGTCAAAATAGTATACCTGGTGAGCTGACACAAATTAATCACAAAGAAAACCTTTGAAACACACATATAATCAATGTTTTCGTGCATTGAGTCAGAAATCAGAAGTCAGGGTCCTGGTATACGGATACGTCGGCCGCCGAACCAACACTGGACTCCCTGGACTAATAACCACACTCAATACCCTTAACACTATTGCTTCACATAGAAAAAAGATCAGAGTTCTGAGTTCTGTGGTAGAACCGAAATCCTCTGATACCAATTTTTCACGACCCGTCCTCGGGGCCCGTGTCGTGACTACCCAAAGCCCGCCTCCCATAGGCCAGGTGTTAGCGACTAGCACCAAAGGCGTAAATCCCGAAAAAGGGGAAGGCATTGCCTTATAAAGTAAACAAACACCATAGAGTAAGCTAGAAGAAATAAATACTAAGTAAAAGTGGGTACAAAAGTAAGTGTGGAAAGTAAATGGGCCAGAATACAAACCCAAACGGAAAGTAAAGTACAACTGGAAAGAAAGTACAGCAACTGAAAGTAAAGCAGCAACATTGAGCCATCCACTGGAAGTCCCACCTAAAGGGTGGGTATAGATAGCCTCCTCAGCTCCTCGAGTCCAACCATCTTCTCCGTGTACGTCCCGCCCAGTGGTCCACCTCTACGTACCGATTGCTCCTCAAGCCTCAACCACAATCAGCGCTATCCGTCGTCTGCATCCAACACAACGTAATGTGGGCATAGCCCATGAAGGGGTGAGTATACGCTACTCAGTAGGGACCCCGAGACCCCTGAAGGTCTCCCAGAATACTCAAAGGATAATCCTCAAAGGAAAGATACAACCATGAAGTAACATCCAACACTACTTAGGTATATTCCCATACATATACCTAAGTCATCAATTCCAGTTCGGCTCCAACATCCGAGCCCAAGTTTGGTCATGTCCACATAGGATAGTACAACCCAATCCACATAGGAAATCACAACACAATCCACATAGGAAAGCAAGTCAATCATATCGAAGATAATGATTGAAAGTCAAGACTCAGCTCACACAGGTATACTTCTTCATAAGGTAATAGAGATGATCAGATGTAGCCATTGATTCATCTAATCTAGGACCCACGTAGGATACTAAAACAGCTAAGATGTCGGACCCACATAGGATACAAGTCCAGCTACTCTGTCGGACCCACGTAGGATACTACAATAGAGGTCGAATATTGTCGGACCCACGTAGGATACAAGAACAGTAATGCTTCCAGACCCACGTAGGATACAAGAACAGTAGTCATCGCCGTCTAACCCATAGAGGATTTCAGTACGGTCTTCATCACTTCCAAACCCATGGAGGATTTCAGTGCAGTCATCTTCGCTGCCAAACCCATGGAGGATTTCAGTGCAGTCGTCATCGTCGTCATAGTCGCAACCAGCTCTAGGGTTCCCGCACACAACATGCTCATTTCCGGGAGGGTCCGCTCCACGAGCCAAGGGGTCGATACATCAATTGACACGTAGTCTGGAGTTGATGTATCTCAAAGTTGTGTCTCGACAAAGGAAACTCAATGTGACAGACGGCGCGTCAATCAGACATTCGGTCTGAGAGTTATTGGCTTTTTCGTTCTAGGGGCCCAATTGATTTTTAAGTCAAAACCAACCAGAACATACTCCAACTGCATCCAAACCTCGATCGTAGTAATCCAAAAGGTCCGTCTCACTAAGAGGAATCCAATAAAGTTGACGGCACGTCAATCGGACGTCTGGAGCTCAAGTTATAAGTGTTTCCGCTCCGAGGGCCCAGTTGGTTTCGTGTTCGAACCAACCTGGTCATACCTAAAGTTCTCCGAAACCTTGAGTGTAATATACTTAAATGACTGTCTCGATCCAAGGATCACATTGCAACTGACGGTGCGTCGATTGGAGGTCCGTAGCCCATGTTACGGGCATTTAAACGAACCTGTCCGGTTTTAGGGGGTTTTGGGCCCGGACCGACCCGGCCCAAGACCACCTAGGTCAGACCGAACCAGGTCGACCCGCCCGGGTCCGGGTCTGGCCCGATAGGGCGCGACTTGGCCCGGTGGGCGCGGCCCGCATGGCCAGCTCGGTGCTGGTCGAGCTGTCACAGAAGGGGGGGGCGCTGCCTCCCTGTTTTGAAACGGCGGCCCCACGTGGGGGCTGCTCCTTTCGCCAGCTGGGGGTTACGACCCCTGGCCTTCTCCGATCGACCAGCCCGGCTGGCCGATTGTGCTGCCGTCGCGGGACCCCACGGTCCCTCCCCTCTGACGCATCGGCGGCTGGTGGTTCCGGTCGCTGCTCCCTACTTCGTCGCGGCCAAAGGCTGCGGCCTTGGTCCGAACAGCGCGGAGCGACGGCGCCGCGCCCCTCCGCCGTGGCCCGCTCCGGTCGTGGCCTCTTCGTGGTTCTCTGGTGCGACGCGACGGCGTCGCGCCCCTTCGCCGTGGCCCGACTCCAGCCACAGTTTTTTTTGGCCTCAACGGCGCCGCACGACGGCGCCGCGCTTCCTTGCCGCATTTCTCCTTGTTCTCGTACGGTGTTGTTGCACCGCGCCGCCTTCGTTCGAGCCGTAATGATCACAAGAACAAAGGGGGGAGTAGGTTCGGTCATGTTCGTGCGGTTCGACCTCCTCCTATTAAATTGATAACAAGCGGCCCAATGAAATTGTCGATGAACGGAAAAGAATATTCACGAACAAAAATCAAACCCCTACCTCGATAACGAGTTGACGATCGATGAGCATCGCGGAAAGCGGCATCGTGGAGTGTGGATCTGTTCACGTTGACGGAGATTGTACAAGGTGAAATGGTGTCTCCCTTCCTTTGACGTGGGGAAAAGAATGAAGGAAGGCGTGTCAGTGTTTTTTCACGTTCTTCCAGGAGGATGATGAAGTTCTTCGATGGTAGAACTCTCCTTCTCTCGACACAACGAAGCAACCAAAATAAAATAGGGCTTAAGCCTTATTTTATTAATTTTTCCAACACTTTTAAAATTCAAACATTCAAAATTAAATTCACCTCATTTAATTAAACATAACATGTCAAAATTAAATGAAGTAATAAGTTGGCAACTTTAATGACAAAAGTGGTTTTAAAAAGGAGTTAAGGAAAAATGAAAATGTGGGGGCTCGTGTGGGCCCCACCTTATCTTAAATCCTCTCAAGGGGAGTTAGAACTTCAGTGGGTCCCACCCCAACTCCCTCACATGGGCTAAACCACTAAGTAGAGAGAAATTAAGTTGTGACACAACTTAATTTCACTTAAACTGCTTAGTAAGGAATAAAAAATAAAACAATTATATTTTTATTCCCCACTTTTTTTAACATCAACACCTGAGCAAATGCACCTTCGGAAAAGATGTTCCTAATCAATTACTGGCGTTGTGGTTTCATCGGTGCCCTCGGATTTCGATTCTGAGCACTAGTTCAAAAGTTAGGAAAACCTGCTCGTTTTTTCACTAAACGTACACGAGCTAAAATTCGGAAATTGATTCCGGGCACACCGGGCCTCGGAATCAGGTGCCATTAGAAACTGCGTACTCGTAAAATCCCAAAGAAAATTAAGAAAGAATTTCCCTTGAAATTTACAGGTCTTTACATTCCCCCACACTCAAACTTGAAATAACCATGCAAAAATACTAAAAGAGCGGGTAGGTAAGGAAAAATTGGCTTGTAATGTGGCTTAAACCTATAAGGCAATTCATGGAATCTAAGGGATTATGAAGGATAAATGTAAAGGTGGGTCTCAAGATAAAATGTGGCTAGCCAAATATATACCTCAATCATTTCAAATACATTCCATGAAATCCAAAGCTTTGAAAGAGAATATTCACAAATTCTGGTTCTCACACAAAATTCATGTTTCCCTCAAGAAAGTGAGGGTATTAGGAAGAATATATAAAAGTGGTTTAGAATACCTCACATGATTGGAAAAATATTTTGGGTCAGTGTTTCATGGGAATGGATTTCAAAAATCAGTCAAACTCATTAAAATGCTTGAAAATCCATTTCAAGGGAAAAGAATTCATATCAACAATCATTTAAAATCCATTATTTCAAAAATCATTTCAACTCTTTCAAAATCAATTGATGTGTGAAAAGTGAAAATAATATTCATTAAAGCTCAAAATATGTTTTGGACCAAAAAATTAATAGAGTTTAAATGATAATCGTAAAAAGTTAACTCCCTTTTGAAATATTGATTCGGTCCTCTTCCTCTAATTCTCGGGGATTCCTTATGCCTTCATGATCCTACACAAGAAAAATTACTCAATTAATCACAAGGATCATTTCATTTAAGCTCAAAATGAAAAGAGGGAGGTGGGAACATGCTAGACTATTTCCTAATACTGAATTTGAAATTTAAATTACTAGAAAGCATGTAAAGATAAATCTTGGTATGATCCCCCAAGTGGGCCCGGAAATATTTTACTACCTCCAGAGGGAAGTACCAACTTTTATCCATAATCTATTGGTGGATGAAGCTTCTTTGATTTGAAACACCACATGTGGCTCTTCCCAGCTTGAAGTTCTTTATTCTTGTTGAGAAGGACTCCATAGACAGAGTATACCAGATCTACCCCCTTCACAATTTGATATAGCTTGTATGGCAGGGGTAGGATGAATTATGGAACCTCCTCCTTATTTGTTTCTAC
Source organism: Viscum album (assembly GCA_963277665.1). Classification (NCBI taxonomy): domain Eukaryota; kingdom Viridiplantae; phylum Streptophyta; class Magnoliopsida; order Santalales; family Viscaceae; genus Viscum; species Viscum album. The sequence continues at coordinate 1,993,650,877 of OY728135.1, read as the reverse complement.
TTCTGAAACATTTACTTTCTCTTCTTGTTCTCCCTCTAGTAAATGTTCAACATCTCCAGGGAGCTCTAGATATTCCTCAACAGGTGCATCTTCTTTTGTCTCTTCATCCTCCAGGGCATAATAAGAGTCATCTGATTCTGAAAATTCAAAACAATTGGGAGTTATACTCAAATTCATTTCAACAAAATTAAAAGAATTTGAGTTCAAGAATGTATCATCTCCCTGAGTTGGTTCAGCTTGAATCTCTTCTTCGATGGAAAGTTCCTCTTGGAGTTGATCATCACAGGATGGATGTAGGTTGTCAGACTCCTCCATCTTGACTTCAAATTCCACCAATTGGGTGGGTTCTTCTTTCAGTGGTGCTGGATCTTCTTCTTTGCAAGGCTTGGGGAGATCAAGAAACTCCTCACATTCATTCCAGAATTTATCCAATTCTTGTTGATCTCCCACATTTGGCTCAGCAGGAAATTCATCCTCCTTTTCATCTATCTCGGGTAGAATTGGTTGAGTGGGGATGAATGAGTCTTCAGGTACCCCGACATTTACCTCCTCTGGTTCTTCAATGATGAGTGGTGAAATTTCTTCCACCACTATCTCAGGTTCTTTCTCCAGCTCAGGGTCGGGTTGCTCCATCCTTGCACGAACATAATCTAATGCACATTCCATTTTCCTCCCCAAATCATCAAGATTATTACTAATCCTTTCAGCCCGGTCATTTAGATCACGATAATCAATTTCTAGTTCTTGATATTGCACCTGCGAGTAATCTTTCCATGCATAAAAATTTGAATTTGAATACATAATGGAAAAAAAATTAAAGATTTTTCATAATGAAAATAAAATAAAATATTTACAAAAATGTGAATTTTGAAAAAGTGATCGAAATAACTACTTAGCTCCCCAGAAACGGCGCCAAGTTTGATGCACGCCTGTCGTAGGATGTGGCAAAACAATTATTTCCTAAGTTAAAATATAGTAATTTGATTGACCTAGGATGTCTCCCGAAGTGGAGTGCACACAAAACGGGTTGTCACTTTAAAATGGGGGTAAAAATGTTGTGATTGTGAAAAAGAAATTTGAAATACAAATGATTAAAAAAATATGAAATTAAAAGGGTGATTAGGTTAGGGTCGGTTTCCTAATTGTAATGCTATCCTTGTTCAATTTAATTCAAACCACTTATTCTTAGTTGATTAAAGTGACTTTCCACAATCGTTTCCTCTCACTTACTTGGTGAAATTGTGATGGTGAGAGAAAACCTTACCAAGATCTCGATTTGGTCAACTCTCCTTCCATGTGTAAAATAGTTGTATTGAATATACTTAATTAAAATGGGCAATACCCGATCAGGTTTTGTTTATCCCAAAAAATCATGAACATTCACTACACCTTTTACACGTACTGACGATCATCGAGTACTTCACCACTAATCTCTGGTCTATTCCATCATTTATAAACCAGAAATCAGTGGAGGGAGATTATGATTATTTTACCAAGGAAAAAAATAAATAACGGAATTAATATTGAAGAATGATCAAACTTGAAAATAAAATCTTCTATAATAAATTTAAAACAACTTTGAAGAAAAAATAAATTTATTCAATTGTGTCCAAGAACTCAAGCATTACAATGTAGAAAACCAACCCTTCCCCAATCACTCCAAATGTCTACCCCACCATGGTAAGGGTAATCGAGATGAATGGGGAAGAAGAAGACATTATAAAACTATGAAAAAGAAAATAAATAAAAAATAAAGCCGAAAATATCTTCTTCTTGGTGTCCCGGAAGGAATGGGATGGAGAATGGGATGATTTGGGAAGGAGGTTAGGGCCTCCTTTTATAGGCAGAATTCGACCCCCAAAATTTTTCACGTTTTATAATCCATAAATGACCTCTTCACGTGTTACAACCTTAATGAATGTTGTTCATAAATATCTTGGACAGCTCTCCTCCAAATTTCAAGTAATTTGGAAACTGGATAAAGGAGTTATAAATTTTTAATTCTCGGTTTCTGTTTTTGGACGAAGCTTCCAAGATGGTTCCTCCAAAAGAATGTCGTTTAATTTCCACCTTAATGACTTCCAAACTTACCCAAATTTCTTTTAATGTCGTTCCTAGATGTCCTCGTTCCATCCCAGGTGGAAACACCTCATTTGGATGTGTGTAGGATACTTTTGGGTTCCGTTAAATTGGTGGTGTTCATGCTGTCCGCCCGAAAAAAATGTCCAAATTCAATGAATTTTCAAACCATCTAGATGGCAGAATAATCTCCTGGTCCAGACAACAAAAATGAAGGAAATAAAATAAGGATTATAAAAAAAATTGAATCAAAAAATTTGGAATTATATTTTTCAGTAAATGACCAAAATACCCTTTATGTAAAAATATGTCAAAATCCAGAATTAGTCAGTTTTCACATTTGTGCTCAAAATAACACTAAAACCTAAAAACGTGACAATTACCCCTTAAATAACACTATGGTGGGATTATAAACAACGATTTACAGTATAAAATATAGGAAAATTTAAGCTTCATCAGTATTCTAGACCTATGTAACTCCCTCTAATTCCTCTATTTGATACAGGGAACTCAGGCTCATCAAGTTCAAAACTATGACTGGAATAAGGATCTGTTAAGTGAATCATGTTAACAGAACCAAAGTTCAACTCTTCATCTGATGAAGACTCTGCCTTATTATCCAGTTTAGTTTATACTATTTGGTGGTGCGGTGCCCATGCTTTTGAAGTATATGGCATAAAATCTTTCAGAGTCAAAGACAACTTGGGATTTGACACTAGCTCATCTTCTTCTAACTACTATTCTTTCTTCAAATTATGCTGCTTCTTTGAGGATTTTCCTTCTGATGAAGGGGGTTTTTTTGTGGCATTCATAGCATAAGACACAATTGGTTTCTTCAATTGTGTTCATAAAATGGCATGAGTTTGGTTGATCATTTTCCTGACCATCCAATCATCATATTTCTGCGCATTTTTGCTTTTGACTTCGTGCCACTTGCCTTCTTCCTCTAGATTTGTAGTAGTAACACATGCTACCTAGGCTAAAGAACCTTTCAGTTTTACCTGTCCAGAGTCCACCATCTTTTGTAGAAGGTCTTTGAAGACAAAACACTCCTGAATGGGATTCCCCAACATCTGATGAAATAGGCAATAGTTGGGAAGGTCTTCATCTCCTTCCATGTTCGGCCTTTTAGGCCTTGGAAACTGAAACAAATTACTTTCCATAGTTGAAATGAAGTAACCAGGAACTTGTTCATTTCGGAAAGAATAAACTTTGTTCTTTAACTCCTCAATTTGTTTCTGTCTTTGATCTCTTTGATCATCTTGAAGAAACAACCTCTGTTGTTGATGCTCATGAGGTGGATCCCTTCGATAAGATGAAGGTTTTGAAGTGGAAGTAGGTAAAAATGTTTGTTTAAGTGTAATTGTAGAAGTCTCTGCTCTCCCCATTCTCCTTCCAGGAGCTGATGGAATTACACAAGTTTTATCCTTAGTCTCTATAAGAGAATCTTCAATCTGTTAAGCAATTGAAGTAAGGTCTCAAAACCCTCCTATGTATTTAACAGGGATCAACGGTGTGCATAATTCATCACACAAATTTTTAACACATATTGGAAACAATTCTTCTTGAGGGAGTTCTAAGTTTAAGAAATATGTTAATCCCTTCCTGCGAGCAATGAAATCCAAAACTCTTTCATTTTCCCTTTGCTTACAATTTATAAGATCAAAAACTATCATCTTTGGCAATGTTGATCTAAATTGAAGAAGGAATCATTGACAAAGATCTTCCCACCTAGTAATTGACCGGGATTGAAAGCTTGTATACCATACAAAAGCAGGCCCTTGTAATGACTGTACAAAATACCTGAGCTTAACTGCTTCTTGTTGTTGAGGAGTTCCACTAGTGGAAATATGGGTTTTAACGTCGTCATAATAACATCAATTTTTTAAAAACTGACGCGAATAGTATGTGCGGGGAATTTATGGCGTCGGTTTTACAAAAAACTGATGCCAAAAACAATTATGCGATGATATTTCGCGTCGGTTTTCAAGAAACTGACGCCGAATTTTTTAAAAAAAATGTTTTGGCGTCGGTTTTAGTGAAAACTGACGCCAATAATATTAGTAAACATATTTTCCGCGTCGGTTTTGAGGAAAACCGACGCGGAAAATAATTAAAAAATAATTTTCAGCATCGGTTTTTAATAAAACTGACGTGGAAGAATATTTTTAAAAAAACTTTCGATGTCAGTTTTTTCCAAAACCGACGCCGAAACTAAAAAAATATTTCACGTCGGTTATTTTAAAAACCGACACTGAAATGTTTTTTTTAGTTTTCAGCGTCGGTTTTCTTTAAAACCGACGCGAAAATTCTTTTAAAATTATTCGGGGTCTGAAACCCTCATTTTGTTCGATCGTCGAAATCGAGTTCCGCTACGACACTTCGGACTCCCGATGACCTTCGAACCTGATTTGCGATCTTGGACGGCCATTGTTGAAGGTTTTGTGTCGTTTTCACGATTTCGAGTATGTGTTCTTCCTCTTTATCTCTTGTTTCATCTCCCATTGTTTATTTCTTCTTCAAGAACCCTATTTTGCGTGATTTTCATTATTGGTTCGATTTTATTTGTAGTTTATCATAATTTTTGGTTTGTATTATCATTGTTGGTGTAGATTTTATAGTGTTCATTTATGGAAGTAATTATACCGGTCGTAGTTTGGATTTAACATCTCCATTCTGGTTGAACATCAAATTTTTTTTTTGTATTATCATTATTTTAGTTTAAAATGATGTTTCATTACATTATGAAGTACTATATTTTTAATTCCATTTCCATTTTAATTAATTATTCTTCAAAAAAATAATTTTATTGTGTTATTTATTGATGAACTTAGTGTGGTTTGGTTGTAGTTTGTCTTGTTTTTTTGTATCTATATTTATCATTTAGGTCATGCTATGTTATCTGGGATTAACATGTGAATATTTTATTTCATCAGTGACTTTGAATTAAATGTGATTGAAGTTATAAAATTGCATTACACCCATTATGATTAATATCTTACATTTTAAAACAACCAATTATATTTTTTACTTTCAATAAAAATTGAGATTTATTAATAATTTATACATATTTCCATGTACTCCCACATTTCAATTATTTCTTCCTTTAAATTAATGTACTCGTCAATATTTTAGACACATGAAACATCAAAATATTGCAACTATGTAAAATGAACTAATAAATTTTAAAATAATGATATTATAATTAAATTATAATATCAATATAACATACATGTATATAATATGAAAATAAACTGTTTACTCTATTTGTAAACGTGTTTCATATCTGATGTCTTTTATCTGATTATCAATAGTTTTTATGGAATATGTTTTTGTTTACAATTTATCTGATAGATATTTAAATGTTTATATGTTTTAATATATTCATTAATTATATTGTGATATCAGGTATTAATGGATTATAATTGGATCTATTTACGAAGAACTACTAGTGAATATGAAAAAGGAGTTGATAATTTTTTGGAATTTTCTAAATGACATATTCAAAATATTGATTTGATTTTCTGTCCATGTGTGAAGTGTGTAAATATGAGAAAGTTAAACTCCAGAAAAATCAAGGATCATCTCATTTGTTATGGTTTTAGCCTTAATTATAGACGTTGGATCTTGCATGGTGAAAGAACTGAAAATTCAACATCCAATGTTGATGATGATATTCATAATGAGGTAGAGGATCGTATTGAAGAATTAATTCATGATTTAGGTGTTGAAACCATCAAAAAAACACCAACTGTTGAACGATTGTATGGAGATTCTGAGAAACCATTATTCCTAGGTTGCAGTAAATATACAGTGTTATCAGCAGTTTTGAGATTAGTTAATTTAAAAGAAAAAAATGGGTGGAGTGATAAAAGTTTCTCCAGTTTACTTGAGCTTTTAAAAGAGATACTTCCAGAAGGCAATGGGCTTCCAGATTCCAATTATGAGGCGAAGAAAATATTATGCCCAATGGGATTGGGGTATAAAAAGATACATGCTTGCCTCAATGATTGTGTACTTTATAGGAAAGAAAATGAACATTTATCAAGTTTTCCTACATGTGGAACATTGTGCTATAAGATGGATAAGAAAGTCAACTCAGATTCATTCTCAGGTGATGTCATGTAACGTTATGAAAAATCAATTTTTTACTTTCCAATGATATCATCCAATATTTTTTGCGTACAATTCTGATAATTCAATTCTGATTTATTTTTAGGTACCAGAATCAAAACTCTAGCTAAAGAAATTTGGTACCTTCCAATAATTACTCATTTGAAGCGTCTATTTGCAAATTCAATTAATGCAAAAAGGTTAAGATGGCATTCAGATGAGTGCATCTCTGATGGTAACTTATGTCACCCTGCCGATTCACCACAGTGGAAGAGTTTTGATAAAAAATTTCATGATTTTGGAAGTGAAGTTAGAAATCTCAGAATGGGATTGTGTACTGATGGAATGAATCCATATTGGATCCTCAGTAGCCAATATAGTTCATGGCCTGCTTTGCTGGTACTTTACAACTTGTCCCCACATTTATGTATGAAGAAAAAATATGTTATGATGAGCTTGATGATTTCTGGACCAAAACAACCGGGAAATGATATTGATGTGTATCTTACACCATTGATTGATGATTTAAAACTACTATGGGAGGAAGGTGTTAAAGTTTTCGATGCATACAAGAAAGAGTATTTTATTTTGCGTGTTATGATAATATTCACTATAAACGACTTTCTTGCATATGGAAACTTATCTGGATATAGTGTTAAGGGACATAAAGCATGTCCAATTTTTGAAGAACAAACTTCATATTATCAATTTCAGAATTGAAGAAAGATAGTGTACATGGGACATCGAAGATTTTTGCGAATTGATCATCCTTATCGTAGATTGAAAAAAGAATTTAACGGTTTACAAGAATACAACCTCCCCCCTCAACCATTGTCAGCTGAAGAATATTATGACAGAGTGAAAGATATTGATTCGACATTTGGAAAGAGAAAAAGTTCTGGTTTATAAAAACATATCTGGAAGAAGCAGTCTATTTTTTTCGAACTACCTTATTGGAGATTTTTAGAGATAAAACATAACATTGATGTTATACATGTTGAGAAAAACATATGTGATAGTTTGATTGGAACTTTTTTAGACATAAAAGGAAAGAAAAAATATGGATTACATGCTAGATTGGACTTGATATTAATGTGAATACGATTGGATTTAGCTCCCACTGTGAAAGGAAACAGAAACTATTTACCTTAGGCTTGTCACACATTAAGAAATATTGAAAAGATAAATTTTTGTCACTGTCTTCATGGTATTAAAGTACCCAGCGGTTTTTCTTCAAATGTGAATAATTTTGTGTCATTGAAGGATTGTAAATTAATAGGTATGAAATCACATGATTTCCATGTGTTGATGCAACAAATTCTACCAGTAGCAGTGCGTGTTATATTATCGAAAGCTGTCAAAAAGAAAATCATCAGGTTATGTAATTTCTTTAAATCCATTTGTAGCAAAGTATTTGATCCAAATTTGTTAGATGTGTTGGAGAATGAAGCAACTCTTATTCTTTGTCAACTAGAAATGTATTTACCACCCACATTTTTTGATATAATGGTTCATATATTGATTCATTTGGTGCGTGAGATAACAATATGTGGGCCTGTTTATTTAAGATGGATGTATCCTTTTGAAAGATATATGAAAATTTTGAAAGGATATGTTAAAAATCCTTATCGACCAGAGGCCTCTATTGTTCAAAAATATGTATCAGAAGAGGTGATTGAGTTCTATGCTGATTATTTGAATGAGGTGGAGCATATTGGTCTCCCAGTATCTCGACATATGACAGTTGATAGAGAAGGTAGAGGGGTTCGAGGCTTAAAGGTAAAGTTCATTCCACGTGATGAAGTGATGCAAGCACATTTATACATTTTGAACAACACAGATGAGGTTCAACCATATATATCCTCACATATTGCTGGATTAAAGATACAATATCAGAAAAGAAATTAAAAGTGGTTGATGATTGAGAATAAGAAGACATTTGTTTCATGGTTTAAAGAGAAAGTCACCCCAGATATATCTGTATCAGAAACATTGAAGTGGTTAGCAGGGGGACCATCTCTTAATGTGATCACTTGGTCTAGTTTTGATATCAATGGCTACACATTTTACACAAAAAACCTGGATGACAAGAGTACCGTTCAGAATAGTGGTTTGATGGTATTCGCTGAAGCGGTTCATTTTTCGAGTGCCAAAGATAAAAACCCAATTTCTGCATCAACGTCATATTTTGGAGTTATTGAATACATATGGGAAATTTATTATATTAAATCTCAAGTCACTGTTTTTAAGTGCAATTGGGTTGATAGTAATAGTGGCGTGAAACATGATGAATATGGGTTTAAACTGGTTGATTTGAAAAGATTTAATCACAATGAGGAACCATTTATCATGGCGACACATGAAAAACAAGTATTTTATGTCATTGATCCGTCAAATGATCAGTGTTCAGTTGTTTTTCAAGGGATAAGATAGCATTTGGGTGATGAGGATGATTCTAATGATGCTAGTGATTTACATGAGCCTTATTCATCTATTACGCAATTTTCAGATGATTACAATGAATATAAGATAGACATAGTGCATGTAGTACGTACCGATCATGAAGAAGGCATGTGGAAAAACACTAAATTAGTCTCCTAATTTTTCTGGTAAATATTTATATTCTGTGTCTATTTTTAAAAATTACAAATGCATGCCTCTATTTTTACATATTTATTTTTGCCTTCCTTGTTTCTAATTATTTAGTTTTCTAATGATATGCAGGTACACAAAATTTCATTACACTTTCTAGTAGCAATGTCAGATACAGATAGAGAGGGGCAGTTACCGAGGTATATCTATTTTGACATATTATTAAATATTCAGTAATATACTTATTTAATGAAATAAAACTGTTAATTTACAAAAACAAAATTTGCAGGACTACTGATGCGTCCTCGGCAGAGGAGACTTCTCCAGTTACTACTCAAAAATCAAGTTCTCTAGTTGGTAAACGTGGTATTACACGTTTACCAAAACTATCACTTGCTCATGATGATAACAAAGCACACATCTGTTTTGATGATAATAATAATGCAGTTGGCCCAAATGCAGTTCAGTTTGTCAGTTATATATCGATGTAGAGCCGTTGCAGGATTAGTATTTTATATCCTGATTTAAAGTTAGTGGATAGGATGGCGAATCAACAGCTTTGGAAGGCTGTGACGGTAAAATATCTTTATTTATTTATTTTATCTCATTTTTTTAATATTATACAGTTTAAATGACATATTTAATTTTTTCAATTACAGATGAAATTTAATTTTGAAGAAACCAAAGAAATTAGGAAAAGACATCTCTCTTTAGCGGTGGTTCGATGGAGAGATTTTAAAACCAAACTGACAAAAAATTATGTTTTTGGAAAGATAAGGTTTGAAAGCCCATGTCTTAAGTATCCATATATAGATGAAGAAACATGGAAGCGATTAGTTGACAGTCGTCAGGAAGAGAAATTTCAGGTATTGTAATTGTTTTATATTTTAAAATTTATGCTATATTTTTCTTATTACTTAGTAGTTTATTTTTATGTAACAGGCCTCCAGGAGATCTCATCAGGAGATCCAGTTGAAAATCGTATACCCTCATACTTTATCACGTGGAGGGTACTCGTATTTGGAGCATAAAATGATGGAAGAAAAATTTAAAGCATTAAGAGCTCAATCAAGTAGTGGTTCAGAAGAGGTCCAGTATGGTCCTCCATCTCCTCTCACTCACCATGAGAAATGGAAACGAGTAAGAAGAAAAAAATGAACAATATCTTACAGACGAAGCTCATCAAGTGGATGATAGAATTGTAAGTAAATATTATTTATTTGTTAACAATTTTCCTTTTTTATAATTTATAAACACTAATATAACTTTTTTATTTTTTATTTCAGGATGAACTTCAGGAGCAAGAGACACAGGGCTCTTTTATCCCTGAGGGTAGGATGGATATCCTAGCCACTGATTTGGGAAAGGCAGAACACCCCGGCCGTGTTAGAGGATATCAGGCGGTTGTTAGTATTCGGAAGGTTTTTGGTAAGAGTAAGCAATCAAAAGACCCAGAAATCGAATCCTTAAAAGAAGAGCTGCAGGATATGAAACGGTCTATGGGTGATCAAATTCAAGCAGCAGTACAGAAGGCTTTATTAGAACACTTGGAAAGACAATCACAGTCTTCTCAGCCTTCCAAGGTATATTATTTACTTGTTATCAATTTTTCTTTTTTATAATTTATAAACACTGATATAAATTTTTCATTTTTCAACATTCTCAGCCTACTCACTCGGACTACCCTGCCTCGTCTGCTTACCCAGTCCCGTCTGGGCAGCCTTCCGAGGTATATTATTTACATGTCACCAATTTTTTTATTTTATAAATTATAAATACTAATATAACTTTTTCATTTTTCAACATTTTCAGCCTACTCACCCGGACTACCCTGCCCCATCTTCTTACCCTGCCCCATCTGTGCAACCTTTTGAGGTATATTATTTTATTTAATTTTTAATCAATTTTTCTATGTTATAAATTTTAAACACTAATATACCCTTTTCATTTTTCTGCCTTCTCAACCTGCTCACCCGGACAACCCTGCACCACCTGCTAACTTTGAGCCTCCACCTCCTCCCTCGGATCAAGTATTATATTGTGAGTTGTTTGCGGGAAATCCTCATGTACATATTGTTGCGTTAGGACAGGTGTATTTTTTGGGGGACTCGGTACATCATCAGCCTATGCAGATGGGTCAGGTAAGAGTATCAGTACTTGTTATTATAGATCCTACTGCTCTACTACCATTTCCTACTATGGATATCACCAGTGTTGGGGAATGTATGGGCCATTTTTTACTTTGGCCAACTTCCCTTCTTTGTTATATTTCACATGAGGTATGCATTTTTTTAAATATTAATTACAAATGATTCCAAATTACTTATAATTTTTTCTGACATTTAACTTATATAGGATTATCTGAAAGCAAAAGAAACTGTACAAATGCAACAAAAATGTTCAGGAACAGTCGGTTGTAGATACTTCTGATATTTCTTATGGGTTGAAAATATTATCTGAGTCCTCTTCTTCCTTGAATTTTATATATGAGTTTCGGATGACGCTCGATATATGTGGAAGAAATTATCAATTGAGAATATTGAAAGAAGATATCATGAATTTAGTTAATTTTGAAGAGATCGGGTTGAATGTGGTGCAGTTGTTTTCCATGTAAGTAAATTGACTTTTGAATTGCTATTTATTTAATAAAATATTGTTATGTCATTGACTAACTATATTTTCTTTTTAAATTAGGTATCTACACAGGATTCTATTACAAAATGAAACTACAAGAATTTACAGCTTTATAGATCCAAAGTACATTTCCTTGGAAGTCAAACATGTGAAGAATGATGAAAGAGTTCAATATATATCCGAGAGATTATCAAAAACAGAGATTCAATGCTGTTTTTTTCCATTTCTTGATAAGTAATAACATCAACATAATTTTGAACTAATGATCATTATAATTTCATTAATTGTGAACTTTTTGTATTCTAGGGGGCATTGGATGTTAGGCGTATTTTGCCCAAATGAATGCACCTTATATTGGTTTTGCTCTTTATTAGGAAAAGTGTGTAAACCATTTTCCAACTTATTAAACAGGTAAGTTGTTTTTTATTTTTATAAGTTTATTATGTTTAATTTTAATTGTTTACACAAGTTTTATTAGTTCTTATATAAAAAAATTCAGTTCATGGAAACATTTTACAAAGGAAAAGAAACCAAAAAAAATCAAATATGTGGAAGTACAGGTAATTAGTTTTTATATTTTTGTTACATATTGGTTTTTATTATTAGTTAAATGTTTTATAACTGCAGTGTCATCGTCAAAATGGACATGTTGAATGTGGTTATTGTATTCTATGATTTATGTACGAGATAATCACAACTGGGAAAACTACTAATTTTCATAAGGTTAGTTGTGTTAATTTTTTTATATATTTTCTTCCACTTTATTCTATTTATTAATTTCATATCATTAAATATTATTGTAGGTATTAAATGATTCACAGTCTTATTCCCAGTCTGATATAATCCATATTCAATCTACTTTTGCGGACTTTTTGTTAAGTCTGATTAAGATTTGAGGTACGTGTATTTTAATTCTGCTTTACTTTGAGTTTTCTCAAGTGCCACTGTAAAAACTGTTTTATTGTTTTTGTATACTGCGTTTTTTTTCAGGGGTTTTAATTTTATTGGAGGAGAAATTATAATTATTTTATTAAAAAAATTATTTACGGTGTCAATTATTTGAAAAACCGATGCCAAAAGTTTTTTAAAAAAATTGGCCTATGGCGTCGATTTTATCTAAAATTGATGCCAAAAATAGGTTGGACGGAGTTTCGGCGTCGGTTTTCCTGAAAACTGACACCGAACATGCGATTTTCAGCGTTGGTTTTATAGAAAACCGACACCGAAGACCTAATCGACTCAATTTTCGGCGTCGGTTTTATAAAAAACTGACACCGAAAATCATGTCTAAATGAAGTTTCGGTGTCGGTTTTCTATAAAACTGACACCGAAAACCTAGTCGACTCAGTTTTTGGCATCGGTTTTATAAAAAACCAACACTGAAAATCATGTCTAAATGAAGTTTCGGCGTTGGTTTTCTATAAAACCGATGCCGAAACTCATAAGAAAATTATTTTTGGCCTCGGTTTCTGAAGAACCGACGCGAAAACTATATTTTTAACATTTCCTATAAAGACGTCGGTTTATAACCGATGTCAAAAATCAATAAAAACTGACGTTAATAAGTGTTTTTGCACTAGTGTTCCCATCATAGGATCACAATGAGAAACAAAATTTGTTAAGTGTTGTTCTGGGTCTCCTGAACCATTAAAAATTGGGAATGTGGTACTTGCAAAATTTGATGGGGGAGGAATTACATCAACCCATTCAGGGTAAGCTCACTTTTATAGTTGAATTTGTGCATTATTTCCTTCCATAGCTTCCAACCGAGCAGTTAATGACTCAATGGTAGTCATTAACTTTTGAGAAACATCTAGTTGAGCTTGGGCCTGAGAAGATGCAATAACTGGAGTTTGGATAGGTATGGTGACTAGTACTTCAACTGATGGTAGCACTACCAGTTGTTGTTGTGCATTACCCATAAGATTAGACCTGTGAGGGTGTACTAGAAAAGGAGGATATTCTTGATCCATCTCAGTAGATGCAACAAATTCCCTTGATGGACTGACTCCAACACTCTTAGGAGGAAGACTACCTTGAAGTAGTTCTACATTTAACTTCCTTAACTCTTTCATTTCTTCCTCTTGTTGTCTGAACCTTTTCTCTAGTGAGAGTGATTGGCCTTCTCCAAAGGTAGGTGGTACGTAACCTGACTTTTACCCTTTTCCTTGGCATGTGCCTTTCTGGAGTATGGAAGGGCATTGCCTGAAGGAATATCTTGCCTCTAGGTAGTTCTCTGGCTTCTGGTACGCACACCTTCTTAATTTATTTTAATGTGCACAGCCTCTTGTACATGAACTTCTTCATCTGATCCCTCTGAGTGAGCCTCATGTTTTGGAGGATCAGTAACAACGGTATTGATGACATTTATCGATGCATAACTCATTGCATCCCTTCTATCGGAATTTCTGTGATACTGTCTTCTTCCATGTCCTTTATGAGACATTGTCTTTTGTTGATTTGATCCCTCAATAACTTCTTGATGAACTATAATTTGGAGGGAATCTCCTGGTAAGTCGGCTCTGCATTCCTCTTGTGGCTTATTCCCTAATTGAGAGAAGAGTGACTTTTGCTGAGGAAGAGATTGAGGATTTGAAAAAGTCCCTAGTCCGGTGGACTGGGGTTGTTCCTTCTTTCCCTGCTCAACTCCATGAATCCCATATGTTGATCCCAAGGGTTGAGCTAAAAGAGTCCCCAGTCTGGAAAGATGAGGTGGTTCTTGAGCTGCTACAACTGAGACTTTCTTAAAATCTCTCCTGATTTTGCAGACTTTAGTCCGAAAATTGGCTGGATGCATCAACCTACATCCACTCAAATCACCTGGCTCAAATGACCATTGGATTATTTCTGACACTACTATCATCTAATGATGCGCATGCTCTAAAAGAGAATCATGTTCGATATTCTCATTTGCCTAATGAAAGAGTAATTTGACAACTTGTTCTTTCTATGCCTGAATTTGGGAAGAACTAGTTGAGGCATGTTCCTAAGCAAGCCTTTGATTACACACAAAACCAATTGGTTGTGGCCAGCCATGGGAAATAACATTGCATGAGACCATTTTTGGCAGGCTTTGTTGACTGGAGAGTACAGTGAAATACAGTGCTCCATGAAGACCCCATCCCCTGATATGAATACCAGATGGGGAATTGGTAATTAACCGGCGCAATATTTTTAGTGCGCCAAGGCATGAACACTGAAGGGATCTCTACTGATTTTCAACCATTGGATATCGGGAAACTGAGAGAGATACCAAATCAATTTGGCATTGTAACCCTTCTATTATCTTAATATGATTTTCATATTCATCATAAGATAATATTTTCTTTTTCAAGTGACAAAGAGTTTTCTACATGTTGAGATGGATATCATGAATACAATCTTCCATCAACATTTCTAGAATATCATACTGAGAGTCATCCAAAGGCCAAAACATGACTGGTACTTCACCTTTTTTCTAGTTGTTTTCTCATATTCAATACTTCCTCCTTATCATTTGATGAAGATTCTTTTACCTAATTAGACCAAAGCTGGTGCTTCTTTGTTGCTTTATCAGATTCAACAAGATTGGTAGAGAATTAATTTATCAAATTAGAAGATGAATGACCCAGGGGTGGTTCAGAGAATGACCTACACCCCGTGCTATCTTCTGATTGAGAAATTATTTTACCTACTAGAGGTAAAGCATTAGAAATGATTGGCTTCACATTTTCAAGTGCCTCAAGATAAGAGGGTTTTCTCATTACTGCATTTTTCTTTGAAGAATTTTCCAGGAAATTCGTATTACTACTACGGAGAGGACTTTCACAGCTAAATTCATCATCATGGGGAGGACCACCATGGTGGGTTATAGAAAAAGATGAAACATTTTGTTCCTTGATCTTCTGGACACGCATAGGGTTATCATGGTTCTCATATGAAGATGATACTTTGAGATAGACCTAATTGTCATGAAGAAAGCCTTCATGAGGAAGTGTCTGATAAAGACCTTCGGAATTATTATTCCTACTATTGGGAAATGAGAGAGTAGAATCTTGAGTTGCAACAGATAATTATATGAGGGCTTCAAGAACTCCAGCATTGATCAAGGCCTTATTACATATTGTCTCTTGATTTCTTGACTGTGATGGACGGGTCTTTTTATTAGACGATGTTTTACTCACTTTGGAAACCACTTTTTGACAAAAGTGGTTATTATGGGTAGGTGTATTTGCCTGCTCAGGAGAAATGTTCAGGTTAGGCTGATTATCTCCATTCAAATCGGGTGTATGTGCCTAACTTGATTGTTCGTATGACATGGGGGAGTATGCCCCACAACCATCTTGGACTAGGACAGAGGTGTGTATCTGTTCTGAAGTGATATGTTGATGAGTCACTCCACTGGTAGGGACAGATTTGTATTTCTTTCCCTGTGATGTTGCTGAAGTTGTTATAATATTCTGACAGGAATCCAGAATATGGTTAGGGATTTTCTTATGCTCTTTCACCATTGTCAGAATGTGCTTGGTGACTTCAGCTACCGAAATGGGAATATATGTCCATTTCGTTCTTGGAGTAGGTGTGTATTCATTCTCCTGTTCTCCTTTTCCTGTCAGCGAATTCTGACAGTACTCATGTGTGGAGGCAGAGAGTTGAGTCTGCTCCAAATTTGTCATCGGAGCTTTCCAACTGACTTCTCCAGGTGCTACCAAACGAGACTGTTGGTAGGCTTGATGAACATTGGTAGGTGTATGTGCCTGCTGTGTATTCTTCATCATGTATGGTTGACGAATTTCCTTCAATACTGGCAGATGAGACTGCTGACAGAATTGGTGATTGTAAACAGGTGTATTTTCCTGCTTATCAGTTGCCACCATATTAAATTGGTGAGCTTCTTTGGGTGCAGTCAGACGAGCCTACTAACTGGTTGATGAGTTATAAACAGGTGTATATGCCTGCCTATAATACTCCACCAGAATTGCCTGGCGGGATTGGTGTGTTACATCCAGACGAGTCTGTTGGGAAGTAATATCAAGACAGACTGGTGTATATGCTCTCACGATGTTTATCATCAATTTGGCTTGATGGACTTCTATAGAGGGGGCAGAAGTAATAACCTTCTCCCTATTGACCGGATTTCACCTCTGAAGGTTCGTCTTGCATGCTCGGGTCTGAGGAACATGAGCCGAACCCCTAAAGGTGGTGCCCTCATCATGTTGAGGGTGTACTAACGCACGATTCTGGCGGCGATTGTTGATTGGAGCCCTCAGGAAGTACTCATGTCTTCTTGAATTAAGGCCTTGAGTGACCTTCTCATTCACCTCCCCATAATATGGGAGGGACTGGTGATTGAGTTCTGGGGATAATGACTCGAAACGGTTAGAGATGGTGGTTGGAACCACCTACTTCTTGACCACTGGTCGTTGCTGTCCGGACAACCAGGGTGATTTGTTAACTTAGAGGGCTTGTCGAGCGGCCTCCAGAGTCTGAATGGTACTGTGTTGACGGTATTCCTTAACCAATTCATTTGAAACCTAGCATTGAATACACTGATTAGGTGATGTCGTCCTCAAATCGGATGAGGATCCAGTTGGAGTAGCGGTTGAGGCATTCATAGGTGTGAACTTTAAAGAAGCCATTTCTGTAATGCAGAGAGATATTGGAAAAGAGTGCTTGTTTGATATAACATACATAATCAAGATAAGTTCAACCACTACATCTTTTGGATGAGAAAATATGTTATTCATTGTTTTGTTGACCCTCACATTGAGTTAAATATGGGGCCTAACAAATAAGTAAAACATCATTTAACTTGGTTAAAGATTCATGTCGGATTCACCATTTTTGTTTATTCTAGAAATGGGTATGACCTTGTTTGTTTAAGGTTCAAAAATTTCAATCAGTTTCTATCAGGTTTATTCATAGAACCGGAAACATCCAATGATTCTATATCCATTTGGACCTACTTTCCAAAGGTAGGTGCTCATTAGTTGTGGACCGATGAGGCTTAAGAATTTGCATTGGTTGAGAGGATGGGAGGTCAGACTCATCACACCTTTTTGGGGGGAATTATTTTCTACTATGGGACTCTCTTATAGATTTGAGTTATGTTCATGAATCCTTATTAATTTACCAAGTATGAAAATGAGCTTTCCTTTAGATCTGAAAATCAATTATTGATATGTATGATGTTTAGATAATCTTTTATATGTATTTGAGGTTCTTCATCGATAGAGAATCATCCGTATTTATTAGATATTCTTAATAAATGGTATCCTTAAACACATTATATACAAATATCTTGGTCATTATGATAACCATACTGGTTTTAAAGCCACTCAGTGGGGCACTTGAAGTTTATTGTCATTCAGAAAGATGGGTATTATTTCAGAGTTGGGATCATACCTACAGATGGGCTACCTATGTATCCTTGTTAGAAAAGGAATCATAACCCACGTAGTTCGAGTGACAAAGTATGATGTTTATGCATGATTAATGTCTCAAAGAGAGATGTCATAATTACTTTTACACTCTAAGCTCACGTGAGTCATGCTCGATGTGAGAAACAAGAGGTATCAGTAAAACCTGACGATTGTTCCATGAAAGATGCAATCATAAGAAAGAAGGTGGGGCTTACATATGTATGACTGCCCAAGTAAATGAAGACAAAGACTTTTTAGAAAAGAATCACAAGAGTAGATTCCATAAATGTGTTCGTACTTTATGGAGATTTGGGATTTTAACCCGGGACTTACTCCTAAAAAGGAAGCCAAAATTTAAGAGGGACTTATGATTGGGTTTTATTCCTGAGAAAGAAGCCCAAATCAAAAGAAATTAAGACTGGGGCTTACTCCTGAGAAGGAGGCCCATCTTAAGAGAAATTATGATTGCAGCTTACTTCTAAGGAGGATGCCCAGATTAGGGAACTTGGGGCTTACTCCTAAGGAGGATGCCTAGATTAGGGAACTTGGGGCTTACTCCTAAGGAGGATGCCCAGATTAGGGAACTTTGGGCTTACTCGTAAGGAGGATTCCCAGATTAGGGAACTTGGGGCTTACTCATAAGGAGGATGTTCAGATCAGGGAACTTGAGGCTTACTTCTAAGGAGGAGGCCCAGATTATGGAACTTGGGGCTTACTCCTAAAGAGGATGCCCAGATTAGGGAACTTGGGGCTTACTCCTAAGGAGGATGCCCAGGTTAAGAGAAATTATGATTGGGGATTACTCCTAAGGAGGATTCCCAGATTAGGGAACTTGGGGCTTACTCCTAAGGAGGATACCCAGATTTGGGAACTTAGGGCTTACTCCTAAAGAGGATGCCCAGATTAGGGAACTTGGGGCTTACTCTTAAGGAGTATTCCCAGATTAGGGAACTTGGGGCTTACTCCTAAAAAGGATGCCTAGGTTAAGAGAAATTATGATTGGGGATTACTCCTAAATAGGATTCCCAAATTAGGGAACTTGGGGCTTAATCCTAAAGAGGATTCCCAGATTAGGGAACTTGGGGCTTACTCCTAAGGAGGATGCCCAGATTAAAGATCTTCTCATCTTAAAGGATGAGGTTGAATGAAGGAAGTCTCTAACCTTAGTGATATAAATTTATGTAAATCATGAGGTTTTGAGAGATGTTCCATAGAATTACTTTCATATAAGGAATCTAACAAAGGAACAATTCCATAAATGGCTTTGAAGAGGGTTTTGAAGGCTGTCCTTCAAGAGTAAAGGTGGATTTGAGGAAAGGAAGTGAATTGGAAGGAGGCGTGCAAGTATTTCTCTAGCGCACAAGTTGTGTTCACGCAAGTATACTTGCATGACATGAGTTCACTTGGACGACGAAGAACCTGTGAAGTGATACTTAGGTGACTTTGAATTGGAGTCCTTAGTATCATTCCTAGAGGCTTTCAGATGGGTGGTGTGCAAGTTACCTTAAAAGGGAAAGGCAGCGCGCAAGTATCATCACTTCCCTTAAGGGCTGGACACTTAGGCGTGCAAGTATTGATGAGTTATAATACTTAGTCGTTATTCTTTCTCTTAAGAGATTCCATTCTAGGTAAAGAATTACCTTAGAAGTGTTCGGAAGACTTCAGACGGAGACTTGGGCGACCAGAGCTTGAATCTGAGTTTTGGACTTTTCATCCTTCAAATGGGGGGCCTAAAGGGGGTATTTATAGGCCACTGAGCACCTTGGGATAAATTTCACTTAGGGCGCGGAAGTGACTTGCGAGCCTCATATCTGGCGCACAAATGACCTGCGCGCCCAAGGCTGGTGCGCAGATATATTTGTGCGCCTTAATGCCTTTGTGAAATTCTTGATGAATCTTCCCTCTTCTTTGCTCGAGGTATTTCCCTTAGTAAATCTCTGGACTCTGTGATGGAACAGAGTGTCAAAAATACCCAAATATCAATGTTTTATTACTATTACTTACCTGACTTTCATTATTTGGGGAGTGTTCCTTGGTGAGGTTGGGTGGATAGTTTTCTTGCTATGTGTTTTGGTTACCTATACTTTCCCATGGGGAATTATAATTCCTCCCCACTTATGCACAAGTTCTTTTGGTTTTCCCTTCTGAGTATACTTGTATACTCACCCTACATATATAAAACAACTTTCAGGTTTCCAGGAAGAATTCAGAGACCACGTGGGACCATACTATCTCGGACGTTGGAACAGTTGTCATTGTTGTTTTATTTTCCTTTTTTACTTTCACTTTGGAGTTTTCTTGTACTTAATATGGGTTTATCTTTGAACATTCATATGGGAATGGGTTTTGTATTTACTTTTACCTTCATTTTTGGAGTTTTTTGGGTTTTTTACATATTATCTTCTGATCCTACTAAATAAAAAGGGTAATGTCTTCCATATTACATGTGATTCTATACCCTTGGTGCTAGTCTCCACTCTGGGGCCTATTAAAGGTGGGACTTAAGGGTTATTATCTATCCTTTAACTTAAAGAAGTAAGGGTGTGGTAGTTTCATGTCCCTTCGCTCATCTTGGTGAAGACGGGTCGTGACAAAATGGTATGAGAGGATAATGGTTGAGAGATATGATGGAGTTCAAAGTTAAGCATAGTGAAAATTTCATGGGATGGTAGGGCAACAATGTTAGGAAATCTTGGTACATGAAATAGTCCAATGAATACCGGTTAGGACATAGTATTTTAAGGCCCCCTCTGATCCGAATCAAGGACTCTGGACCTACCGAATGACCAAGTGAGGCTACATTAATTGCAGGGTAGAGACCCTAGTAAAGGTACATGCATTATAATGACTTGTGTTCATGTGTGTTATGGGTGTTTGGGGATTTTAAAATGAATAACAAGTTTAAGAAAAATTTAAAAGTTATCTTCTGTACTACTCAGGCTTAGACATTCCTTGTTTACCTTGTATCTATGGAACCCGGATGATGACCATGAGTAGTACAGGTGATCGAGGCCCAGGAGGATGATTTGGCTGATCAACAGAGGGTTGATTGAGAGTAAGAGGATGACCAGTGGCATAATATGCTTTGTGCCTTTCAGCAAAAGACCCTTGGGAAGTATGAGGGAAGCGTCTCAGACATAGAGATAGAAAGTTGGCTTGAGGATTTGGTGATAGATTTTAGCTTGATCCAGGATCTGGTTGAGTACCAAGTTCCTCTATCTGTGAGCCATAAGTGGGTATTGGTGCGTCATTGGTGGACACTCTACCTTGGGGAGAAGAGGGAAGCTGAGGTTTTATGGACAGGCCTCAAGAAGGAGTTCTGAGTGGAATTCCTTTCTTCCACAATGAAGGTTGAGAAGAGTCAATAGTTTTTCTCCCTCCAATAATAGAGTATGACGGTGAGAGAATTGCGGATCAATTTCAAGGATCTCCTTTTTTTTCAGACCTCTTTCTGGATGAGGTGTCTTGGGAGAGATGTTTAGAGGAGGCACTCTGACCTTCTCTTCAATATGTTGTTACTCCCTTAACTCTTCCAACATACCTGGAGGTTCAAAAGAAGGATGAAGTGGTGGAGAGGATGCACATTCTAGGAGGTGTGCTACAATATGGGATCCAGTTGATCTCGTCAAAGGGGAAGTCCGTTAGTAGTAGACCTCTAGCATTAGGGCCATCCAGAATTCGACTGGCGGGGAGCAGGCCTCAGCAGTTCTAGTTTCAATCTCCCAGTCCTTGCCCTTTTTTTGAGAGCCTAGGACCAAGGTTCTTTATCTGTAGCATTTGTGGCCACCTTTGGAATCAGTGTCTGGACTGAGTTTAGTATAGTGGAGGTGTCCAGGTTTAGCACCCACCTCAGTAGTAGTAGTTCTTAGTCGGGCCTTTCTAGTAGCCACAGTAGTGACAGTGATCTCCCGCTACTCTGAGAACAAATCTTGCAGGAGGAGGTCGGCCTCAAGGTGCTCTTCATACACATTGAACAGGGTGTGGTTAGGGAATTGGTCGACAACCGATGGTCATAGGAGCTGGTCGTGGGTAGTTTCACACTGCAGAGGAAGTGGTTCCAATAGGTCCAGAGGTTGTTCAAGGTAAGATCAGCTTGTTTAGTACTCTTGATTATTTCTTGTTTGATTCAGGATCTTTGCACTCCTTTGTTGATCCCATTCTAGCCCATGCTCTGGGTATAGATACAGAGATACTTACCATGCCCCTAGTATTGAGTACGCCAGTCGGAGGTCAGACCAGCTTGTACTACATTTTCTGTGGGTGTAGATTGATGTTGGGGCCACATCAGTCCAGTGGAGACCTCCTATTTCTAGAGATGCAGCTATACGATGTCATTTTAGGCATCGATTGGTTGTTCTCTGTGTATTCCGTTATCTACTACTTCCATAGAAGGGTTGCGTTTTTAGATATGGGTAGCCTGTTTGTAACTTTAATTAGAGATCAAGGTTTCCAGGAGGGCAGCCGGTGAGCAAAGACACTTCTTTCCTTATTATCCAAGATGTCAGTGGAATCGGTAGACACAAATATGGTGGAAGTTCCGAGGATTTTCAGTGAGTTCTTGGACTTCATCCCTGAAGAGGTCGTGACTCTACCCCCTAGATATGAGGTTGAGTTCAGAATAGACTTACAACACAGTGCTCATCCAATTTCGATGGATCCCTATGGGATGGAGCCTTATGAGTTACTGGAGTTAGGGATTCAGGTCGATGACTTGATGAAGAAGGGTTTTATCTAACCGAGCGGGTCACCATGGGGTTCTCCAGTCTTGTTCTCAAAGAAGGAAGATGGTGGTCTCAAGGTGTGTATAGACTACCTAAGGCTGAATCAAGTGATGTTAAAGAACCGTTACCCCCTCCCGAGGATCGATGGACATTTTTAATAGTTGAAGGGAGCAGGGTGGTTCTCTAAGATTGACCTATAGTCGGGATATCACCAGTTAAGGGTGAAGGAGGGTGATATATCAAAGACTGCTTTCAACTGCATATATGGTAACTTTGAGTTCGTGGTCATGTCATTCGGCGTTATGAATGCACCAACCATGTTTATGGGGATCATGAACCCCATCTTTGGCAAATATCTATACCGGTTCATAATCGTGTTTATTGATGAATTCATGATCTACTCAAGGTCATAGGAGGATAACATCAAGCATTTGAGGATGATTTTAGAGGTCCTCTGACAGCACCATATTTATGGGAAGTTGTCCAAGTGTAAGTTTTGGAAACGAGAGGTGAACTTCCTTGGACATGTGGTGTCCCATTAGGGAATAGTAGTGGACCCATAGAAGGTAAAGGTGGTTGTTTGTTGGTCATAACCCAAGAACATAGCAGAGATTCGTAGTTTCCTGGGTCTAGCAGGTTACTACTAGAGGTTTGTGCCCAACTTCTCTTGAGTTGTAGCACCTTTGACAGTCTTGACCAAGAAAGACCAGGCTTTTTTATGGAGTGATTAGTGTCAAGTAGCCTTCATTTATCTGAAGGAAAAACTGGTCAGTGCCCTAGTACTAAGATTTCCATAGGAATGGGTAATGTTTGAAGTGTTTTGTGATGCTTCGGGCCTAGGCTTAGGGTGTGTGTTGATTCAGCAGTGGGGAGTGATCTCTTATGGGTCTAGGAAGTTACATACTCATGAACATAACTATGACACACATGACCTAGATCTTTCATTGGTAGTGTTTGCGCTGAATTTGTGGTGGCATTACCTCATCAGGGAACACTTTGTGGTCTTCACGGATCACAAGATCTTGAGGTATATCTTCTCCCAACGAGACCCAAACTTGTGGTAGTAGAGGTGGATGGAGTTTCTTCAGGACTATGACTTTGAGATCTTCTATATCTCAGGAAAGGGGAGTTTGGTGGCCGATGCCTTGAGCAGGAAGTCGTAGAAGGATATGTTTCAAGAGTCAGCAAATTCTTGGAAGGCAATGGAGGAGTTGACTGCTTTACAGCTGAGCGTGTGGGTGGAGATGATAGAGGTTGTATTTTTCAGATGATGGTGCAATATTCCTTGGTACAACAAGTAGACAAGTCTTAGTGGAGGGGACTTAGAGGCTTATGTAATGTGTGATTATGTTATCTAGGTACATGCTTTAGAAGGATGGTTAGAAGATGGTCAGAATCGGATGAATTTTCATTGGAAGTTTTTTTCCTGGAGACGATGTGTGATAAATTCCTCAGTGAGTTCCATAACTCACCCCTGGTGGTACACCCAAGAGTTTCCAAGATATACCAAGGATTGAGGAGTCAGTTCTGGTGGCTCGAGGTGAAATAGGCAGTGGTGGAGTTTGTGGTAAAGTGCCTCATGTGCAAGCTGGTAAAGGCTGAGCATCGTGTTCTGGGCGGTATTTTGAAGCCCTTAGATGTCCCAGAGTGGAAGTGGGATAGTATCTCGATGGATTTCGTCATGATACTACCTAGGGTTCAAGGAGGCTTCGATGCTATCTGGGTGGTGGTATACCAGCTAACAAAATCAGCGCACTTCCTGGCAATCAAGGAGTCGAGTGCGGTGGATTCCTTAACGCAAAGGTGCTTGGACAAGGCAGTGCAGTTGAATGGGATTCCAAGGTCTATAGTCTCGGATAAGGATACATGGTTTACCTCACGAGTCTGGATATATTTGCAACATGATTTTGGAACGAAACTATGCCTCATCACTGCTTTCTACCCCCAGACAGATGGGAAGACAGAGCGGACCATCCGGACATTGGAAAATATTATACGAGCATGTGTTTTGGACTTCATAGGATCGTGAGTAAGAAACTTTCCTCTGGTAGAGTTTTCCTACAATAATAACTATCACTCTATCATTGGCATGGCTCCATTCAAAACCTTTTATGGAAGACTATGTCATTCATCCGTGTGCAGAACAGGGGTTGGGGAAGTAGGTGTTCTTGGCCTAGAGGTGGTGTAGAGCACGACGGAGAAGGTCTAGCTTGTGTGAGAGAGGATAAAGGTGGCCCAAGATCAGAAAAATTCGTATTCCAATCCTAGGAGGATAAAATTGGAGTTCGAGGTTGGGGACCACGTTTTCTTGAAGGTATCCTCTCGACATGGGCAACGGAGGTTGGTCAGGGGGATTAATCTCTCTCCCAGGTTCGTCAGACACGTCGATGTGTTGCGGTGGGTTGGCGAAGTGGCTTATTAGTTGGATCTACCACCGCCGCTACTGAGGGTGCACGAAGTCTTCCATGTATCTCAACTTCGTTGGTATCTACATGATGATTCTCACGTCCTCGACTGGGAAAATATGGATATCGAAGATGATGTGACATTTGTGGAGAAACCAGTAAGGATCGAAGATCATGAGGATAAGGTTCTTCATGGACAAACCATTCCCTTGGTTCATGTGTTGTGGATTCATGGTGGCCTCGAGGAGAGTACCTGGGAATGGGAGGCACATATGTGTTCCTAGTACCCAGAGATTTTTTGAGTTTTTTTCTATGTTGTTTTGTACTTGACTATGATGTAATTATTTACCTTTTTAACTATGATATTGGACTTTTCCTTTGTTCTTTAAATGTGTATAAAAAGTCTTAATTATGGTAAGTGGATGACCTAATCCCTAATCAAGACACATTAAAGTATATGTGATTAAACCTATGTGGGCAATTCGGTGCCGCCCAAAGAAGATGGTATCTTGACATGGGAAAGGAGACTCCCTAATCCATGAGTGTGGATGGTGTGACCTTCATGTGTTTGTGTGGTTACTTGAGGGAGAATATTTGTAGTTTATTCATAGTTTTTCAAGAGATAGATGAGGTAGAGGTGTTCCTAGATATCAAGGTTGTTCCAAATTTCAAACAACTCTAGGTTGGTTTGTCCTGAGGAGGTATCTTAAGAGGTGGTTTTTTAGACCCCTCTATTTTCTTTGGGTTTATCCTTGAATTATTTTGAATGAAAATAGTTTGAGAGGTATCTGATGTAATGGACTAGACCCTCCTAGTCCATTAATTTTCTAATTTCGGGTGTTTGGGGTGTCTAGGGGACCATCAGTGACTCATTAATGAGTTTTCCAAATTTCAGGATTGAACAAACAGTGGCACCGATGATCATCGGTGGTATCGATGAGTGTCGGTGGCACTGATGAGTGTCGGTGGCACCGATGAGCGTCGGTGGCACCGATGAGTTTCGGTGGCACCGATGAGCGTCGGTGTCACCGATGAGCGTCAGTGGCACCGATGAGCATGGGCGGCACCGATGAGCATGGGCGGCACTGATGGGCGTCGGTGGCACCGATGGGCGTCGGTGGCACTGATGGGAATCGGTGGCATGGATGAGTGTTGGTGGAACCGATTGGCGTCAATGGCACCAAGGGGCGGTGGTGGCACCTATGGGAGTCAGTGTCACTGATGAGCATTGGTGGCACTGATCAACATCGATGGCACCAAGGAGCATCAGTGGCACCAAGGATCATCAGTGGCACCGATGGCCATCGGTGGCACCAATGGTTAACAATTCCAGGGTGATGGTTCCAAGACGATGGTGTCAGGGGATGGTGATACAGTGACGGTTCCAGGGTGACGGTGCCAGGGTGACGGTGCCAGGGTGACGGTGTCAGGGCGATGGTGCCAAGGTGGTCATGCCAGGGCGATGGTGCCAAGGCGATGGTGTCAGGACGATGGTGCTAGGGCAATAGTGCAAGGGAAATAGTGACTCATCTAATGGTGAGTCCTTCCCTGTTTTTCCAGGGACTTCTAGTTTTTCCCCAATAATGTATATTTTGATGTAAAAGTGTTTTAATACCCTTTCCAAATCCATTTAAAGTAAGTAAAAGATGTTTTAAATCCCTAAAGTTGGGTGACCCATGAGCTACCAAAACGTGTTCTCTTTTTCCTCGGTGTCACACCCTTGTCGTGTTTTATAGTTTCACCCCTGTTACACATTTTTTCTACATTTAAAGGAAATATATTAACTCACAATCGTTATCTCTACCATCTCTAAGGATAATTATTAAATTTTTAATTAATTCCAACGTGTGGAACCGCCCAACCATGTGGTTGAGCCATGATCCAAATTTTAAGTACTTCAAAATTTTCTCCCTTATTTTAGGATCTGGCCTTTTCTTAATCTGAGATCATTTATTCTTTTCCTTTTTCTCTCTCTTGGTGCATTTGGAGTCCCTCTTCCATAGATGAATTGTGGGACGTGCTAGATCCCTTTCTACTCACCCTTAGAGCATTGGAGTTTCTTTCAAGTGTCACATCCCCAGTTCTTGGAGCAAGAAGAAAACTTTGATCGTTGATCATCCAAGTAGGGACTTACTTCATCTCTCTTTACTTTGTATCATGTGGATTGGGTATGATAGTGTTTCCTCAGGTTGTGGATGAAACCAAACCTCAAAAAATATAATAAATGGATTTTAAAGAATAAAGGGGTGTGTTTGATTATGTTATTGTTGTACCCTTTTATCTTCCTTTATATATTGTAAATTGTATGGGATTATGTCCACTAAAAATAATGGCCATTTGTGGTCCTTTCTTGCACACTAATGAACCTCTATTTTTTGGATAATCCCATGATTGAATGGTTGTAACATGGAAACTGATTAATCACATAAACTCAGTTGATTAAATGGATTCCCAATTAACAAGAACCCTTGTGTGATCACCCCTATTAACCAAATGGAAAGAGGGGACTTAATGAATGGTGTGATTAAATATGATAACTCCCTTGCTCTGTTCTGATGATGTGTATGGTTGTTATGTTTGACACCTTGTGGGGTGACGTGAATGGGGATTGGATCCCCTATTGTTGAGATGTTGTTTTGTGGACCTGAGGCCATGTGGGTCTGTATATTGGGTTTTTTTGTTCCAGTACTTTGAGGGATCTCTTATATCCCTTTTTTTGTTGTGACATTACAAGAGAACTAGGTGTTAATGCTTAAATTTTTTCTTGGACTTTTTTCTTTTCTTGGCTTCTGGCTATGCCTATTAGTTTCCCAGTAGTGAAGGATTATTTTTTAAAAAAATGAATTACTTGGATATGATAACAATAATGGGTTCAAAGGGGAATTTTTTTACAAGAATGGGATGTACTCTAGTTGTGGCTATTGTGTTTTTGTGCATGAATGAATAGTAACAACGGTTTTTGTGTATGGGATGGTTTTAGAACCCTTAGGTTGGGATAAGTGATTGTCAACCTAGACATATAAATTTAGTTCTTGTATTTCTTATTCGCACCCCACCCAAGTTGAGCACTTCGTTCCGAACACCCCCATTTCATGGGGGATGATTTTTTTCCAAACATTATTATGAGTGGATGGTTATTATCTCCTTTCTTATCCCTCTCCCGATTATCCCAAGACTCTCTAGGAAGACTGTGATGGCATGAGGTCTATTATAGCCCAAGACTCTCTGGGTAGAGTATGTTGTGGTGGTTAGCCCAGGTGTGTGCGGGCAGGTTTGTTTCCCAAGTGTCTTCATGATGAGGCTCATGTGTCTTCGGGCATGGCGGTAGTTGTTCAGGCCCAAGTATCTATGGTTGTGGTTACGTATGGTTTTGGTGGCCCAGGTTTCTTTGGGCGAGATGTGTGGTTCTAGTGGCCCAGGTGTCTTCGGGCAGGATACGTGGTTGAGGTGGCCATAAGGTTGTTGTTAGGGAAGAATTTGAACTATAGTGAAAATGGCGGGAGAGTTCTGATGCATAGGATGTCTTTAATAACTAGTGGGAAAGTGGTTAGTGGTACCCAAATATCAATGTATATTACTATTACTTACCAGACATACGTTATTTGGGGATTGTTCCTTGGTGATGTTGGGTGGATAGTTTCCTTACTAGGTGTTTTGGTTACCTCTACTTTCTCACGGGGCATTATAATTCCTCCCCAATTGTGCATGAGAGCTTTTGGTTTTCCCTACTGATTATACTTGTATACTCACCATATGTATATAAAACTACTTTCAGGTTTCTAGGAGTACTTTGGGGACCGTGCGGGGCCATACTATCTCGGATATTGGGATAGTTTCCATTGTTTTTTTCTTTTCTTTTGGTACTTTCCCTTTGGAGTTTTCTTTTAAATTTTATTGTTTTATCTTTGAACATGTATATGGGAATGGGTTTTGGATTTACTTTTACCTTCAGTTTTGGAGTTGTTTGGGTTTTTACCATCTTATCTCCCAATCCAACTAAATAAAAATGGTAATTCCTTTCATATTACGTGTGATTCTAAACCATTGGTGTGATTCTCCACTCTAGGGCCTATTGAAGGCAGGACTTGGGGGTCATTATCTCTCCTTCAACTTGAAGAAGGAAGGGTCTGGTAGTTTTATGTCCCTTCCCACATCTTGGTGAAGGTGGGTCATGACAATGGATTGCATAACATTCTTATTGCTTATGAAATGAGTAAAGATCTGATGTTTAAAAAGTATATCAAAGACGAAATGGATTTTAAATCTATGAGAAAGATTAAAATACAATATATTGAATATGTTTATCCTTGTGAGTATGAAGATAAAGAGGATGATTAATTGAAATGATAAGATGATGTCTCATATCTCTAAAAAATATCAAAGAAGAAGAGGAAAGTTTGGAGGTAAACATCCTCTCAAATGTTTTGACTATGGTGGAATAAAACACTTTGTTATTAATTTCTCCAAGAATAAAGTTTGAAAATAATGAGATGATTCTGATGAAAAACCTCGATAGAAGTAGTGGAACAAAAATGATAAAGAAGAAAGGTATTCCAAAAAATACAAGAAGAATTTTACTGGAAAAAAAATAAGTATGTTTATAATCTAGTTGAATTGAACTCAACTGAAAAAAAATTCTTCTAATGATGAATTTTTGGAAAAATTCAAAACCTTCATTGAAAAAGTTGAGAAAACAAAATATTCCTCGAAGATTGAAGAAGGTGGCGAATAATCTTATATAGAGTATCAACTCATAACAGAACTTGTTGCATGTATTAAGAAAAAAAAATCTCAAAAAATAAATTATATTTATTAATAAATATTGTGACGAATTTTTTGGTGTAAGAAAAGATGTTATCAAGCATGAGGAATAATACATTGAGGATATTTTAAGTTACAAACTTAGAATTACTGAACAAGAAAAGATGATTGAAGATGCTAATAAGAAGCTATAAACTAAGGAATAAGAATTTAACAAGTTTCAATAAAAAAAATCTTGAGTCCTAAAGTAACTTTCTAAAGATTAATTAAAATATTAACAAATCTTCTAAAGTAAAATATGAGACTTCTAAAGTTACTGAGAAGGATCAATATGAGAATTAGGTGAAATCTTCTCTTACCAAAAATAATGTTTCATCTGATTCTTTTAACATTTCAGGTTTTGGAAAAAGTATTGGGAAATATTAGGTAGAGAAATTATGTGATAAACCTATAAAATCTACAAAATTAGATAACTCACTCAAAAGAAATGATGGTCCATTCCCTAAGTATTTTATAGCTAAAAGAAGTTACCAACCTCAACTAAGATTCAATAGAGAAATATCTTATTTCAATATAAAATCAAGATTTGATGGTTATTGTTGGTGTTTTGAAATCTATGGGAATGAGGCTTATAATTTTTGGAACAAATTATCCTTACCCATAATAAGGTTTGAAAAAATTGGATGAAATAGTTAAAGAAGAATGAGCATCTTTCCCAACTTACAGAAAGTTGAAAAAGTGAATTCTCAATATGTTGGAAACTTACCAACAAGAAATAAATTTGAATGTCTAGAATAATTTTTGGGAAGATTTGATCAACCTATTCATCATTCTGAAAATTTATGAAACTCTTTCTATTACAAGTTTCTTATGATATAAAAGAAAATAAATATGAAAAGAAAAAGGTTGAGGAAATAGCTTTCATTGTTGAAACAACTTTGAAAGAAAGTAAAAGGAAGAAACCATGGATACTTGATTATGGATGTTCTTAACATATTATAGGTGATATAAAAATATAGAAACATGTTTAAATTCATTATAGATGAGTAGTTACCTTGGGTAATGATAGTTCCTTAAAAATAAAAGGAATCAGAACGGTTGAGATTGAAGCTGAAAAGTTCAAATCTATGGAAGTTTTATTTGTTGATGGGATAAAACATAACTTACTTAATGTAAGTAAATTTTTTGATGATATAAAGGAAGTTTTTTTTAGAAAACATTTTTGTATCATCAAAATATTGAAACATGGAAAAGTCATTAAAAAGCAGAAAGAACCAGTGAGAATATCTTTCAAATAGTAGAATTCAATAACTCCTGTTATTTGAGTACGGAAGATGAAAATAAATTATAGCACTCAAGACTTGGGAACCTTGGAAAGAAAAGTATGAAAAAACTTTCTAAATTTTATATCATTCAAAACTTTCTAGAATTTAAAATAATATAATAATATGTTTTTGTAACTTGTCAAAAAAGTAAGATTACTAATAAATGTCATAAAATAGTTGAGATTCAATATATGAGACCACTTGAGATTATTCATTTCTATTTATATAGGCTGATGGGACATCAATCAAAAAAATTATATTTATACTTTATTACTTTTATTGGTGATTTTACTCAGATAACAGACATCATGTTTATGAAGTTCAAGTTAGAGGATATTGAAATGTTCATATTCTTCAGAAAGAATGTTGAGAAATAAATGGGGGTTTCCATAAAGAAGTTGAGAATAAATAATGGCACTAAATTCACAAACAATACTTTTGAAACTTATCTGAGAAATCATGGTATCAAATATCAGTATATTTCTCCCTATACTCCAAAATAAAATTGAGTATTATAAATAAATAATAGAAGCTTGGTGAAAATGGGAAGAAGTATGTTGGCTGAATAAAAACATTCAAAATTCTATTGGATGGAAGTTGTTAGTACTGTTGTATATGTTTAGAATAGATGCTTGTTTAGAAAAAAAACTAACATGAATCCTTATGAAATGTGGTATAAAAAACCTTCATTAAAATACTTCAAAGTTTTTGGAAGTTCGTGTTTGCTCAAAATCAAAAATTTGGATTTGGGAAAGTTTTATGAGAAATATGAGGAAGGAACTTTTATAGGTTTTTCACCAAATGGAAGAAGATACAAATGTTGGAACAAATGTTTACATAAGTTGGTGGACTCATATTATTTGAAGGTAATTGAAAATAAAATTTCATTAAAAAAGTTTGTTGATAATGCTGATGAGGATAAACTAGAGAATTACAACAATAGTGAAAGTAATTCAAAAATTCCTTATCAAGATTTAGAAGAATCACGTGATGTGGAAATTTTAGCAGGGGAAGAAACATTGAAATTTCCTCCCATACAAAAACATGTTAAATATGAAAATATTATTAGGAATCATAAGGATCTAGTTCAGACTATAAGAAAGTTGATATTAGACAATCAGACTTCACTTATCTCAAAAGTGAACTAAAATCAGTTTCAGAAGCTATTCAACATAAATAATGGGTAGATTATATTAATTAATAATTAGATCAGATTGAAAAGAATAAAAAATGAGAACTTTTTTAATGTCCAGAAAATAAAAATGTTATTGGAACCAAGTGGGTTTATAGAAATAAGTTAAATGAACATGGATAAGTTTCAAGAAACAAATCCAGGATTGTTTGTAAAGGCTATGCATAGGTTTAAGGTATAAATTTTAAACAAACTTGTGACCCGGTTGAAAGATTATGAATTATTAGAATGTTTCTTTTAGTGTCCTCACATTATAATTACTAAGTGTATTAGATGGATGTAAATTCATCTTTCTTAAATGGTGATATTGAGGTAAAATTTTACATTGAACAAACTTATGGGTTTCTACTTGATGAGTATGGAAAAAAGTTTGTAAATTGAAGAAAGATTTTTGTGGGTTGAAACAAGGTTCATGTGCTTGGTATTATAAACTTGAATTTTTTTTATAGTGTTCAACTTTTCTAAAAAAGGTTAATAAAAACATATATGTAAAATATTTTGACTCTAGATATCTAATTATAATTATTTATGTGGATGGTATTTTTTTGGGATAGAAAAGATGTTTTTAAAACATTTTATAAGGAGATGGTGAAGAATTTTGAAATGTCTATATTGGGAGATTTAAATTTCTTACTTGGATTACTAGTTCAAAAAAATCAAAAACACATTTTCTTATCCTAAGGAAAGTGTGCCAGGGAATTGTTAAAAAAGTTTGTGATGACAGAATACAAAGAATTTGAAACTCCTATTTCAATGAGCACAAATTTGAGTAAAGATGATTCCAAAATAAGTGTGAATCAGATAGACTTTTGGAAGATGATAGGAAGTCTTTTTTACCTAACATCCTCAAGGCCTGATATTTTTTATGTTGTGACTTTGTGTACCAGGTATCAAAGTAATCTGAAATAATCACATATATTAGCAATAAATAGGATTATGAGATATGTCAAAGTAACAACTTCACATGGGTTATTATACAAAATAAATAGTGAGATGAAGTTTCATAGTTATACTGATGCGAATTGTGCTAGAGATTGTAGTTATAGAAAATTAATATCAGGAGGAACATTTTTTCTGGGTGAATGTTGTGTAAGTTGGAATAGTAAGAAACAAATTTTAATAACTTTGAGGATAGTTGAATTAGAATATGTTGAAGCTACTCAAGATTGTACTAAAATATTGTGGATGAAAGTTTGTCTGGAATATTTGAAAGTAAAATTTTCTAAACCATTGAAGATACTTTGTGATAATCAAAGTGAAATTGATATTTCTAAGAATCCTATCCAACATTCAATATAAAAACATATTTGATATAAAGTTTCACTTTATAAAACTGAAAGTTGTTTCTTGATATGTTTTTCTAGAATACATTTAAACAAAGTATCATATTGATAAAGTTTTTAAAAAATCAATGTCGAAAGAATGGTTTGTGGAATTGAGACTAGAACTTCATGTTCAGCCTCCTCCCATGTCTTCCTAAACCTCATAAGGAATTACCCCCACCATGCTTTGGATTATGTTGACAAAGGGGGAGATAATACTTTGTAATAAGTTTTTACATATCTTCTAAAATGAATCTGAATTTGTGGTTATCATAAAATGGGGGAGAGAAAAAGAAAAGTGAGAGGAAAAGATAAAAGTGAGGGGGTTATCTTAACATGGTAACAAAATTTTCTTGCCACCAAGGGATGGAATTCCTTAAAAACATTAATTTATCTAGTAGTGTGGTGTCAAGACAATCTTTTGATAAAGCTTATGTTTTTATAAAAGTTAAAAAAGCCTGATTTGATAACAAAATATGATTTTTGAAAAAAAATGAGTTGGACAAGTTGTTAATAAGGGTTGTCAATAAATCCAAAGGGGGATATTTAAGAACTTTTGTGGTCAAATTTTTTTAAACAATGTTTTATTATTTGTTAACAACTAGCCTTTTTTTATTGAAGACTATTTTTATTATTCAGAAATCATACCTAGTCTATTGTAATGAGGTTGTTTTCCGAACACAATTTTTTGGACCTAGGTTTTCATATTGAGATGAACCATAAATAGAAGAATTCAGGAATATGAAGTTATTTATCAGACACTTTATCATATTCAGGTCCATCAGCATGATATTGAAAATCATTTTATTCAAAATAATCAGAGGAAGAATTTATTGTTTGTTGGATGTTTTTTTCGTAATTAGAGAAAGATTGAAGTTGTTGAGATAGAAAGAACTAAGATTCTGAATTAGAAAGAAAGAAGTTATTGAGGTAAAAGTTTCTTGTTGAAGAATTCATATTATTGATGAAGAGTTTTTGAAAGAATATTTTGAAGTCAATAGTTATAATTTTTTCATACTTTCAAAAAAATCAGACAATGATTTTCGGATCAATAAGTTCTCACAAATTATGAAAACTGTCATGATAAAATATTTTGAAGAAACGGTTGAGAGGTTTAAATAATTTCAGAGTTTAAAAATTATATTTACATCTTAATGTAAATTACATTGTAATGATGTGAGAAATAAAAATATTTTTTTGAGCCTGTGGAAGAAATAAATCATAATGGGGGTTTCATAATCAGATTTGCATACTCATATTTTCATACTGGAATTTTTGTATTGGGAAAATCATACTAAGATTTTCATACTCATATTTTCATACTGATATTTTCGTATTGGGGTTTTCATATTGGGAAAATCATACTGAAATTTTTGTACTCATATTTTCAAACTAATATTTTCATACTATAATTTTTGTACTGGGAAAATCGTACTGAGATTTTTGTACTTGTATTTTTGCACTGAGATTTTTGTACTTGGATTTTCATATTGAGGAAATCATACTAAAGTATTAATAATGAATAGTTTTTACTAAAAAAGGAACATATTGTAATGAGCTAAGAAATATATAAAGAGTTGAAGAAGTCAAACATCACATTCAATTTTGCGTAAATCTTGAAGAAATCTAAGGAGAATTGAATAAGTTGAAGTTGAAGTTTAGATGTGAAAGATTTTTGGAGTTTCGAAATTTAAGGAAGTGGGGAATGTTTTCAAGTTTCCTACTTTTGGTTTCTCAGTTTCCTATAAATACTTTCTCAGATCATTCATCCATTTGCAACTTTCACCCACACATAAATGGTAGAGCACTATAGAATTTTAAGTGAAAGTTATCATTTGATTGAAGAATAATTTTATTAAGAATTCTATCATATTTTTAGTTTTTTAGATTGATAATAAGTTCATTGTATTGACTTCATTTTTTCATGATAATCAAATCCATCATCATTGTTTTGATAAAATCAGATCCAACATCATTGTTTTGAGAGAATCGGATCTAGAATCATTGTTTTTTAGAAAATCAAATCCAGCATCATTGTTTTAAGAGAATCAGATCCATAATTATCGTATTGAGAGAATTGGATCCAGTATTATCATATTGAGAAAACCAGATCCAACCAAATCAGACTGAGGATTCAAAGAAAGCAATTAGGTATCATTTTTTAGCAAGTCTTTATTGTTTTCTTTATCTCGGTTTTTTTAAAAGAAAATATTGTAAACTAGTGGGAGTTATTATAATCATTACCATTAAGAGATAGAATGTGTTTAATAGGATTTTTCACAATTTATATTCACTTTTTCATAATAGTGGATTTTCATTGACCCATGAGAGTGGCTATGGCAAGGATCTAGGTTCTCACACTAATTCCTAACCTTGTAAATCTTATGTGCTTTACTTGATTTCCTAATTTTTCATGCATTATTATTTACTAAAATTTGATAATGAAATAAATCTTAATAGGTTGCAGAGGTTAAGTTTTGAAAATAATTGAAACATATAAAAAGTTAACAACTGATTCAACCCCCCCCCCCCCTCCTTCTCAGTTGTTATTTGATCCTTTGGAACTTCAAGTCTTATGAGATGTCATGTTGGGATATAGATTTGACCTAATTCCTTTATGGTACTTTATCCACCATGTTATATATTCTTGGCAGTTATCCTTGAATCATGTTTATGTCATGTTATATATTGTTTCCAAATTCATATGATTCCATGATTATATATTCTAATGTTATACATGTTACTCTTCCTTATGTCTATTCATGGTCTTTACCTTTAATGTCATCATGTTGTGCCTTGTAACCCATGTTCTATGTTTTATTTCTATGCTTACTCCCTTATTAGGCTTCTTAGCTCATCCATTTTGTTCATGTTTTCCCTAGGTTATCCTATGCAGTTATAAGGGCTCAAATGGAGTTAGGATCTCATTGTGAAGATTAAATAAATGATTTTTTATTTTGGTCCCATAATGTTCAATTATGTATCTAATATGACAAATAAACTAGACTTTATGATCCTTGACTTTTAATATGATGGTTAACTATACTTAAAATCATTAAATGATATATATAAATGGTTGGGGTCACTATAGTTGTTATCAAAAGAAAAAATTTAGTTGTTTAGGGATTAGGATTAGAAAACTCTAGAAAAATAATTTGGAATAAGAATAAGTATAATAAAACATTCATAAATTTTGGAAAGTATAGAGTAATTGGTTTATCAATAAAATACATCTCTATCTCGATACTATAAGTGGGCATGGTTCTGGCATAGGTGTACCTAGGAGTAACAACTCTGACAAGGTGTTCTAGGCCTAACTCAGGGTAACCTAGTACACAATTACGGGCCTTACTGTGCACCTAGTTTGACACTCCTGGGGGATATGCTTTGGTAAATTCATAAGATTATTATGAACCATTATTAAGGGAATAAAAATTCTCATAATAATATATGTTAGGAAATATATCATGGATACCTAGGGAATCACAAGTTAGGACATACTTTTCCTTTACAATTTTATCCTTTTATGTTTAAAGTTTCCTTTTATTATGATTATAATTTAATTATTAAAGCCCCCTAATTGTACTTCCTTTTTCTTAGTTAATGGATGGAAATAGAATAACTTCTTCCAACAGTCAATGTGATAGGAAATGTGATGATTTCCCTAATGATATGACAAATATGATGATAATGGGTGCTCAAAAGTTCATGAAATTACTTTCTTTACTGGTTCAATTTATGAATAATAATGTAAATCATGTGGAACATCCTCCTTCTCCAAAAAAATAACAAGTTTTCATTGAATTATTCATACGGAAAAGGTCTCCCATGTATAGTGGATCTTTTGATCTCCTCCTCATAGAATAATGGATTAACTCCATTGACAAGATATTCCATGTTCATTAGTGTTCAGAAGAAGATAAAGTTGTGCTGGCAGTTTATTATTTTGATGGAGAATCTGATCAGTGGTGGAAATTGATCAAGAACACAAACTCCAAGGAGGAAATTTATTCCACGGATTGTGAGGATTTCAAGAAAATATTTTTCAGTAAATATTTCCCATGAAACCACCATCTTAAAATAGAAAGGGGGTTCCTTGGACTGAAGAAAATGGAAGATGATTCTATTGGGGAGTATGATGAAAACTGCACAAGGATTGAAAGATATGCCTCTGGATTTTTCATGAACACCCAAAGAAAATTGTATCATTTCTTTAGTGGATTAAATCTGAGTCTATGAAAAGTGTTGGTGATTCAAGACTTTGAAAGCTATGAGGATATTGTCTATTGTGCTCTTAAGGTTGAAATGAAGATCGGATACTCTCAGTGGTCTTGTGGGCATGGGGGAAAAAGAGGAAAATGGAGTTTAATATGGGTGATAAGTCTAATAATTGAAAGATGACCTTGTATCCCATGTGTCAAAAGTGTGGGAAGAAGCATCCTAGAAAATGTTTAAAGGGAACCAATATATTCTTAAAATGTATAAGAGAAGGTCATATAGCTAATAACTGCTTAAGGAATATGAATAATCCCACAAATGCAAAAGAATAAAGTAAGGTTTAGATCAACACCCATCCTATAGTGTAGTGTTTCAAATGCAAGGCAGATGGGAATTATGAAAACCATTTCCCTAATCTAATGGTTGTCAGAGGCAATCAACAACAAAAACCTCCAAGGTAACAAGGAAGTGAATATTATATCACTACTACTAAGGTGGATCTTGGTAATGATGTTGTGATAGGTATGCTGATTATCCATTCAAGAATGGTGAATATACTATTTGATTATAGTTTTATGCAGTCCTTCATATCTTGCAATTTTAGAATAACTATTCAATCACCACCTTAAAATTTAGAGGTTGAGTTATTTGTGAGAACTAAAAATGGTGAAATTATTGCATCCAAAGTTTATAACTGCTCCATAGTTAATGTTTGTGGACTAAACCTCCCATAAAATATTTCCATACTCCCTTTGGTATAGTTTGATGCTATATTGGGCATGGATTTGTTATCTTTATATAAATCCAACATCAACTTTCAAGAAAGGGAGATCACTCTTAAAATATTAGAACATCCTCCTATTTTGTAAAAGTGTAAGGAGGAAGATAAATCTCCTTTAGAATAATCATCTTAATTTTGGATAATATTTCCTTGTGATAAATCATATCGAGCTCAAATTCTTGAGAAAAATGAGAAAATCATGCTCGAAGAATTTCCCATTGTGAGGGACTACACTAATATGTTCCCCAAAGAGTTTTCTGGTCTTCCTCATGATCGATAGGTTGAGTTATCAATTGAAATTATTCATGGATCTCTACCTATATCAAATAAAAATTATAGAATGGACACCATTGAGTTGGAACAATTTAAGAAATAGTTATTGGGTTTTAACTTTCCAGTTCTAGAATCCACCCAGAGGTGCCCCGTACCTGGTTGGTCGCATGGTCTCAAGAGTATTTCCCCTAACTCCAAAGGCTATTGACTAGCAGCGAGGGCCTTGGGTGTGTTAGTGGGGAAACTATGCCCTCATTGATAGATCAACACAGTGGAAGAGAAAAAAATAGATAACAATAGCGAAAGCAGTAATAATCCATACGAAACTAAACAACGTAAGTCTGAAGAAATAAATAGCTAGAGTGTATATATATAAAAATTATGCATGGTACATATGTCTAGGAAAACATCCAAACACATCACAATGCTATAATATAGAACAGTACTAATCTAAAGTACAAAATAAAATAGATAAACAGATCTCCAGCATCGCAAGCCTTAACTTGATCCCATACTCTCCAGATCCATAGCATATCAACTACCTAAAGTAGAAGGGTGCTTGTCATTATCTATACCTGCAGCAATATAATCTGTTTGGGCCCAAATGCATAGCCCAAATAGGGTGTGAGACTACATCTCATTAGGCAATCACCAAAAGATTTGTGCCTAATATTTAGTGAATATATGGCTGGTAATAAACAAAAGAAAGCAGTAAACAAGGAAGTACTCAATAGTAACCAGTCCTATAGTTTCAATGCAATCAGTTCTATACATCAATGAAAGAAAATAAATAGGGAACCCTCTGGGTAGTAATCTCAGCCTAACCCCTCTAGTTTAATCAAAACAAGGATACTATAGAGACTCTCTTAGGAAGCTCTCTCAGTCAATTCCCCTTATAGTCCCAAGTGTTTAAAGACTCTTTGAGGAAGCTCACATGGTCAATTTCCCTTATAGATCCAATTGGTCAAATACTCTCTGAGGAAGCTTACTTGGTCAATTCCCCTTATAGTCTAAAATGGTTCAAAGACTCTCTGAGAAAGCTCACTTGGTCAATTCCCCTTATAGTCTTCTACACCAGGTTCTCACATCCCTATGTAAGTCAATGAGTATAGCAATGCAATACGGCCCAAGTAAACCTCAATAACTACTTGGCGAATCAGTCTAGAGAATATCAAGCATGTCAAAAAATAACACTCCACCCTACAACACTAGGCATGGGAAAATAGGCAAGGTGGCCAAAAAGGCTAAGCAGGACCAAACGGTCTTATACAAAACATGAATGGGAAACCACATCCAAATCATAGAAATCAACCCTATTCATATCCAAATAACCTCTACTCAAGCATACAAGCAGGGCAAGAAATTAATAGGGGTAAACTGGTAAATTTACAATACCCCGTTCAAGGGTATTGGGCAAAATTGCACATAATACTCAAAGACTTTCAACAGAAAGTCACAAACCACCAACCTTTGGGGTTCTAGTGAAATCGACCCACAAACAATCGCGCCCCAATTCGGGCAAATGCTTCATTAAAACTACTATAAATATCCTTCCCTATCATTCACAAGCCTTAAAATCAACACCCAAGGCAACCCCAACACTATATCTACATGAAATGGATATAGATCTAGAAAACTAAGAGATAGGGAAGAGAAGACCTAGAGAGAACCAAAGAGAAACCAAGAGGAGAAACTTACCCGAGAAGAACAGAGTTCAATCCAACAAGAAACCCCTTCAATTTTCTTCCAAAACAAGTGGGAGAGAACCTTTAACCTTTGAGAACCCAAAATCCCAAGTGAAGCTCAAGTGTGAGAGAGTTTGGAGTGAAATGAGGCACCCTCTAGGGAGCCTGGATTTAAAAACCCTTTTTTTAAGTCGTTGCATGGTTAGTACGCACGGTTTGGAAAACTGTTCGCTAACTGTGTGCACGCCACTGCCTCAAGAGGAGGGGTCTGCATAGTTTCCTTGCATGGTTTGTAAAACTGTGCATAGGTCGTGTGAAGCCTAGTGTCTCCTCCTGTACGGTTTCCTAGACAACCTAAATGGTTTCCCCTAACCGTGATCAAACTGTGTTCCCTAAGTAAAACCTCCAAACTTATTCAAAACCATTCTAAACTCTCCAAACCTCTTACCAAATCAATCCATACACTTTAAACACATAAAAAGGAAACTAGACCAACTCAAAAAGTATACGGCATGTACTTCGAAAATTTCCAGAAATTCCTCTTTTTCTCAAAAATGACCAGAAAAGGAAAACATACCTGAAAAGGAATATATGGGTTTTTACAAACTTCCCCCCTTAAAGAAATTTGTCCCTGAATTTCCCTAGAAAGGTGGCATAGAATAAGAAACCCCAAAAAGTTCTATCCACTATGATTGTACATCCACCTCCCTCTCCCAAGTATTGTCATGTACTCGCTCGTGCTGCCATAACACTCATACCATAGGAACAGACCGGCCAAGAAGAACCTTTGTACTTCGATCGACAATCCAAATAGGATGCTCCTCAAATGATGCATCCACTTCCAACTCAACCTCCTTGGTTTGGAAGACATGAGATGGGTCTGATAAGTAACGTTGAAGCTGAGAAATGTGGAAGACATCATGCATAGCTCAGTACCTCTAAGGCAACTGCAACCGATAGGCAACTGGCCCAACTCTCTCCAAAACCTCAAACGGTCTGACGTACCTTGGAGAAAGATTACCATATCTCCTAATACTCTTGTGCCCCAACCTTGGTGTGACATGCAGAAAAACCTAATCTCCGACCTTGAACTCTAGAGTTCGTCCCTGCTGATTAGCATAAGAATTCTGTTGTGACTGTATAGTAGTCATCCTCTTCCGAATCAACTCTGTCACCTCTGTGGTCTCCTAAAAAAGATGAGGTCCTAGCATAGCTGCCTCTCCTGGCTCCAGCCAACATAAGGGTGATCGGCATGGCCTACCGTGCAAATCCTCATAAGTTTCCATATGAATAGTTTCTTGGAAACTATTATTGTAGGAAAACTCCACAAGAGGTACGTGCTTCTCCCAAGAACCACCAAAATCCAGGATGCATGCATGAAGCATGTCCTCAAGCACTTGAATTGTACACTCGGACTAGCCATCTGTCTGGGGATGGTGAAGTGTATTCAAAAGTACCTGTGTACCCAAAGCCTTCTGAAGCCCCTTCCAGACCCGAGAAGTAAAATGTGAATCTCTGTCTGAAACAATGTACTGTGGAACTCCATGTAAGCACACAATCTCACAGATATACAACCGTCCCAGGTCATCAACACTAAAGGTCTCCTTGATCGGAAAGAAGTGATAAACCTTCATGAGTCTGTCAATGACAACCCAAACTGCATCATTCCCTAGAGGCAACCTCGGTAAACCTGTAACGAAATCCATCACGACATCATTCCACTTCCACTCGGGAATAGGCAACTGCTACAAAATCCATGTTGGTTGCTGATGATCTACCTTCACCTACTTATAGCTGGAACACTTCATGACAAAAAATTCAACATCTCTCTTCATACCTGGAAAACAATATTGATGGTTTAGATCACGATACATCTTGGTGACACCCGGATGAGCTTCCCAAACTGAGGAATGAAAGTCATGCATCATCTCCTCACGTATGTCTGCTGGCACCCATACGCGCCCTTGGAAATGTAAGATATCATCCTTTCATATGGTCCATCCTAGAATAGGGTCCTCTCCTGACACGCTCTCCCATAGGACTAGGTCTTCTGAATATGATAGCTACCTCATTTGAAATCGATCAAGAAGAGTAGAGGTAACAGCCACAGAAGAAATAAAAGTCTTCCCTTGTCTGTTGTGCACCTCCAAATGCATCTCAGAGAATAGATCCATAAGCTGCCACTCACTACTGGCCTCCTAAATTGCCTGTATCTGAGTCCTCCTGCTCAACGCATCAGCCACTGCATTGCCTTTCCCAGGTGTACAGGCAAGCTCAAATTCAAAGGACTAAAGGTACTCAACCCACCTTTTTTGTCTCAAATTCAGATCACGCTAAGTGAATATGTACTTGATACTCTTATGGTCAGTGAAAACCGCAAAATGTTCTCCCAAAAGATAATTTCTCCAACAATGCAAGGCATAGACAACTACAGCCAGCTCGAGATCATGCGTCGGGTAATTTCACTCATGTGGCCTCAACTACCGAGACCCATATGCAACGACTACTTCTCCCTGCA
This sequence comes from Viscum album, assembly GCA_963277665.1. NCBI lineage: Eukaryota > Viridiplantae > Streptophyta > Magnoliopsida > Santalales > Viscaceae > Viscum > Viscum album. The sequence goes on along the minus strand of OY728135.1, from coordinate 1,993,607,857 downwards.
TAAGCACTACTCCTAGGACAATACCTGAATCATCACAGTACATAGTATAGATCTTTCATGGATATGAAAAAACTAGTATTGGTGCTGAATTCCAACTCCCTTTCAGCTCCTGAAAGGCTGACTCACAAGAATCTGACCACAAAAACTTAGCACCCCTCTTAGTCAGACTCGTCAATGGTGGTTCTAAGCATGAAAAGTCGTGTATGAAATGTTTGTAGCATCCAGCCAGCCCTAGAAAACTCCGTACGTCAAAGACGTTCTTCGGATTCTCCTAGGAAACTACTGCTCTCACTTTCTCTAGGTCTACTGATACTCCTGTCTCTAAGATAACTTGACCCAAAAAGTGAATCTGGTCCATCCAAAAGTGGCATTTTGAGAGCTTATCATATAACTGATGCTCTCCCATTATACTCAAAATTATCTCAAGATGCATGGCATGGTCATGTCGAGTGTGATAGTACACCAAGATATCGTCCACAAAGACCACCACGAAAGAATCCAAGTATGGATAGAACACTCGGTTCATAGGTTCCATGAAAACTGTTGGTAAGTTCATAAGACCGAATGACATAACCATATACTCGTATAGATCATACCTTCTCTAGAAGGCTGTGAGAGGTATATTAGATGGTCTAACACGTAACTCATGGTAACCAGATCTCAGGTAAATCTTCGTGAACACCCGGGATCTTCGAAGTTGATCAAAGAGATAATCAATCCTAGGCAAGGGATATCGGTTCTTGACCATCAACTGTTTCAACATCCAATAGTCCACATAAAGCCTGAGGGTACCATCTGCCTTCTTCGCAAACAGGACAGGCGAACCCCATGGAGAAGTACTGAGTCGGATGAAACCCTTTGCCTGCAACTCCTCCAACTGCTTCTTGAGATCCTGTAACTCTGGTGTATCCATCCTGTAAGGAGGAATGGACACTGGTGTCGCTCCTGGAACAATCTCAATAGAAAAGTCTACCTCACACTCTGGAGGCAATCTTGAAAAGTCTTCTAGGAAGACATCTCTGAAATGATCCACCACTAGAGGAAAGTCTAACTGTGAAGTCCCCTGGTCATCCAGATATAGAATAGAAATCGGGGCTATAAATCCTCCTAACCCATGATGTTATGGTCCCTCTCTGCTCACCTAGACATACCACTCTCCCTTATGAAGAAATGATTTTCCCTCTGGTGATGTGAAACTCACCCTACGGTGATAGAAATCGACGACTGCCTGGAAGGGAACTAACCAGTCCATTCTGAGAATGAAATCATAGCCCATCATATCTAGGACATAGAGGTCCCATAAAAAGTGACACCCACCAACCTCTAGAGGGAAATCCATGCACTGACGTACGCTCGTTGTTCTAGTCCCCAACAGAGTGTCTAGTATCAAGATATCAGCATAAGAAAAGATGCAGAGCCCAAGGTTCTCCACAACCGCAACAGATATAAAGCTATGGGAATCCCCTATATTGAAAAGAGAAGAATCTAATACTAAGGAAACTAATATCGTACCTAGAACTGTAGAAGGTCTGGGATCCTACTCCTGCTGGCTCTACTCCACTACAAAATTCTGGCCTATACCACGGCCCTGTGACCCTACCTGACCACTCTGAGTTGATCCGCCCTGATGTCGCTGAAAACCTGGAAACTGGCTTCCACAGCCACGAACTCCACCTTGGCCTGAATGGCCAGAAGAAATCTAGTTCCTAGACTGGTGAGAAAATGGTGGTGATGCTCATGAACAAGGATTCATTGAAGAACCCCCATTACCAGCTGCTGGTGAGAAGATCATATAGAAGCACTGAAGATGACTCATCTTGCCGCAATATCGGCACACCACCAGGTCTCTCGGGAAATGTGGCCTCATATTCCCTCTCCACCTTCACTGGTAGCATACCACCTGGCTACCAGAAGATGCATCCCGCCTACTGTTATCTCTTCATGAAATCTCCCTATGGAACTTCATGTTATCAGCTAGTGGAGCACCAACTCTGGATGCCGAACCACCCTGGATCACAGCTCCAGAATCCCTCATATTGCGCTCAATGATCAGCACATGTTTGACTATATAATAGATAGAAGTCAACCTGAAGATATTCACCTGCAATCGAATGTCGTGCCTCAGACCATCCTCAAACTTCCTTACAAGGAACAACTCATCATCTCTTGGAATATGCATGAAACGTTGCAGATCTATGAAGCGAGAGGAATACTCCATAATAGAACGAGTACCCTACTCCAGACTCATGAACTCTTAGTATCGATCGGTCCTTAAGGTCTCCAGATAGAAGTAATCGTAGAAGATGCGCTGAAACTCATCCCAAGTCATGTTCTTCTAGCATCCCTCCTGTGAGATCACATCCCACCACCTCTTGGAGGAGTCTCAAAGCATGTAGGTAGAGAGCTTCACCCTCCTCTCTGGAGGTATCTCCAGATGCTCGAAGATCATCAGTGTGGCTTCCAGCCATGAATCTACAACCTGGGGTCCTCCATCCCCTAAGAAGGTGGGAAGATGTTGCTTTTGAAAGATCTTCATCTATTCTTCCATCGAAGGGGCAGGAGGCAATGATCCCTGAAAGGTTTGCAGAATAATCATAAATCAATCCCTAAATTGTGCATTGGAACCTATGTCAGGTATAACTATTGGTTCCAATATTGGCACAATTGGAGGATCTTCTAGCTATCCCTGATTAGCCATATCTGGTGTCTGATCATCGCCTTGCAACTTGCATACAACCGGAGGACATATCGGTGGCATGAATCTGCAAGTTCAATCACACACCTTAGATTAAGATCATCAAGGACTAAGAAATGAAAACATAAGAAGGGAACATGATAAAAAAACATTCAAGTTTTACAAAACAAGACTACACGACATGTATAATAACTGCACGGCGTGTTCCCTTAAGTCTTTCACATGGGCACGTACTTCTGTGAGAACTGGTCGTGTAACACCCCAAACACACGACGTTTTGTTCTTACACACGGAATTTACTTGAATTTTCTTCCCCTTCCCAAGTCCTTCTACATGGATAATCCACATGGCTCCCCTTAGAACAAGGTTACACGGCGTGTTTGTTCAAGACACGGCGTGTACTAGACGAGCTTCACCGACCCGTGTTGTTCGTGACCCGGCCGGGTAATTGGCTGACACTACATGGAGTGTTCCATATGGACATGGCATGTACTAGAAAAGATAACACTAACATGTGATGTTAGTTAAATGGACTGATTCAAAGATTACACTACACATAGTTTTTATAACTAACACAGCATGTATTACCTAAGGTTTCTTCATCTGTGTTGTTAGTCACATGGGTGGACACAGGGTCAACCCTACACTACCTGTACAACCGGTACACGGAATATTCCCATAAGAATTTCCCTATCTCATGTCTCTTCCCACATGGCCTATGACACGGTTAGAGACTACACAGCGTGTACATAAAGTACACGGCGTGTACTTAATAAAAATAGTTTCTTCCCGAACAGAAGAACACATGGCATGTAGTCAAAACTACACAACGATTATTCTAGGTTTTTCCAGATAGTAAGCCTCAGAAACTACTTCGGAGCCCAGAAAACACTGAAATGAACATCAAAGTTCCAAATTCCAATCTGTGAGGGGCATACTCCCCACGGATCAAATTTTGGCATCTTATACATGTTATAACAAGAAGAAAAGGGCAATGATCCACCAAATTCCGGTCCATGAGGGCCCATAACACCTCAAGAACCAAAGTTTGGCATTCATTCAAACAAAACATTACACAAAAAATACCCTATCAAACATAAGTTATTTTTATCATGGAAACTATCACAACAACATGAATATCTAGCACAACACCTACCACAACAACATGAAATTTCTAATGCACCCTATATGGCATGGCAAGAATGAATTACATGTGATCCCTAGAAAGTTCATATATGATGCATGATTTGGAATACCCTCATATCATCAGGTTGCAATATAAATATAACCTCAATAACATCAACAATAATAGTACAAATCATGTGAATCACTCAAGGGAAAATCAAATCAACTGTAATAATTGAAAAACTAGAAAAATTGCAATTAAACGAGGTAGATTGGCTTTTCCTTGTACATGGGTTAGCTACTCTTGGGCACAGCTTATTACCTAATATCAATACTGTCTTATCCCTAGTTATAGGCTCCAAACAGTAAGTCAAGAAGAAAATAATTCCTCTGATATCACTTTGTAATGTCCCAGTTCTGGAAACCACCCAGAGGCGCCCCATACCTGGTTGGTCACATGGCCTCAAGTGAATTTCTCCTAACGCCAGAGGCTGTCGACTAGTAGCGAGGTCCTTGGGTGTGTTAGTGGGGAAACTATGCTCTCATTGGAAGAGTAACACATTGGAAGAGAAAAAAACAGATAACAATAGCATAAGTAGTAATAATCTATACAAAAGTAAATAGCAGAATTCGGAAGAAATAAATAGCTGGGGTGTATGTATATAAAAATGATGCATGGTACATATGTCTAAGAAAATATCCAAACACATCAAAATGAAAGAATACATAACATTACTAATACAAAGTACAAAATAAAATAGATAAACAGCTCCCCAACATCGCAAGCCTCAGCTTGGTCTCATGCTCTCCAACTCCACAACATATCAAGTACCTGAAGTAGAAGGGTGATTTCCATTATCTATACCTGCATAAATATAATCTATTTGGTCCCAAATGCATATCCCAAACAGGGTGTGGGACTAAATCCTAGTAGGTAATCACTACAAGATCTGTGCCTAACAGTCAGGGAATATATGGCAGGTAATAAACAAAAGAAATCAGTAAACAAGGAAGTACTCAGTAGTAACTAGTCCTACAGTTTCAATGCAATTAGTTATATACATCAACAATAGGAAATAAGCAGGGAACCCTCTGGGTAGTACTCTTAGCCTAACCCCTCTGGTTCAATCAAAACAAGGGTACTACATAGACTCTCTGAGGAAGCTCTCTCAGTCAATTCCCCTTATAGTCCCAAGCATTTAAAGACTCTCTGAGGAAGCTCAAATAGTCAATTCCCCTTATAGTTTAGGGTAGTCAAGGACTCTATGAGGAAGCTCACCCGATCAATTCCCCTTATAGCCCCAAGTGTTCAAAGACTCTCTGAGGAATCTCACTCGGTCAATTCCCATTATAGTCTAAAATGTTTCAAAGACTCTCTGAGGAAGCTCACTTGGTCAATTCCTCTTATAGTCTTCTACACCAGGTTCTCACGGCCCTATGTAAGTCAATGAGTATAGAAATGCAATACGGCCCTAGTAAACCTCAAGAACTACTTGGAGAATCGGTCTACAGCATATCAAGCATGTCAGAAAACAACACTCCACCCTACAACACTAGGCATGGGAAAACAGGTAAGGCGGCCAAAAAGGCTAAGCAGGACCAAACAATCATAAACATAACATGCATGGGCAACCACATCCAAAACATAGCAATCAACCCTATTCATATACAAATAACCTCTACTCAAGCATACAAGTAGGGCAGGCAATTAACAGGGGTAAAATGGTAAATGCACAATACCCCATTCAAGGGTATTGGGAAAAATTTCACTTAATACTCAAATACTTTCAATGAAAAGGCACAAACCACTTACCTATGGGGTTCTGAAGAAATCGACCCACAAACAACCACACCCCAATCCACGAAAATGCTTCATGAAAACTGCTCTAAATCTCCTTCCCTATCACCCACAAGACTTAAAATCAACACCCAAGGCAACCCCAACACTAGATCTACATGTAACAGATGTAGATCTAGAAAATCAAGAAAGAGGGAAGAGAATATCTAGAGAAAAGAAAAGAGAAACCAAGAGAAGAAACTTACCCGAGAAGAACTGACTTCAATCAAATAAGAAACCCCTTCTATTTGATTCCAAAACAAGTGGGAGAGCACCTTCAACCTTTGAGAACCCAAAATCCTGAGTGAGGCTTGAGTGGGAGAGAGTTTGGAGTGAAATGAGGCACCCTCGAGGGATCTTGGAATTAAAAACCCTATTTTTATGTAGTCGCACGATTAGTATGAATGGTTTGGAAAACCATGCGCTAACCATGCGCACACCACTGCCTTGAGGGGAGGAGTCCGAATGGTTTCCTCACACAGTTTTGAAAACCATGCACAGGCCATGAAATGCCTATTGTTTCCTCCTGTATGGTTTCCTGGAGAACCCACATAGTTTCCCGTAACCGTGCTCAAACTGTGCTCCCTATGAAAAGCCTCCAAACTTATTCAAAACCATTCCAAACTCTCCCAACCTCTTCCCAACTCAATCCATGCACTTTAAACACATAAAATGGAAACTGGTCCAACTCATAAAGTACACGGCGTGTACTTAAAAAATTTCCAGAAATTCCTCTTTTTCTCAAAAACGACCAGAAAAGGAAAACATACCAGAAAAGGAAGATCCGGGTTCTTACAAGGATAATCTGGACAAGGGTTTTATATGCCTGAGTACTTCACCATGGGGTTCATCAGTCCTCTTTTTCAAGAATAATGATGGATCTATGTGCCTCTAAATTATTTATCATGAGCTTAATAAAATCATGATAAATAAAAATTATCCCCTTTCACATATATATGACTTGTTTAATCGACTACTTGGGGCTAGTTATTTCACTGAGGTGGACCTTCAATCAGGATATCTCTAATTAAAGGTGAGGAAGGAAGATATTCTGAAGAATACATTTTGAACAATGTATAGACGCTATGATTTCATAGTGATACCCTTTGGACTCACTAATTCTCCAAAAAATACATAGACTTAATGAATAGAGTCTTTAGATATTACCTTGAAAAAATTATGGAAGTCTTTATTGATGATATTCTGATATACTCTAAGAGAAAGGAGGAACACAAGGAGAATTTGAATATTGTGTTAAAGTATTTTTGAGGTAGAAACTTTTGGTAAAGTATAGTAAATGTGAGTTTTGAATGATATAAGTATCATTATTGGGGCATGTAATAACTAGTAAAGGGATATCTGTGGACCTTTCCAAGACAAAGGCAATCGAAGAGTGTCCTAGGACAACATTTGTAATAGGTATCCATAGTTTCCTTCATCTAGTGAGGTATTACCATAATTTTTTGAAGAAATTATCAATATTTTAGAACCCAATAACCAAGATAACTCTGAAGGGAGAAAAGTTTTTTTGGACCATTGAATGTGAATACTGATTTAAAGAGTGGAAAAAGAGGCTTATCGCTGCACCAGTTCTCACACTACCAACAAGTGGGGAAATATTTGTGGTGTATAATGATGTTTAAAATAATTTATTAGGCTATGTACTGATGAAAAATGATAAAGTCGTAGATTTTACCTTAAGGTAGTTGAAAATACATGAGAAGAACTCTCCCATGCATGATCTAGAGTTAGCAGTTGTGATATTTGCATTGAAAATCTGGTTGCATTATCTCTATGGGGAGAAGTGTGAGATATATATTGATCACAATAGTCTCAAATATATATTCGCACATAAGGATCTTAATATATGTCAGTGAATATGGTTATAGATCATCAAGGATTATGACTGCTCAATCCACTACCATCTTGGTAAAGAAAATAATGTGGAAGATGATCTAAGTAGAAAGGATCCTCTATATTTATTAATGATGAGAATTTAGAATGATCTAATATTCTTATACCTACAAAGTATAGACATTGGTTACATTAATTAAGGAACATCATCAATCCTATCTCAAATGATTTCTCAACCATCCCTTATGGAAAAAATAAAGGATGGTGAAAGAAATGATGAGGAAATTCATAAGAAGGTAGAATCCATGAGAAAATGGAAGTACTAATAGTTAAAAATGGATGAGGAAGGAGATTTAATATTTTGTTCATGACTATGTGTGACATAAAATCTAGAGATAAAGAAGGATCTTTGGAATGACTCACATATCTCAACATTATCTATTCACCTAGGAAGTATAAAGATGTATCGAGATCTCTGAGAAAACTATTGGTGGGACAATATGAAGAAGGGGATCGCTGAATATATATATATATATATATATATATATATATATATATATATATATATCAAAGTGCCTGGTATGTTAGAAATTGAAGTATGAAAGACAAAATTCTAAGGGGATGATGAAACCACTACCCATACCAACATGGAAGTGGGAGAAAATTGTCATGGACTTTGTCACTGGACTTCCAAGGACATCCATAGGAAACAATGTTATATGGGTTGTTGTGGGTCATCTTACAAAGATAGTTCACTTTATCACAATTCAAGAGTAATTCTCACTGTATCAACTTGCACATATATACATCAAATAAGTGGTAATATTTCATGGAGTACTACTATCTATTTTATTCAATCGAGATCTTATATTCACCTCCAAGTTATAGAAAAGTCTCCAACATGATCTAAGAACTGATCTGAACTTTAGTAAGGATTATCATCCTCAAGATGATGTTTAATATGAATGGACTATTCAGACACTAAAATACATGTTGAGAGCATGTTCAATAGACTTCAAGGGATGATGGGACCAATAGTTTCCTCTAGTTGAGTTCTTTTACAACAACAGTTTCTACTTGAGCTTCCAAATGTATCCATATTAATCCCATTATGAGAAAAGATGTTGAACACTAGCATGTTGGTATGAGGTCAGTGAACGTAAGCTACTAGGACCTAGAATGGTCAAAAAATGGTGGAAAAGGTGAAAACCATTCAGAAGCACATCAATGCATCCCAAAGTTAGAAAAATAGTTATGTAGACAATCATCAACGCGACCTTGAGTTTAAGGTCGGAGACATGGTATTCTTCACCATATCTCTATGGAAGATAATCATGAGATTTAGGAAGAAAATAAAGCTATGTACCAGGTACATAGGCCCCTTAGAGATTTTTTATCATGTTGGAGCCATGGCCTAACAACTAGCACTTCCACCTACCATGTCTCAAGTACACATTTTATTCTACATATCCCTCTTGAGAAAGTACATAGCTAATCCTTCACATATAATAAATTTCGATGTGGTATAGTTGGAAAATGATCTCTTATATGAGGAGTAACCAGTGAAGATCTTAGATCATAGAGATAAAGTTATACACAACAAGACTACTCACCAATTCAAAGTACTATAGAGGAACCATAAGTACAAAGAGGAGACATGGGAACCAGAGGAAGTGATGAAGTAGAAGTACCCTCACCTATTTTCCCCATAGTATGTAAAACAAAATTTCAAGGGTAAAATTTTATAAGGGGTGAATAATGTAACTACCATGAATTATATCAATGGAAATTCCCTTCTTATAATAGTATAAATCACATATAGAACATAATACAATTTTTATAAATGAATAATGAATTAAATAAGTTATATTTCTAGATGTTAAGAAACATATACCAATGAAATAGTAACTTGACCTTTGTAATAATAATGTGACCATTATAAATAGTAAACTGGCCAATAGAATAGTAACCTCACCAAAAAAAGTATAAATAAAATTTATCCATATTATAAATGAAATTATGATATAATTGTATCATAGTATAAGTAAATAATTTTTGTAAGAAATTATTAAGTAAGTGTTGGTATTTTTATAAGTTATAAATGTTTAATTACAATTTTATGATTAATTTAATAATTTAAAAGAAAATTTATTGTCATAAAACATATTCATAAATTAATATATATTTTTATGATTTTAAGATAATTTTATTAGACCTTATTTAATTTTTCAAAGTGTTGTAAAATCAGTTATAATTTTAAAATCTGTATTTTTTAGTAAATGATGATTTTAATTAAAAATTAAATTTCTCATATTTAGAAAATTATTTTCATAAAATTGAGTTCATTTTTAAATTCTAAACATCAAAAAATAATTAGGGTTATTTTTTGGGATTTTTCTAAAATACGTGAATTTTTTGTGAATAGTAAAATACGGTAATTTACAGTATTTATACATTATAACTTAAATACACTATTCATTTTATAATCAGGGATGTAAGAACCACAATCTAGAACATACCTTAATTATTTTATTATATTTGGTGATAACTATAAAACTATTCATAGTCTTGATCCAATATAATAAATTAATGAATAAAATAATGAGAAAACACCCCTCTCCTCCACTATAAATACCACCCCTCACCAGCTATTCTCCTCACACATTCTAAGATTTTATCCTTGTCCAAATTCTTCCCAATACTCTTCCCAATCCCCATCCCCATATACAATAGCTCTTGGTCTCATCAAACAACCAAAACCTTTTCCCTAAGGAGGTTTTCAAGGAGGAGAAATTCAAGATGTAAATTCCTCTTTCCTTTTCCGTTAATTTATTTTCAAGTTCTTTTCTTATTATATCCTCACCTACCCTCATCCAAATGGTGTGATAACTCTAGTACCTCACATATACTATAATTTTATTATTATAATGTAATAATTCATTGTTTCTTCTGGAAATGGGGATGACCTTGTTTTTTTAAGGTTCAAACTTTCCAATTGATTTCTAACGGGTTTATTCATAGAACCAGAAACACCCAATGATTCTATATCCATTTAGACCTACTTTACAAAGGTAGGTTCTCATTAGTTGTGGACCGATGAGGCTTTAATAATTTTCATTGGTCGAGATGAAGGGAGCTCAGACTCATCACACCTTTTTGGGGGGAATTATTGCCTACTCCGGGACTCTCTTATAGATTTAAGTTATGTTCACGAATCCTTATTAATTCACCAAGCATGAAATTTTCCTTTAGATTTAGAAATCAATGATTGATATGTATGGTATTTAGAGAATATTTTATGTGTATTTGAGGTTCTTCATCGATAGAGAATCATCCGTATGTATTAGAGATTCTTAGTCAATGTTATCCTTCAATACATTATATAGAAATCTCTTGGTCATTATGATGACCATACTAGTTTTAAAGCCACTCAGTGGGGCACTTGAATTTTATTGTCATTCAGAAAGAAAGGGATTATTTTAGAGTTGGGATCGTACCCGCCGATGGGATACCTACGTATCCTTGTTAAAAAGGAATCAGAACCCACGTAGTTCGATAAGAAGGGTATAGTTTAACGTCATATGGTATGGAAAGAAATTAATGAAATATGGGCTTGAACCTTATAAAGGCTTCCTCCGTACTCTACTTTTAAGGAAGATATCAAATTCCACATAGTTTGGGTGATGAAATGTGGTGTTTATTCATGGTTAATTGCCAAAAAAGATGTCGTGATTACTTTTACACTCTAAGCTCATGTGAGTCATGCTCGGTGTGAGAAACAAGAGGTGTCAGTAAACTTGATGATGGTGCCACGAAAGATGCAGTCATGAGAAATGATGTTGGACTTACGTATGTATGACGTCCCATGTAGATGAAGACCAGGACTTACTTCAGGAAAGAATCCCAGTAGCAGGGCCCATAAAGGTATTTATACTTTATGGAGATTTGGAATTTTAACCATGGGTTTACTCCTGAGAAGGAAGCCCGAACCAAGGGAACTTGGGGCTTACTCCTAAAGAGGATGCCCGAAATCAAAATATATTCTCATCTTAAAGGATGAGGTTATATAGAGGAAACCTCTAACCATGTTGACATAAAGCTTGTAATTCATGAGGTTTTAGGAGAGGTTCTCACAGAATTCCTTTCAGATAAGGAAGCCAACAAAGGAACCATGCCATAAATTTCATTGAAAAGGGGTTCGAGGGCTAATATCTTGAAGAGGAGAGGTGAATGGGAGAGAGGCACACAAATGAAATTGGCGCACAAGTGTTGGCTTCAAAAATCATTTGGCGCGCAATTCTTGTCCATGCAAGTGTACTTGCATGGCATGGGTTCACCTGGGCGATGAAGAATCTGTAGGGTAATACTTGGGTGAGACTTAACTCAAGCCTTTAGTAATATGATAAGATGTTTCTAAAAGGGTGGAGTGCAAGTTTCATCGAAAGGGTAGGGCGGAGCGCAAGTGTTTCCACTTTTAAAAAGGTCTGGACACTTAGGCACGCAAGTGTTGATGAATTCTAAACACTTAGGCCCTATCCTACTCCTTCAAGTCTTCCATTCTAGGTAAAAAGTTACCTTAGAAGCATTCATAAGAGTTGAGTTGAAGACTAGGGCGACCAGAGCTTGAATCTGAGTTTTGAAAAATTTGTCCTTGAAATGGGGGGTCCACGGGGTCTATTTATAGGCCATTGTACACCTTGGGTGAAAAAATCAAATAGGGTGCACAAGTGAATTGCGCGGCACAATCCAAATAAGCTCATGGTCCATGACTTTGTCAAATTTTTTTGATTTTCTTCAAAGGTTGACCCTCTTTGTGCTTAAGGTATTCCCCGTTGCCATTCATTGGACTCTATGATGGAAAGAAGCATCAACAAAAGCCCCCCCCCCCTTAGAGTTGGATCCGAAAAGGAAAGAGGATCCGGCTCTGAGGTAAATCCGAAGAAATCAAGGGTCTGTGGTGCGCAAGTTCAGCGCGCAGCTGCTGGGGTGCGCAATTATGGTGCGCAGGTGGTCTGGATCGCCTATATATACAGGTTCACTCCCACGCAAACTCACTCAGCTTCCAGCAACTTGAGCCCTCGTCGCCCATGTGCTTTGGTCTTTGGAGAATCGCTTTTATATATTTTTTTCGTGCTTATGCAGAAGGTATTTGACTTGCACACCATGAATAGGGTGCCAATACTTGCACGACCAGGATAACTTGTGCGACAAGTTTTGGACTTGCGCACCTTAATTACTTTTCTATTTTTTTGATTGCCTTCATCAAAATTTCAAAAAACAAACTTACTTAAAAGTTGATTGTTTGATCTTTGTGAAAATTCAATGGCTCCCAGAAGAATTGGATCAGCTGATGAATTGTCCAGCAAGAGAATAGATGACATGATGAACGTCGTCATCCATGACTATTATGTTATCTACGATATCACTCTCCCAGATTTGACTAAGTACTTAAAGAAATATCATGCCAATTTTCCACAGAGTATCTACTTGCCTTTGTATGTCCATGGTCATCTACAAGAAGTCTACGTTCCACAGACAAAGAATTACATCTCTCATTCCTGGTTTCAGACCTACACCAACTTCTCTTCGGAAAATTTCTCAATTGCAGGATCATTTTCCAATGCTGGGACAGTGGAGAAGGCATACATAATGCATCATAGCCCATGTGCTCCAGATCTGAAGCCTCACACGCCTGATCTGCAGCCGCATTTCTATGCCTCTATTTTCCGAAATTCTCATATGGACCAATCTAAGGGATGGAATAAGAGTTGGGATTTCCATCCTAGAGGAGGTGTGAATCCCACTTGGATGTGGGCATATTGGGTGTGACAAACTTGTGCAGATTTTTTCCATGATCAGAAGGGAGCTGCAATATATGAATTTGTCTGGGCTGGGTAGACGTATTTCTATAGGAATGACAATTTTGTGTTGGAGTTAATTAGTCGTTGGAACCCGGAAACAAATTCTTTCCATATGACTCATGGAGAAGTAGGCATTAGTTTGTGGGATGTCTAAAAGATTTCAAGGGCTACAATTTTGGGAGATATGTATGATGAATTCATCCCCCCCAAGGTGACCTAGAATGATTCGGAGAATACTCCATCTTTGGCTCGAAAGTTAATGAACATTTTCTACAAGATTAAGAATACCACCACCACGAAAACCCATTCCAGAAAGGATATCCACCCATAGAAGTGGATGGAAATGTTTCTGATTAAGAAGAGAGAGAAGGGACCTTCCTACACTTTTCCTACTAGTTACTCTAGAGTAGAAAAGAGGGGTGCTCCGGGCACATTTTTGCCAACTCTAGAAGTAGGAGAGTTTGATAAGTGGGGGTATGAAGTGAACCAGAAAATTCCAGTGAAGACCCATCTGGAAGGATTTTTTTCCTTGTGTCTCAGTGTTTACCTTTTAACAGTTTAGGATTCGAAAGGAGGTGTGAGGCTGGGGACCTTTTTCATTGTATCCAAGCTGGCTGAAAGGAAGATGGTTGGGTTGGCCACCCCATTTTTGGAAAAGATTAATAGGATATTGCTTCTTGTTTATCTGGGTAAGTCTCTTCTAAGAATAGTAGGACCATTTCAAGTTTTATGGGAATGGATCTCCACCCAATTCAAAACATATGTTGTACAAAGTGGGTTATAGGTTCCTGGAAGTTATTTCCGGCTGTCTGTTCAGGCCTTTTATAGAATTTCTCCCTTATCCCTCAATGCTTATGATATAAAAATAAGGCTGAGCATGTTCAAGGAGTTTCACTTCTTTCCTTATGTAAATCTGCCAACAGGGTGATTTTTTTATGACAGAACAACCAACATAGAGTTAAGGGCCTATATGCTGGCATGTAGAGATGGTACACTGGCCACGAGGATTGACGGAGAAATTATATGTGAGGCATATGCTCCATACAGATTCACATGTCAATTCAAATGTCTGCAGAAAATTACCATATCCCCTCTAGTGCATGTCAGGTTAGAGCAACATCCAATGGTTTCTTGTCAACTATGGTTGCTAACATCTATGCAGAAGACTGGAGCGGTATTTAATTTACCAGTTGTTGGAACGGCAAGTAGATTGACTACATGGTATGTCGAGAGATGGGTAGCATCATACCCTGAAGGGGTACTGAAGTAGCCAGTCCCTCAAGTGGGGAAAAAGAAGAGAACCATTAGTAAAGAAGCTTTTAATTTGGAAGGCGACTCTTCCTCACCCAGAGCTGATTCACCGGATTCCCAAGATGGGGATGATGAGGCTCGAAATGCGTCAAAGCGGCCTCGTTCCATATATAATCCGCCTATTAGAGTCAAGAGACCTACTCCATCGACTCCTGGTGAGTTACATTATTGAGGAAATTTAGTCTCCATTATTTTAAATAGCAACAAGTTTCATTTTCTTATCCTTTAGCTGTGATTTCAGGAGCGGGGAAGAAGTTGAAGTCCTAGATTGTAGGACCCTCTTCACGGCCTTCTGGTTCACATTATGAATATTTACAACCAGAGGTTTTCCGGACATGGCAGAGTTTATATTATGATGTTGAAACCGCCTAGATGGACTTATGCGAAGGGATGCATATCCATAGAGTGGGGAATCTTTGGGCTTCCTCTAACATCCATTTTGAGGACAACCCCAATGAAGTGAGGGATTACATCAAAGAGCTGTAAATGCTCATATATTCCACTAATGAGTCAGTTCCTATCACCAATCAGGTGAAGGAAATGATGGACAGTGGTACCATTGAGGGTATTGGTCCTTCATTAGATGAATAATGGCATGATTACGTGGCTCCTGAAGTTGTAATATTTCCTTCTTCTCATATTTCTATTTGCTTTGAAATTTGAATTTAGTCAAATATTTGTTATTTAAGGAAATAATCTTCTTCATCCTACAACTTATAAAAGAAATAACCACTTAAATCCCTTCGCCATGGTATAGCCCTAGTGGCACCACTCTTGGAGCCACTGAATCTCCTCGTGAGCCAAGCGAAGTATCTCCAGGCCAGCAAGTCATGGATGAAGAGTTAGAAAGGGAATTATTGTCTCTGATACCTGTTTTCGGAGATGATAATGCCAGTCCACCCAAAAAGTCCAAGAAGAAAAGGCATCAAAGAAAGAAGACCATAGTCAAATGCTTTATCAATAGTGGTAAGTCTTTCTGGTAGTCATGAATCTTAACTTATGAAAAAGTGCTCAAACTTCTCGAGATTATAGGGGCTTCTTCAGTTTCCCCTTTAAGAGAAAGGAATGACCATCCTCAAAGTACAACGGAGGGTGTTGGAGAATGGCCACAAGTTCCTTCTAAAATGGCTATTCCTGAAGAAATACTGAGAGCAGATGAGTCGGCATCTATTCCCAACACCGCTCCTGTTTCTGATGCCAGGAGAGAAAATAATTCTGGTAAATTAACAATACTTTATAGAACCTCAAATGAGACAACAACTGACTTCCATTCTATGATGTTTTAGGTTAAACACATGAACCATAATATTTGTCAATGACCGCAGCTGTCCCCACAACTATCTGTGAAGAAGCTATTCGGGGTCAGAGATTGCTAGATGAAAGTCACGAAGAAGACATGTCGAGTTCTCCCACTAGTGAGACTAACCTGGGATCTGGGACATCATTGGATAAAATGATGAAACTTGGAATGTACTTTGAAGAAATTTTAGAACATGTTAAATGTCCATGTGATTTAGAAGATTTTGGAGATCTAGTTATAGAATCAACTGGATGTGAGTTTC
Organism: Viscum album; assembly: GCA_963277665.1. Lineage (NCBI taxonomy): Eukaryota > Viridiplantae > Streptophyta > Magnoliopsida > Santalales > Viscaceae > Viscum > Viscum album. The sequence continues at coordinate 1,993,591,612 of OY728135.1, read as the reverse complement.
ATCATTTGTCATATTAATCTTCTCATGATTACACTTCTAACAATGTTTGGTTAAAAATTTGTACAGTTCCATCTAAATAAAATGATGAACCAACAACACTTGAAAGGGGTGTAGACATTGATGTCAACCCAATTATTGCAGAAACACTGACTCAGGTGGAACTTAACAAGGAAGACCCTCCTGAAACCCATCCTGAAAATCCTTTTAAAGTTAGGAAAGATGGGTAGGAATCTTCACAAGTTGTTGATCTATTGTTAGGTAAAAGTTGATGATATTTGTGGCTTACTTAACTTGAAAGACAATCAATCAACTTTTACTGTCCTTTGAAACTAACCATACTTTCAATTGACCAAACAGGGCTGTCAACTTCAATGTCTAGATCTGGAGGTGAAGCCTCAGCCTCAGCCCAAACAGTAGCAGAAGGTGAAGCAACCAGGGTTAGGGAAGGAGTAGAACATGGCACTTCCTTAAGTTCATTAATCCAATACTATGTTTCTCCCTATGATAGTGATGCCGAATCATACCCAGAGGTGCAAAAGGCGCTCCAATTATCACATCGTAAGGCATGGAAAATATATGGAAGATAATATCTAAGGTGCCTCTTGAAGGGATGCCTTCAAAAATTCCAAGACTATCATCCCTATTTATTAGTATGGGACTTGCTGGTTTTGGATATCAAGAAGTCCATGTCGTAGTGAAACAAGTCATTCGAAGGAGGGAGCAAGATCAAAGGTGTCATCAAGACCTAATCAGATCTAGATTGCTAATCAATATCAATGAATTCCAGGATGTAGTGTCCTGAGCTGAGGTTGATCATGCTGCAAAGCTAAAGGAACTAAATAAAAGGATCAAGGAGAAGATTGTCCAATAGTTTCACCTTCATCAAGAGCTAGATGTCGTTACTGGGGAGCTTGACCAGCTTCATAATTCGTTGGAATAAGTCTAAGCGGATGGTATAAAATCCATCAAAGATGCCAAAGAAGCACTTCGTTTAGATGAAGAGAGTGAAGCTGGTTGAGTAAATGAACTTCAAGTGGCTGCTGATGAAGCTCGGGATTCTGTGAAACAGATGAGAAGTCATGTTAAAAGTCTTCTGTAATTTTTTTAAAAACAAAAAAGATAAGTGACTCCAGTCTATTGATGTTCTTCTAACCTTGTTCATCAATGAAAAATAGTTCATCTTCAATCATCAGTACTTTCATTTTCTTGATAATTGCTCTTATTTTTACCTAATCCAATGGGCCTAGTAAACATAGTTCTATTTTTACTAGGGTTATATAAACAACCCCACAAACTTTATCTTTTAATTTCCCAATATTTCTTAAATCATAAAAAATGTATGTTTAGTAATATGGGACTCAACTTTTGTTCAAAGTACCCTTTATAGGTTCCTAATTTAATGAGTATCATGTCTTTTGTTTTTGGAAGTTTAAAGTCATGCATGTTGGACTATAAAAAGGATAATATTTAAGGTCGAATAGGTTTTACCAAATGGATGATATTGACTCAATTCATGATAATTTGTTTGGAAACATATTACCATGTTCAAGTATGCATGGGGGAAATTGTAAACTGTGACTTGAGAAATTTTGAATCTGAGGAATGACATGGGAAAAGATCTAAAAGTAATTCGAGGAAGTCTTTTCTAAGAATGAAGTTACCACAACTTGACTAACCTGTTATGGGGGTTGAATTATGCAAGGCCAATTGGGGCATAAGCTGCATAGTCAAATAGTAGCATCTTTTGGTTGATAGGTCTGTTATGTAGACAACTTATGCAAGGCCACCTAAGGGCATGTTCTGTATAGTCGGGCAAAAGAACTCTCAGAAATTTGACTTTCTATTGCTAAAAACTGGAGAAAGTTTTATGGGGATCCAAATTTTCCAAAGCATGGAGTATGCTTTATGGAGAAAGATACTTGAATATGGAGAGGATATTTCCAATCAGAATTGTCAAAGAATTGGAGGAATGTGACTTCTTTGAAGGTATGACCCAAACATAGGAAAAAAGTTATCTGTGGTTTTAAATAATATGACTAAAACTAGAGATAGAAAAATTATATGACATAATACTTTCAGATCATGAAAAAGAGTATGAAAAAAATATGTTAAGAATGGTAGTTTTTTGCAGATCCCTACATATCATTGTTAAGACCAATAGGGACAAAAGAGGATTCTCCTAAGAATGAAGTTACCATTACTTAACAAACCTATTATGGAGGTTGAATTATGTAGGGCCAACTGGGGCATAAGATGCATAGTCAAATAGTAGCATCGTTTGGCTGACAGGTCCATTATATAGACAACTTATGCAAGGCCACCTAAGCACACGTGCTGCATAGTCAAGAAAAATAACTCTCAGGTATCAGACATTTTGTGACCAAAATTCAAGAAAAGGGTTATGGAGATCATGAATATTATTTGTATAATGTTGTGGCTGGGTCCTGAATTGAGATTCTGGATGTCACTACGTATCTCATTAGGATAAGAATCAAGCCACACGTAGTTCTTGAAATACAGTTTAACGTCATACAGGATGAGAGCATGGAAGATCTTAGTTTAGGGTCATAGAGCTTGGACCATAGTGAGGGAGGAACATTGTTCATTTGTTATAAACCTGATGTGAATAAAGACCAGGGTGTTCCACATCACACCATGTGCTCCTAGGGGGACTTTTCAGCCAAGGGACCGAAAGTGGAGTTTGGGGTTAGGCCCAAAGGCTTAGGGTAGGACTCGAGGAATACTCGAGTGTTCCTACATATCCCATGAGGATGGGAATCAAGCTGCACGTATTTCTTGAAACATGACATGGTTGGAGACCATGTCAATGATGATTCCTCTCGAATAAGGGTATTATGGATTTTTGTAGTTTATTGTCATACAGGAAAAAAGTGAAACTAGTTTTTAAGGACATATGTATAGACCAGTTCTATGCATTTTAATGTCTTACAGCAAGGACAATGGGGAATTGTATAGTTTAACATCATATAGCTAGGACTATGGGACATACACAGTTTAACGTCATATAGGATGAAAGTGAACCAAAATGAATAAGATGGTTGACAGGGGATTCACAGATCAACATCATATGGGATGAAGGTGAATCGGTGTGAAGAAAGTGGTTTCGGGCTTAAACCTTGGGAGGTTTCCTACGTACCTGGCCTAGGAGGCAAGGATCAAAGTCCGTGTGGTTCAATTGAGAGGTATTTGGTGATCGAGTTGTACTTGAGGACAGCGACCCAAAAATGATGTTGGGACTTAAGCGTGGTTAGAAGCCCAGAGAATATGTCATGGTCGAAGCTTACTCTAAGCTCACATGAGTCATGATCGGTGTGAGAAACAAGAAGTAGCAACATACCTGACGATCGTGTTACAAAAGATGCAACCATGAAGGATGGTGTGGGGATTATACATGATTAGCTATCCGGGGAACGCATGGAAACAGAGTTTAAAATACAATTGTTCATGTGGCAATCACATTTTAATGTCATGTGTCACAGACATGGGGTGCTTGGCAGTTTAATGTCTTGCAGCTCGGATGATAGAGGGGCATAGTTTAATGTCATGTTGGACGATAGAGGGGGATATGCAGTTTAATGTTCTACAGCAAAGACAATGGGTGTATTTGTGTTACACAAAATACTTCTTCAATAATCTTTCATTGGTTGGAGTTTTAATGAGTTATACATTCATTAATATTAAAGAATAAGCTCCATTTGAGTAGACCCTGTGTATTGAGTAAGGTCCTTCCCACTTTGGCTCAAGATTTGGAGGATTCTTTCCCAGTATCATTGGGGTTCTAAGGACCAATACCAATTCTCCTTGAATTAATGAATGAAGATGAAAATTTTTTTATTGAAATCTCTTGCTATTCGATTTTGATAGACTTCTAAATGCTGCAGTGTGCACAATATTTTTTCATCTAATTGTTCCAATTCCTCTAATCGCTTTTGAGATTGTTTGTCTATAGATAACTGATCACAAATGGTGACTCTAAGCTAAGGTAATTAGACTTCAATAGGCAAGACTACTTCTGTTCCATATACCAATGAATATGGAGTTGATCATGTAGCAGTGCGGTTGGTAGTCTGATAAGCCCATAGAGCATGAAAAATTTTATCAGGACATGACTTCTTATCTTTATCCACCATCTTTTAAAGTATGTTTGAAAGAGTCTTATTGAAATCCTCTACTTGACCATTGGTTGTTTCATGATATCGAGATGAATTGTTGGATATGATATTGTATTCTTGATACAATTTTCTTACCTCGGATGAACAAAATTTGGTGGCATTATCCATCAATATGGTATGAGGAACACCAAATCTGGTATTGATGTTGGATTTGACAAAGCTAACAATGATTTTAGCACTGAATTCCTTGAGAGGTATTTCCTCTGCCCATTTGTAAAAGAAGTCAGTAGCAATAAGAATATACTTAAACTGCTTAGCTGTAGCCGGAGGATAAGGTCCTACTACATCCATTCCCCATGTAGTAAATGGCCAGAAGTATTTAGCCGTATGAAGCAACTCCAAAGGTTGATGAATGTAGTTGGAACATACTTGGAAAGAATGGACACTTCTTAGTGAAATCAACACAATCTTGCATCATTGAAGGCCAGAAGTATCCAAGCCTTCAAATTTGACCAGAAAGTCTATGTCCAGGCTGGTGGGCACCACAAACTCCTGCATGTAATTTATTCATGATAGCCATTGTCTCTTCACCATCAATACAACTAAAGATAATTCCATCAAAACCCCACTTGTAGAGAATTTTTTAGTGATCTGGGCTATCATAAAGTGTAAAATTGACCACATGTCGTCGTACTTATTCTTTCCCAGCTCTATCAGGTGGGAGTGTTCCATTTTGAAGGTATTCCCTGATAGGTGTCATCTATCATGTAGTATTACCATATGGTTCAGAAATGGGACTAATTTCATTGATTTCCTCTTTTTTTGATTTGAACAAAAGGTGAAACTACACGATGGTGGAAAATACTGATGATTGTTTCATCCCAATTTAGATATTCCAGGGTTGTGGCTACATTAGCTAGTGTATCAGCTTGGGAATTTTTTGATCGCGGGACATAAGAAAATGTCAGTTCTGAGGGAAATTCCGCCATTAACTCTATGACATAATCACACAAAGGGATTAACTCTAACTTTCTGATGGCATAATCCCCATTGATTTGTTTGATTACCAAATCTGAATCGCCTTTTACCTTCAAGTGATTCACCTGTACCTGAAGCGCCAATTTTAATCCTACGATGAGAGCTTGATATTCTACTTTATTGTTTGTACTCCCTTCCAAAAATAAGAAGTAATAGGGTAGCAATTCCTTTTCTGGGGAAATAATCATGATTCCTAACCCAACTTTTTTGAATTTAGGATCTTCCATTTTCTTCCCTGTTAGACTTCTGGAGGCACCATCAAATTAAATTTCCCATGTTTAAGGATTATATTCAATAGAGAAGACTTCCTCATCAGGAATTTCAATATTTAAAGATGTATCTTCTACATATGGGTGTTCATCAAGGAAATCGGCCAGAGCTTGGCCCTTTATTGCCTTTTGAGACACATACTGGATATCAAACTGCTGCAAAATAACTATCCACCTTGCCAGACGTCCTGTAAGCATTGGACAACTAAGGATAAATTTGAGTGGTTTATTGTGAGATACCAATTGGACCTCATGATGTTGCTGGTAGTGTCTCAATTTTTTAACAGCAAATATTAATGCTAGGAAGCACTTTTCAATACTTGAATATCGAGTTTATGCCTCAAGAATAGTCTGACTAAGATAGTAATGGTTGTTTTCATTCCCAGCATCATTCTTTTAGGAAAGGAAGGCACCCAATGATCGCTCTAAAGTTGTCACATAGAGAATAAGTGGTCTTCCTTTAACAGGTGTCATTAATACTAGTGGACTCAAGAGATATTTCTTGAGGATATCAAATGCTTCTTGAAATTCTTCAGTCCACAGGTAGGTGACTCCCTTCTTCATTAATATGGTGAAGGGTAAACACTTGCCTACAAAATTGGCAATGAAACACCGAATATAAGCCAAGTGTCCTTGAAGTCCTCTTAATTCCTTAAAATTTCTAGGATTTTACATGTCAAGGATTGATTTTTTCTTCTTAGGATCAACTTTGATACCACGATGGTGTACAACAAAGCCGAGAAATTTTCCTGAGGTTACCCCGAAAGCACATTTCAAGGGGTTCATCTTCAAATTGCATTGTTGAAGTTTGTTGAATATGATTTCCAAATCATCCAAGTGATTAAAAAGTTGTCTAGATTTAACCACCAAATCATACATATAACATTAAACAAATTTAACTAAAAAGGGCTTGAAGATATAGTGCATGGCACGTTGATATGTTGCACCTGCATTCTTCAGGACAAAGGGCATTACCTGATAGAAAAACACACCTTAAGGAGCTATGAAGTCTGTAGACTCCTCATCTTCTGGCACCATACGTATTTGATTGTACCCAGAGTAACCATCCATGAAGGAAAGAGCCTTGTATCCAGTTGTTGCATCAAATAATAGTTCTATGATCAGAATTGGAAAATCATCTTTGGGAAAATGCCAATTAAGATCTCTGAATTCAATGAAAACTCTAATTTTTCCATTCTTCATTTTCACAGGGACAGTATTAGCCATCCATTTGGGATATTGAACTTATCTGACAAATTTAGCCTTGATAATCTTATCAACTTTAGCTTCAATTTTGGAGGCATAAGTTGGGTGTGTTCTTCTTGCTGCTTACTTGAATCCTCGATTTTCTTCTAGCAAACCCAAATGATGAGTGGAAACATTGGGATCAAGCCCCAGCATTTCTGTATAATTCCAAGAAAATACATCTCTATTTTTCTTTTGAAATGAATTATACATTTCTTACTCTTCAAGATTAATGGATGCACTAATTAATGTGGGGTGTGGATCTTCTTTTGTACCCAAATTTATTTCTATGAGTTCATCCAAAGCAGTAGAGATACCCTCTTCAAATGTTGTAGGAGCATATTTTAGATCTTCCTCTTCTTATTCAATATGTGTTACTTATTTTGTTTCTACTTGCATAGTATATGACGAAGCATAATTTCCATGGTTAGGGTAGAAGTTAAAATTTGAACATCTTGAAGAAGAGGCTGCCATTTCTGACCATATTGATGATGAAGGGTCTTCCTGGGGTGATATAGAGGAGATGATGGATTGAGCATTGACATCATTGTTTTCCTCTGGTATTGTTATACCTTCTTCTGGCCTAGTTGATGAAGTATAGAATTTTTGGATTTCAGGGGATGAAATGAAGACATCTCCATTTAAGCTTTCATCACTGCTTGGTGAATCAACAATTTCTCCCATGATGTTTGGATTGGTATCCATAATTGACATTATGGAAGTTTCCATAAGAGTGTCTGGATTTAGGTCTATCTTGTCAATTTGACTGATAGGAAACACATAATTTGTACTCACATGTATGAATGGGTTTACTGGAATCTTTTCCAAACCATTTTGAGCATTAATTTTGGTGACCTTCTTTGTTGTGTATTTTTCCTTTCCCTCCATGTGATAAAATTCTTCCTCAATGTATTGAGATTCACATGTTTTTAATGGGGTCTTGTCACCATACAATGTCCCAATTTGACCATTGAAACCATATTTGAGGCATTGATGGTATAACAAAGGTATGGATGTATGTTGATGTAGCCAAGGTCTTCCAAGAAAAATGTTGAAGGTTGTTTCTTGATGAATAACCATGAAATGTGAATTAGACACAAGGTCTCCAAACTGAATTCTGAGTGTAATTTCGCCCAGAGGTTCTTGTTCATTCTTATCATATCCTTGAAACATCAAAGTAGAAGAAGATAAATTAGATTTGGTGAGGCCCAATCAATGAAGTGTACGAATAGGAATGAGATTGACTCCTAAACCATTATCAATGAAAACTCATCGGATGTCTATATCATTGACTTTTCCAGATAGATACAAAGGTCTGATATGTCCATGTACAAAATCATCTTCATCTTCATCTGTAAAAGATATCACTAAATGGAATTCTGTAGGATCATTCTCTATATGGTATACCTCAGCCGCAGAAATTTCATTTTCGAATTCTTTATGACTTGACAAAGCCTCAATAAGCACCTCCCAAAGATCTTTTGATAGATTCAAGGCAACCAAAATTGATAACTTGGCCGATACTTGGGCCAAATGTTTCAAGACATCATACTTTTGGTCCAAAGGTCTGTGTTTCCCATCATGAAAATGTGGTTTTGCAGGTGCCTTGGAAGTTGATGCTTTGGCATCAGATGTATCCAGTATTGGGGTAGGAGTTGGAAACACTCCTAGCTTCAGTAGATTAGACCGACTAGGTCTACCTATTTTCTAAGAGGAAGAAAGTGTAACCTCTAAACGGTCCTCCAAAATAACTGTGTCAGGACCGAATCTGCCATGCGTGGAAGAACTTTCTTGTTCCTGTTGAGCCCACTGAAGGGATTTTCCACGAGTTTCTGCCACATATATAGTTATAGCAGGGGTAGGATTAAAATAGTGGCTTCTGGAATATCCACGTCTTCCCCTGTATCCTAGACCTCTGTCTCTTACTCTAAATCATCTGTTAGATATAGGGAACTTAGGCTCATCATGATCGAAACTATCATTGGGATAGGGATCTGTTAAATGAATCATGTTAACAGAACCAAAGATCAATTCTTCATCTGATGAATATTTTTTCTGATGAACCAATTCAGGTTGTGCCATTTGGTAGGCCAGTGCCCATGATTTTGAAGCAGATGCCATAAAATATGCCAGAGTCAAAGACAACTTAGGCTTTAACACGAGCTCGTCTTCTTCTGACTTCTCTTATTTCTTCAAATTACGCTGATTATTTGAGGATTTTCCTTCTGATGAAGGGGGTTTATTGTGGAAGAAATAGAAGAAGACACAATTGGTTGATTCAATTGTGTTCATAAAATGGCATGAATTCGGTTGATCATTTTCCTGACCATCCAATCATCATATTTCTGTGCATTTTTACTTTTGACTTCGTGTCACTCACCCTCTTCCTCTGGATCAGTAGCAGTAACACATGCTACCTAGGCTGAAAAAACTTTCAGTTTTACTTGTCCAGAGTCTACCATCTTTTACAGGAGGTTTTTGAAGACAAAACACTCTTGAATGGGATGACCCAACATCTGATGAAACGTGAAATAGTTGGGGAGGACTTTATCTCCTTCCTTGTTCGGCCTTTTGGGCCTCGTCAACTGAACCAGATTGTTTTTCCAAAGTCGAGATGAAATAACCATGAACTTGTTCATTCCAGAAAGAATAAACTTTGTTCTTTAAATCCTCAAACTGTTTTCACCTTTGATCTTTTTTATTATCTTGGCGAGGCAGTTGTTGTTGTTTATGCTCAGGAGGTGGAGCCCTTCGATATGATGAAGGTTTTGAAGTGAAATTAGGTACAGGTTCTTGTTTAAGTATAACTGTAGCAGTTTCTATTTTCCCTATTCTCCTTCCCAGAACTGATGGAATTACACAAGTTTTAGCCTTAGACTTTATAAGAGAGTCTTCTATCTGTTGAGCGATTGAAGTAAGGTCTAAAAACTCTCCTGTGTATTTCACAGGGATCAACGGTGTGCATAATTCATCACGTAGATTTTCCACACAGATTGGCAGCAACTCTTATTTAGGGAGTGATAAACTTAAGGAATATGTTAATCCCTTCCAGCGAGCAATGAAATCTGAAAATCTTTTATTCTCCCTCTTTTTACAATTGTTAAGATCAAAAACTGTCGTCTTTGGTAATGTTGAGCTAAATTGAAGAAGGAACCTTTGACGGAGATCTTCCCACCCAGAAATTGATCAAGATTGCAAACTTGTATACCAGACAAAATCAGGTCCTTGTAATGACTACACAAAACACCTAAGCTTAACTGCTTCTTGTTGTTGAGGAGTTCTCATCATAGGATCAGAACAAGAAAAAAATGTGTTAAGTGTTGTTCTGGATCTCCCAAACCATTAAAAATTGGGAATGTGGTATTCACAAAATTTGATGGGGGAGGAATTGCATACACCCATTCAGGGTAAGCTCTCTTTTCTGGTTAAACCTGTGCACATTGAACTTCCATAGCTTCCAACCGAGTTGTTAATGACTCAATGGTAGTCATTAATTTTTGAGAAACATCTGGTTGAGCTTGGACCTGAGCAGGTGCAATAACTAGAGTTTGGATGGGTGTGGCCAGTGGTACTGCCACTGATGGTAGTATTGTCGGTTGCTCTCACGTATGACCTGTAGGATTGGACCTATGAGGGTGTCCTTGTAAAGGGGGTATTATTGATCCATCCCAGTAGCTGTAAAAAAATCCCTTGATTTATTAACTCCAACATGATTAGGAGGAAGACTACCTTGAAGTAGTTATGCATTTAACCTCCTTAACTCCTTCATTTATTTTTCTTGTTGTGCGAACCTTTCCTCTAATGAGAGTGATTTGCCTTTTCCAGAGGTAGGGTGGGATGTAACCTGACTTTTACCCTTTTCCTTGGCATGTGCCTTTCTGGAGTATGGAAGGGAATTACCCGAAGGAATTTCTTGCCTCTGGGAAACCCTATGGCTTCTGGTACGCACACCTCCTTCATTAATTTCCATGTGTACAGCCTCTTGAATATGAACTTCTTCATTCGGTCCCTCTGATTGAGCCTCATGTTCTGGGGGATTGGTGACAATGGCATTGATGACATTTATCGATGAATAATGCATTGCATCCCTTCTATCAGTGCTTCTGTGATACTGTCTTTTTCCATGTACTTTATGATACATTGCCTTTTGTTTGGTTGATCCCTCAAGAAATTCTTGATGAACCGTAATTTGGAGGTAATTTCTTGATAATTCGGCTCTGCGTTCCTCTTGTGGATTCTTCCCTAATCAAGAGAAGACTGACTTTCATTAAGGAAGAGATTAAGAATTTGAAAAGGTCCCCAATCCAGTGGATTGGGGCTATTCCTGTTTTTCCTTCTCAACTCCTCGAATCCTATTTTTTGATCCTGAGGGTTGAATTAAAAGAGTCCCCAGCCTAGAAAGCTGAGGTGGCTCTTGAGATTCTACATCTGAAATGTTCTTAAAAGATCTCCTGATTTTGTGGATTTTAGTCCGTAAATTGGTCGAATGCATCATCCGACATCCACTCAAGTCACCTGGCTCAGATGACCATTGGATTATTTCTAACACTTCTGTCACCTGATGATGTGCATGCTCTAAACGGGAATCCTATTCGATATTCTCACTTGCTTGGTGCAAGAGTAATTCGACAACTTGTTCTTTATATGCCTGACTTTGGGAAGAACTAGTTGAGGCATGTTCTTAAGAAATCCTTTGATTACACACAAAACCAGTTAGATGTGGCCATCCATGGGCAATAACATTGCATGAGACCACTTTTGGTGGTCTTTTTTGACTAGGGAGCATGGTGAAATGAAATTCTCCATGAACACCCCATCCCCTGATATGAATACTATATGGGGCATTGGTAATTAACTAGCACATCCTTTTTAATGCACCAAGGCATGAACGTTGAAGGGATCTCTGCTGCTTTTCAACCTTTGGATTTTGGGAAACTAAGAGAGACGCCAAGTCAATTTGGCATTGCAACCCTTCTATTACCTTAACATGATTTTGATATTTATCATAAGATAATATTTTCTATTTTAAGTGACAAATATTTTTCCACATGTTGAGACGAATATCATGAATACAATCTTCTGTCAATGTTTCTAGAATATCATACTGAGAGTCAGCCAAAGGCCAAAACATGACTGGTATTTCACCTTTTTCCAATTGTTTTCTCATATTCAGCACTTCCTCTTTGTCATTTGATAAATATTCTTCTACTTGATTGGACTAAAGCTGGAGATTCTTTGTTGCTTCATTAGATTCAACAAGATTTGTATAGAATTCATTTTTTAAATTAGAAGATGAATGACCCAGGGGTGGTTCGTAGAATGACCTACACCCCAGGCTATCTTCTAATTGAGAAAGTATTTCACCTGCTAGTGGTAAGGCATCAGACATGACTGGCTTCACATTTTCAAGTGCCTCAATATAAGAGGGATTTCTCGTTACTTCATTTTCCATTGAAGAATTTTCCAGGAAATGTAAATTACTACTGCGGAGAGAACTTTCTCAGCTAAATTCATCATCATGGGGAGGACCTCCATGGTGGGTTACAGAAAAAGATGAAACCTTTTACTCCTTGGTCTTCTGGCCACACAGAGGGTTATAGTGGCTCTCATCTAAAGATGATACATCGAGATTGACCGAATTGTCATGAAGCAAGCCTTCATGAAAAAGTGTCTGATGAAGACCTTCGGAATTATTGTTTTTACTTCCAGAATTTTTAAATGAGAGAGTAGAATCATGAGTTGCGACAGATAATTGTTTGAGGGCTTCAAGAACTCCAACATTGAGCAAGGCCTTATTGCAGATTGGCTCTTGATTTTTTAACTGTGCTGGATGGGTATTTTTCTTGGACACCTTCTTACTCACTTTGGAAACCACTTTTTGATTAAAGTGGTTATTATGGGTAGGTGTATATGCCTACTCAGAAGAAATGGTCAGGTTAGGCTGATTATCTCCATTTAAATCGGGTGTATGTGCCCAACTTGATTGTCTGTATGACATGGGCGAGTATGCCCCACAACCCTCTTGGACTGGAACAGAGGTGTATATATTCTCTAGGATGACATGTTGATGAGTCACTCCAATGATAGGGATAGATTTATGTTTCTTTCCCTGTTATGTCACTGAAGTTGTTATAATATTCTGACTGGTATCCAGAATATGGGAAGGGATTTGATTCTGCTCTTTCACCATTGTCAGAATGTGCTTGGTGACTTTAGCTGCCGGAACGGGAATATACGTCCATTCCGTTCTTGGAGTGGGTGTGTTTTCCCACTCCTGTCCTCCTTTTACTATCAGTGAATTCTGACAGTACTCATGTGTGGGGGCATAAAGTTGTGTCTGCCTCCTGTTTGTCATTAGAGCTTTCCAATTGACATCTCCAAGTGATACCAAATGATATTGTTGGTTAGATTGATGAATCATATGTGTACGTTCCTACTGATTTTTATCCACCGAATATGATTGATGAACTTCCTTCAATATTGGACGATGATACTGTTGGCAGAATTGATGAGTGTAAGCAGGTGTATGTTCCTGTTTACAGGTGGTCACCACATTTGATTGGTGAGCTTCTTTGGATGCAGTCAGATGAGCCTGCCAATTGGATAATGAATTATAAACAGGTATATGTGCCTGTCTATAGTACTCTAAAATTTCCTGGTAGGATTGGTGTGTTACTGCTAGAAGAGTCTGCTGGGTAGTTAAATCAGGATGAATAGGTGTATATACCCACTCATTGTTTTCCATCAAGTTATATTTATGGAATTCTCTGGAGGGGGTATAGGTAATAACCTACTCCCTTTTAGCCAAATTTCTCCTTTGACGGTTCGTCTTGTGTGCTCGGGTCTGAGGAACTTGAGCTGATCACCTAGAGGCGATACCCTCATCATGTTGAGGGTGCACTATCGCACGAGTCTAGCGGCGATTATTGGTGGGAGTCCTCAGGAAGGGCTCCTTCCTTCTTGAACTGAGGCCTTGAGTGGCCTCTTCATTCACCTCCCTATAATATGGGAGGGACTGGTTGTTGTATTCTGGGGATAACGACCCGAAATGGTTGGAGACGGTGGTTGGAACCACCTACTTCTTGACCACTGGTCGTTGTTGTCCAGACAACCAGGGTGAGTTGTTAACTTGAAGGGCTTGTTGAGTGGCCTCCAGAGTTAGGATGGTACCATGTTGATGGTATTCTCTCACCAATGCATTTGAGACCCAGCGTTGAAGACACTGAGTAGGTGATGTCATCCTCAGAGCAGACGAGGATCCAGTAGAAGTAGCGGTCGAGGCATTCACAGGTGTGAACCTTAAAAAAGCCATTTTTTGTTGCAAAGAGATCTTGGAAAACGAGTTCATGTTTGATATATCCGACATAATCAAGATAATTCTATCCAAACTACATATTTTGGATAATCACATATGTTATTGATTGCTTTGTTGGCCCTTATATTGAGTTAAATATGGGCCTAACAAATAAGTAAAACATCATTTAAATTAGTTAAGGATTCACATCAGGTTCATCATTTTTTGTTTCTTCTAGAAATGGGGATTACCTTGTATGTTTAAGGTTCAAACATTCCAATCGGTTTCTAAAGGGTTTATTCATAGAACTGGAAATACCCAATGATTCTATATCCATTTGGACCTACTTTCCAAAGGTAGGTGCTCATTAGTTGTGGACCGATGAGGCTTTAAGAATTTTCATTTGTCGAGAGGATGGGAGGTCAGACTCATCAAACCTTTTTGGGGGAAATTATTGCCTACTCCGGGACTTTCTTATAGATTTAATTTATGTTCACGAATCCTTACTAATTCACTAAGCATGAAAATAGGTTTTTCTTTAGATTTGGAAATCGATGATTGATATGTATGGGATTTAGTGAATCTTTTATATTTATTTGAGGTTCTTCATTGATGGAGAATCATCCATATATATTAGATATTCTTATTCAATGGTATCCTTCAATACATTATATATAAATCTCTGGGTCATTATGATGACCATACTGGTTTTAAAGCCACTCAGTGGGGCACTTGAATTTTATTGTCATTCAGAAAGACATGGATTATTTTAGAGTTGGGATCGTACCCGTCGATGGGCTACCTACATATCCTCATTAAAAATGAATCATAACCCATGTAGTTTGATAATAAGGGTATAGTTTAACGTCATATGGGATGGAAAGAAATTAATTAAAGATGGGATTGAACCTTATAAAGGCTTCCTACATACTCTAATTTTAAGGCAGAGATCAAAGTCTACGTAGTTCGGGTGAAGAAATGTGGGGTTTATGCATGGTTAATGGCCAAAAATAGATGTCGTGATTACTTTTACACTATAGGCTCACGCGAGTCATGCTCGGTGTGAGAAACAAGAGGTACTAGTAAACATGACGATGGTTCTACGAAAGATGCAGTCATGAGAAATGATGTGGGTCTTACGTATATATGACGGCCCAAGTAGGTGAAGACCAGGACTTACTTCAGGAAAGAATCCCAGGAGGAGGGTCTATAAAGGTATTTATACTTTATGGAGATTTGGAGTTTTAACTCGGGGCTTACTCCTGAGAAGGAGGCCCGAACCAAGGGAACTTGGGGCTTACTCCTGAAGTGGATGCCTGAAATCAAAATATCTTCTCATATTAAAGGATGAGGTTATATAGAGGAAACCTCTAACCATGGTTAAATAAAACTTGTAAGTAATGAGGTTTTGGGAGAGGTTCTCATAGAATTCCTTTCAGATAAGGAATCCAACAAAGGAACCATGCCATAAATGGCTTTAAAAATGGGTTCGAGGGCTAATATCTTGAAGAGGATAGGTGAATAGGAGAGAGGTACACAAATGAAATTGGCGCGCAAGTGTTGGTCGTGCAAATCATTTGGCACGCAAGTCTTGGTTGCGCAAGTGTACTTGTGTGGCATGGGTTCACCTTGGCGATGAAGAATCTGTGGGGTAATACTTGGGCGAGACTTAACTCAAGCCTTTAGTAATATCCTAAGATGTTTCCAAAAGGGTGGCACGCAAGTTTCATCGAATGGGTAGGGAGGCGCGCAAATGTTTCCACTTTTAAGGAGGTATGGACACTTTGGTGCGCAAGTGTTGATGAATTATAAACACTTGGGCCTTATCCTACTCCTTCAAGTCTTTCATTCTAGGTAAAAAAATCTACCTTAGAAGCTTTCAGAAGAGTTAAGTTGAAGACTTGAGTGACTAGAGCTTGAATCTAAGTTTTGGAAAATTAGTCCTTGAAATGGGGGGCTCACAGGGGCTATTTATAGGCCACCGTGCACCTTGGGAAAAAATCAGATAGGGTGTGCAAGTGACTTGCGCGGCGCAATCCAAATAAGCTCCTGGTTCATGCCTTTGTCAATTTTTTTGATTTTCTTTAAAGGGTGACCCTCTTTGTGCTTAAGGTATTACCCGTTGCCATTAATTGGACTATGTGATGGAAAGGAACATAAAAATCCATCATTAAACCTATATCCTTTTCATTTTATTCTAAAAATGAACACGGCATTCGTGAGGTGTTAATTTATCACCTTCAAGGATGAAAAATTTTAATTTTACATTAATTCCTTCAAGGCTGGTCACAAAAAAAATTATGGTTAAAAAAAATTATAATATATATATATATATATGTATGTATGTATGTATATATATTATAACCTATGTAATGTTCTATAATCATTATATACATATGGTGTTAAATGATAAAACAAAACAAGTTCATCGCAAGCGAAAACCGCCCAAAATAATTCAAACAATTATCACTAAAATCTTCTCGAGTGATTCATACTCTCCCAATGTAACCAAATGACTTATACAAGCATTTAACCTTCTATATTTTCATTAATAACTTATAAATTCAATTCTATATTTCTATTTCCATTTTACATGAACTTCCATACTCTTATATAAGTGAACCAATCATGAAAATTAAGAAAATGAGCACTCCAAAACGATGAAATTGAACACTATAATTCATAAAAAAGTCCATAAATGAACTTAATAAAATTATAATAAATCAATTAAATGTAGAAAATTTTATAAATTAATTAATTAATATATCTAATTTTATTATCCAGGACATTAAGATCAAGTGTAGAACCGTTTTGAACATAAGGTAAGGGATTATACTCAAACCACCATTTTTCCTCCATGTTACTCTTTCTTTATTTTACCCCAATTTAATGATTATTTATTTTTATGTAATTATTATAAATTATATTTATATGTTCTAAAATCATTTATCTAGATCATATCATCCTTTTTTGAGGGGTAATACATGTTTTAGAAAGGTTCCCTTTTTAATTCTTCTTGATTAGCAAGCCCGATTCAAGGGAACTTCCCGATTTCTTACACGCTTCCAAGTGCACTATATATTATATTTTAAGACATAATTATTTTTTATAAAATCTTTCATTTTATCCTGAAAAAATATCTTGGTTCATTTCTAGTTTTATAAAAAAATTATGTCTTTTCCGCTTTAAATTTTCTTTAATATTTTCCTTAAACCGCACTAAAATGTTCCACTTATAAAGTTTCTTTTACACTCCTTTTACATGTATCCACTTAAATTAGACATAAATTTTCATTTTACATGCCTATTTTACCTTATTAATTTCCATTTATGTTTTTAATCCATTCTTTCATGGACTTGTTTATGATATACTCATTTTTTATGCCTTGTGACATGATTATGATACCCACTTCTTTCCATGGGTACCCTTTATATTTATTCTTCATGTGGAACACATATTCATGAAAATGTTATGATGGGCGTTCCCATATATAGATTCAATGAATTGGGTAATTTTTAGTCTCATGATATGTCATGTTGGGATAGGGAGTGAACCTGATTCCTTTATGGTACTTTTTCCACCATGTTATATAGTCTTGGTGGTTAGCCTTGACTCATGTTATTTCATGTTATATGTTGTTTCCACATTTCTATGATTCCATGATTATATGTTCCCATGGTATACATGTTATTATTTATTATGTTTATTCATGTTACTTTACATTTATTCCATCATATTATGCCTTCTAACCCATGTGTAATTTTTTATCTTTATGATTACTCCCTTACTGGGATTTTTGGCTCAACCCTTTTGTTCATGTTTTCCTTGAGGTTATCCTATGCAATTATAAGGGATAAAATGGAGTTAAGAGATAATTATGAAGATTAAATAAAATATTTTTTTATTTTGGTTCCATGATGTTTAATTATGCACCTAATCTTCCAAAGACACTAGACTTTATGATCCTTAGCTTGTAATATGATGGTTAACTATGCTTAAAATCATGAAATGATATATGTAAAAGGTTAGGGTAACTATATGTTATAAATCATGTATTTAATGATAATTATTATCTTACCTATACAATTTCATATGAAATTCATCAGTAATCAAATTATCAGGTTTCTCATAACCTTGTTATAATTAATTATTCAATTGAAACTAAAAATGATTTTAGCCTACTTGATGGCATTGATAACTCCAAATAATATGATTCTACTCATATTAATTATAAATTTCACTTGGTTTATGAAGACCTTTCTATTTTTTATCAAAATTAGTACCTCCCCTATCATCCATCAAAAAATTAATAATGTCTATAGTCCTAATACAATAATCCATCTTGACTTTTCATCTTCTTCAAAACACAAGAAATAACTTAAATCATTTTATAACACTCTGAACCACAAAACATCATAATGTTTATAGTGTTACTAAATCTAAATCTTTATATTCTTCCAAAGATACTTTATAGTAATTAATTTTCTTACTATAAATTATCAAGGTTTGACCTGTTTGATTAGATATCTCAATCACTTCCTGAATCTTAATAATCATTTTATGGTTACTATTTTAGATCTTATGATTATATTTTATAAGAATCATTTAATGGGTCATAATTTTAATTTTGATAATTATATTTAAAATGTATCCAATAAAATTTATATTTTATAAGACTCAATAATTTATCTCAAAATTATTAAAAATTAATGATGATTTATTCATAGTGATATTATTTATCATTATGATAATCTTTCTAATGGTTTTTCATGAAATATAATATTTATAAGTGATATAGAAACTTAAAACACATTATTGAAGATCATTAAATGTAAGGAAATAAAAAATATGAAGAATATAAAATAATAAATACCTTTTATCTAAGGATATTTATCTTGTGTAGTTTATAATAAACACTTAAAAGCAGACAATAAGGTTCTTACTTACAATGGTGAATCACCAACAATGAAATATCTAAAATATTTGGAAGGGTATTCTTAAATTTCCAAAGGTTTATTAAAACCCCCTTGATTAGGGAATAAATATGGATAGATAGAGCTTCAATAATTGTATCTCATAATAGTATGTCTCTAAATAAAGAAATAAAATGCCTTTTATAAACCACTATAATTAATAAAGGTTCCTCTTTGAGTTCATATATTTTATAAACACTTGAATAACCTTTGACTATATACAGTATACATTATAACAAATACTTCGTTTAATATAAATATTGAATAGTTAAATTATAAAATATAAGTAACACTTCAATAAATACATCATCACATCATGTATATGAAAATAATATGATAGTCTATGTGGAATATTTATAAATAAAATACCTATGATATCCCAACATAATAGATATATCACTTTAAGAAATCATATCATGAATAATAATATAATTCATATTACAGGTTGTGATATAGGATTTTGGAACAAATTGGAAATTTTATTCCACAAGATGAGAAAACATAAAATACTCATAATAAAAAAATGAAAAAAAAAACCCAAAAGAGCCTATAAAACGCCTCAAGTCATTAACAAAACCATATCCAAAGGATGGTTCTATAATATCAGTTGATCGTTTCAAAGGAAAATTGAAACTCAAGGTATCTAAAGTCACTAATATGAAACAATTATCTTAATGGGAATGAAAAACTAATAGGGTCACCTAATCCAAAAATAACATCTGGTCCCAAAGAACCAACCGAAGAACAAACATCATGACACCCGAGCACCATGCCTCTATAATCTCACCATCATCACTAAGAAAATTGTGTAGAGAAATCATTGTTTTTTCACCATTCAAACCATTAGGATCATATGATTTATAATCAATTACTTAGGAAACTGAAACTGCATTAAGTCTACAACCCCATGTCGGCCTAAGGAACCACAATGACTGAAGCATCTACTACCTATCATCGATGATCAGGTGATGAGAAAGAACACATGAACAACACCTAGAGAACCTATAAGAAAACCATTTTCTTCATAAGCATAACCAAACCATGATGAAGAAGATACAAAATAAAAAAAATTAAACACCAAAAATAAAATTGTCTGCCAAACACCCTCCATCTCTAACAACTAGGATTTCACTTAGAGCTGATAAACCAAAAATAGTCACTGAAGTCCTTGAATAAATCACCCATGAACTCCTCTCATTTTGTCACTAAAGTCCTTGAATAAATAATCCATGGAAACCTCTCATTTTGGAACCCCAATTAGACAAAAACAACCCCCAAACTACCATGACATATCCAAATCACTGACTCATTGGTAAATTTATCATAAAATAAATTTAGGACTTAAAGAACATAGGCATATAAATATAACACAAACTAGAGTTTAAGCCTTCAACTCTTCAAACTCACCATCACACTTAAATTAAATCCTTTAAACTGAGACCAATTCCATGTTATTCAAATTAGACACACATGTAAATCCCTTATCCATATCCTCTCTAAAAAATAAACTCCATGTTATAAATGAAGGGAAATGATCTAGTAGTAATATCCACTATTAGAGAAAAATAATGAACCATAACAATAATAAAAACATACCCCTACACATCCATATAAAAATTAATACCAAGAAACAGCATATGGATAGAATACATTTCAGACACTTATGGGGGGAAATAATCATACCTTCTCCAATACACTGCATCTCCATCAACCATTTTCATGTCTCCAAAAAAACCTTGGGTTCAAGGAAACCAAAAAAAATAAATATAACAAAAAAAACGCATTCAACTTTTGTTAAAAATCCTTCCAAAAGTCTCAATTGCACATACCATAAAAATTGAACTTCCTTAAACCATAATAAGAATACATGAAAACTCAGAAACTGTTGTCATTAAAAAAACTTCATTCCATGAACTTTTCTACATGACCCATGATATAATAATAAATTAGAAAATACATGTATGGTTTGAGAAGAAATGTGTCTCCATGATAGAAGAATAATCAAGTTGGATTTCCATGTGCCTCAAGACTATTCACAAACATAGGGATAGATATTTCTAATAAACCTTACCCAATATGGTGGAATGGTGGTGAGAACCTCCCTCCAGGAGTAGGCTTTGGGTTTTTGAAATAGCTAATAAAATTTTTTCAAAGACTCAAAATGTATTTTTATGGTCTTTAGGGAACTTTTTAAAATCATAAAACACCCAAATACAATGTATACATAATATCAGGTGGCGTATTTCACTTCACATGGTTCTATTTGACTACTTTTGAATCCCAAAAAAACTTATGGATCAAAATTTATGGCTATCAGAATTTGAAAATTTTTTATAAAGGAAGTCAAGATCTCACACAGGTAGCTCACCCAACCCCTTCACACAAGTCACTAACTGAAATTACTCACATATCTTATGTAATTCATTTATACATATCCTTCATAGAACACTCCTATGCATCCCCCTCACACAATTTGTGTGACCAGGTATGTGGTTTGGTCTATAAATAGACTCCCCTGACCTCTTATTTTGAGGGGAGGATAGATGAACTTCAAAACGATGAATCAAGGTGAGAGAACTGCTCACGCTACATGTTAACCCAACTATTTCACCCAAACATGGGAAAACTACAATGGCCAATACTCTACTAAGATTAAACCCCTAGTTTTTTCTCATGTAGGAAAACCACATGGGTGAGGCACTCTAATCCTATCAAGTATCATTTGGGATAGATACTCAAATCCACCTAAGTATCACTTGGTAGAGTTGATTCCAATTATCCCAAGTACCACTTGGGTAAGGAACTCCAATCCGCCCAAGTATCACTTGGGCGTGGTACTTCCAATTCCCCCAAGTACCACTTGGGTGAGGTACTCCAATATTCCCAAGTATCACTTGGGTGAGTAACTCCAATCTTCCCAAGTATCCCTTAGGCAAGGTAATCCAATATGCCCAAGTATCACTTGGGTGTGGTACTTCCAATTTTCCCAAGTACTACTTGGGTGAGGTACTCTCATCTAACCAAGTATCACTTAGGTGAGGTACTTACAATTTTCTCAAGTACTACTTAGAAGACCAACACTTGGGAAACCCACACATGGGAGATCGAGACTTGGGTGACCTAGACTTGGGCGACCCAGACTTGGGAGACCCATAATTGGGAGACCTAGACTTGGGTGACCCATACTTTGGTGACCGAAACTTGGGTGACCCATACTTGAGAAACCCATACTTGAGAAACCCACACTTAGGTGACCCTTCTCCTATGTCACTCCACTTGGGAAAACCTTTACCCAAGGCACCCCACTTGGGAAACCCTTCACCCAAAGGTCCCTATACTTGGTAAAAAATCCTAATGTTATCCCTCATAGTAGGGATAAGAAAATTTATTATCCCTCACTAGGGTTAAGCATAAATTCACCCTGGTATCATACCTAGGCATCAATTCAATCCATATAAACTTATATTTGAGATACTCCTCTAGGTATGGGATTCCTGATAGGTGTAAGCCCTGGCCTTAACAATCTCCCTTCCTCATCCTATTACCAATGGATGGGGGTGGGGAGAAATCATGATTAGGAATCCTCCTTGGTGTAATTACTAACAAAACCCTAATCTCCATGAGTCTATATTCACCTCATGGTTCTAGAAATATGGAAATCCTCATAGGTGTAAGACCTAACCAAACCCTAATCTCTATGAGTTGAAATTCTTCTCATGGTTCCAAAAATATGAGAATCCTCCTAAGTGTAATCCCCAACCAAACCCTAATCATCATGATTTAAGATTCTCCTCATGGTTCCAAAAATATGGGCATCCTATTATGTGTAATACCCAACCAAACCTTAACCTGACACACCTACTAGGTTAGGTATCTCAGAATATCCCATGTGTAACTCTCAAGTTATTTCATATTTTTCATGTCATAATAATCTTCTAAATATATCCTCGGTGCATAATTACTCCTTTCAAATCTAATGGTGCGCTCTCATATAATGTGACTGATCTTATATTGTCTCGTGTTTCTCACACTGGGAAAGACTCACATAGGCATAGAGATATGCAATAATCATCCCATCAACATTGGAAAAGAACCTCTATCATAGGCCAAATACTGAGGTGTAATCCCCAACCATTCCATTGAGATACATGGGTTTTGATTCCTACTTTCACAAGATATGTTGGAAACCTATTTGAGGTTCAATACCAACTCCAAAACACCATCCATCTCCCTGAATAGAAATAAACTCTAGATATCCCATCTAGTTAGATTTAAACTAAATAATTATGAATAAATACGAGATATATGGGTAATCTCTAATATATAGATAGGATAACATATAATTCATGTTCTTGATCATATAATTGGAACTGTGGTAACCAATCCTAAATTGAGATTTGGGAAGGATTCGTAAATACATCTTAAATCTATAATAGATCCCCAGAGTAGGAATTAATTCCCCCCGAAAGGGTTTGATGATCCTGAACTCCTATCCTCTCAACCAAAACATTTTATAATATGTCCCTAGAAAAATCCAAGTGGATTACCACATTTTGAAAGTAGGTCTTCATTGACTCTAAATGAGTGTAGGAATGAAACTCTTTGAAAAAAATAGTGAACCCAATGTGAAACCTTTAATAGTTCTAATCCTATTTCATGTGAAATAGGACCAAGTTTAAATCCTTTAATTGTGAAAGTAATCAATCAACTATGAAATCTTATATATGATGTTGCACTGATGATTTTCTTGTTTTTTTTCCTCTCAGGACATTCAAGATTTATTATAATCCAAATGGCATCACCAAATGTGAAAAAAATTCCAAAATCATTATAAAATATGGAAATTACTATAGGAAACTTCAAGACACTACACATTACTAGTATAAATTCCAAACATATTCCTTGACTACCATGGATAACATGGTATCATGGGATTAATGTACACATTCATTAATACAACACCTCCAATAGTGGGTGGTGAATTTCCTATTGCAGTGGTATCATCAAAATGGCTTTATCCTAACACTAGAAGCATCTCATGAATATATATAGAGGATAAATCCCAATAGGTTGTCCTATAAATGATAATTTGAAAAGAAGAAGGTTTCAGTCATCACCACATCTAATAATTTTGGGATCCTATCCATGGAGGATAATAACCCTTTCCTTGCCTATCTTTGGGAGATAGAGGAGGATGTTAACCTCATCAAGGAAACTTCCCAAGATCCACCTAGTAAGGTCTATAGAAATTTTAGTCATCATCACTAATCTATGACCATATTTCTATAAGAAACTATAGAGGAAAGTGTGTCTATTCTAGATATCTATATTCAACCATCCAAGAGGAAAGCTCGTTAGAGGAAGTCAGCCACTGCAACTCCAAGGCATGTATATACCCCTACCACTACCAACACTTTTGAGGCCCATCAATGTATCTTGAAAGTGGATTTAAGATAATTCTTAATTACCATTATCTAAGAGATTCAAACATTTGTGAAATTAGCCTCAATAAAAGTCAAATATCGGGGATAACCCCATACCATAGGGTTGGGTTATTTTTTATCCCTGAATACATCTCCCATATCATATATTTGGTAGGAACATACCCAGATCATAGATATTCCTCCCCTAAGGGAATATATATTCCCTCCCACATGTTTCATATTAGTGAATGTCATCTCTTCTAGAATAGATGATGATTAAAACCTTGATACTATAAATAAAATGATAGATGTGGTCACATTAACTACCCATACATAATTTGACCATGGTGAATTCATCATATCAAGAAAGAATATTGCTCATCTCAAATCCAAAATATTATAGCTTCATCAATTCATTCTTGTGTTAGTCAGGGGAAGTAAATATTTTGAGTATAGTAATTGGGTTGAAGATGTTATACCTCCTTCAAATGAACCTCTTCAATAAGAAAAGGTTTCTTAGCCCATAATGGTCAAATTAATCCACCCTTTTGAATATATATTTCATCAACCATACCATTCTACTATAGTGTTGATTGATTGCCAAGTGGTCCCACTACTGGGAATACATCAGCTACCTGTTTAGGAAACTCGTTTAAGGTTAACTCAGATTAGGATATTTTAAGAATTACTAGACTACATCACTGATTAGATGGATTCTCTTGAAGGATGACATGCACTAGTAAAACTAGATAGGAAGGTATATCCTGAGTGGGTGGATTTTAATCCTCCCCTTCCTAACTTTGGGAACCCAAGGTTCTTGAAATTCGATAAAATGGGTGATCAAAAACAACAACTCACCCATTTCTCTTCCCAATGCATACCACTATTGGGAACCCTAGAACAATAAGAGGCTTTAAAGATTAGATTATTTTTACAGACCTTGTAATTCCCCACCTTTTATTGTTATAATAACCTTACAGTTGGATCTATCTCAAGATGGGAATATCTCTATTAGCAATTCTTATGCCAATTTAGCTCAAAACTAAGAAAAGAACCAATCCTACAGTGTTATAATTTCAATCACCATGAAAATGATTAATTCATGGATTTCATTTTAGGATGTAAGGTTCTGATGTATTCCATGAAAAAAAAATTCCACATGAATAGTTACTGGAGATCTATATGGAAAACTTATAGGATGAGTTGTCAACTATGCATATTTATATGAATTACCCTGGTGGGTTCCAAGAGTTTATGACTATAGAATAACATATAAAGTATTCTATTCATATAACCAATGAAATAAATTATCAAGAAATCCCATAATAGATATGGAATCTAGGGAAAGTTTAAACAACTTTTGTTAACCTCAAACCAAAAAGGATGAGTTCATGTGATGTAGCGTCATGTCCCGTGTACCATTGAATTGTTCCCAAATACAGTGGACCACAAGACCTCAAGCTCATCTCCCTGAATTCTAGAGTTATTAATATAAATGAGGGCCTTGGGTGTGTTTGCGGGAATACTATACCCTCATAGATTAAAGTATTCCCAATGGTAAACAATTGCAACAAAAGGTGGAATCATGTATCTAAGGAGAAAAAATAGCACAACCATAATGGAAACCATGAAAGAGAAGTAAATAACTAGAATAAGGTGAATAACAATTGTAGATATAAAAAATAATGATGATGGTATATAAAATTTCTATACAAAATATGAGTATGGGTGTTGGGGATACAAGCATATACTACATGTTGGAAAATTATTAAAAAAGTGGAAAAAGATACTACTACAAGAATCTTGATCATAGTCTCAGCCCTCTACCCTATGCTCCATCCTAATGTTGTAAATAAAAAAAAACATCATAAGTAACATTCCTCCCATTATTTATACCTACAATCATAAAATCTTCTTGGGTGTCAAGGGTAGCCCCAAAAAGGTGTGAGATACAATCTCAGTAGGTTGGAACCCACAATGTCTAGGTTAATCCATTTCATGAAAAAAAAATGACAATGTTCCATAATAGTAAAATCAGGGAAATAAATAAATAAATAATAATCACCTTGGTCCAAGTTCCAAAAGTAAACCCAACCAATACCACCTACTTCGGCTTGAGATGGACTTTTGAAAGAAGTACTTATACAAGTCATAATGTGTATACAAGTTCCATTGTAACCAAGGAAACTAAATAAGGTATACCCCCATTCTTATGATTTGTCCTGGGGTATCATTTTCATGTCATCGTCAAACATGATCCAATATAAATATGAAATAACTCATATAGCATAATAAATCAGTCTATCAAATCCATGGTTGGAGTCCCAATCTCATCTGAGGCGATCTAAACAGAATCCCAAGGGTCACTATAGGTATCTCTAATAGAACCAATTCCATAAATTCTATCCAATGAAACAAATATATGAATCCCTTATATCACTCGTGGAATGGTGAACTCTGAGTCTGTACCAAGTATCTCACATAGGGGATAGGGTATAACCCAGATTATGGCAAAGCTATCTTGCCCATGAGTCTGTACTTAGTTTCTCCCCTTGGGAACTGATATCACTCATGATTATAAGTAAAATATACTAGATAACCCATACCTAGAAAGCCAAAGTACCACTCCCAGTGCATCTAGAAGAATCAAACTGAGCATGACAAGTCCATCCATGGAATCCTTAAATTGGGACCTGTGTTCTCTCCCGGCCAATAGTAGGTGAGCCATATCAAACAAGGAACATCACAAGGCATAGCATATATATATCCACATGTCATCCAAGGAATATAAAGAAATAATTTTAACAATAAATACAAAAGATGCATTTCAATCTATAAAATATATCGTAAGGCTTTAGTCACAAAAGTAAGCTCAAGGCTCCAAGGAATGATCACTAGGTAATATGAAATAAGCATAAGCAATGGAATATAAGCATAAAACCAAGGAATTGGCATATCATGTGTATAAGGCAATGATATGAAGCATGAATCATCATATTTAACCAACTAACATAATCAATTAAACATAATACATATCAAATTCAATGTGAAGCCTCAATCATAAGCATTTAAATATAAGGTGTGAGGCATGAATCTTAGGGGCCAATCTCATGGTTATCCATTTATCTAAATTCATTTAAAATATTAAGTCATTTAACAAATTAAAAACTCACACATGGTGATTTAACCATTCAAGGCATGTGAAAATGGCTATTAATAGTGGGAATTCCCAAAGGGGTGGCCAACGATAAGTTGAACACCCCAAGGATGGGTTATGTCATACGATAGGGTTACAACAAACATAATAAACCAATTTAATTAATTTATTAAGAAATAATGGAGAATTGCTGGAAGGGTCCAGTGTGTAGAGAAATGAAATGTTATTTAAAATGTGATGAAATAGCGAGAAAGAGCCTATAACACCTACCTCAATGTATTAGCACTCCAATCATCTGTTATCAAGCCTTGATTCAACCTATAATGGAAGAAATTGAAATATTTTTTAAACATCCTAGAAATATGGAAAAAGAATTCAAACCAAAATAGAGAAATGGATGGGAGAGGAACCTTGAAATAGAAGAGTGTGAAAGGAAGATCTTTCCAAGGGCTTTCCATTGCTTCTAATGGAAAAGTATTTGAGAACTGGATGAAGGAGATAACACAAACCCTATGGAGGATGAGGAGATGGAGCTCCACGTGCGGGGGAGGAGGAAAATCCCACTGGAGAAGAATAAGAAAAGGAAAATGAGTGGTTTAAATCATTAATTAAGGGTAAAATGGTAATTTCACCTACACAAAATGGTTTAAATGGTTTGGCTGCATGGTTTTCCAAATTTTGTGCCAACCGTGTGACAGGTTCTGCTTCAAGGGGGAACATCGCACGGTTAGGTACACAGTTTGACTAAATGTGTGCAAACCATGCAGAAGCTCTCTATCTGAATCCTTAAGGTAGCCATATGAGTGTGTGCCTAGGGTTTCAAGGTTTTATAAAAACCATGTGGCCATATACACCCCAATTTATACAATCACACGATTTATGGAAATCATGTGGGCTGGGATGAATAGTTTTCTATAACCATCAGGTCGATTCTGCCTCTTCTCATTTTGAGGCTCTGGGTTTCGAACAAGACTTGGAAGCACCCAAGACCTCCTTTAACCTTTTAGGAATCTTTATTAGGTCCTTTTAAAGGAATTAGGACAAAAAATTAATGGTCCGTACCTTTGAGAAAATTCAAGATCTTACAACCTCCCTTCTTAAGACAACTCATCTCTAAGTTGCCCTTCTGAGGGTGGTACGACGTCATATGCAAAGAGTTTCAGCCACTGTGAATGTACATCAGACTCATGCTCCTAGGTCTCATCCTATAGGTGTTTATGCTACCATATCATCTAGAAAATAGGAACTAGCATGCCTCATAGGACCTCTATGCTATGGTCGATGATATGTATTGGATGCTCCTCGAAGGGCGCACTTGATTCCAGCTCGATATCCTTGGCATCAAATGAATGAGATAGGTCTGGATGATACTGTCGAATATGAGATACGTGGAAGATGTCATTCATGGAATTGTACCTATGGGGTGAAAAAAAACTAATAGAATACCAGCCAGATTCTTTTCACTATCTCAAAAGTCCCAACATATTGATGTGATAACTTTCCCTATCTCCTAATTTTTATATGACCCAAACAAGGTGATACTTACAGAAATTCCTGATGTCCCACCTCGAAATCTAGACGTCTATAATGAAGATCGGTATAAGACTTCTTCCTAGACTAAGCTATATCCATACACTTCTGAATCAACTGGATCTTCTCTGAAGTCTCATGTACAAGACGAGGACCCAGTAAAGTTATCTTACCTACTATAAGACAACATAGAGGTGAATGACATGGTCTAGAATATAGTTACTTATAAAGAGCTATTTTAATTGTTTCCTAGAAATTAATGTTGTAGGAAAACTCAACCATAGGAATATAATTTTCCCATGAACCTCAAAAATCATGAATATAGTCTCGTAACATATCCTCTAACACTCATATGGTCTGCTTAGACTTCCCATCAGTCTAAGGGTGGTATGTCATACTCAAGAGCATGTGTAAACCCATTTTATTTTGAAAATATTTCAAGAATCTTGATGTGAAGTGGGTGCCTCAGTCCAAAATGATATAATGGGGTACACCACGAAGTCTCACTATCTCTTAAATATAAATCCTTCCTAACTCATCGATAGAGAAGGTCTCCCAGATCGGTAAGAAGTGAGTGACCTTGGTCAGCCTGTCAATGATCACCCATACTGCATCACTACCTTTATGATATATCGACAATACTATCATAAAATCCATGGTGACATTGTTCCATTTCCACTTAGGAATGGAAAGAGGTTGTAGAATTCCAACAGGTTGATGGTGCTCTGCCTTCACCTACTAATAGGTGGAGAATCGAGTAATGAAACTTGTTATCTACCTCTTCATACCTAGCCACCAGTACTAACTACATATATCTCTATACATCTTGGTAAGAATGGGATGGACTTTACATATTGAGGCATGATATTCCCTTATCAACTCTTCCCATATATCTAAATTCACCCATACACAGCCACAGAAGATTAGAGTTTCACTACCATCAACAAACCAACTATGAGGTGGGTTCTCTCCTATGACACTCTCCCTCAAAATGTGACCCTAAGAATTAGACAAATTTCCTAGCCATAACCACTCTAGAATGGAGGATGTCACTTCTAGAGCTACTAGAATCGACTGCTCATGTTGTTCCTAAACCTCTAGGTGCATCTCAGAAATTCGATCAATCAACTTCCACTCAATATTGGCCACATTGAAGGATTTCATCTGGGTTTTCTGACTCAAGTAATCATCCATGGAATTTCCCTTTGCATGTATATAAGCAAGATCAAAGTCAAATGAATACAGGTATTTCACCCACCTGCACTCTCTCAAATTCAATTCTCGCTATGTGTATATATATTTGATTCTTTTATGATCGGTGTAGACAAAGAATCACTCACCCAAAAAAGTAGTGCCTCCAAAAGACTAGATCATGAACCATTACTGTTAGCTCAAGGTTGTGCATCAGGTAATTCCTCTCATATAGCCTCAGCTTGTGGTAACCTTATTCTAGGACTCGATCACCTTGCATTAGGACAACATTAATCCTCATTCATAAAGAATAAAAATAGATTGTATAGCTTCTACCTAGCTCTAGAAGAATCAGGATCAGTGTTGAGATGATTCTTCCATTTAACTCCTGAAAGTAAGTCTCACAAACTTCATACCATATTAATTGCACACCATTCTTAGTCAGGGCCATAAGAGGCAATTTTAAGTGGTAGAAGTCCTAAATGAAATTCCTATAATAGTCGGCCATCCCTAAGAAGCTACGTATGTCAAACACATTCTTGGGTTGTTCCCAGGAAACCATGGAGATCACCTTCTCTGGGTTAACTAATACGCCTACCTTGAATATGATATGACCCAATAAGTTAACCTTGTTGATCCAAAAGTTTCATTCATCGATCTTCACATATAGCTAGTTCTCTCTTAGTGTACTCGTCATGATATCAAGATGGTTGGCATGGTCATGTCTGGTGTACGAGTACACTAAGATATTGTCTATGAATACTACCATGAAGGAATCAAGATATAGGTGGAAATCCTAATTCATCAATGCCATTAATACTGACAGCATGTTCATCAGACTGAATGGTATAACTAGATTATCCCATGGGGTTCACAAGAGGTCATCTATACGAGGTAGTGGATACCGATTCTTCACCATAATCCAATTCAATTGATGATAATACACTCACAATCTTAGGGTACCATCTATGAACCCCGTGGTGATGTACTGGGTCTAATAAAACCCATAGACTCTAAATCTAAAAGCTACTTATTCAGTTCCTAGAGCTCTATAGGTTCCATCCTATTTGGAGGAATGGACATTGGTGATGCACCTGGTACTAGCTCTATGGTGAACTCAACCTCTCTCTCAGGAGATAATCTAGAGAAATTATCAGATAAGGTGTCCCTAAAACAATCCACAATAGTAGGGAACTCTATAAACTGTGTTCCCTAATCACTCATAAAGAGACTCTCCAACTAAGTTGTCACTCTTCCAAGACCAGTTCTCTTGGTTCCATCTCGATCTACCTAAATATCCCATTCACCATTGTGTGTATACTTGATTCCTTCGGGTGATGTGAAAGACACTCGATAGAAATATAAATCCACTTGGGAATGATAGGGAATAATCTAGTACATATCAGGAATGACGTTGAAGCCATCCATCTTGAGGATGAAGAAACGACACCCACCTATTTCAAGGGGAACTTCTGATATTGGTGTATTCCCTATTTTCTGACCTCTAATGGCATGATGAGAGACCTGATGTAACGTCCTGGTTCTAGAAGCCACCCAGAGGTGCCCCATACCTAGTTGTTCACATGGACTCAAGTACATTTCCTCGAATGTCAGAGGCTACTGACTAGTAGCGATGGCCTTGGGTGTGATAGTGGGGAAACTATGCCCTAATTGGAAGAGTAACACAGAAGAAGTAAAACAATAGCAATAGCGGAAGCAGCAATAGTACCATAACAAAAATAAATATAGGAATACTAGAAGTAATAAAAACTATAGCACATATATAATATGATGCATGATACATATGTCTAGTAAAATATCCAAACAAGTCACAATGCTGAATACAGTACTAATCCAAAGTACACAAGAAAAACAAGTAAAAAACTCCTCAACATCGCAAGCCATAGCTTGGTCCCATGCTCTCCATCTCCAAAGTAGTCAAGTACCTAAAGTAGAAGGGTGCTTGCCATTATCTATACCTACAACAGTATAATCTGTTTGGGCCCAAAAGCATGACCCAAACAGAGTGTGAGACTAAATCCCAATAGGAAACCACAATGAGATTTGTGTCTAATAGTCAGTGAATATATGGCAGGTAATAAGTAAAGAAAGAAGTAAGAAAGGAAGTACTTGGTAGTAAACAATCCATAGTTTCAATGCATATAATTTCATATATCAAGAAACAACTAATCAAAGTAGGTAACCCTCTGGGTAGTATTCACAGCCTAACCCCCTGGTTCAACCAAACAAGTACAAGTAAGCAGTTAAACACAAACGGTAACCCTCTGGGAAGTACTCACAGCCTAACCCCTCTGGTTCAACCAAACAAGAAAAGAAACCCTCTGGGCAGTACACTCAGTCTAACCCCTCTGGTTCAGCTTAAGAATAGACTCTCTGAGGAAGCACTCGCCATTAATTCCTCCTATAGTCTTATATCGGTAACTAAATTCTCTCTGGGGAAGCACATACATCACATTACCCCTATGAACCACGTCGAGTAACTACAGACACTCTGAGGAAGCACTTAAGTCAATTTCCCCTATGGTATCACATCGTAATAGTAAACAGACACTCAAGAGAAGCCCTTATGTACATTCTCCCTATGGTCTACTACACCATGTTCTCACGGACCTATGTAAGTCAACAAGTACGACAAAGTATATAGAACAAAGTAAACCTCAAGAACTACTTGGTTAACAGTCTACAGTATAACAACATGTTAGAAAATAAAAACATTCCATCCTACAACACTAGGCATGGGGAACAGGCAAGGCAGCCTAACAGGCTAAGCAGGACCAAACAGTCAAAACAAGGCACGCATGGGCAAACATTTCCAAAGCATAGCAATTAACCCTATTCACATTCAATCAACCTTTACTCAAGCATACAAGCAAAGAAGGCAATTAACAGGGCTAAAAAAGTAAACAAGCAATACCTCGGTCAAGGGTATTGGTCAAATTGCACATATAACTCAAAGCCTTTCAACAGAAAGGCACAAACCACCTACCTCGGTGTTGGGAGATCATTATACGTGAACCTCAAGACTTTAATCACCCA
The DNA here is from genome assembly GCA_963277665.1 of Viscum album. Lineage (NCBI taxonomy): Eukaryota > Viridiplantae > Streptophyta > Magnoliopsida > Santalales > Viscaceae > Viscum > Viscum album. Next base: position 1,993,558,302 of record OY728135.1, on the reverse strand, counting down.
AGAACATTGTAGATCTACAAAAACTCTCAAAACATTCAACCAAAGATAACTTGAGAAAGAATAGGAATCAGGAAACGAAGATCTAGCAGAAGGAATAGCTTACCGATGCGATCCCAATACAATTGATGGAAGTTGATTTGGAGAATAGATGCTCGATTAGGGGCTTAGGGAAATATCGCATTCGTACGGGAGCTCTTGGACGAACCAGACCTAGAAGAAGGCCTTTCTGTCCATCAGACGCGACCCCGATGAGTTTAATGAAAAAAAAGTACACAGCATTTACTTTGGAAGTACATAGCGTGTACTTTCCTTTAACGGTCCCCGCATTAGGCGGTCTCCAGGTCACCACACACGGCCATGCGCATCGCCGCTACATGGCCAGCACACGACTACCCGCGGTAACCGAGTACACAGAGTGTACTCATAAAGTACACGGCATGTACTTCAAAAATTTCTAGAAACTCTTCTTTTCCTCAAAAACACCAGAAAAAGGAAAACATACCTGAAAAGAAGATCCTAGTTCTTATAAACTTCCCCCCTTAAAGAAATTTTTCCCCGAATTTCCCTAGCAAGGTGGCGTAGAAGAATAATCCCTGAACAGTTCCGGCCACTGAGATCGCACATCAACCTCCCTCTCCCAAGTTTCATCCTGTACTCACCCATGTCACCATAGCACCCGTACCAGAGGAACAAACCATCAATGGAGAATCTTCGTACTTTGATCAAAAATCCAGATAGGATGCTCCTCGAACAATGAATCCACCTCCAACTCGACTTCCTTGGGTTGGAAAGCATGAGACAGGTCTGAGAAGTAACATCGAATCTGAGAAACATGAAAAACATTGTGCATATCCCGGTACCTCTGAGGTAACTGAAACCGATGGGAAACCAGACGAACTCTCTCCAAAACCTCAAACGGCCCAATGTACCTCAGTGAAAGCTTACCATGTCTCCTAATCCTCCTATGTCCCAACCTCGGTGTGACATGCAGGAAAACCTAGTCCTCGACCTCAAACTCCAGAGGTCGTCTCTGTCAATCGTCATAAGACTTATATCAAGACTGTGTGGTAGTTATCCTCTTCTGAATCAACACTATCTTCTCTGTGGTCTCTTGGACAAGATGAGGTCCCAGCATAGCTGCCTCTCCTGCCTCTATCCAACATAAGGGTGATCGGCATAGCCTACTGTACAAAGCCTCATAAGGTGCCATATGAATAGTTAATTGAAAACTATTTTTGTAGTAAAACTCCACAAGAGGTATATGCTTCTCCCAAGAACCTCCAAAATCTAGGATTCATGTATGAAGCATGTCCTCAAGCACCTGAATCATATTCTCGGATTTTCCATCTGTCTGGGGATGGTAAGTTGTACTCAAAAGTACCTGGGTAGCCAAATCCTTCTGAATCCCCTACCAGACTCGAGAAGTAAAATGTGCATCCTTGTATGAAACAATGGAGTGTGGAAACCCATGTAGATGTATAATATCTTGGATGTACAGTCTTCCCACCTCATCAACACTGAAGGTATCCTTGATCGGAAAGAAGTGAGCAACCTTTGTGAGTCTATAAATGAAAACCCATACTGCATCATTTCCTTGAGGTGACCTAGGAAAACCTATCATGAAATCAATTGCGACATCATTCCACTTTCACTCGGAAATGGGCAAATACTGAAAAATCCATGTTGGTCGCGGATGCTCCACCTTCACCTACCGATAGGTGGAACACCTCATGACGAAACTAGAAACATCTCTCTTCATACCTGGCCACCAATAATGATGGTGTAGGTCACGATACATCTTGGTGACACCAGGATGAACTTCCCAAACTGAGGAGTGAGAGTCCTGCATCAACTCCTCGCGTATGTCTGTTGACACCCAAACGCGCCCATGAAAAAGCAAGACCTCATCCTCACTTATGGTCCATCCAGTAATAGGGTCCTCTCCTGACACACTCTCCCACAGGTCTAGGCCTTCAGAATCTGATAGTTTCCTCATTCGCACTTGATCAAGAAGAGTAGAGGTAACAACTATAGAAGACAAAAAAGTCTTCCCCTGTCTGTCATGCACCTACAAATGCATCTCTGAGAATAGATCCATAAGCTTCCACTCACTAATGGCCTCATGAACTGCCTTTATCTAAGTCCTCTTGCTCAATGCATCAGCCACTACGTTGCCTTTCCCAGGACCATAGGAAAGCTCAAATTAAAAGGACTAAAAGTATTCAACCAACCTTCATTGTCTCAAATTCAGGTCACGCTGAGTGAAGATTTACTTGAGACTCTTGTGGTTGATGAAAATCACAAAATTCTCTCCCATCAAATAATGTTTCCAATAGCATAAAGCATGAAAAATAGCATCCAACTCCAGATCGTGCATCGGGTAATTCCTCTCATGTGGCCTTAACTGCCGAGACCCATACGCAACGACTCCTTCCCCCTACATAAGCACAGATCCCAGACCTATACCTGAAGCATCATAGTAAACAGTTTAGATCTTGCCCGGTTCTGGAAATACTAGTACCAGTGCTGAAGTCAACCTCCCTTTCAGCTCCTGAAATGATAACTCACAAGAATCTGACCACAAGAACTTTTTACCCTTATTAGTCAGACCTATCAGTGGTGCCACTAAGCGTGAAAAGTCTTGAATGAAACGTCTTTAGTATCCAGTCAGCCCTAGAAAACTTTGTACCTCAAAGATGTTCTTTAGATGCTCCCAGGAAATTAATGCTCTCACTTTCTCTGGGTCCACTGATACTCCTGCCTCTGAGATAACATGACCCAAGAAGTGAACCTGGTCCATCCAAAAGTGGCATTTTGAGATCTTAGTATATAACTGATGCTCTCTCAGTGTACTCAAAATGATTTCAAGATGGGTAGCATGGTCGTGTGGAGTTTGAGAGTACACTAAGATATCGTCCATGAAGACTGCCACAAAGGAATCCAAGTATGGATGGAACACTCAGTTTATCAGTTCCATGAAAACCGAAGGCGCCTTCGTGAGACCGAATGGCATAAACACATGCTCGTATAGACCATACCTACTCCGGAAGGCTGTAAGAGGTATATCAGATGGTATAACACACAAATGATGGTAACTGGATCTCAAGTCAATATTCGAGAACACCTGGGCTCCTCGAAGTTGATCAAAGAGATCATCAATTCTCGGTAAGGGATATCGGTTCTTGACCATCAATTGGTTCAACTTCCAATAATCCACACAAAGTATGAGGGTACCATCCGCCTTCTTCGCAAACAGGATAGGTGAACCCTAAGGATAAGTACTGGTTCGGACTAAACCCTTTTCCTACAACTCCTCCAACTGCTTCTTGAGCTCCTGTAACTCTGGTGTAGCCATCCTATAGGGAGGAATGGACATCGGTGCTGCTCCTGGCATAATATCAATAGAAAAGTCTACCCCACTCTCCTGAGGAAAACCTGAAAAGTCCTCTGGAAAGAAATCCCTGAAACGATCCACCACTGGAGGAAAGTCCATCTGTGAAGTCCCCTGGTCATATAGATATAAACTAGCGATCTGGGTTGTAACTCCTCCCAACCCATGATGCTCGGGTCCAGCTCTGCTCGCATGGACATCCCATTCACCCTTATAAAGAAACGATCTGCCTTCTGGTGATGTGAAACTCACCCTACGGTGATAATAGTCGACAACAGCCTGGAAGGAAACTAACCAATCCATTCCAAGAATGACATCATATCCTATCATCTCTAGGGCATAGAGATCCCATAAGAAGTAACACCCACCAACCTCTAGAGGGAACTCCTTACACTGACGTACACCAGCCGTTCTAGCCCCCAAAGGATTTTCTAACATCATGATAACAGCAGAAGAAAAGATACAGAGCCCAAGGCACTCCACAACAGCAACAGATATAAATCTATGGGAAGCCCCTGTATCGAAAAGACGAGAAGATAAAACTGAGGCAACTAGAATTGTACCTCAAACTGTGGAGGGTCCGGGATCCTGCTCCTATTGGGTCTACTCCACTATAAAAGTCAGGCTTGCACCACAGCCATGTGACCCTACCTGACCACACTGAGCTGATCCACCCTATTGTCGCTGGAATCCTGGTGACTAGCTACCATGGCCACGACCTCCACCTCGGCCAGAACAGCCAGAAGAACTCTAGTTCTATTCCTGATGAGAAACTGGTGATGTTGATCCTATACGAGGATTCATAGAAGAACCCTTGTCACCAGCTTCTAGTGAGAAGAACTAATAGAAACAGTAAAGATGACTCATCTTTCCACAAGATCGACACTCCATCGGGTCTCTTGGGCAATGTGGCCTTGTATTCCCGCTCTTTCCGTACTGGTAGCACACCACCTGGCTACCAGAAGAAGTGTCTTTCCTCCTTGGATAACCCCGCGAAGACCCCCTACAGTGAATCCTACTGTCAATAGGAGGGAATACAACTCCGGATGTCAAACCGCCCTGGATCACAACTCTAGAATCCCTCAAATTATGCTCTGTGATCAGTGTCTAGTTGACTATAGAAGTGATGGAAGTCAACCAGAAGATGTTCACCTGCGATCAGATGTCGTGCCTGAGACCATCCTCAAACTTCCTTGCCGGGAATAACTCATCACCTCCTGAAATAGGCGTAAAGCACTGCAGCACTGTGAAACGAGAAGAATACTCCATAACCAAAAGAGTACCCTGCTCCAGACTTATGAACTCTCGAGCTCGATCAGCCCTCAAAGTCTCTGGATAGAAGTAGTCTTATAAGGCATGTTGGAACTCATCCCAATCCATAACCCACTGGCATCCCACCTATGATATCACATCCCACCATCTCTTGGCGGAATCCCAAAGCATATAAGTGGCAAGCTTCACCCTCTTCTCTGAAGGCATATCCATATGATCGAAGATAGAAAGTATGGCTTCTAACTATGACTCTACAGTCTGAGGTCCTCCTTCCCCTGCGAAGGTGGGAGGATGTTGCTACTGGAAAACCCGCATCAACTCTGCCATAGAAGGGGTAAGATGTGTTACTCCTCGGAAGGTCTGCATAAACCTCATAAATACTTCTCAAAACTGTGTGTCAGCACCTGTGTCTAGAATGACGGTTGGTACCAAAACTGGCACAACAAGAGGATCTGTTGGAAGTCCCTGATCGGCCATGTCTGGTGTCCAATCGCTTCCTTGTAACTGGAAGACAATCGGAGGATGTCTTGGTGGCATGACTCTACAAGGTCAAGCGCACACCTTAGATTAATATTAACAGGTACTAAAACTTAGAATTATAAGAAGTGAATAGGATAAGGAAAGCATTCAAGTTTTCCAAAACATGGATACATTGTGTGTTTAATGCCTACATGGTGTGTTCCCTAAAGCCTTTCTCATGGCATGTACTCCTACCATAACTGGTCGTGTAACACCCCAACACACGGCATGTGGTCCTAACACACGACGTGTACTTGAATCCTCTTTCCCTTCCTGAGTTCTTCTACACGACTAAGCTACATAGTTCTCCTAGAACAAGACTACATGGAGTTTTTGTGCCAGACACAGCATGTACAAAAGGATTTCCACTTACCTGTGTTGTTATTTATATGGCCAGATTCCAGGGATTACACTACACGGCATGTTCAAGACTGACACGGCGTGTATTGCTTAAGTTTTTATCCACCCATATCGTTAGTCACACAGATAGACACAGGATCTAAACACACAGCGTGTACGTCTAGTACATGGAGTGTTCCACCAAGTTTTTCCCCCAACCTCGTGTCTCAACCAACACAGCCATCCAGACGGTTAGAGACTACACAGCGTGTACATAGAGTACATGGTGTGTACTTAATAAAAATAGTTTCTTCCCAAACAAAATAACACATGGTGTGTATTCAAAACTACACGGCATGTATTCTAGGTTTTTCTAGACATAAATCCTTAGAAACTACTCTGAATCCCAGAAAAACACTAAAACGAACATTAAAGTGCCAAATTCCGATCCGTGAGGGCCCATACTCTCCACGAATCAAAGCTTGGCATCTATTACATGTCATATACAATAAAAATAAGGGAATGTTCCACCAAATTCCAATCCATGAGGTCCCATAACACCTCAAGAACCAAAGTTTGGAATTCATTCAAACAAAACCTTACACAATCAATACCCTATCAAACAACAGGTAATTTATCAAGGCATCTATCACAAAAGCATGCATCGCTAATGCACCCTAAATGGCATGGAAAGAATGCATGACATGTGATTACTAGAAAGTGACTATATGATGCATGAGATGTAATACCCTCATATCATTAGGTTGTAACTGAAATAGAACCTCAACAATATCAATGATAACAGCACAAAACATATGAATCACCCAACTGTGAAAACAAATCAACTGTAAAATTGAAAAATCAGAAAATTGAAATAAATGAGGTAAATTGGATTTTCCCTGTACATGGGTTAGCTACTCCCAGGAACAGCTTATTACCAAGTACCTATTTTCATCCTATCCCTGAATATAGGCTCCAAATAGTAAGTCAAGAACAAAAGAATTCCTCTGATACCACTTTGTAACGTCCCGGTTCCGAAAGCCACCCAGAGGTGCCCGGTACCTGGTTGGTCACATGGCCCCAAGCGCATTTCCCCGAATTCCAGAGGCTGCCGACTAGCAGGGAGGGCCTTGGGTGTGATAGTGGGGAAAATATGCCCTCATTGGTAGAGTAACACAGCAGAAGTAAATCAATAGCAATAGAGGAAGTAGCAATAGTACCATAACAAAAGTAAACAATAGAAGACTAGAAGTAATAACAATTGGAGAACATATATAAGATGATGCATGATACATATTTCTTGGAAAACATCCAAAAAAGTCACAATTCTAAATACAGTACTAATCCAAAGTACAAAAGAAAAACAAGTAAACAACTCCTTAGCATCGCAAGCCATAGCTTGGTCCCATGCTCTCCAGGTCCAAAGCAGTCAAGTACCTGAAGTAGAAGGGAGCTTTCCCTTATCTATAAATGCAACAATATAATCTATTTGGGCCCAAAATCATGATCCAAATAGGGTGTGAGACTAAATCCCAGTAGGAAACCACCATGTGATCTGTGCCTAATAGTCAGTGAATATATGCTAGGTAATAAGTAAAGAAAACAGTAAGTAAGGAAGTACTCAACAGTAAACAATATATAGTTTAAATTAATTAAGTTTCACATATCAAGAAAAATCTAATCAAAGTAGGTAACCCTCTAGGTAGTATTCATAGCCTAACCCCCCTAGTTCAACCAAACAAGTACAAGCAAACAGTTAAACACAAACGGTAACCCTATGGGAAGTACTCATAGCCTAACCGCTCCGGTTCAACCAAACAAGACAAGCAACCCTCTGGGAAGTACACTCAGTCTAACCCCTCTGGTTCAGCTTAATCATAGACTCTCTGAGGAAGCACTCACCATCAATTCCTCCTATGGTCACTAAAGGCGCTCTCGGGAAGCACTTGCGTCACATTCCCCATGTGGCCCGTGTCAAGGAACTACAGAAACTCTGAGGAAGCACTTACGTCAATTCCCCCTATGGTCTCACATCATAACAGTAAATAGACACTCTGTAGAAGCCATTATATACCTTCTCCCTATGGTATACTACACCAGGTTCTCACGGCCCTATGTAAGTCAACAAGTACATCAAAGTGTATCAGCCAAAGTAAACCTCAAGAACTACTTGGCTAACAGTCTACAATATAATAGCATGTCAGAAAATACAAACACTCCATCCTAAAACACTAGGCATGGGGAACAGGCAAGGAATCCTAACAGTCTAAGCAGGACCAAATAGTCAAAACAAGGCATGCATGGGCAAACATTTCCAAATCATAGCAATTAACCCTATTCACATTCAATCAACCTCTACTCAATCATACAAGCAAATCAGGAAATTAACAGGTCTAAAATAGTAAATACGCAATACCCCGTTCAAAGGTATTGGTCAAATTGCACATATAACTCAAATCGGAAAGGCACAAACCGCCTACCTTAGTGTTGGGAGATTGTTATATGTGAACCTCAAGCCTTGAATCGCCCAAGAACATTGTAGATCTACAAAAATGATCAAAAATTTCAACCAAATATAACTTGATAAAGAAGAGGAATCCAAAAACGAAGCTCTAACAAAAGTAAGAGCTTACCGAGGTTATCCAAACGCAATCGACGGTGGTCGATTCAGAGAACAGATGCTCGATCAGGGGCTTGGGGAAAGATCTTGGTCGTACAAGAGCTCTTGGACGAACCAAACCTAGAATAAGGCCTTTCTGTCCTTCAGACGTGACCTCAGTGCATTTAATGGAAAAAATAAAGTACACAGTGTGTACTTTTGAAGTACATGACATGTACTTGCCTTTACCGGCCCCCGTATTAGGCGGTCTCTAGGTCACCACACATGGTCATGTGCATGGCCGCTACACAGCCAGCACACGTCTACCTGCGGTAACCGAGTACACGGCGTGTACTCATAAAGTACACGACATGTACTTCAAAAATTTCTAGAAACTCTTCTTTTCCTCAAAAACACAAGAAAAAGGAAAACATACATGAAAAGAAGATTCGGGTTCTTACACATGATTCCATATAAGTACTCTACTACAAGACCAATTCTTTCCAAAACCATAGCAGATATGAAAGAGTGTGATGTACATATATCAAATAGGTAATAAACTAAAGTAGAGGTCACCAGAATAGTACCTATAACATTGTATAGCCATGAAATCTACTCCTTGATCATAGTATCCATTGCATAAAGATGTCCTGAACCACATCCCTGAGATTCTATCTAACTAGCTTGAGTAGATCCACTCTACTGATGCTGATGTTTTGTGGCCTGATTGCCTCATCCATGGCCACTAACACCTCAGCTTGATCTGTTGGTGGAATACCAACTCATATCCTGATGTGGATTCATAGATATCATACCTAAAAAAGGTGATGATATGGATCCCCTCTCACTAGATGCTGGGGTAAAATAATGGAAGAAGTGTTAAAGGTGACCCATCATGTCGTAATCTAGACACTCAATTGGGTTCCTTGTGCACCATGGCTTATTATGGCCCGACCTGCCACACTGGTCGCACACTATAGAATTTTTATGTTTCACCTATCTAGTACTTCCCCAACATTCACCCTCAAAATGACACTTTGGACTACCAGAAGAACTATCACCCTGCCTCAGAACTAAACAGACATGGCCCACATTTCCAGCTTCTCTAAGATTTTGTTCCTTAATTAGGGTATGGTTCACTATCTCTATAATGTTCATCAACTGAAATAAATTCATTTTCAAGCAGACAATATAACCAAGACTATCCTAAAACCACCTCATAGTTTTTAACTTGTCACCAGTTAAAGATGGAGTGAAATTCTGGAGCTCAGTGAGGCAATCAGAATACTCAAGCATAATCATAGAGCCTTATTAAAGATTCATGAACTCCCAAGCATGTTCTTTTCTTAGATTATATGGGAAGAAGTGACTGTAGAAGGCCATCTGGAATTCTTCCCAAACCATACCTCAATAATACTCAGACTGAGATATGATACCCCATCGGTGCTTGGTAGAGTCACGCAACATGTAGTTAGCGAGATTGAACCTCTTCTATGGAGCCATATCAAGATATTCGAAGATAGATGCCATGGATTCTAACCATGAATCTGCAACATGAGGTCTTTCATACCCTAATAAGTTGAAATTATTCTTCTACCGGAAGTCCTGATTCAGTTCTCCAATAGTCAGGGTAGTCTGAGGAACACCCTGAATAGACTGCATAAACTGGAGGAATCTCTCATGGAACTGAGTGTTGGTGCCCAGTGGATGATCGGCAGGAGGTGCCTCTGGCGGCACTATATGATGTATCACTAGTGGATAAGGGCCTACCACCTCCACAGTGTGCTCATTACCACTCTCTTGGAATATATCATGAGCATGTCATGGTGTCATATCTCTATAATTGGAAAACGCACGCCTCAGATAATATTCATAAAAGATATGAAAAGTAGTTAGAGAAGACAGATAAAGAAGGAAAAATTCAAATCCTACCTATAAACATGGTAAAAATTACATCTTTCTCCAAGATCTAGGTATATATAGGAAGGAAAAGGCCATAGAAGGATCCCTGATACACGAACTACAACCTACTTCCAAGGTAAGGTCAAGGTCAAGGTCTCACAATTCTCATGTTCAAGGAATATTTCATTTTAAAGGGTGATTTTCAATTTAATTCCTTTATACATTGAATCCCATTTCAATTTGGTTGGATTAGGTGGATCACCATTCAAATTCATAAGGGCCCATACACCTCATGAGTTGAAATTGGAATCCACTTAATCCAAACCATAACATATCCCTATGAGGTGAATTGTAACACTACAATAATTATAACAAAACATGCGCTATAAGGCACATTAAGTAAATCATAAAAAGAAATCACATGAAAGACAGGAAATGCACGTTGAAAGTAAATATGGCATGGCATAATTCATACATTTAACCCTATGGTTCCTAGTATGATTTTTGATTTACAAATTCCCTCATCTCATTGGGATTAAGTAATATAAATCATCATTTCCATAATGCCAATTTAATAACACCATAAAACAAGTGCATCACCCAATGGTGAAGTAGTATCAATTATAAATGGTATAATCAATAACTATAATTTCCCATCCCCAAAAATTTGGGTTTCCCCTGTACATGGGTTAGCTACGTCCAAGAATAAAGTAAATTCCAAATCCCCATATCCTAGTCTTCTATATAAACCCAAATAGTAATAAAAAGGGAAAAAACCCTATGATACCACTTTATAGCTGCTCGCCCTGTGTGCCATTAAACTGTACCCTAAGACGGTGGGCCACAAGACCTCAAGCACATCTCCCTGAATATGAGAGGCTATCAACTAGCAGTGAGGGCCTTAGGTGTGTCCATGGGAAGAATATACCCTCATAGATCATAGTATGCATAGAAGTAAATTATATAAAAAAAATGTGGAATCATATATCAGAAGCAGCAGAAATAGAATAACTATAATGGAAACCATGAAAGATAGGTAAGCAACTAAGAGAAGCTAAATAACAATAGTAGATACAAAAAAATCATGATGATGGTATATAATATTTCAATACAAGATATGAGTAAGGGGAGCTATGGATAGAAGCATATACTATGTACTGGAAAAATATACAGAAAGGAAAAAACTACTCTTATAGGAATGTCAAGAATATGCTCAGTCCTCTTACCCATGATCCATCCTAATGTCATAAATCAAAAAAAATCACATGCTTCCCTTTATCCTTACCTATGATCATAAAATATGATTGGGTGCCAAGAGTGGCCCAGGAAGGGTGAGGGATACAATCTCAGTAGGCTGACACCCATAGTATCTAAGACAATCCATTTCATGAAACAAATAAACAAAAGTGTTCTATAATAGTAAAATTAGGGAAATAAAAAAATAAATAATAAGCACCTCGTTCAAGGTTCCAAAATGACACTTGATTAATACCACATGATTTGACCAGAGCTAGACATATAAAAGAAGTATTTGTATAATTCATAATGTGTAAACAATGGACATTGTAACCAAGGAAACTAAAGAAGGCATACCCCAAAACTTCTTATTTTGATTGGGGTTTCATGTTCATGTCATCATAAAAAATTCTCCAATATAAATATAAAATAACACATATATTACAAGAAATTAATCTGTCAAATCCATGGGTGGAGTCCCAAACTCATTTGAGGTGATCTAAATAGAATCCCAAGGGTCGTTATAGGTATCTATTATTGAACCAATATCACCGAGTCCATCGAAGTCAACCCATATAGGCTTCCCCTGTATCACTCATGGAATTCTAAACTCTAAGTACATACCAAGTATCTTACATAGGGGTATGGGTATAACTGGGGGCATGGAATAGCCATCATTCCCACAACTATGTATTTGGTTTATCCCCTAGGGAACCATTGTCACTCATGAGTATAAGTAAAACCACCCGGAGAGCCTGTACTTGGAAATACAAAGTATCACTACTGGAGTGTCTAGAAAAATTCAACCGATCATGGAGAGTCCATCCATGGAATCCTTAAATGAGGACCCATGTTCTCTCCCATCCCATAGTAGGTGATCCATATCAAACGAGGCACATCACAAGGAATAGAATATATATATCCACATGTCATCCAAGGAATGGAAAGAACTCATGCTAAAAGGCTGTCCAAAAGATAAATTTCAAACCATAAAACATTTCATAAGTCTTTAGGTACAAAATTAAGCTCAAGGCTCCAGGGAATGATCATTAGGTAATGTGCGATAAGTATAATCAATGGAATACAAGCATAATTCCAAGTCATTTACATAGAATGTGTATAAGGAAATGACATGAGGAATGAAGTAAGGTATTTAACCAACTTTCATAATCAATTAAAGGTAATACATATGGAATCAAATGTAAATCATAAAGCATAAGAATTTAAATATAAGGTATGTGGCATGAAACTCAAGGTCCAATCTCATGGATATCAATTTCCTTAATTCAATTAAAATAATAAGTCATTTAATAAAGGAGTAACTCACATATGGTGATTTAACCATTGAAGGCATGTTAAAATAGCTATTAATAGTGGGAACACCCAAAGGGGTGTCCAGCAACATGTTAAACACCCCCACGGATGGGTTTCATTGTACGATAGGGTCACAATGGACATAACAAACCCATTTAATTAATTTATTAAGAAAGAACGAAGCATCTTCAGAAGGATCCATCACACAGAACAATGGAGTATTATTTAAAATTTGATAAAATGATATTAAGGATCCTAGGTAACCAACCTCAATGTAGTATCACTCCACTCATACATTATCAATCCTTGATTCAACCTAGAATAGAAGAAATATAAGAATTTTTCAAATGCCTTAAAAATAGGAAAAAATATTTCACACCAAAATAGTGAAATGGATGGGAGATTAACCTTGTAATATAAGAGTTTGTAAGTACGATATTATTTAGGGATTTTCATTTCTTCCGATGGAGAAGTATTTGAGTGTCGAATGAATGGGATACCACAAACCCTATGGAGGAGGAGGATATAGAGCTCCACATGTGGGGGAGGAGGAAAATCCTGATGGATAAGAATAAGAAGAAAAGGAAAAGAGGTGGTTTAAATCATTTATTAATGGTAAAATGGGTATTTCACCTACACATGAGGGGTTTCACGGTTTGGTCGTAGGGTTGGCCAAACCGTGCACCAACCGTGTGAAAGATTCTACTTCAAGGGGGTACACCACATGGTTAAGTGAAAATTTTGACTAAACATACATAAAATATGTAGAACCTCTCTATCCAAAACTTTCAGGTAGCCACATGGGCCTAGGCCTAGAGTAATAGTGTTTCAGAAAAACCATGCAGCCCTTTACACCCCCATTATTTTCAACCTCATGGTTTAAATAAATTGTTTGGGCTGGGCTGAATGATTTTCTCTAACCATGTAGCCCAGTATACCTCTCCCTGTTTTGGGGATTTTGGATTTTAATGATCCCTAGATGCACTAGATACCTTCTTTAACCTTTTAGGCATCATTATTTTGGGATTTTTAAATGAATTAGAACAAGAAATTAATGGTCTTTACCTTTGAGAAAATTCGGTATGTTACATGTGACCTTGAAATATGGAAGGATAAAATTTATTCCTTCCATAATGATCAGGCTCTAGGGTACTTCACCTTCACTCTGGAAGACAACCTAATCGTGCTTCTATAATTCAATAAGGCAGATGAACTAGAGAAAGATAACCATACAAATTATTACCCTTACCATCGTATGTTAGGTCACACAATCCAAGAATTGTTTGTCATCAAAGATCTACTAAAAAACTAATATTTGATGGTAAAATTCCAATGAAAAATTATATGGAATGTGTGGAATATGATTCGTCTATCCTATGAAATAATAAAAAGGTATGTTCATAAGCATCATGCCACCAAACGAGTGAATGCGAACCATACTAAAAAATGGCCCAATGAGAACCATCCCACCAAATGGGCACTATCCCACCAAATGGGTACCATCCCACCAAATGGGATACTCAACTGAATAGAAGCACTAGTTAAACTATGTCTCCATAAATATGGTATCAACCAGATCTAAAGAATTTCCAGATGGTTTTGATGATAACACTCCTGATGAGGATCATTGTAAATTACTATAATCCTCCGAGCCCCAGCAGGTTGTCTCAGCCTCTGTTCCAAAAATTGTTGAAGAAGGGATCACTGGTACCCTACCTACCTCTACAAAAGAAATTACCAACCCTATTTATACTTCAAAGTGTAAGGATGATGGATAATGTTCCCAATGTCAGTAACAGATCCAACCTATGGACTCTAAGTTGAGACTCCCATCATCATCCACCCATCCTACAATTGAAAATGAAAATGGTGTTGAAAATTCTTCTGCAAGTTATCCTCTTAAGGAGGACATGGCTATGTTTTTTGAAAAACAGATCACTCAGTTGAAGAAAGAAAATGAGGATCTTCACTAAGTAATTATGAAGATTCTTCATAGTACTTTCCCCATATAATACCACCATCCTCTTATAGAGTTACTCCTTTCAATGAAGCACCCCATCCCACACGTATGGGGATATTTTTAAAATTTCACCCCCTCATCGGGTGAATTCTGGACCTTGTTTCACCTTACCAGTCCCATAGGGATGGGGAATTTTCAAATATTAAAGTCCCCCAACCCACTAGACTAGGGGAATTTCTATTTTTCCACCCCATCATCAGGTGTATTCCGAATGTTGTTTGACCTCAATAGTTTCCATATATCTTCTAGGAGAGTCATAGTTCCTCAATATAAGGGAGACATCATCAGTGTTTGGGGCCTCCAATGCTTCATTTTTTCCCCCCAAATTGATCGATATTAGGTAACTACCTAATAGATATCAGGTTAAACCATGTGACCATACCAATAGAGGCATACGTAACATAATTGGGAACTAGAGTTTTCATCCATCTCTTGACGACAGGAAAAGGAAAGTGTATTCATTTCAACCTGAGAAAGTCCCTGAGTATTTTTCATATTCCATGGAAAATGATTTGATTGAGATCCCACAAATTAAGGGACCTAAAGAGGTGGAATTGATAGAACATCCAAAATACTACCCCTACCATCGATTTTTAGGACATACAATTGAGAGGTTCTTTGTCTTCATGGATTGTATTCAGAAGTAGATAGATGATGGGATATTGGAGGCAATGACACCTAAATTTCTACTTCAGCCATGTGAACATGATGAATGGAACACACAAAGAATATCAAAGAATCTTGGATTCCCATCTATCATAGATAGAAAAGGTAAGTTCTATTCCTTTAAATATGAGGATGTTTCTACATAAATTGCATGTTCACTGAAGCGCGACCGTCTCGAGATTCTGAGGATCCGTTTTCTCATAAAGGCGGTCATGAAAGTTCATCCTAATTATTGTCCCTATACTAAAATTTTGGGATATATAATTGAATAATTCATTATATTTAAATATTGTATATAGAAGAAATAATAAGAATACCTAATTGAGTTAGAGAATCCTGAGTCTCATACAACATGCATGTGAGTTATTCTTACTCTGCTAGAAGATCACCATGCCTGATGAGTTGTCTCTCACCGGTCCTAGTCATATGACCCAAAACTAAATGACACCATGGTATAAGATATATAAATTTAAACTACTTATCACTCATTCAGGTCTCATGATGTTAAAATATTGGACAATTACATTGTCACAATTCATTAAATAATATGATTCTTATCCTCACCATAAGATGTTAAATTGTGTGTCCAGCATTCTTATCACTAAATGTTAAACTATATGGTAAACATCATTACTGTATGATGTAGAATCACATCATACTTTTTCCATAACCTAATAGGGCCTTATCTTTTAGTGTTGTTCATCCTCCTCACTATGTTATATAACTACATACATCTTGATTCCCATTTCATAGGATACACAGTGACACCTTGAGCCCCAATATCAGGCCCAACTACATGTTCTTCCCCATACGTGTGACTGTCTTCACTACCTTTCATACCCTGAGGCCTTCATTTACATCGGTTTCATTGTTACTAGTTAGTGAATACATCTCTCCCTCACCACTGGTCATAGTCATAAGACCCTAAACTGCAAGACACCAATATTCTATTCATATAACCCAAAACTGCATGACACTATAGTCTAAGCTTTGTGAATTTAAACTTTCTAGCACAATTTCCTTATTACATGATGTTAAACTGTATGATATATCTTCCTCACCATAAGATGTTAAACTATGTTTCCACCATCCTTTCTGTAATTCAATAAATTTTATGGTCCTATCCCTATCGCATGACTTAAAATTGCATGATTCTTTGGACCTCACCTGAGGGAACCTACCTCTGGCATTGGTCTCCAACCAAAGCCCTTTTTAGCACTATATACAGGTTAATTATTTATTTCATGAGAAACCTAGTGACTCATAAACCCTCTATCTTGGGAAAGTCCAAAATATTATTCCTCAAAGATAAGACTATCTTCACTAGAATGTGGCCCCTGAGGTCCCAATTCATTCTGGGTTTATTATAACTCATAGTGAATACGTATCACCCTCACCATTGGTTAAATATATATGACCCTAATGGTAGAAATCATTATTCATTATCACGTGATATTAAACTTCCCAACATTTAGACCTAGACACTTGACCTTTAAACATTGGGGTGCATGGTCAAACTCACATAACCATAAACTACTTGAGTAGGTCACTCAAAATGATATTAATAAATAACCATGATACCCCAATTATATCTTAAGTTCAATCTCCTCTCATTGTGAGATTTAAATTAACCTTACTTTTAGTCATGGTTCATTCTTCTTACCGAATTATCTTTTTTATAACTTGATGGTATAACCATGGAAGTTACAAAAACATTTTGAACACCCCTTTATACACCCAGTCTACTTCATACCTTTTGATGTCTGAATCAATAAAAACCTTGAGTCAGTTAATACTATTGGTTCACTCTTACATTGAAATTTTGGTAATAGGTATTGATTAATCTTATGGGAACCCTCTAGGAAATGATGGTGAATAGAACAGTTGTCCACTGAGCCAGTGAAGTAACCCCTAGGGGAAATTTTGGTCCTGGAGTAAAAGTACACCTAAACCTCATGCACTATTCATGGAATGTGTGTGGTAATGGTCATCCAAATCCTACCAATCCCCGTATACTAAGTGTGGAATTAGTTTTCCTCCATTGTTAATGGTCATTATACTCCCACCAATCTCCAATATCTGATCTGAAAATTTGAACACTTGATTTACCTCATCCATTTTTCTTTATTCAAAGGGATCAAGAATATTTTTGTGTTTTATTCCATCATGATTTTTAGCTACTATTACAGAGACTTCATGTCACATAATCATAAAACTATATAACAGTTTAGTCCACACTACATGACATTAAACTATATAGAATGGTCTAGTCTATGAGACCTATTTTCCTTAAATATGAGTCAGATCTACATAAGATCCCCCCCAGTATATGTTCATTTATCTATAAGATTATTCAAATATGAGAATATCCCCCACATACAAATATCCCAACCCAATGAAAGGTCTTTATAAATATTATTTTTAGTCAGTTTTCAGCATATCCTAATTACATGATGTCAAACTAAACAACCATTCATCCTCAATGTATGACATTAAACTATGTGTCCAATTTCCTCAATGTATGATGTTAAACTTCATGTCCAATTTCATTATCGTATGATTTTAAACTATATGCCCAATTTCCTTGTTTCATTATATTAAATATCATGGTTAACATCCTTATCTTATGGTAAAAAAATGGGTGTTGTTGTGGCCCATTCCTAAAATGACCTCCACTCCCAGTGTTGGTCTCCTACTGTACCACTTTTTAGAGCTGTGTGTGACTTGATTACCATTCATGGTACACATAGTAACACCCAGACCTCCTATATCGATCCTAGTCACAAACTTCACCACTATTTATTGGTTCTGTTATATTTTAATTGGATCCACCTATGTCCCTAAATTCATATCAGGATTTTTTTCTTTCATTGGAAAATAGTCTCATAGCCCTATGGTCAAATTTGTGTGACCTAAAACTGCAGTAATAATATACCCCTATAACATGACATTAAACTATGTGGCCAATGACTTAGTAACATGATGTTAAAATATATGACAATCATCCTCACTGCATTATGTTAAACTATATAGAAAAAGGTCCTCATAACATGACCCTAAATTATAAAATATTTTAGTCCTTGTACCATGACATTAAACTTCATGACACGTACTCCATTCTATGTGTCCCATTACCTACATTAGAACTAGATACATGTAAAGGTACTTGGTATATGATCCCTATATATAAATTAATTTCCAGGTTAAATACTTCATTTATAAGGAAACTGAGGTCTCTTATATTGAGTAATGGGTTTGGAGACTCACATTATTCAAATCCCATACTATGATGAAATATGATAATTTCATACCCCTATGAAAGTGATCGATCTATATAGGGGTCCCATACTTTCTCAAGGATTCATTGTTTATGGTTGTATAATCTTACCATAATTCCATGGTCCATTCAAACTATGACCTACATCGCCCCATTTTCTAGCATATGAGTTAGATCTTTGTAAGGAAACTTTCATTAAGAACTATATATGTCATGATTCCCATATCATGGGATATGTACTGATGCTTAAATATTATATTTTAGGACCAAACATATATTTTCATCACCTTAAACCATGTACCCTTGTGAGATCCAAATATTTTTAGTGATTATTTCTTTCCTTGAAATGAAGTTCCCCCACATGTTCCCTATCTTTCAGTCTTATGTGGTTAAAATGATTTTTTGAGTTGTATATTTTTTATCACACTGATAATGGCTCGTGTGATCTTAGATGACCTAGAGAGTCACTTTGAATAGTATGATTTATATTCCTTTTCTTTAATGATAGGGAACTTAGTTTGCAATGAAATAATTTGACCTAACTAGTACCAATCCTAAAAGTAAGACTATAAACTGCATATCACCAATGTCCCCATTGCATTACATTAAGGGGGATAAATTTCATCCTATATGACTTTAAATTTTTTAGGGTGGCCCATTTCCTATGGCCTATTTCTTCCCTACATGGTAACTTGATCCATGTATAACTCTTTAGAACACAAACCATTTATTCCTAAAAGTTTTAATACCCCACCACCAGCGTATGAACCAGATCTAACCTCGTGGTTGGCTGGGGTGGTACGGTTGGGTTGGTGTTTGGGGCATGGTTGTGGGGTCGAGCCCCCTGGTCAACAAGTTTCTTTGAAATTTATTATATCTTGTGTGAGATAACTTTGGTAGTTGTAACTCTATAAATATCATAAACTAGAGCTATATAATATATTCTGAAACACATTCTCTAGTTTATGGAAACATGCTCAAAATAAAATTCCCTTTCCCCTATATATGAATCATATTTGTATAAGAGGCATTTTCATCCCAAGAATAACATGTGGCTTGATTCTCGTTCTGATAAGATACATAATGATGTAGATATTTCCTATCCTAGGCCCAGCTGCCTACATTTGTTCCAAGCACTATGACCATAAATTATTTATTCCACCCTATGGGATAATATATTCTAGCATTGGGCCCATCATTAACATTAGGTTCTGCCATGCCCTTTCTATAGAAGATATCCCACCCATTTAGTCTAGTTTTTGAAACCTTAAAACTTAGCAATATTTTTCCAAAGTTTTATGACCATAAACTTTATCCCTTAATGGTCCTAATTTTATAACCTTAAACCAAAAATCAAAATAATCTAAGTTTTTACCCCTTCTATAGGAGAATGAGTTTAATATATAGTTGTATAACCTTTAGGGTTCTCAAACCCTTCTTGAATATTCATGTTCTCTATGAACCCACTTCATATCCATGATGTATGATTCAATACCAACCAATTACTTGAGTTGTCCTACTCCACTTGGAACCCAATAACCATGATTCAATTAATCCTCTTGGTTCACTCTTTCATGGAAATTTTGGTAACATGGATTGATTGATCTGAAGGGACCCCCATAATATTTGATGGTGAAATGTATAGTTTTACACTAAGCTTGTGAAGTAACCCCTAGGGGAAATTTTGGTCCTAGGTGAAATATCCACCTGAATCCCATGCATTATCCATTTAATGAGTGTGGAATTAGTTTTTATCCATTACAAATGGTAATTCTACTCCCACCAGTCTTTATTTCCAATTGACTCAAACATTCATGGGTTATGATTTAAACCTTCTATAACTCAAATATTTAAAAATATTTGAGTACCCACAATTTTATAAATTCATGAATTTCTCTCACTTTAAAAGCAAGATTATGACATTATATTCTTTTTCTTATTCTTATCAAGGTGTGCCTCCCATTTACAGATCCTGAAGCCTTAAGTTTAGATTCTCCTTTTGGAAACCCATTTCCACCAAGGGTACAAGCTTAATGACCATAAATTGAATGGGTTTTTATAAGAACTGTGACATTATTATAAGTTTAGATAACTATAATATCATCTATACTATCATTTAACTCTCCATTCACATTGGGTTTCTATTGGACCTTGTAGTATGGACCATCTCACCCACCATTCTTGGTCCAAGTTGTGTGAACTTAAACTTAAACAAAATTTGGTTAAAGTTATATGACCTAAAATTATAGACCTACATTGGTCAATATTACAAGAAATTAAATTTAAAATGGAAATATATATAGTAATTTTTAGGTTGAAAACCTACAAATGGAACCCTATGCAAAATTCGAGACTCGGGTCACTAGACATGCACCGTACACAGTTTGGAAAAAACATGGGCATCTGGACCAAAATGAAAAGTTATAAAACTTACCATGTTGAAAACCCACAAAGGAAATACTAATTAAAATCCAATTTCTTGTCCTCTATACCTCCCATTTAATGTATCAGGAAAAAATTAGGGTGAAAATAAATAGATATAATGCTCCTAGGGACTGCCATTTAGACCTAAAAAATTTGATATATGCACACTAGGTCCATTGACCTAGGAAACAATTAGAGCATGTATTTTCTTATTAAGACCTATATGATGGTACCAAGTCATAATTTTCAAGAAAAAAACTACATGATATATGGTCTATCCTACATGACCTTAAACTGCTCAAAGAATCCAACTCTAGGCGTCCTAAATTTTTTTCATGAGAGTTAGATTTGTGAAACATCCCCATGGAAATAGGGGTCCTTACCCTTGAATCCATAATAAAGTTATGATATAACCTCTCATATATATGAGATATATATATATATAGGATAATTCATCATAGATTTGTTCCTCAATGAACCAATATTTAAAATTCTATCCCTCTATGTATGAGTTGAATCTACATATGAGTCCCTTTATCAGAACTACGTGTGGTTTTATTACCTTATTTTGGGATATGTTGTGACATCCAGATATCCTATCTTGGATCCAGCCACAAATAAACTATCATTACACTCCTTTTTCTATCCTAGAATATAGATATTTCATTATTTATGATATCCATGCCCTGAGTTGAGATTAATCATATTATAAACTAAAACTCCTTTAGTAAATTATTCCTCTTGGTGAAATTAAAAAGCTTGGAGTTGAGATCCTCCTTTTGGAAAGAATTCTCTCACCGATGAGATCCCACCAGATGATTTTGAAATGCATCAAAGTGCCCTAAATTTTCCTTGAAATTATATTCTTTTCATTCTGAATGAATCCAATTATAAGGGGTTAATTTTGTTGGAATCAAAAAAAATCATGCCATGCACTTTTAAACATGACCCATGATACAATATTCACTTATACAAAACATTTCATGTTTGAGAAGAAATTTTACTCTATGATAAAGTAATAAGAAAGTTGGATTTACATTTTCATCAAGAATATTGACACACTGAGGGATAGATATTCCTTAGAAACTTAACCCAATTTAGTGGGATGGTGGTGAGAATCTCCCACTGGGAGTAGGCTGTGGATTTTGGAAATAGCTAATAAAAAGGTATAAATGACTTAAAATGCATTTTTGATGGTATTCTGAGAACTTTTTGGAATCTTAAAACACCCCAATATGGCGTATACACCATATAAAGGGGAATAGTTCACATTATAGACTTTTATTTGACTAATTTTGGATCCCAAATGGAATTACAGATAAAAATTTATGGTTTTCATAAGTTGGACATTTTTTAATAGAGGTCGATATCTCATGCAATTAGCTCACCCAACCCCTTCTCACAAGTCACTCACCCAAATCCTCCACCCATATTGTGTAATACATTCAAAAATATTTTTCATGCATCTCTAACATGGAATTCATACACCTAGGTCCATGAGTCAGTCTATAAATAGACCCCCTACCATTGGCTTTGAGGGGAGAATAGACAAACTTATATAAAATGAAGAAAGGTGAGATGTCATGAACCAACCCGATTCAACCCTGAACCGGTCACCCAATCTAGTCTGCGGCATGGCCCGAGTAGCATTCTTGATCCCCACGTGCTGGAAACTAGTGTTGGACATCAAAAATTAACCATTGGGAATGATTTTTCCCATAAAAAGATAAACAGATAAACAAGAATAAACAAAACTATAAAACGGAAATGTAGTAGCTGAAAAGAAATAAACATAACATCTCAACATACCTCCACGTGACCTTCTAGGTCACCTACCAACCAAATACCAACCTTTCTCCAATGATGAGAAACTCATCAAAGAGAACCTGGGTAAAGGGAACCTACTAATGAAATGATAAAATAGGCCTAATCATTAAACATACTCAGTAGGGTTGCCAAGATAAGCCACAGAATCGAAGAATCTCACTTCCCAAAATAATCCAATGACACAAGTTTTAAATAAAATTATAAAAGTAGGGTTTTACATTTTTAAATAAGAAACATGATTTTCCTATTTATAAATACAGTAGATTCTACATGCTATTTCAATAAAACCATTTTTCATTTTATAAACAAAACCCAAAACAAAAGATACCAAAGATGGGCCAAAATAATACAGGTAAACAAGGCCAACTAAAAATAATCTAGTACAACAAAAAGTAAACAAGAAATGTAAATAAATGAGTAACCATAGGTGGTCCTAAACATCCCTAGAAGACCACTGGATGTACTTGTTTTCGAAACCACCTGTCGGCATATAGTGAAGCTCCTAAGTCTACAACCAATTGGCTACCTTATAACTGACCAATATAGTGGTAAATACCACCTGGCCTAACAACCAATCCATGGGGTACCAACCTGTCTAATCGGGGTTAATCACCAACTGTCACTCAATCATCTAAAATATTCCTAGGAACCCATGGTGGTTATAATAATACTATGTAAGTAGAAGGCCCTTGCACATGTGACTCATCTCACCGCACTTACCTACCCCAAACACAGACACTCTATACGATAACCCATAAAGGTATATCCTCATTATAGAGGTTACCCATATATATATATACATAATATCATCAAAGTTTCCAACTGGGCTGTTATACCA
Source organism: Viscum album (assembly GCA_963277665.1). Lineage (NCBI taxonomy): Eukaryota > Viridiplantae > Streptophyta > Magnoliopsida > Santalales > Viscaceae > Viscum > Viscum album. Next base: position 1,993,534,678 of record OY728135.1, on the reverse strand, counting down.
TATAAGCATTCAAATATTTCATAAAACATTTCGGGTTAATAACCGGGCACACTCACTTGTCAAGGTACAATATTTTCTAAAATCCCATACAAACATCACTTTTGAATTGAAAGTTCCAAAAGTGCCTTTGAGTTGACATGTCCAAAAACAATATCAAACTATTAAATAAACACCTCTTTTACATTTGCAAGCCAAATAGACCAACCTTGAGGAACACCTTTAAAAACCAAGCTTTTAAAAATGCATGAAGCGGCACATTATAAAACTTGTCTAAAACTTTCCTTCAAAATCCCACAAGAAAACCAACTTTGTTTGGAAACCAAACCCATAAAAACACATGGTTTAAGAAAAAATCATTTCCAAGAACTATCTTCACTTGAGGGTGCATCCATTTGTGCACCTCATGCACCCATGGGTGTGCCAACATCTAATGGCATGTAAAGGCTCAAAAAATAGACTTGAAACCATTTATAAAAGTCACCATTTTCTTTCAATTAAATTCAACCACACACACATTATTTAGAAAGCACAACTCATTAATTAAAAACCAAAAAACCATTGTATAAAATTTATAAAACCTTTACAAATAAATTTAACATGTTTAGCATGCTATACCAATATAAATCCATACACACCCAAAAACCTATTTTGAAATAAAATGCACACAAAGAAAAAAATTTAAATCTTTCCCCCTAAAATCACCACTTCCCCGAATTATTTTAAAGGAACAACAACTAAAAGCATTGAATCCATTAAATCCTTACCAAAGTGTTTTAACACAATAACCAAGACATAACATAAACAAATATTATGCATCAAACCAAGTTCATTAACAAACAATGTAATTACAACATAATAATGGTGATACATTTCATGAAGGCCCAATTCATCCTTAAATAAAAAAATTCAATTTAAACAAGTTTCCTAGATATCATAAAACTATTCAATTTACACTAAAAATCATTTAAAATCTATTTTAAACAAATCAAATCAATTTCAAAGTTCTATAATAATTTAAACAAGGGTGTTATAAAGGTGTGAATCAACTTGATAAATTTATTAAAAATTCCAAGCATCAAAGGAAAGAATTAGGAATGAGAAAATTGAAAACACCTTCCTCAAATCCAGTGCGGATGGAGAAAAACTTAGACAAAAGAAGGGACAACGCCCCATAGACCCCTCACACACCCTTGACAACACCAGTGAGGTCGCGAGACCAGAGAACTCGTTCCGGCTAGAGCGGGAGTGGGAGGCCTCCATCGGGTCATATGACAGAGACCACTAGAAATGAGGGGAGGTCGTTGGGGATCAGTTGCATCACTGGCCAGAGCAAGGGAGGCTGAATGCGGAAGGACGGAGGTCGAAGCATAGGAGGTCGGAGCACAGTAGGCCAGAACGGGAGAGGCTGGAATGGCGAGGACCAAAGTGAGAGTGGGATAAGGTGAGTCCAATGTTGGGGGTTGAGGCAAGGTGGCAACTGAGAGCAGGAGGGGTGAGCGTGGAGGGGGTTGGGTGCAGCACTGTGTGAAGCAGGGGTGAGGTCGGGTGCCCTGGAGGGTGGAGTGGGGAAGCAAGGGTGGCGGAGGGTCATAGCAGCACTGGGGAACAAGGGCAGTTGGGGGAGAGCACAGACGTGCAGGAGGTAGAGATACAGGGATGGCCGATGCTGGAGGGCATGAAGGTGGGAGTGAGGCGACGGTGAGGGTGAGTCTAGGTGTGCAGGGAGGTGGATCGCACAAGGTAAAGGCGGGAAATGGGGGGTGTATGATGCAGGTAGATTAGGTTAACTTATCTTTTTTTCTATTTATAACAATAATAATAATAATAATAATAATCAAATAAAATTTTGAATATTGATAATAATAATTAAAATTAAATTACAATTTATTTATAATTTTATTAATAGAAAATTTTAAATAATAAAAAATATTATTAACCATTCTGAATAATAACAACATTATTTTCTACACAATAATTTTATTATTATTATTACATTTTAAACATTTTACTTATTTCATTTACATAAAACATTATTTATTTTTGAGTGATAGACATCTACACAAGCACCTAGTCCAATCGTGTAGCTACCGCCAACCATGCGATGCCCGTGCACCGATCTAAAACCCACCAAAGTCATTAAACGTCAAAAATTTTAAACCGGGACTCGGCCCGACCCTTGACACAAGAACCCATAGCTAATAAATAGTAAAATAAAAATAAATTAAAAATTTGGGGTGTGAAAATTCTCCCCACCATACACTTTTTCCCCCTAGAAATTCACCCATCCGAACAATAGAAAAAACAAGAATCCATTCCTGATTGAAAACGAAAGAAACCACAACACAAGACAATGGGAGAACACGAGAGCATTCTCCCCACCATAAGAACTCAACTAATTTGGAAATTTAACTCCCAAACATACCACCCTGGGAAGGGGGCCGATATGGGAACTCTTAACCGATCCAAACTAACTTCTATAGCATTATTGAACCAACACCTCCGCTGAAATTTGGAACTCTCGACCCAGACCAAAAACCCCCAACACTAGAGAAAAAACTTCCGAGAAAAACATGACCCAAAAAGAGAACCCAAGAATAACTAAAAACATTGATTCTTCCATAGGCACTTAAATATCCAAATGAACATAGCCAAACTAAGATTAACCCATACAAGGGACAAACACATTTTTAAGAAAAACGCACGATTCAGAAAACCATAATCAGACAAACAAAACTGTTTAGATTACAATAGAACAAGTCCATCATAACTTCCAAAAAAAGCAATAAACTTACAACCATGTTAAAACTTTAATAGAATAAAACAAGAATGAAAAGATTTTAAATGTTCTACTGCCAACACGGAACACAAAACCTGAACCGAGTCTTCACACCCCGACAACTCCTGACTATGAACGAGCTTCACTGTAACAACCTAATATTTTATGATAAGTATTATTTTTGATTTATTTGATGTCATGTGTTTTATTCTACAACAAGATTATCTTGTGCTATATGCAACACCGTATTATCTTCCAGTATACGCAACACTATTCTTAGATTGTGTTACACACAATTTCAAGTTCGTTTGATAATAGTCATTCTACGCAACATTGAGTGTATATATATATATATATTCAATTTATAAATGAAATATGGTTGGATTATGTTATATGAAACAAAAAAGGAGTATTTCACAACACTCAACCCTAACTTCGCTTTCATTACACGCAATCGCGACCTTCCTCGATAGCGTGTGTAGTACGCAATATCGGGTTTCACAAAACAACGATATATTGTTATAATATTATTATGGACTAGACGTTATGAATAGTATTAACTAAATTTTGAATTTTATAACATTATTATTCATCTTACATATTTTTTAGAACATGTTATGAGAACAAAATAAATTTTTCGGGTAAAATAAGTATTTTTCAAAAAATGCAGTTTTGCCGCCTTTTGATGGCGCGCCCACTTTAAATATAGTGTTTGACATGTTTATAAGTTAAATTTGACAAAATAAAATTCTTCCTTGGATTAAGGATATAAAAATTTACATTGGATAAAGTTTTGATATTTTTTCTGATAACTTTCAAATTTTAATGAATAGTAAAAACACGCTATATTTTAATTAAAAACAACTTTTTTCATCGTAATAATTTATATGGTTAAATTATAATATTTAATGGTTTTAAAGTATAAATAGAATATATTTTTACCATTTAATATAATTTATGTCATTATCATTGATTTTACCTTGAATTCGTAGGTCAAATCAATTCAATCTTTTGCGATGTTTTAAACAAAAACCCGTTTTATTTTGACAACGGGATTAATTTTAATTTAATTTCTGCAACTTTTGTGTATTTAATTTGGAAAAATGGATTCCATATTTGGAATAAGTGGGTCCAAATTATGTTAATAAGCTACTTTTTATTTTTGGGCATTATGAATAGTAACTACGGTAAATTTTATTTACCATAGTTAATGGTAAATCGGGTAATTAAGGGTAAATATAAGATTGTAAAATTACCCTAACACCTGCCAAGATTCTATTGGATGGCTAAAAGTCTACCCATATCACATAAGGGTCAGATTATATTCATTTTATGGACTTTTGACAATAAAAATAATTTAATTATTATTAAAACTAAATAAAGTGACAACATGTCACTCTCTTAAATCTTATAAATATATTAATTTTAATTTAGTGATAAACTTCATGAAACTTCAAACATGAATAGTCGACAGAAAGATAATAAAATTATCTACATAATATGAATTTATTTATAATTTTTAGGGATTAAATAATTATCATTAATTGTGACACAATTGTGATGTAGAAATTGTTTATCTAGTGAAAAATCAAGAATATAGTTTTTATTAAACTAATAGTGACCATAAAAGGCACAAAAACCTGACCAAAACTTATTGGTCATGTAAATTTATACCATAATCATCCAATGTTCTAATATTTGACCATTTGTAGCCTTATAAAAGCGATTATGACACTTATATTATTTTATTTTAAATGATGCCAAAGTTGTCACCTTCATAATTTAATAAATATTACAATTTAAATATTATGATTTTAAGATGATAAATTAGAGTAAAAGTATTATTGTGAAAGGTAATATATTTATCTTCATCATAGGATTTTATTTTTAATTTTTATGCAACAAATAAGTATATTAAATAATTATACAAAAATGTTGTAGTAATTATTTTATTAAGAGAAATATCAAATAAATGGTTTTAAAAATATTAAAATAAATATTATATGAACTATTTAATCTGATATACTAATTTTATAGATAAATATGACATGTTATGAATCTATTAAATCTTTTATTTCAAACATATCTTCTGTATATTTTTTATTTAAATTCAAATAAATGAATAGTGTCAAAATTGACACTTGTTATTTTATAAAAATAACATATTATAAAATTGTTTAAAAATCACAAAAAATATTTAAAAATTATAAATTTAAATTTATATGGTCAAAAATTTTATAAATTATCCAATTATGGACAATGCACAACAAATAAGTAATTATTTATAATAATTTAAAATTTATAATGTTATTACCACAAATAAAATTAAATTGATTAAATAAGGATAAATCAAGTTGATAATGTTTAAAATAAATTCCTAACATGTCTAAATTTTATTGGTTGATAATATTACAACCCTATATCATCTAATATTTGTATTTGATTCATTTTGGAAGTTTTTAAGTGGGGTTGGGATTTAATATAAATTAATATTTTCTTATATTTCCAAAGGTTCCCCTCTCCTCCCTTATAAAAAGGCACCTACTCCCTCTCATCCTCACACCAATTTGAGCCTTAAAGCTCGGCCAAAATCTGCCCATTTCACTTTCCAACTTCCTTATAAACCTACTAGAGGTACTGGTCTTCTCAGAAGACCAACTCTAGTGCCCTAAGAGAAAGTTTAAAGGAGGCACTTCGAGAAAGAGGTAATACCTTCTACTGTTTTCTTCAAGTTCCATTATTCTTCTACTCCCTCTTCTTTAGTTGTTTCATTATGAAGTAATAACATTATTATCACTAATACACTGATATTTTATTATAAATATGAAACAACCCCATTTCACCTTCTATCCATCCTACAGAAAACGAAATCACCGCGCGTGCGTACGTACGGAATACCGTCTCCACGTCGTGGTGTAATCTGTTTTTCCAACACCACCTTACTTGGATGGGTATAATGGTGTAAAGAATAACTATACATAGTTATTATAACATCATAATTATTCTTATATATTGTATCATCCACTCTAATTCAATTCAATAATTATGGAAATGATATCATCGCTCGTGCGTACGTACGGACTACCGTCTCCACGACGCGATGAGATTCATTCTCCATGTTAACCATTAAAAAATGATTATAAAGTATATATAAGCAATAATAATGAAATATATGACATTATAAAGATACTGTATTTATGTATATATATATATATATGTATGTCATCTACTTAATTCCATTCAACTCAATAAGAAAACGAAAAGAGCGTTCATGCGTACGTACGGCATACCGTCTCCATGAACGGTGTATTTCTTTCCATTTATTGATCTATTATATATATGTACATTCTGAATATATATTATATATAAATCATGTTTTATATTCTATAATTAATTAATCATGATCTAAGTAATCATATGAATAATTACAAGTCAAAACACGGACGACAAATGAAATAATTTTACCCAAAACGCTGCTTTAACATGGAATTTACAAAAGAACGGGTAATATAAAGTCATAAGTGAAACATATATGATATCATAACAATGAAAATGATTATGTAATAAGTCAATGACATTATTTAAGTCATTATACAGGAGGTTCGGATCCATACGAAGCATATCGGACCTAAGGTAAGGGATAACTTTTCCAATCTCGTTCTTATCCGAGATTGTTTATTCGTAAGTATTTAATGGGGTTATTGTTCTCATACATTTCCATGTTTCCTAAAAATGGTGTCATGTATGTTTAATTTCCTTTTTACCCATTTTTGAATTTTACTACATGGTATGTATGGAATCTTTCTTTTACGTGGTACTTTTTGACTTTTCCAGCAAAAGTACGAGAAGAATGCTTTTTTAACTTATACGGCACGAACGGATTTTTACGGTTTTATAAAGATTTATTTTCATGAAGCTTCATCCAAAACATTTCATGACTATTTTCAACAAAATATTTTTCTTTTAAAATTGCATGATGTTTTTTGAAAAGAAATTGATTTTGAAGAAGAAAGGATGTTTTTCTCAAGAATTCATTTCAAGTGTTTTATCAAAACCATTTTCCATCTAAGATGACATTATTTCATATGTGTATGTTTCAATTATAAAGTCTCTATTATTTACATGGTTTCACTTTTCTTATTATGAAATGATATCCATTTCTTTTATATGGATTATGTGGTGATGGGATGATGTTTATGAAACCCATTTTATTCGTTGGGTTATTATGAATGATGTATGTTTATTTTGTGGCACAAGTAAGAATGATTTCATTATGAGATGGGTGGGAACTATATCTCCCTCCAATGCATTGGGTAAAGATTTATATCTCATGAGATAGACATGGCCGGAATGGTAAGTTAATTTGGTTCAGTGTTACAAGACTGAAACGAGGAGTGAACTCGATTCAGAAAGGGACTTTGTACACTAAGATGGTCTTGGCAGCAATGACTTGGATACTATGGAAATCATAACATGTTCTGAATGGTTTCCACAATTACATGTTTTATTCTCATTATATTTTATCATGGTTGATATTACATTATGATATATGTCTTACGTACTTCCACGATTTATGTCTTTGCTCAAGATTTTGATGTTTAAATTTCATGTTCAAGTTGTTGCTTTCAAATGTTTATGGATTGTTTTATGTTCTCTATGTTTTCCCTTATTGAGCATTTGAGCTCACCGTTTTTATGTTTTATTTTCCCCAGGAAATAAATAAAGTTTTTAGGTAAGGAAACAAAAAGGGGAAGATCATTATGGGAGTTGTTGAAGATCTTTCAACATGACTAGAAGTTTATATTCCAAGTTTCCAAAGACACTAAACTATTACGATCCTTGAGTTTTTTTTTGTTATGTATTAAGTATTCCACAAAAGTAATGTATTGTCCATGTACATCAAGATTCGGGTCTCTACATTCACCCCAAGACCTATGGCTGGAGCTCTGAAGGCTGAAGCATCTTCTGGCACATAGTCAAACACTGGAATCCTCTGGTCACAATTTCTTTTTCAAGCGGTGCTTCCTGTAGAACTTCTCTAGATGACCCAGACACCTGCAAAGATGGAATGTCTTCAGAGGGGTGCAACATGATGGATTTATCTGCCTTAAACATCTACACTAATGGAACACCATTGAATGGTCTGACGAACTAAATGCTAGAACCACTATAGAGGACTCCTTAGAAATAGGTCCCTCTGGCACACCTTGCTCGCCAGATGGGAAACCTTCATGAGCAACTGGATACGCTGGATTTTCAACCATCTATGCTCCAAAGACCAACACATCTAAGAATGCCTCATGCATCAGCTTCTCAAAACAACGGTCCCTATAAGGGAATACCTACTCCTTGATCTCTGGACAAAGATCCCCGATGAAGAGATAATTCTTCATCAAATCCTATTACGCTACCTCCGGAGAAAAGGAAACAAGCTCATTGAAATGGTCAACATATGCTTTCACTGTCAGTTGGCCTTGTTGAATACGCGTGATCTCTTCCCTTTTATTCTTATTCACCAATTCAGGTATGAACCATTAGAAAAATATGGATTTAAAGACATCCCACGTCATCCCGACTTACAGTGATGGTGGGGTGAACAACTCTCATTAATCTAGAGTTGGACCTTCAAACATACCCAAAATGGCATGAAGTCTGACAAATTTGGGAGTTCCCAATACCCTAAAGGCGCACTCGACCTCTACAAGCCACTCTTCTGCCTATAACGGGCCCTGATCACCATGCCTGATAGGTAACATCCGAGAAGGACCAAAAACTAGGCATGACTTATCAGAAACCTTTGGAACCTTTCTGGGCGGCATTTTCTGAACAACATACAAAACACAGATCCAAAACCAATATCAAGCCAAAGAAACATCATTCAAAGCGCCATCATCCAAAAACAACCATATCAAAAAAAACCAAAAAAATATAAACACAACCCAAAATTCCATTTTCAAAAATACCTTTTCATTTTAGATTTCAAAACTGCCTTCTTTCAAGTCCACTTTCCAAATACAAAGCCCACTTTTCAAACCAAACTCAATTTCCAAAATCATTTTCCTTTTTAAAATCACTTTATAAAAACAAGGTCAAGACTTTAATTTCAAGTACACACCCCAGTAATCCCATGAACCATTGTGCATGTCTTTATCCTCTTTCATCCACACACACCAACATGCACTTTCCATTCATCCCCTCACATGTGCAAATGTTCATAAAGAGTACCCAAGGTTGCACCCAAACCATTTCTCCACCAATTCCAATAAAACACTATATTTTTAAACCAAGATATTTCAGTTTTAAAACCCATTTCACGAATTTAAATCCATTTAAAATAAATCATTATCATTTCAAAAACCTTTTTTTCATTTTCAAAAGTGCACTCACACCAACCAAAACCAAGACGACACTCAACTTTCATCAAACTACTAGAGTGAGAGACTAGTAGTCATGTTTAACCTGGCGACATGGTAGTGGTCCATGACCCAAGTAAGCATCAACAACTAGGAAGAACTTAAAATGTGTACTCAGGATCTACATGGGTTACTACTCCATGTGAAATCACGATGTACCATTGGATTGCCTCTACTGTCATCCCTCAATCCAAAAAAAACCATAACAAGACAAGGACTCAATTCCTAGACTACCCCTAGAGACTCAAGGTTCGGAATGAGTGAGGGTTCATGACGCACTTCTCGTACCTACCTCCTGAGCTCCTACAATCATAATCTCCATCTACCGGACACACCAAATAATAAGGACCTCCTCTGATACCATTTTGTCAAGAACCAACCCAGTTCGACCCTGAACTGGTCACCCAAGCCAGTCTGCATCATGGCCCGAGGGGTGTTCTCGATCCCCATAGGTTGGAAACTAGTGTCGGGCATAAAAAATTAACCTTTGGGAATGATTTTACCCATGAACAAAATATAAAAAGATAAACAAGAATAAAGAAATAATAAAACTGAACTCTAGGAGTGGAAAAGAAATAAACATAATGGATCAACATACCTTCATGTGACCTTCTAGGTCACCTCCCAACCAAAGACCAACCTTGCTCCAATGATAAGAAAATCAGCCAAGAGAACTAGAGTAAAGGGAACCTATGACTGAAATGATAAAATAGGCATGAGCATTAAAAATGATCAGTAGGGTTTCCAAGATAATCCACAGAATCCAAGAATCTCACTTACCAAAACAATCCAATGACACGATTTTGAAATAAAATTATAAAAGTAGGGTATTTACATTTTAAAATAAGAAATAAGATTTTCCCATTTATAAATCCAACAGACACTACATGCTATTTCAATAAAACCATTTTTCATTTTATAATCAAAACCTAAAACAAAAGATACCAAAGCTAGGCTAAAATAATACAGGTAAACAAGGCCAGCTAAAAATAAACTAGTACATAAAAAAGTAAAAAAGCAATGTAAATAAATGAGTAACCATGGGTGATCCTAAACATACCTAGAAGACACCTGGATTTACTTGGTTTCAAAACCACCTTTCGGCGTATGGTGATGCTCCTAAGTCTATAACCAATTATCCACCCTATAAATTACCAATACAGTGGAAAAGCCCTCCCAGCCTAACAACCAATCCATGGGGTAACAACCCGTCTAATTGGTGTTGATCAGCAACCATTACTCGATCATCTAAAATATTCCTAGGAACCCATGGTGGTTATAATAATATTGTGTAAGTAGGAGGCCCTCGCATGCGTGACTCATATCACTACATTTGACTACCCCAAACACAGACACTCTATACGATAACCCATAATGGGATATCCCCCCTATAGAGGTTCCCCATATATATATACATTATATCATCAAAGGTGTCAACCGGTCCTCTATACCGTATAATCATTCAAATATTTCATAAAACATTTCGGGTTACCAATCGGGCACACTCACTTGTCAAGGTACAATATTTTCTAAAATCCCATTAAAACATCACTTTTGAATTGAAAGTGACAAATGTGCCTTTGAGTCGACATGTCCAAAAACACTATCAAACTATTAAACAAACACCACTTTTACATTTTCAAGCCAAACGGACCAACCTTGAGGGACACCTTTAAAAATCAAGATTTTCAAAATGCATGAAGAAACACTTTATAAAACTCATCTAAAACTTTCTTTCAAAATCCCACAAGAAAATCAACTTTTTTTGGAAACTAAACCCATAAAAAGAAAATTGTTTAATAAAACATTATTTCCAATCACTATATTCACTTCAGGGAACATCCATGTGTGCACCTCGTTCACCCATGGGTGTACCAACATCCAATGGAACACCAAGGCTCAAAAAAAAGATTTGAAACCATTTATAAAAGTCACCATTTCCTTTAAATAAAATCCAATCACACAAACATTATTTAGAAAGAACAACTCCTTACTTCAAAACCACAAAACCATTTCCTTAAAATCATAAAACCTTTTTGAAGCAATTTAACACATTTATCATGCTATACCAACATAAATCACCCAAAAACCTATTTTGTAATCAAATGAACACTAATAAAACATTTTAAATCCTTGCCCCTAAAATCAAAACTTTCCCAAATTATTTTAAAGGAACATAAACTAAGAACATTAAATCCATTAAGTCCTTACCAAAGTGTTTTAACACAATAACCAAGCCATAACATAAACAAATCTTATGCATCAAACCAGGTTCATTAACAAACAATGTAATTACAATATAATAATGGTGATATATTTCATGAAGGCCTAATTCCTCCTTAAATAAAAAAAATCAATTTAAAAAAATTTCCTAGATATTATAAAACTAGTCAATTTACACTAAAAATCATTTAAAATCTGTTTTAAACAAATAAAATCAATTTCAAAGTTCTATAATAATTTAAACAAGGGTGTTATAGAGGTGAGAATCAACTTGATAAATTTATTTAAAATTATAAGCATCAAAATAAAGAATTGGGAATGAGAAACTTGGAAACGCCTACCTCAAATCCAGTGCGGATGGAGTAAAACTTCAACGGGAGAAGGGAAAACACCCTGTAGACCCCTCACACACCCTTGACAGTACTAGTGAGGTCACCAGACCGGATAAATCGCACCATCCGGAGCGGGAGTGGGAGGTCGTCGTTGGGTCCTGCGATGAAGATCGCTGCAAATGAGGGGAGGTCGTTAGGGATCAGTTGCATCACTGGACAGAGCAAGGGAGGCCGGATACGGAAGGCCGGAGGCTGAATAACAGTAGTTCGGAGTACAGGAGGGTGGAACGGGAAAGGCCAGAATGGCGAGGGCTGATGCGGGAGTGGGAGAAGGTGAGTCCGGCACTGGGGGTTGAGGCAAGGTGGCAGCTAGGAGCAGGAGGGGTGAATGCGGAGGGGGCTAGGTGCAGCGCTACATGAAGGAGGGGTGAGGTCGGGTGCATTAGAGGTCAGAGTGGGGAAGTGAGGGACGTGGAGGGTCGTAGTGGCGCTCGAGAACAAGGGCGGCTGGGGGTCAGTGCAGACCTGTAGAAGGCGGTGATGCATGGATGGCCAGTGTTGGAGGGTGTGAAGGTGAGAGTGAGGCGATGGCAAGGGAGAGTCCGGGTGCGCAGGGAGGCGGCTCACGCAGGGGAAAGGCAGGGAATGTAGGAGTGGTCTTTGTGGGTAGATTAGGTTAACTTATCTTTTTTATATTTATAATAATAATAATAATAAATAAATAAAAATTTGAATATTAATAATAATAATTACAATTAAATTTCAATTTATTTATAATTATATTAATAGAAAATTTTAAATAATAAAAATATTATAAACCATTTTGAATAATAAAAACATTACTATCTATACAATAATTTTATTATTATTATTATTATTACATTTTAAACATTTTACTTATTTCATTTACGTAAAACATTATTTCTTTCAAGTTATATACATCTGCACAAGAACCTAGGCTAATCACATAGCTACTGCCAACCATGCGGTGTCCGCGCACCGGTCCAAAACCCACCGAAGTCATTAAACATCAAAAAAATTTAACCGGGACCCAGCCCGACCCTTAACGCAATAACCCAGAGCCAAGAAATAATAAAATAAAAATAAATTAAAAGGCCTAGGTGTGACATGAGATCATTGCTCGCCCTTATTATTTAACCAACTAGTTTTCCCTAATAAGGGAACCCCACCATAGCCAACCCTCTACTAGAAAAAGGCCCCCATTTTTCATTCACTTGGGTGAACCACTTGGGAAAGTCACTCCAATCCACCCAAGTATCACTTAATAGGGGTACTCTAATCCACCCAAGTATCATTTGGGGAAAGGTACTTCCAATTCTCCCAAGTAATACTTGGGTGAGGTACACCAATTCTCCCAAGTATCATTTGGGAAAGTTACTTCCAATTTTCCCAAGTACCACTTGGGTGAGGTAATCCAATCTGCCCAAGTATCACTTGGGTGAGTTACTCTAATCCTCCCAAGTATTATTAATGTGAGGTACTCTAATACACCCAAGTATTACTTGGGAGAGGTACTTTCAATTATCCCAAGTACTACTTGGTAAACCCACACTTGGGAAACCCATACTTGTGTGACCCAAACATAGGATACCCACATTTGGTCAACCCACACTTGGGAAACCCATACTTGGGTGACCCATACTTGGGTGACCCACACTTGGGTGACCAACACTTGGTGACCCACACTTGGGCGACCCACACTTGGGTGACCCATACTTGGGTGACCCACACTTGGGTGACCCTTCACCCGAGTAACTCCACTTGGGTGTCCCTTTTCCCAAGGCATCCCACTTGGGAAATCCCTCACCCAAAGGTACCTACACTTGGGAAAAACATCCAAATTCTATCCCTATTACTATGGTTAATAACCTTTGTTTTACCCACACTTGGGTGACCCATACTTGGTCAACCCACACTTGGGTGACCCACAATTGGGAGACCCATACTTGGGCCACACACACTTGTGAGACCCACACTTGGGTGACCCTTCACCTGAGTCACTCCACTTGGGTGTCCCTTTTCCCAAGGCACCCCACTTGGGGATCCCTCACCCAGAGGTCCCTATACTTGGGAAAAACATAGTAATTATATCCCTATAAATATGGATAAGAACCTTTTCTAGACCTCAATAGGGTTAAGCATTAATTCACCCTAATCTCATACTTATGAATAAATTCATACCATATAAACATAGAGTTGAGATACTCATATAGCTATAGGCCTCCTAATGGGTGTAAGTCCAAACCTTAACAATCTCCCTTACTCATCCTATTACTAATAGATGGGGGAGAAATAATGATTGGAAATACTCTTAGGTGTAAGACATAACCAAACCCTAATCTCTATGATCTGATATTATCCTCATGGTTGTAGAAATATGGGACTACTCCTAGGTGTAATCCCCAACCAAACCCTAATCCCCATGAGTTGAGATTCTCATCATGGTTCCAAAAATATGGGAATCCTCCTAGGTGTAAGCCCCAACCAAAACTTAATCTTCATGAGTTGAGATTATCCTCATGGTTCTAGTAATATGGGAATCCTCATAGGTGTAATCCCTAATGAAACATTAATCTCCATGAGTTGATATTCTTCTCATAGTTCCAAAATCATGGGAATCCTCCTAGGTGTAATCCTAAACCAAACCAAATCTCCATGAGTTGAGATTATCCTCATGGTTCCAAAATCATGGGAATCCTCTTAGGTGTAAGTCCAATCCAATCCAAATAACTATGAGTTGAGTTCCTCCTCATGGTTCCAAAAACATGGGAATCCTCTTAGGAATAAGACTCAACCAAACATTAATCATCATTAGTTGAGATTCTACTCATGGTTCCAAAAATATGGGCATAATCCTAGGTGTAATCCCCAACCAAACAAAATCTCCATTATTTGAGATTATCCTCATGGTTCCAGAAACATGGGTATCCTCATAGGTATAATCCCTAACCAAACCAAATTTCCATGATTTTAGATTCTCCTCGTGGTTCCATAAATATGGGTATACACCTAGGTGTAAGCCCCAACCAAACCAAATATTCATGAGTTTAGATTCTCCTCATGGTTCTAGAAACATGGGTATCCTCCAAGGTGTAATCTCTAACTAAACCAAATCTCCATGATTTGAAATTATCCTCATGGTTAAAAATTTATAGGCATCCTCCTTTGTGTAATACCTAACCAAACCTTCACCTGAACCACCTACTAGGCCAGGTATCTTAGGGAAGCTCATGTGTAAGCCCCACCTTATTTTGTATTGTCACCCCTTTCACAGAACATGAATATTCTCAAGGTATCCTCGGTGTGTAAATTATCCTTTTAAATCTAATAGTGACCTCTCATACAATGTGATTGGTCTTTTGTTGTATCTTATTTCTCACACTAATAAAGACTCACATGGTCTTAAAGATATTCAATAATCATCCCATTATTATTGGGAAAGTACATCTATCATAGGCCTCTTTCTGAAGTGTAAGCCTTGATCATTCCATCAAAATATGTGGGTTTTGATTCCTTATTTCATAGGATATATAGGACGCCTATTTGAGCCTTAATCCTAACTCCAAATCACAAACTACCTCCCTAGATGGTAATAAACTCCAAATATCCCATATAGTTGGATTTAAACTAAACTTTCATGAACTAATAAGATATAGATGTGGAATCTATAATATATAGAGAGGTTAACATCTAAAGCAGAGTCGTGATTAAATCATTGGAACTGGGGTATCCAATCCCACAATAGGATTTGGGAAGTATTCACAAATATCTCTTAAATAGATAATAGAGTCTTGAAGTAGTAAATAATTTCCCCTAAAAGGGTGTGATGAGACCAACCTCTCATCCTCTCAGGCAACACATTTTCTAAGATGTTGTTGGAAAAATTCAAGTGACCACATTCCTATTTAAATTAGGTCCACATTAACTCTAAATGAGTGTTTGCATGAAACCCATCAAAACAAGAAATGTATGGATTTTATATCCATACCATCTCCAAACCACTAATCTCACCTTAGTTGGCTGAAGGAAGATGGCAGATTCATCACACTAATGTCCAAAGAGATTAATACTAAATACTAGCCACTCTCTAAGAGGTTTCAACCAGGCATCGTCCACAATAAGAAAGAGAAAGGTACCCAAACCATCAGGTGATATAACCCTAATAGAGATTCACAAACTACTTCCCAACTACAGTTAAGTGCCTTTAAAATGACACTAGAATAAGAAAAAAATGCACTGAAGTGATTGTTGTGAGGGAGCAACCACAAAAGTATGAAAAAACAAACATCAATAAGGATAAGACTATTGAATCCATCAAACACATATGAAAAAGATACCACTAAAAACACACAAATCATAGAGAACTGTAAGAATAATATAAGAAAACCAAGGAAGAAAATTGATCCATTCCCTAGAAAATAATTATGGTCAGATCCCTCTCCTTGGTGCTATTGTGCGTCGGGGGAGAATCTGTGAACTCTTCATTATAAAAGAGTTTGTTGATATGGGTTTTTATGTATAATAACATTAAATATATCACTTGAAATAAATATTTATAGGATATATTCACATTTAACAACATATGTTCAAATCATATCCAAACTATTTTTGATAAAATATCATAAATTATTATTTTGGAAAAACATTTTATACAAAAATAAATCCTCATTACATAACCTTATGCATGACCTTGTGGATATATGTAGCATTGAAAATGATTATGAATTAATAATTCATAACTATAAGAAAATAGTAGTTTATAGAAAAAATTTATTACTAATCATGCAACAAAGGGATATAGAGTGGTCTTCATCAAACACATGTATCTCTATATGAACATGTTCACCAAATGTATATCCATACATCGTATGCATACTCATATAATTTATTCATCCAAGAAATTGAGTATAGGAATGATACATGGAATATATCAACTTGATCATTTCATATATAAATATTACTTCTTTTAGATAAATATTAGATACATATCATAATAATACATGCATGTGGAATGTAAAGGTTTAGTGTTTTTAGATTCTAGATACATAAATTAATTAATTTCATGAATGATCCTCAACATATACCATAAAATTATTCACACATAGTAAACTTATTGGATTATCATACTTAATATACTTCTTTATAACCTAGGTAAAGTGGAAACATAACAAGGGGTGAGATCATGTGCTTAGTAAGATTAAACTTGGGAGATATCAGTCAATAGTATTAAGTGAGCATAATATAAGCACAAGGGCATGAGGATATGATCATAACTTACAAAAATCATACCCAATAAATCAAGATCATAAATAATGAGTCGTGGAATAAGTCTTTTATACAAATATAATACATGTATATAATCATGAATCCAAAATCATGAGCATATAACATAGGAATGTGGAATGAGCATAAACTTAGGAAATCATAGCATTGTGAACTAGTATAAAAACCAATAGGTCTACTCATAAAATTAATCACATGTAATAATGTCCCCACATAAATTTATATATATGAAACCATGTTCATATATAAAATAGTGAACATGTCATAATATGAACAGGTCTATGATTAATATTGTGAACATGAAATATGGTTCATGAATAACATAAAATTATCATGACATATAAAGATTTACCAAATAAATTGGAGAGATATATAATTATAGGACCACCCATAACATAATTAAAATCATAGCTAATTGTTCCATGATATCATAAAAACATTCATCATTCCATTATATCATATACTATAAAAAATAAATAGTTTTCATAGAGATTTAATCATCACTTAACTAACTCACATGAAAGTAAAAGGTTTCATATAATCATACTTAAAATTTATCATCATAATCCATAAAGATAAATAAAATTTATATTCTCATAATATCATAACTCCAGTGAGAAATAAAAATCATTAAAGTATTTTTACATAGATACAAAATACCTTTAAAAGAGAATTTGATCTTTTGGTAGCTTTAAAAACTAAAGATTCTTAGAAGATTTAGAATATTATTTTATTTGAAAATAACTATGTAAACTTTTAAATTAATATTAAAGACAAATAATGATCATGATAGTGGTAAAATTCATTTGTGCCATATATGTTAAAAGAGAACACTCATTTCACACTTTTATAAAAATTAAAAAATGATTCATACATAAAACATTTGAAAAGATTACTTTTAATAATTTATAAAGAAAGTAAATGGTAGTAAAAATAATATCTATAAAACATTTATGTATAGATAAAATCTTTTATAAAACATTTTTAAGAACATGGATATGGAAGAAAATTTACGTCAACTAAAGATGAAATAATGTTGGTTTTTCTTAAAAACATATTCTCAATCATTTTAAGTACTAAAGAAAGGATAATGTTAATTACCCTTGAAAATTAATGTAATAAATATAGGATAAATAAATATATTGGGTTAAAATTACAATATACATATAATTTATCTCAATGGAAATTTATCATACACAATCCCAAAAATAAATGAGATTGTAACATAAACCCTTACCTTAGGCTTTTTCTTGCTTCATATGCATTCAAACCTATTATATAATAAATATAAATTTATTATACATATATTATAGAACAATATTAATATAAATATTACTATATATAATTCTATTATAATTTAAAATTACCCTTTTATTAAAAATTCTTCATTAAAATGAATATTCTGGTGGAAACTAGTCGGTTTTCCATGCATGTTTCGATTTGACGGTTCTGGTCCTTGCACCTTGGTCATGGATTTATAAAATAAAAAATATTAATAATGTTATATGTATCATATTTATTCATTATATGAAATTTTATAACCATTTATATAAATTGGTGATGAAAAATGAATGACATCACTTTGTGGAGATGGTAGTATGTACATACGCATGAGTAATGTTTCCATTTTTCAATGGTTAGAACAAAAGAAAGGTAAATTATAATTAAAATTTAAAGAATTGTTATTATATTGTAAATATAATATATATTAATTAAATATATATTTATTACCATACGTGTAAATATGAAATGAAAAAATGAATTACATCACTTCGTAGAGGTGGTAGTCCACATGTACACACGAGCGATGTTATCATTTTCCAACGGATAGGAAGGAGACATAAAATGGTTATAACATTAACATAAAAACATCTCAGTTGGTGAATATATTTATTTCATCATGTTAATATGGTTATATAACTTTTTAAGTAGGTTTAAGAAAAAAGAAACATGAAAAATATCGGCAATAACTTATATGTCTTCTTAAGGTATCCTCCTTTGAAAATCACCATAAGGCTTCTTAGATGGGTATTTTGGAAATACCAAGAACTCAAGGTTATGGATAAGGTTGTTGGTAGAGTGTTTGGTCAAATATTGGTCAAGATAAAGTGATCAATTGGTTTTTAGAAAATAATATAGGATGTTTCATTTTATAAGTGAGGGGAGTGGAACACTTATAATAATTGTTATAGTATTTATGGGATAGGGATTACAAGGAAACAACTAAGCTACGGTTCCTAAAAGTACTCGGGGAGTGGAACACTTTTAAAAATGAATTTTTAAAATATAATAAAGACACTATGATGGGAAAGTGGCTCCAAATTAGCTCATGTTTAAAGATATAATGAGATAGGACCAAAATAAATTCATAAAATTAGATTTAGATAAGTTTTTAGGTTATTTTAACTTTTTCCTATTTAGTTTAACCCTTCGTTAACCCTTTTAATGTTTTCTGTAATGATGAATTCTTACCTCTGATACTTTTCATAATAACCAAAAATGAAATTTACCTCATTAATAAATTTATACATTATGATTAAAAAATATGGAAATCATTTTATTATAATCAATTTCTATAAATGGTAGAAAATTAATTTAAAATAAGCGCGCAAAACACCATGAAAATAATTTTTCGAAAATTGAGTTTTTATTCATAAAAATTGGATTATTATTATTCCTTGACTTTTAAAAACCAATATATGAATGTTAATATATTTTATTTAATATATTATTTATTCCGTTCATTAAAATAATTCATAAATATTTATTAATTAAATTTATTAAGATAAAATACAATGCCAACAATAAAAATAGTTCTCTAAAATATAATTTTTTTACCTTAAAATGGTTTTATCTTTACTTATAACCAATTGATAATAAATGTATGAATTATTATTCATTTTTTCACATTAAAAATAAATATATTTCACCAAAATTATAGTTTATTAGTGATCAAGACACATTATATATAGAAAAATAAAATAATTTTAAAATTTTGTCTTTTAACATAAAAGAATATCATTTTTAACATTTAAAATTGAGTGATTATTTATTAGGCATTAATTAATACTTTTTTATTAAGGAAATGTTATATATATATTTCATAATTTAGTTAATCCATTTAATACCCACAAATCTAATGGCTGGGTGATAACTATCACATTTAATAATAATATTTCAATAGTATATTGTGGTTTATTTAAACATGGTGTTGCATGTAAAGGAAGCTATTAAAGTCATAAAATTTATTTAATTAAAGATATATCATAAAATCCATAGGTGTTACATTCTACCCCCTTATAATAATTTAACCCTAAAAATTTCATCACTACGATAAAAAAAATGAGGATACTTCTGCCTCGTCACATCCTCAAGTTCTCATGTTACTTCCTCAAATTTATGGTTTTTCCACAAAACTTTGATCATGTGATTAGACTTGTTTCATAGAACTTTCTCTCTTTGATCTAGAATCTTCATCATTTATTTGTCATAAGAGATATCATGATCTATTGATATGACCACTGAGTTAAGTAAATGTGAAGTATCGAGTATGTACTTACTCATGATAGATATATGGAACACATCATGATCTTGAGAGATATTTTTTGGAAGAGCCAAGAGATAAACAATTGTCCTGATACGATCAAGAATTTTGAATGGACTGATATATCTAAGACTCAACTTTACCTTATTTATAAATATCTTAAGATTCTACCATGGAGATATTCATAGGAATACCTTGTCACCAACTTCTAACTCTAGATCTCACCAATAATTATCATTATAACATTTCTATAGACTCTAAGATAAACTGATGTGTTATTTAATGGGTCTAACATTCTCCTCCATTTACTTAGTAATATCAAGTCCCAATAACTTTCATTCTCTAACTTCATCTTAGCACATTTGAGTTCCACACTTCCTTCCATAAAGGGATTTATAAGGATCCATCTGAATTCTTGAGTGAAAGTTATTGTTGTAAGAAAACTCAACTAGATAAATGTTTTGATATCAACTACATTTTAAATCCATTGAACATTATCTCAACATATCTTATAGGGTTTTAATGTTCCTCTTAGACTGAACATATTTCTAAGGATGATATAGAGTTCTAAATCTCAACTCTATATTCTAATATTTCTAAAGAATTCTCCAGAACTTCAAGGTAAACCTTGGATCTCAATTAGAGATGATTGAGAGTTCCACTTCATGTAATCATGTCATAACATGAAAAGATGATTAGGAGAGAAATATTATAAGATGGAAATTAAATTTTCTGAATTTGTAAGGAGATCGACTATAACTTAATTGGTGTTATAACCTTTAGATGTTTTGCAGAATTTGATGATGAAATTCATGGTGATGTTTTCCCATTTATATTCAAGTATGAATAGTGGTTATAAAATCCCATTATAATTTTTTCTACCAACCTTAACTTGAATACATACCAATAATCGATATACATACTCTACAATATCCCTTTTCATGTTTTCCTACATAAAATACTCTTTCATATATCTATATATCTTCTTAATTCTTGGATAAATAGAGAATTATGAGCTATGAGCTTCAATAAATACCCTCATTAATAGGTATTAAAACCCATACAATGGAGTTAATTTCTATTGGATGTTTATGTTCATCCTAACACATATTGATGGTCATAGGTTGATTTATAATATCAAATGTAACTTCCCTTATAAATTGATATGGTCTCTATAAGAAGATCTAATCCATGCCCAGTATCACATCAAATTTGACTATAGAGAGAATAATAATATTCGTAGGAATTATATTCCCACAAACTTATATATAAAAGGATATATAGACTTGAGATAAAATCATTGTAGCACTTGAAGTTTCTTATTTATAAATCAACATATATTCATCAGGGTGGAGATTTTCTATTCTTATCAAACATTTTAGGTACAATGTAGTGGGTTAAAAAATAACCAAATATAACACATGAAGTTCTTTAGTGGATGATCAATGCATCTTATGCTAGTTTATTTTCAAGACCCTCTTTTATAGTTTTGATTTCATAGGATATTCATCTTTCTTTTTATTTCAAATGTTATTGATCCTTATTCTCCTCATTAGACCTTAGATTAGGGAATTGATTCACATAATTCCCAAACTACTTGCATATAAATAACTAGAGTTTGGGTGGCTCGTTATCTTGAATATTATTATCCCCCATTGATTATACTGGACTATTCTTCTCCTCTTGACAATCAAGAGCTTGATGACTGGTTCCCCCACACTTGAAACATCTTCTCATTCATTTTAAAAAATTACCTAAGTGGATATTCCTATAAATTTGGCATATTGGAGGTTATAAATTCTTCCCTCTATGTGAAATTCCATTAGAGTTCCCATGAAAACCTATTTTCCTTTTTTTATCACCATAACTATTATAATGAGAGTTTACATATTCCATTTCTTCCTTTAGTGCACATCAAAAAATATCTTCATGGCTTCTAAAGTATTTTATGGACAATAACTTTTGAAAAATTGGTTTCAATCCTCTAAAGAAGTGATCAATATTTATTTATAGATCAATGATAAAACCAAAAGCATGACTTGAAAGTATTGTAAATTTTTTTCATAGGTATTTATGGATTCATCATCTTTTTTATTAAATTATAGAAATTCCCTCTCTATTTTAGTATGAAATGTACAGGGAAAGTACTTATTGAGAAATACCCATTTAAACTCCTCCCATTCCATGGATTTTATTTCTTCCTCTTGCCTTATGTTCATGATAAGATTCCACCATTGATAATATTTTCCTTCAAAGTTGTATACTGCTAAAACAACTTTCTCATCATCTGAGAACTGGATGGAAAATATATTTTCCATCACATTAATCCATTTATTAGTAATTAGTGGATCAAAAACCCAAAAAAATAAAGTTATAAATTGTTTCATAAAATTATCAATGAAATTTTTCTCTTTCCTTTGTGTGTTTCGAAGTTAATCATGATTCACATCATTATTCATTGCTCAAGAGAGTTAGGTAATAATTGACATAAGGTTTTTCATTCTAGCACCCATTCCATTTGGTTTCTCAGGAGGACTGCCATTGAATTTTCCATCACATTCATTGATAACATTATTCCTACTAGTTTCAACCATTTAATAAACTAAAAATCATAGTGTGAGCATCAAATAATAAAACTAATTAATCATATGATTATGAAAATAATTCTTATGATGTCCTAAATTATGAAACCATCTTTCAACCTATGTCAATTTAATTTTATATTATATCACTATGGATTATCATAGGTTTTTATAGATTTTATCCTATGATTCTTCATAATGGTTCATAAATAGAATGTTAATTAACCAAATCATATCCCCCCAGTAGTGTAAAATTAAGTGTGCATTTAGGCCATTTTTTCATGTACTAGGTAAAGACTGAGTTAATTTCCAACTAGACTTTTTAGGGTTATTACCCCCAGGTGCATCTGTTATAGTGTATACATCTAATTTTTTGTATCTAGACATGGATTTAATTATTAGAAAACCACACAATCTCTAATTTACCAAAACTTTAGTATGGTATCAAATACTTAGACTTATCCTCAGGTTTTCACTAATTTTTTAAAATACTAATATCCAAAAATAACTAAACTCTACTCTGATACCAACTATAGTGACCTGGGAATTTATTATATAAATATTACATATTTTGGATGAATATTCAATAAATCTCTTAATAATACAATCCTAGGGACTATAAAGTTTTAGTGTATTTGAATATTTGATACATAAATAAATTATTTTCATGAAAGATATTTAACATATCCCACAACATTATTCACATATAGTACCCTTCTAGCCGTATCATACTTAATATCATTCTTCATAACATGGGGAAACTGGAAACTTTAGAAGGGGTGGGCTCATATTCTCAATAAGTGAAAACTAGGGAGATATCATTCAATTATTTTAAGTGAGTATAATATAAGAACAACAGTATGAGAACATTATCATAACTTATTAAAATCATACCCAATCAATCAATATCATAAATCATGAGTCATAAAATGAGGAATTTATCCCAAAAAACATGAGTATAATCATGAAACTAAAATCATTATCCATAGAGAATAGCATGAGAATATAACATAGGAATGTGGTATAATCATAAACTTATGAAATAATAGCATTGAGAACATTTATAAACACCAATAGGTCCACTCATCATATTAAGTACATGCAATCAAGTCCTTGTATAAAATTATTGACATGAAATAAGGACCATGCATAAAATTGTGATCATTTCATAATATGAATAGGTTCATGCTTAATGTTGTGAATATGAAATAAATTTTTTGAATAACATGGTTATCTCATGAGATATAAATATTTACTAAATGCATTGGGAGGATATATAATTCTAGGCCCACCTATCACATAATGAAAACCATACTTAAGTATGTAGAAAGATCATAAAAACATCCATTATTTCATCATATCATAACCTTTGAAAAAGAAACAGGTTTCAAAAATATTTCACAAAATCATCCTTAAAAAATTATCATCACAACTCATCCAAATAAATAAAATGGATTTTATCAATATATTATAACCCCAGTGAGGCATAACAATCCTTAAAGGATGTTTACATAGATGAAAAATACTATTAAAAGATAATTATCATTTTATTTCAGCATATTTAAAAACTAAAAAATCATAGAATATTAATAAAAATATTTTATTTGAAAATTAACATGTAAAATTTTAAAGTAATATTCAAATAAAACGATGATCATGGTGTTGGGAAAATTTGTATGTGTCGTATACATTAAAAGGGTACATTCATTTCTTAAATTAATAAAAGTCAAAATTGAGTTGTATGTAAAAAAATGAATATATTCCTTGTAATAATTTGAAAATAAAGTAAAAGGTAGTAATAATAATATTTCTAAAACATTTATTTATTAATAAAAACTTCCATAAAACATTTTTAAGAACATGGACATGGAAGAAAAAGTCTTTCGACCAAAGAGGAAATAGGGTTGGTTTTTCTTAAAAACATTTTATCAATCATTTTAAGTACCAAAGAAATGAAAATGGTAATAATACTTGAAAATTTCAGGAATAACTAGAGGATAAGAAAATATATGGGTTTTAAAGGATAATATCCATATAATTTTCTACAATGAAAATTTAGTATAGATAATCCTGAAAAGAAATGACATTGTAACATAAACCCTTACATCATACCATATCTTGCTTCGTACGCATTCAAAACACCTATATAATAAATATAGATTTATTATATATCTATTATAAAATAATATTTTTATATATTTTACTATATATAATTCCCTTATAATTTATTATTACCCCTTTATTAATAAGTCTTCATTAAAATGAATATTCTGGTGAAATCTTGTCTGTTTTCCATATATGTTTTGGTTCAATGATTCCGGTCTTTTGACCTTGTTCATGGTTTCATCATCTAAAAAATATTAATCAAATTATAAGTACCATATATATTCAATATATACATTTTTATAACCGTTCATATAAATTGGTTATGAAAAATTAATTGCAGTACTTCATAGAGATGGTAGTCTATATATACGCACAAGTAATGTTTTCATTTTTCAAAGGTTGGAGAAAATGAAAGGTATATAACAATTTCAACTTTCAAAAATCAATATTATAAAATTTATATCATATATATTCATTAAATATATATTTATAACCATCCATTTATATATTAAATGAAAAACTAATCACATCATTTCATGGAGGTGGTAGTCCACGCGTATGCACGAGCAATGTTGTTATTTTCCAATAGATGAGAAGGAGATAGAAAATGGATATTAACATAAAAACATCTCTGTATAGTTAAGATATAGTTTTTATCATTTTAATATGTTAATATAACATTTATATGTGGTTTAAGAATAAATAAACATGAAAAATATTAGTAATAACATATACCTCTTCTTCAGACATCCTCCTTTGAAAATCACATTAAGGCTTCTTAGATGGGTCTTTTGGGAATAATAGAACCTCAAGGTCATGGATAAGTATTTTAGGATAATATTTGGGTATATTATGGTTGATATAAATTTATCAATAGGTTTATATAAGATAGAATAGGGGGTTCTTTTTTATAAGTGAGTGGAGTTCCACACTTATAATTATTAAGAATATTAAAATATAATAAAGTCATTATCATAGGAAAGTGGATCCAAATTAGATGAAGTTAGAATATTAGATGAGATAGTGTAGAGATTTATTCATCCAATAGGTTTTAGACAATTTTTTAGGTTATTTTAACTCATATCTCTTTAGTTTAACCCCTCATTAATCCTTTTAACCTTTGTCGCATTAATGAATTTTTACCTCGGTTACTATTCATAATGACCAAAAGTGAAATTGAACTAATTAATAAATTTGTAAATTATAATTAAAAATATTTAAACCATTTTATTATATTTAATTACTATAAGTGTAAAAAAATCATTTTAAAATAAGTGTGCAAAATGTTGTGGAAATCATTTTTTGGAAAATGCATATTTAAGTATAAAATTGGATCTATTCTTATTCCTTGTGTAATAAAAACCATTAGATGAATGTTAATATATTTCAATGAATATATTATCTATACCTTTCATTAAAATCATTCATAAATATTTATTAGTTCAATTTATTAAGATAAAATACATTGGGCATAATAAAACAAGTTTTCTAAAAAATAACTTTTTTTACCTTCAAATGATTTTATCTTTACTTATAACTAATTAATTATCAATGTATGAATGGTTATTAATTTTTTAAAATTAAAAACCAATATATTTCATCAAAATTATAATTAATTAGTGATAAATACACATAATTATATAAAAAAAACAATACTTTGAGAAATTGATCTTTTAACATAAAATAATAGTATTTTTAACATTTAAAATTGAGTAATTATTCCTTAAGGATTAATCAATAATTTTTCATTAAGAAAAACTTCTATAAATAATTTTCATAATTTAGTTATTTCTATTCATACCCACCAATCCATTGGCTAGGTGATAATAGTCACATTAAATAATAATATTTTAATAGTATATCGTTGTTTGTTTAAAATCAGTGTTACGTGTAAAGAAAGCTATCAAAGAAATCAAATTTATTTAAAGAGAAATATATCATAAAATTTTGGTTTCTTGCATGGAATATGTCAATCCAGTATAGGAAAAATCATATATTCTTAATTTTATTAAAATATACTAATCAATCCAAATGGATACATCAATGGAATTTGTCCTAGTAGATGATCACATCATGTGTTACTCAAGTTAGTATGGTTATGAATTTCATCAATACAATTCAACTGAGGGATTTAATTTGATACATATCATACAAGAGGAAAAATCTTATCATGGTAGATAAAATTCACCATATAATCAATAAAATATCTAACCACCTCCTAATTATCTCAACATCAAAGCTAGGATAAGAAAGGTATCAAAGTATGAAGGTCCACATGTCGGGTACATTGTTAACCACTTTAAATGGGAATTATTATAAGTATACACCCCTAATTATATCAAATAAATTATGTATGACATTTCATGTAATATACTTTATTGGTTCATTCAATTAATAGGTTAAACTTGTTACTTGTGAGTGAACTATTCCTTTCCACACAAGCCCTTACTCATGCTAAACATAACATTTTTTCACAATCCATGAATTTCCATAGAATCATTAATTAGGTAAAACTTAGATATTACTCATGAGGGATTAATTATCATTCCACTGCCATATAATAAATTCACCACATGTAAATAAATGATAAATTTTTAATTTCCATTAATATTAAAATCATGATACATTTAATAATCCCAAGATTTACATCATATAAACATGCTTTGGAATTAAGACTAAAAAAATAAAATAGAGCCATCCAATACTCAATTACATTATATACCAATCATAATTTTATATTTCTAAATATTTTGTTAACAAATAAGCTATATTATTCACTATATTCACTTGATAAATCATTACATTACCTGTCTTAATTATTTATCTAATGATATGGTATTTATAATTAATGTATTTGGTATTTTGATGAGATTGGGGTTCCTTAGCATGTATGATGGTTTATTTTTATGTCAATGAAACTATTTTAGTAATGTTATGCTAATAAAAACCCCTAGTTCAATTATTAATTGTATTTATCCAAACAAATTTATTTAAAACATATAATGAAGTGATGTACTCTACTTCTATCATAGGTTATATTTCCATTGGATTCTTAGAACACTTCAAGATAATGGCTCCATCATTAAGGAAGAACATGAATCTAGATTGAGTTCCTGAATCATCCTTATTAGTTTAGATGATATCATTAGTATTAACCTTTATAATTATAACTTTCTCACCTCTAAAGAAGATGAATATATCTGTAGTCCTTCTTAAGTACTTACATATATTAATAAAAACAATCCCATGACTTTCACTATGATATTATTAGTATCAACTAATTATGATCAAAGGATAAGATACATAAAATTGATTACACAACATGACATATATTATTGATCCTATTGTTAAAGAACAAGGAATATCTTTCATGTGTATCTTTTCTATCTCAATGGAAGGACATTTTTTCTTTATAATACTCACACTATGTAACACTATTATAAATACTTTCTGGGAGTTCTCTATAAAAAAAATTATCACCTTACGAATATATGTGTTGTTACATAGACCAAGAAATATCTTAGATATATCTCTATATATATTCATACTTAGTATATACACTATTTCACCCATTTATTTCATTAAGAGTAATTTTCCCAACAAATACTTTACAAAATTTAAATCATAGATATCATTCCTGATGAGTATTATTCCATTCACATACAACACTAGAAATATGATTATGTTCCCACTAACCTTATTATATGTACAAGACTCGTCTTCATTTCTAATGAAACCAAACTCTTTGATTTCATCATCAAAACATATATTCCAACTTTTTTATGCTTAATTAAATCCATTAATAGACTATTGAATCTTTTGTACCATAACAACTCCATTTGAATCTTAAAAACCTTTAATTTTTATCATATACACATCCTCAAAGATATTTACATTAAGAAAATAATTTTTAAAATTCATTAGGTAAATATATTAATAACAATAATCTTTTATAGTAAAAATCATAATGTGATTTATCGCAACTAATAGTGAGTAGGTTTCTTCATATCCAATACCATGAATTAATATATAACCTTTCACTACT
The DNA here is from genome assembly GCA_963277665.1 of Viscum album. Classification (NCBI taxonomy): domain Eukaryota; kingdom Viridiplantae; phylum Streptophyta; class Magnoliopsida; order Santalales; family Viscaceae; genus Viscum; species Viscum album. The sequence continues at coordinate 1,993,505,353 of OY728135.1, read as the reverse complement.
GAGTAATATTTATTATTAGACATCCTACTATCCATGTTAGTTTTATTTCAAAAAATAAACTTATACCCTATGGATCATACCTCTTTAGTTGATTTAATGAAGTTTCAAGCATCATTCATGTAGATGTATCCCATTTTATATTTCATGTACTCTAACCATTTCTTAGAATTAGAACTCTTAATGACGTCTTGATAAGTTGTAGGTTTATTTTGTATTAGCTTAAATTCATCATCATTCTTTATATAAAATTCATATCTCTCAAGATTATAATAAATATTACCTTATCTATACGGTTCTTGTTATATCCATGTCAATTTTGTTTCCTTAACCTTTTTATGGTATCATCTCATATTCTATCATAAAAATTATTGTTTTTGTTTATTCTTTAATTTCACTAAGTTAAAATTTATCCCATTAGTTTTCTGAGTGATATATTATTCCTCTAGGAAAATACCATATCAAGTCACAAACACCTTGTGTTCTGATGGTTTTTTAAATTAATAACCCATTTCTTATTTGTTATATCCAAAAAATAAGCACTTTTAAGGTTTAGAAACAAGTTTATCTAAAATATTATAATTCACATATGCATAACACCACCAAAATTTCAAGATATAAAATTTGGTATGTTTCTATCTCATATCTTATATGGTTTTTTACAATTTCTTTAGAAGTAAAATGGCTAAGTAGGAAATTGTAAGTTTCAATATCATGGCCCCAAAAATATATAGGAATGTCAAATTGAATAGTCATAAATTGAATCATTTCTAACAAATAACGATTCCCCCTTTTAGGTAAAACGTTCCACTGAAGTGTACCTAGATGAGTAATTTGTGAAAAAAAATTACAATCTATCATATGACCAATAATCTCTAGACTTATATATTCCCCAGCTTGATCAAATCAAAATATCTTAATACACTTTAGTAGTCTATTTTTTTACTTTATTTTAAAACCGTGAACATTTCCAAGGCTTAAAACTTTTATTTCAAAAGAAACACATAATCATGCCAACTACAATCATCATTAAAAGTTATAAAGTACTAATAACCACTACTTTATAGTTTACTCATTAGAATATATACATCACTGTGTATTAATTTTGATATCCCAATATATCTTTCACCTTTTCCACAAAAAGGTATATAGATTATTATGCCTAATAAAAAAGTTTACCATGTGTCAAATAGTTAATAATAAAACAATTTAATTAATCATCCTTACTAAGATTTTGAAAGTGTTTCTCAATTATATATTTCATTAAAAAATACTAGAAGTAAGTTGTGTTTGAATCATTTACCTTGACCTTACTTATGTCATAAAACATTTCATTCATGCATATATGATAACTTTTATTATTAATAATTAAATAAAACCCTTTATTGTATAAATAAGAAATAGAAATCAAATTTTTATTTATTTTCAGGATATAATAATAAATTTCTAGTTCTGAAATTAATCTATTAGGTAAATGTAAATTATATGTATCTACTATAAAAACCCATGGATTTTAGAGTCAGTGAACCAAAGGAAGGGTTAGATCCTTATCAACCTAATATATAATTGAATTTGAATTTTTTAATCTGGGTTGATAAAAGGGGTGTTTTGATTATGTTTAGAATTGTTTAATAGATATTTTGAAGGTGGTAGTTTAGTGGAAAAAAACCTGGAAGGATATTCTTAGGTGTAGGTGAAAGAAAAGGGAGATGGGTGTCTACTATATACCATTAGATACTCAGTTGGATGTCACTAGGTACCCAATGGAAGTCCATGGGCTAGAGTGCCCATGGATGGGCCATCGAATGGTTGGTTCCCTATATAGGGTGTCCAGTGGGGTTTTCCTCTTTTTAGAAGGGTAAAACCCATCATTTTATGGTTGTTTAACCTTTATATTGTACATGAAATGGGATTAGGGGATTCCATTTTTGTCTGGAAAAAACCCCATTCTTTCCCCCTTGTTTCCCCTTCCTTGGCTCTATTTATTCTCCTCCTAATCAATGGTTGTATTGGAGATGTTTCTATCAGTGAATTAAAGTGAGATAATATCTTATTCTCCTCTCCCCCTCCTCTCCTCATTCTTCCTTGATTTTCTTATGAGCTAACTAGGTCTTGAATATACAATTTTTCTAGAGTATGGTGGAATCACATCAGAATCAAAGGGATTTTTTTAGAGTGTGAATATGAGATATTGTGTGGTTGTTTTCTCACCATTGCACGCTATTTGATTTTAGGTATATCTCCATATAGATTAATTAGGAATTTTTTTATAATTAGACTACATTGTTCATTGGTTCAGAATAATAATTTATGGATTTTGTGTGTGTTAAGCTTTGGTGTATGTCGAGAGTGGAATACACCCCTTGGCTCCTGGTTTTAGCATCGTTATTCCACTCAATGAGTTTGGCATCAATTATGATAATTGGATAATTTTAATTTTAATATTTGGTTTATTAATTTAATAAGTTTTATGGGTGAGATAGGTGCTTGTGGGCCCATGGAGGATAGTATGAGATTAGATTATGTTATAGATCACTTGTTGAGGTAAGTGAACCTTGTATTACTGAGTATATTTCTCATTTGGTGATTTTATATTTGTGTTCTATCACTATGGTTATTATTGGTATGTTTTCATGATACATGGTGATTTTGGACTAAAAGTAAACAAGTATTGTATAGCTTGCTAAATGGTTCATTATTGGTGCTTTTTTCAGATAAGTTTTGGTGACTTATTTTATTATTGATTTGTTGGTATGATTTGGATTTCAAAAGTAATCTAGGTTTCCCTTTTAAAATGTGATTTTAAAAAGGTTTTTGGTTTGAAGTTTAATTTTAAGGGAAATTATTTTAAATGGAATTTTAAAAAGGGTTTTGGCATGAAGTGGAATTTCAAGGGAAATTATTTTAAATGGAATTTCAAAGTGATAATTGTTTTTTAAATAGATGGTTTTAAATGGAATTTAAAAATGAAAGTGGAGTTTTAAAGTGGGTTTCAATTGGATTTTTCCAAGGGCCTTTTTTGAACAAAATACAACATAGTGTTCCTTTTTAAAGAAATCGTAGATGTGGTTTTTTGGGTTTTATTTTAAATAAAATAAAATATGATTTTGAATTGGTTTTTAAAAGGAAATATAGGAGGGATTGTTGACACTTTTTTTAGTTCATTATATCTGGTATAGGCAGAGCCCTATTTTTCAAAGATTGCATACTTTCATATATTCTTCTTGATTATGGTTTTCTAGTATGTTATCGGTGGATGTATAATAATGAATGATAGAATAGGATCCCTAGGAGGAACCTTACCTTGAGTGATGTGTTGGTTAGATCAATTGGGATGTTGGTTTTTTTTCTTTTGGTATAAGTCCAAAAGAACCCTCGGATACTCTTGTGATGAGTGTAAGATATTTTAGACCGGGTGATGGGTGGGATGTTCACTATTGGAATTTAGTAAGTTCTTAACATTACTGATGATTTTTTACTCCTTGTTATGGGAGGGGTTCCCTATTTATTAGGCCTCGGTTATTGAGGTGGGAGTTAGTCCCTATATTCTCAGAGTAATGGCTTATGTCAGGTTCATGATAGTTATTCCTAGTGGAATGAAGAGTTTTGGTATGGGTTAAAAGATAATATAGGAGGTGTGGAATTCCTCCTTTATGTTGTTGATAGGAGGGTGGTGATTTTAACTCCTAATTAACATTGAATTATGCTACCTGTGAGATAGAATTATTGGAAAATTAGCTAGAGTGGTGGTGTGGTTTATGTAAAGGACCTCTTTATAGAGAGTCAATTCCAATGGGATGTGACATCTAAGATGTCTTACAATTTCAATGAGTTACTTGTGGTTCATATAAGATTATTTTATGAGGTTTTTTATGTCATTTTATTAATTAGTTGGGATACATATTTCTCTATATGTGCTCTTCCCTATGGGAATCTGGATGCAGAGCGATGGATGATGAGGCACTATGTGGGATAGTGGTTGACCCTTGGGAGGTAATGGCGGGCTTCATGAGAGAGAGTTGACCCAAATCATCCTAATAACCTACCTAAGGTAAGACTATATCCATGAAACACACTTTTTAATGTTATTAATGATGGTCATGATGTGTGATACAAATGATTAGTGTGTAGTTGAGGTTGTATGATCATGCAGCAAGAGCCAACCCCTGTGATGACTTTCGATACATGGGATGAATTCAGAGGTGCTCTATTACTATTTAGGTAGATAGATCTGATGAGTAATGATGAGGTGATATATGGATCTAGGTATGATCATTGGAATTTTTTATTTCATTTAGTTGGGAATTATTATTTGGTTTTCTAATTTGTTTAATCATATGACTTTTTCTAGTTGTTATTTGATGGATTGTGGTCTCTTTGACTACCCTTTTTTTGTCTTCTTTTTGATATTGTTGTTGATGGTTAAGGCCTCTTTGATTATCTATTTTTTGGATTATTATTGATCATTATTTATCATGATATTTCAAGGTTTTATTTGTTGATGGGTTAGGTGGGACTCTATTGAGAGATTTTTGCAGATGCTAGTAGGACCTATGGATGATGATTTATGATGAGATAAGAGAGGTTGTATACCAAATTGGATCGTGGTGGTATGTGTGTTATCAAATTAGTTAGGTGGGTCTTTTTTGATTTTGGTGGGTTCTGTATGAGTCATTAGGTGAATGTGTCTTCTAGTCGTATGGGCACAAGTTTGTTCTTTATGTGCATGTGGTGTTGTGTTTCTAGGTGGCTGAGTTACACCAAGAACTAACTTGCACTCTCTTAAAATATATTCATGCACATACACTTGATCACAACATTTATCAGTGTGTCAAGGTGAGAAAGGGAATCCGACTAAGTCATTGGACTCAACACCTACCCACATACACGGTATAGGTTTCAATGTATATGGGTAGTATTCAAGTTTTCTTTTAGGTGTAGGTATTGTCTTAGAGTTGGAAACTTGGTTCAAGTCTACCAGGATACTAGACGTTGATGGGTCAATGAGAGTGATTTTGTGTTTTAGGTCAAAGGACAGTGTTTGATTTTCATTTTCACCACTTTTTTATCATTCAGTGTATCATATGTGTATTTATTTGATGATTCTTTTTATGTATATATATTGTTTCCTTGTTCATTGTTGATGCATCATATAAATTGTTTCCTACTTCTATATATTGGACTATGTGAGGTCTCTTGGACTAATATTTTATGGATAATGTTTCATTTAAAAATTTTATAAGATTCAATCATAACCACTATAACATCATGAGATTTCAGTATATATTTTTTCCTTTAAATAATATTGAGTTCAATGTCTTTCTTTACATACACTAAAACAAAGGTCGTGATAAATTAATAAATTAAAATAATCATCTTTAAAATATTATTATGATAACAAATAATATATATATATGATTTAAAATATTAAAATTCCTTAAAATTAGAAAATTGGTATGACATAATATTAGGAACACATAATGTTTTTTAAAAGGTCATTTTTTAAAATAAAAGCAGTTTATTATTATATTTTCTATTTTCTATTTAAAGTAAAATATATAATTTTTAGAAATATACTTATATTAAATTAGATTAAATTTTTTATTTTCAATATCATATTTTACTTAGTTTTAATTTTTGATCATTTTCTGAAAATATTGATTTTTAGTCAAAAAATCATTTTTTATGAAAATTATTATTTTCTTAACTTTATCAATATATAAGAATGATCTAGAATATCATAAAACCATTTAAGTGATTAAATATAAAATTAATGAATAAAATTATGTATTTAAAATATTATTTGAACTTAGAAAACTCAGTTCCAATATTTTTAGAACTAAAGTAAAAGGTTACTTTAATAAAGAAAACAATTTTTGTATTTTATTTCAATTAATTAATATTTTGGTAAAATTGGTTTATGGATTGATTTTAATGTCACATAACCTTAATTTATTTACAATAAATCAATTTGGGTCATAAAAATTATTGACATTAATAATTTTAACTCATGCATAAATTTTAAGCTTAAAAACTTAATTATCTCGGAAATTATTTTTAAGCATTAAGAATGTTTATTTTAAAATTAACTTTTATTAATCATATTAATTTTAATTGATAAAATATATATCATATATAATATTATAAAAATAAAATAAGGTGGTAATATAAATATTAATTGATATCTTTTTAATTACTTAACATGGGAGAAAGTAAAAGTTACTTTGGAAGTACACATGGGTAAAGTGAAACGTGAAAGTAAAAAATCCCTAAATCCATAAAATATATCCAAAATATGATTTTATGGGAGTATTTTCATCCATATAATGACCCATACTCCACAATTTCTAATTATGGTAGTCTTTGACCTTGAATGCTATAAAAAATATTTTAATAAGTTAAAATAATTCAAAAATTACCCATCCCTTAACTTATAAAAGAGAACACTTAAACCCTTTAATTGAACACACATCCATTCAAATTACTTAGTGAAACTATTGCCATTTTTTAATCCTATAACCCCATACCATGAAATTAATCCTTTTTCCTTTTTTATTTAGGTTAATCCCTTCATTTATGAGGATAATTCTAAGGAAAATCAAAGTTCCCAACATGAGTATCACTCTCCTCTTAGTCTTTATTTTTAATTTTCCTTTTCTAAATATTCAATAACTTTATTAATGTAATTAATTCAATATAATATATATAATTATATTTCATTATATTAATATATCATTAATTATTCATTCATTCTATAGCATATGTTGAGAAAAACAAATGCATTGATCCTGTGTTTGTGCGGACTACCACCTCCACAACATGATGCGGTTTGTTTTTCATCACTACCTATTATGTATGGTATCAAGGATAATTTTGATGAATAATTATGTTTTTATGTCATTTATAAAATTCTAAAATGATAAAAAAATTCATTTATCTTCATTCTATCTATTTGTTAAGGAATTAGATCGTTGATCATATATATGAGCGAACTACCACCTCCATAAATGACATGTCTTATTTCTATTAACCACCTAAAATAGATGAAACTAAAAGTGTATTATTAAAATAATATTAATTTTATAACATTATTATAATTATTAAGAGATAAATTTTCATATACCATCATTATGTCCATTCATTGAGAAATGGGTTCGTTAATTGTGCGTACATGCAGATTATCGCCTTTGTGGATAAAGAATTTAATTTTTCAACACCACCCATTATTAGTGGTTCTAAGAATAGATTTTATGAATATTTATAATATATATTACATTTATAATATTCTTTAAATATCATATTAACATTATGTAATAGCGCTTTCGTACTCATTAGATCATTGCGACATGCTTTTGTTTTGGTCGGTTCATCGCCTAATTGAGCGATGTTGTAATGTTTATATAGTGAATTTTTAAGAAATGTTATATTATATTAATTAAATGTAATAATATGGTATTAAATATTTTATAAAGTTTATATAATTATAATATTAATGTTTAAACATGTTAATAATATATCATCTTTATTCATTAAAAACTCTCAAAACAAGTTTGTCTCCAGCTTCATTTTCATGAGTCATAAATAAAAATATCATGGGATTAAAGTTGAATATTATAAATAATCATGGGATATGTATTAAAAAAATAATATGTAATCTTTTAATGATGAACTTGGTATCAAAGATCATGGATCAACATTAACATTAAAATCATGTGCAAGATAAGTAAAAGTGTTAACACCCAATGTTAAAAATAATCTATAATGAACCTCCATATTCATAGTATATAATTATAAATAAAATATATAAAATGGATATAGAGATTAATAAGGTTATGAAATAGATTATTACTATAGTTATTTTTTTTAAATGATGTTAGAGTGAGATCAATTAAGCAGGGAAATAAGGTAAGGAATTTTTGTCTCAAACTCCCTTTTTTGAGACACATTTTACTTTATGCACCAATTTACTTCTATATGGTGTATATGTTTCACAATTGTTATATTATCATGAAGATTATTATATTCATAGTATTATAGGTTTATTTTAAATCTCTTTCTCCTTCAAGGGTTTTTATTAAAATGTTACTCAAGTCATAATTATTTTCTCAACTCAAGTCCTTTTTCATATGAGTCGTGAAATCTTTTCTTGATTTTGATCTTATAAGTCTCTTTTTCCTACTATTATCTTTTTAAATGGTATATTCACTTTTTTTGTTATATTACTTATATTAATTAATATCCTACCCTTTTATGAAATTCTTCTTCAAATAAAATCATGATGTTGATAAAAATAACTCTTATACTTTCTAATGGATATTTTTCTTTCATGTATGTGTTTTACCTGTAAAAAGTGTGATCTATGACCCAAATATGTTTCATCTCAAGTGAAATTTAAATTTACATTCACCTATTTTAAAATTAAATTATTATTATCATTTTTATGACATGGTTTTCATAAAAAAATTAAATTACTTTTAATTTTGTCTTCCATAAAGATTGTTTTAAAGTTATTTTCAACTACATTGACCTTATGTAAAAATATTTTAAAAGAAAATCTTTTAAATATTTTCCACATGGGTCATTTTCAATGGAAGTAATATCTTTTACACATTTCTATGTGAATGTATATTTCTTCCATTTTTTTTTTCTAAGAGTCTTCCTTTCTATGCTTTCAAGTTTTAAAAAAGGAAATTATTATTATCTTTGTTTAATAAAATCTTCCTTTTAAAATGGTTTCAAAGGAAAAATGAAATTCTTATTTTCAAAGAAATTTTCATAATTCATCTAATAGTTTTATTCATATATGTATTATTCTTGATTAGGGTTATTCTTCAAATTATATCATCCAACTTCTTTATCTAGATACCCATTTATTTTCTACAGGTTTATTGTGCCTTTTTTATTGATGAAAACATGAATACTTCCTTAGGTAACCACTTTAAATGCATATAAAACTAATTTTATTTACTTTAATTTTTATGATATGTTGATTAAAATCATGTGGAAGACATATGTATGATTTTTTATTATGATGGGTGCACCCATATGGTGCTCCAATACATTGGGTAATGTTTCCATCTCATGAGATATCATGGTGTGTGGGAAATTAGACTAGCCTACTATAGGGGTGAATAGTTATCCTAGTCAACTATTCTATGTTAACAAGGCAGGGATCCTTGACTTATGCTTATGATATCATGTTTATTTTATTTCCACATTTCTATGATTTCATGCTCTTATAATATGATCATGCTTATTCTATTCTCTTATGTTATCATTTATCATATCTTGATTTTGTTCCCTTTATGACATCATGTTATGACTCATCACATGTATAAGTTGCCTTGACATTATGATTTACTTTAATTATTACCTTACTGAGAATTTGAGATCACCCCTTCTTATATTTCCATTTTCCCAGGTTATGAAAGAAGTTATTAAGTATGATCATCCTAGAAGAGTATCTTGTGTAGATAATTTATGGGTGATGTTAAAGACTCATTATGGATTCATTAACTTCTTATATAGTTGGAAAAAAGTATCTATTTGATGAGAAGACTTACAATTTATTAGTTAGTTATTTTTACTAATTCTATAAAACTATAAACTAAAAGGTATTTGGATTGTAAATTTGAGAAAGATATTATAATCATAAAATTATATAAAATTTATTATTTTAAGTTATTCATTTTCAACACCGAACCAAGAAGTGTGGGTTTGGGTGTGCTACAGTTGGTATCAGAGTATTTTTTAGATAACTTTAGAGGTTAGGATGTTATTTGTTGAGGATGATTTAAAATTTAATAATGAAATCAAGGTTTGATGAGTTAAGGATGATCTTGGTTTCAATGGTATAAATAAACCTTTAGGGTGGAAGTGTTTAATATTTTATGTTGTTTGGGGATTATGATAAGATAACATTAGTGGAAAACCTAAATATAAGTCTAATTATAGGATAACCTCCTAAAATTTTGGTAAAGTAAATATTGTGAGGGTTTCCTAACAATTACATCCCTATTTGGATACTATCAAGTAGACATGGTTTTGGCACAAATGCATCTAGGGGTAACAACCCCGAAAAGAGTTGGTCGGGTATATCCCAGTCATCATTCTAGTGTTTAATGAATGGTCTCTAACTAAAAACTTGGATAGATAATCTCAAGGTATATGCTTGGGTTAATTCACATTCTCTTTACAAACCATTATTATGGATTTGAACATATGATTTTATGGAATTTAACTAGATTAGAGGACCTAATAGTAAAATGACCATAAATGGACTAGATTGAAGCTAATGTGTAATGTCCCGGACAATGACTCATTAAGGAGTTTTCCGAAAACTCAGTTCCATCAAACAGATCCACTGAAATGGTGGCACCGGTCACGGTTGCACATAAAAATGGTGGCACCGCTTACAGTGTTCCACCGTGACGGTGGCATCGTGACGGTGGCATCATGACAGTGGCACTGTAGCGGTCGCACCAGTCATAGTCACACGCCAAAAGGGTAGAACCGCTTATGGTGTTCCACTGAAATGGTGGCATCGTGATGGTGGCACCGTAGCGGTCACACCATCACGGTCGCACACCAAAATGGTGGCACCGCTTATGGTGGCACTGCTTATAGTGGCACCTTGACGGTGGCACCATAACAGTCTCACTATCACTATCACACACTGAAAAGGTGGCACTGCTTACGATGGCACTGTGACGGTGGCACTGCTTATGGTGTCTCACCAAATGGTGTCCCACCCTTGTTTCTTTTTCTAGTTCCACTCCTGCAACGTATCTTTTGACGAAAAAGTGTTTTAATACCCCTTTCTAAGCCATTAAAATCCCATAAATGATATCTAAAATCCCCCAAGAGTCGGGAGACCCTTGACTTACCAAAATGTGTGTCTTTTTCCTCAGTATCACACCCTCTTAGCATACTTTCTAGTTCTGCCCCTGTTATGCATTTTCCTCTTATTAAAATAAATCCTTTAACATAGAGCTATTATGGCCACCTCTCCAGTGAGAATTATTAAATAAAAATTAATTCCATTGTGTGTAATTGTCCAACTATGTGGTGAAACCACGATCCTCTTTTTAAGCTGTTCAAAATTCATATCATGTAACTCCATGATCTCACCATTTATCGCACGGGAATCTTTATTCTTCCTCTTGGATGGTCTCTTTTTATTTCCTTGATGCGTTTGGATTCCCCCTTCCCAAGGCTAGTGGTGTTCCTGTGCTGGATCCTTTCCTACTCAGTCTTGGAATCCTTGGAGTTCCTCCCCTACAAGTCACGCATCCCCAGTTCTTAGCACGTGGAGAAAAACTTCGATCTTTGATCATCTAGGTAGGGTTCTTCCTTCATCTCTCTTTATTGTGTATCATGTGGGGTGGGTACGATGATGTTCCTTTGGGGATGGATGCAACCAAACCTTGACCAAGATAACAAATGGATTTCAAATAATGATGGGGTGTGTTTTATGATATTGTTGTACTCTTTTATCAATGCTTATATGTTTTGAATTGTATGGGATTATGTCCACTGAAAATCATGGCCATTGGTGGTCCTTTATTGCACACTAATGAGCCTCTATTTTCTATTTAATCCTGCGATGATTAAATAGTTGTAACATGGAAATTGGTTAATAACGTAAACTCAGTTGATTAAATGGATGTAGATTAAACAAGAATCCTTGTGTGTTCACCCTGGTTAACCAAATGGAAAGAAGGAACTCAATGAATGGTGTGATTGAATCTGTAAACTCCCTTGATCTGTCTTGGTAATATGTGTGGTTGTTCTACTTGATTCTTCTGGAGTGACATGGATGGGGATGGGATCCCTTGTTGTGATGCAGTTGTTGGTTTGTGGATCTAAGGTCGTTTGGGGATGTATAGTGGGGATTGGTTTGGTTTTAGTACTTTGAGGGATCTCACGGATCCCTTTTGTTGTTGTGACTTTACAAGAGAATTGGGTGTGAATGCTTAAATTGTGGCTTGGATGCTTTTCCTTGGCTTGTGTATATGTATGTTAGTTTCCCGATAGTGAAGAATTGATTAAATGGAACCACTTGAATATGATAACAAGAATGGGTTCAATGGGGAATTATTTTTCAAGAATGATTCGTGACTTAGTTGTGGTTGTTGTGCTTTTTATGAATGAATAGTAATGAGGGTGTTTGTGTATGGGCTAGTTTTGGAACCCCTAGGTTAGGATGAGTGATTGTTTACCTATATGTATAATTTAGTTATTATGTTTCTTATTCATGCCCCACCCAAGTTGAGTACTTCATGCTGAACACCCCCATTTCATGCGGGAGGGTATTTTTTCCAACACTCCTATGAGTGGTTGGTTATTATCTCCTTTTCTGCACCCTTTCCCAAGTAGACCAAGACTCTTCAGGCATACTGTGACGACCTAAGGTCTATTATAGCCCAAAATTTTTTGGTTAGGGTAGTTGTAGTGGTTGGACCAAGTGTGTGCAGGCAGGTTGTTTCCCAAGTGTCTTTGAGATGAGGCTCAGGTGTCTTCGGGCGTGGTAGTAGTTGTTCGGGCCCAGGTGTCTTCGGTTGTGGTGGTAGTTATTCTGGCCCAGGTGTCTGCAGGCATAATTACATGTGGTTGTTGTGGCCCAGGTGTGTGCGGGTGGGGTATGGTAGTGGGATTGTGGTGAGAATGGTGGGAGAGGTCTGACGCGTAGAATGTATTCAATAACTAGTGGGAAAATGGTGTGGGGTACCCAAACATCGATGTGTTATTAATATTACTTTTCTTGACTTGCGTTATTTGGGGAGTGTGCCTTAGTGAGGTTTGGGTGGATAGTTTCTTTGCTAGGTGCTTTGGTTACCTCCTTTTTCAGGGGGCATTAGAATGTCTCCCCACTTGTGCATGAGAGATTTTGGTTTTCTATACTGATTATACTTGTATACTCACCCTATATATATAAAACTACTTTCAGGTTTCCAGGAAGACTTTGAGGACCGTGTTGGACCCTACTAGTTCGGACGTTGGGACCATTGACGTTGCTGATTTTATTTTCTTTTGGTACTTTCCTTTGGAATTTTCTTGTATTTTTCTAGCACTTATTATTGGAACATGCATATGGGAATGGATTTTTTTGGATTTAATTTTACTTTCAGTTTTGGTGTTGTTTGGGACTTACTATCTTATCTCCCGATACTACTAAATAAAAAGGGTAATTCCTTCCATTTTGCATGTGATTTTATACCCTTGGTGCTAGTCTCCACTCCATGACCTATTGAAGGCAGGTCTCGGGGGTCATTATCTCTCCTTCAACTTGAAGAAGGAAGGGTCATGAATTCTGTTGTCCCTTCCCTCATCTTGGTGAAGGTGAGTCATGACATAATGACTCATTGGTTAGAGTATGAACATCATTTATGAATTATTTACTCTAAAATCATATCTTTACCTTTGTGTATATAATACTTTAATTATTCTCATCCTTAAACATTATTTTATAGTAATGGTCGGAGAAAGGGGGAACCAAGTTAACAATGGATGCAATGGATGATGCAGTGATTGTCCAGCCAACAATTTATTAGGATAATAAATAGTTTTATAATTATTTTTATTATGTCAAATAAACTATCATGAAATATAATTAACAATCTGAACATATTTGAATTCCAAAACATACCAAATAATAGAAGGATGGAGTCTCATTAAAATTCAGGTGATGAAGACGATGAAGGAAACAAGATACAATTTATTTTATGTAAAAAATCTGGTAATAAACACACTGAGGAATATTTCAAAGGAACTATACAATGTTTTATGTACAGGAAAGGAGAAAATAAATTATCTATCTATCGAGTTAAAATGAAGCACTCAGTTAACTTAGTATAGGAAGAAAATTTTTCTTCTAGTTTTACTTAAAATATTAATGCAGACATTTCATTTAAAATTTTATCTTAACTCATGTATATATTTTTGATATATCTAATTAATTTATTTGTAAAAAATTGTGAGTATTTAATTTATTTATGGGGGATAATGTAAAATCCTAAGATTTCAGTATATATATTTTCCTTTAAATAATATTGATTTTGATATCTTTCTTCGCACGCACTAAAATGAAGGTCGTAATACATTATTAAATTAAAATAATCACCTTTAAAATATCATTATGATAACATATAATATATCTATATATGATATAAAATAATATAATTCTATAAAATTTGAAAAGTGGTATGATAAAATATTAGAAACACTTAATGTTTAAAAAGGTCATTTTTTAAAATAAAAGTAGTTTATCTTTATAATTTTCTATTTTCTATTAAAAGTAAAATATATAATTTTTAGAAATAGAATTGGATAAATTTAACTTTATTTATGAATTTTGAATATCATAATTTACTTAGTATGAATTTTTGATCATTTTTTGAAAATATCGATTTTTAGTTGAAAATATGGTTTTTATGAAAATTATAATTTTCATGAATTTATCAATATATAAGGATGAACATAAGAACATGTGAGTGGTAAAATATGAAATTAAGGGATAACATTATGCATTTTAAAATATTCTTTGAACTTACAAAACTCATGAACAATATTTTTAGAACTAAAGTAAAAGGTTACTTTAATAAATAAAATTATTTTATGTCTTTTCTTTCGATTAATTAATATTTTGGTAAAATTTTATTATAGATTGATTATAATGTCAAATAAACTTTATTTTATTTATAATAAATCAATTTAGGTTATAAAAATTATTGAAATTGGTAATTTTAACTCACATAAATTTTAATCTTAAAAACTTAATTATCTCAAAAACTATTTTTAAGTGTTAAGCATGTTGATTTTAAAATTCACTTCTCTTAATCATAGTAATTTTAATTTATAAAATTAATATCATATCTTGGATTATAATAATAAAATTAGGTGGTGATACAAATATTAATTGAGATCTTTTTAATTACCTAACTTGGATGAAAGTAAAAGTTACCTTAATATATATATATTTGTGGGGGGCAAACTGAAACGTGAAAGTAAAAACCCCTAAATCACTCAAATATGTCCCCAAGATGAGTTTATGGTAGTAATTTCAGTCATATCATGTCCCATACTCCATAATTTATAAGTATGGGGCTTTGATCTTGAATAGTGTAAAAAATAATTTAATAAGTAAAGGTAATTCCAAAACTACCCCTCCCTTCACTTATAAGAGGACATGTTGATGCATATTCTTTACACACCCATCCATTCTAATTACTTAGTGAAACTCTTCCCATTTTTTCATCCTATAACTCTATCACATGAACCTAAGACTTTGGATTTCTTTAGTTAACTTATTCCCTTCATTTCCAAGGGTAATTCCAAGAAAATCAAAGTTCTCGGCATAAGTATTACTCTCCTCTTAATTTTTCCTTTTAATTTTTCTCTTCCTAATCATCCCAAAAAAATTTAATATAATAAATTCAGTATCATATATATAATTAAATTTCATTATATTTATGTAACATAAATTATTCATTTATTCTGTAGCATCTGCTAAGAAAAACAAACACATCGATCATGTATATGTGCAGACTACTGCCTCCATGGCACGATGCGGTTCGTTTTTCATCACTATCTCTTATAGTTGTTATCAATGATGGTTTTGATGAATAATTATGTTTTTTATGTCACTTATACAATTTTCAAATGATCACCTTTGTCATTTACCTTCATTTCATCCATTCATTAAGGAATGAGATCGTTAATCATGTGTATGTGAGAGCTACCGCCTCCATGAATAACGTGTATTATTTCTCTTAACCACCTGACATAGATGGACCTAAATGTGTAATTAATAAATTAATATGAATCTTATAACATTATTATAATTCTAAAGTGATATATTTTCATATACAGTCACTCTATCCATTCATTGAGAAATGGGTTTATTAATCGTGAATACGTGCGAACTACCACCTCCACAAATGATGAATTTCGTTTTTCAACACCACCCATAATTAATGGTTATAATAATGGATTTTATGGTTATATATGATATATATTAAATTTCTAGGATTCTATAAATGTTATATTAACATTATGTAATAGTAATTTTTTACTCATTCAATCATTATGACACTCTTTTGTTTTAGTCGATTTACCACCTACTTGAGTGATGCTATAATATTTATATAGTGAATGATTAAGGAAAGTTATATAATATTAATGAAATTTAATAATAAGTCATAAAATATTTTAAAAACATTTTGGAGTTATAATTTTAATATCTAAATATCTTAACAATATATCATCTCTTTTCATTAAAAACTGGCGAAACAAGTTTGTCTCTGGCATCAACTTCACGAGTCGTAATTAAAATTCTCGTGGGATGAAAGTGGAACATTATAAATAATCATGGGATATGTATTGTAACATAATTTTACTATTTTTAGGTATTACTAAACCCCTCTTTTAAACTTTATTTGTTTGGGTTTCATTTGGGGTTGTTTTGGGTGAAAACTTTGGAATTTTTTAAAGTTTTTGGGTTGTGCGTGGTTGGCGCACGGTTTGCCCAAACCGTGTGCCCTGCTAAAGAAAACCATGAAAACTGAGGTAGTGAGGTTTTTCATGGTTTTTTCATGGTTTTTTCATGGTTTTAAAACCCATTTTTCTACCTAGGAGAAACCATGCAACCCAATTAAAATGGGCGCACAGCCAGGGCGCACGATTTGGTTTAAACGTGCAGCCTTACCCAGCTAACCATGCGTATGGGTTTTTTTAATCCAAAAATTAGTTTAAAAATCTCAAAACCTTCTTTTTAGACCCTCTATGATTTTTATAACCCTCAAGGTATTTATTATTACCTAGGATCTCCCAATAGAAGTTTTTGGTCCCTCTACACCCTTCCAAAAGTAAATCGATGCTAAGAGAACAAGGTTTGATCTTCTCCCAGTTAGTTTTCTCTTCATGTTATCTTTCTCCTACTCTCTCTTCCTTCCTCCCTAGTGTTTCATATATATCCTTATTGATTGGTATATCTAGTAACCTTTTTTAGATCTTGGATCTAGTTGTGATTCCTAGATCTCGTTGTCATTGTTCTTCATTGGTAAATCCCGATTAGGGTTTGGAGTTTTGAGATCCCGTGATCTTGAGGTAGGTGGTTCCGTTTTGATTGGCCAATTTAATTAAACCTAAATTTCTTGATTTGATTAAATTTATTTCAATTGAATATGTGGTATTTGATTCTTATGAAATTTAATTGTTAAAAACCCAATTCCATTGAATTGGAGGATTTGGATTTGAAATTAGATTTTTGGCATAAAATTGGGAAATATCCCAATTCCATTGAATTGGGGATTTATTGTGAAATTGATGGAATTTTTTGAAATTTAAATGGTTGAATTTAAATTGTTAAATTTAATTGTTAAATTTAATTTTTAATTGATTTCAAATTATTATTTGAGAAAAATAGCTTAAAATGGTTTTGATAGAAACCTTTGGGTTTTATCTTAGAAAAAGGCATATTTTTTATTAAAAACATGTTTTGGTTTTTAAATGGAAATTTGAATGTTTGAAATGGGATAATGGGATGAATTTTATTTTAAAGTGTTTTTAAAATAAATTGATCATCATTATTTGTTTATTAGCACATGCAATCCTAGGTAGTTAGTGAGTTATTCGGGACAACACTCTACAATTTACAATCTTCCAAAATATAAATGCAGCACATCACATCCCTGACAATATGGTGATGAAGTCCTATAGATCATTGTTTAAGGGGATGTGTGTATACACATATTTTTGTGTCACCTTGAGTGTTTGGTTTCTTATATCCTGGAACTATCATACCTTTTGGAAAATGACTATGTAACTCGCTTATTTATATTTGAGATATAGATGTATGCCAATGTTTGTAAACTATTTTACATACCTTATGAATTTTTATAAAATGTTTTATATAAAATGTTTATTAATCCATTTGTTTGGATTATTTCCATCATTTGAAATATAAAGCATGATTTTTTTAAAATATGATTTTGAAATGCCAAATATGTTTATTTCAAATTGAAATCTCTTTATTTGGATAATTAAATGTTGTCATCTCTTATGAAATCCTTGGTGAGACCCTATTGAGATTTTAGCTCACACCCTACTTATGCCTTCAAGTGTTTGTATATTATATTCTTCTAGGTTCAAGTAAGGGTAAGGATCCACTTGGAGGTGGTATTAGTTGTGGAGTTTCCTTTGTATGCATGATGACTTTTTTGTCTTTACTTCCACAATGTTTGTGGAAAATTTGTTCTCACTTCATTTTGTATGATTCCAGGTGCTAGTCTCCAACCCATGGGAATCATGAATTCCCTTCAGGATATGTTGGGACTGGCTCGATTATCAGGTTACCAGGGTACCTGGACTAGTTCTTGACAAAGTGGTATCAAAGGTGTAGGTTTTTTATCTTACCTTGATGTCAGTATGCAGTTGTGTAATCTTATCGGGACTTAAGAGGTAGTTACAATTGAGTGCCTAGCCATATCTCACTCCAACGAACCTTAAGTAACCAAGGGTAGTTTGGGAAAGAAGTCTTGAGGAGTAGTTCTAGTCTTTTCCCTACTTTTGATTTGGATATATTGAAATAAAAATCTTGTTTTCCTATATGTTGGTATTAATTTCCTCTATTGCTCTGTTTGAGTGTTAGTATGATGTATTCCTTGTTGTCTGATGATGTTGTGTAGCATCATGCCTTAGAGAAGATGTGTGAATTGGATCTAGGAGGAAGCTATTATTAAACCAAAGTGAGTGAATCATTTTTTGGACCCAAGTCTGGTTCAGGTGATAGTGCATATTGTCCAAGATTTGGGATAGGAACCACCACCAGTTCCCATTTAGGCTCCAACTGTGGAACCTTAGAGGGATGATCTCTGGAATCATTCTTGGGAGTTCCTTCACCAGAATCCACCAACATTTAAAGGATCAAATGATCCTCAAGAGGTTGAGGAATGGTTGAGTAGGATTGATCATTTGGTTGGGTTCTTGGAGACACCTGATGAAATCAAGATGAAGTCTGCCACCTTTGTGCTTGAAGGATATAGAAGGAGATGGTGGGACATGAAGGTGACAGTGAAAAAACATGAGGGCTTAGAGTGGAAGGAATTCAAAGTTCTTTTCACCAACCAGTTCTATCCATAGTGGATACTGTTGTCCAAGGCTATAGAGTTTTTCAAACTTTAGCAGGGTTATAGGACCATGACAAAGTATACAAAATATTTTGTTGAGCTTGTAATATTTACACCTGAGATTGTATCAAATGATAAGATGAAGGCTCGATGGTTCGAGCTGGGAATTCGATGGAATATTCATTCTTAGTTTTTCTTATTGAAGCTAACCTCTTATGATAATGTGTTGGAAGAGTCCCTTTGATTTTCTACTAGTGTGAAAATCCAGGACATTCAAAGAGGGTTTGCACTGAGGCACCTAAGGTATGTGGTTCTTGCAGATGCTCGGGTCACTGCGTAGTGACACGGAATCATCATCACCTTCTAAAACCACGGGGTAATCAGATACTTCATGATCAAAGGGGTTCTATCCACAATCATCCAGAACAAAGCTTCTTTAGGTAGTGGAAGAATCTCCAGAGGAAGTGGATGCAGGTCCAACGACTGTGAGAGGTACCATTACTATAGCTTTTTCATTAGTGATCGTTATTTGATATTGGTGCATATCATTCATTTATTTCAACATGTATTGTTAATCTACTAAATATCCCTATAGATCTTTTGTCTTACATAATGGATATTACTACACCCCTTAGAACGAAGAGAGAATATGGTCTCTATATCCCTGCTTGTGTTTTCTATTTATCAGATGTTGAGATTTCTTGTATTTTCCTAGTTCTCAACATGAAACCACTTGATATCATATTCGGGATGCATTGGATCATTTCCAATAAATCCCGAATTGATTGTTATCTTCAACGGGTCTTCTTTACTGCACCCGATGGGGTTTTTTGAATCATTCAAGGAGAATGGGACCTAAGGTCAAGTAGATCTAGACCTTCTTATCTAGATTTGGGGAAATATATTTTTGTGTTTTATTTTGATCTGGAGTGAGAATCTTTGAGCGGTGATCTCCCTACAGTTTTCATATAGTTTCCTGACATTTTTTCTTCTGATTTCTTTGGGTTGCCACTGGTAAGGGAGGTAGATTTTTCTATCGACTTAGTGCCTGGTACTCAACCAGTGTTTATTCTTTCTTACTACATGGAACCAGCTGAAATGAAAGAGCTTAAGAATTAATTGGATGATCTTCTTGAGAAATTATTTATACGCCTGAGTGTGTCACCTTGTGTGGCTCCAGTTCTATTCACTAAGAAAGATGATGGTTCACTTCACCTTTGTGTTGATTAATGAAAACTCAACAGAGTCATAGAAAATAACAAGTATACATTTCCACAGATTGATGATTTTTTTGATTAGTTTAAAGGGGATAAGTGGTTATCAAAGATTGATCTTCGGTTTGGTTACTATCAGTTGAGAATAAAAGAATTTGACATTCATAAAACCACCTTTCGGAGTAGGTATGACCATTATGAGTACCTTTTCATTCCATTTGGTTTAACCAATGCTCCTGTAGTATTTATGGATTTCATGAATAGTTTTTTCCATGAGTATCTCAAAACCTTTATGGTAGTCTTTGTGGATGACATCCTAGTTTAATCTTAAGTCTGAGGAGGATCATGTGTGTCATCTGAGAACAGTTCTAGAATTGTTGAGAAATCGCCGACTTTATTCCAAGCTATCAAAATGTGATTTCAAGATTCAATAAGTGAATTTATTTGGATACGTGGTGTCAGAAAAAGGTATTTCAATTGATCCTAAAGGTTGAAGGCTATTATGACATGGTAACAACCATGAAATGTTTTCGATATTTGGAGCTTCTTGGGTTTGGCTGGGTATTATCACTGGTTCGTTAAGGACTTCTCAAAGTTGGATTCTCCGATGAATACTATGACTCAGAAGGGAGTAAAGTTTGCTTGGGATGAGAAATTTTAGAATTATTTTGTTGAGATAAAATGTCTTTTGATTGCTGCACTGGTGTTGACTCTTCCAAAGGCCGAGCAGGGCTATGTGGTCTTATGTGATGCATCAAGTTCAGGTTTGGGTTGTGGTCTTATTCCAGGTGATCATGTCGTTGCTTATGGATCTCATCATCTTAGGCCACATGATAATAATTACCCAACCCATGACCTTTAACTCGAAGTTGTGATGCACCCGCTTAAGAGTTGGCAGCATTACCTTTTCAGAGAAAGTTTTACCATGTTTTCAGACTACAATAGCTTGAGTTATATCTTCTCTCAAAAATATTTGAATCTCCACTAGAGGCATTTGATGGAATATATATAATCTTTCAACTTTGATATCTCTGATACCCCGAGGAAAGGTAATGTCATCGCAGATGCTTTGAGCAGGAAACTTCTAACCCAGGCAGTGAAAGAATCATTAGAAGAGTGAAACTTGATGGATCTATTTTCACAGTTTCAAATTGGAGTCTGGGAATTAGGGGATGAGGTTTCTTTGGCCAGTGTTTAGTTGATATCCACTCTTCTCGAGATGATCTTTTAGCAGAAGCAGCTTGATGATGAGTTTCATGGTATTAGAGACTCTCTTTATGGTGGGGAGACCATGCCTGACTGGTCATTCTCCACCAAGGGAATTATTTTCTATCATAATATATTTGTTGTGCCATTAGTGGTAAGGAAAGATGTGATGGTGTTTTTCCATAACTCGCAGTGGGAAGTGAACCTATGAACCACAAAGATGTTCTATGACATTTGGCGTAAATTCTGGTGGCTAGGTATGAGATGGGGCATGTATGAGTTTGTCTCTCATTGTTATACTTCCTAACAGGTTAAGGTCGAGATGCAGAAACCTTCAGTTTTTCTTTATCCACTTCCAATTCCAACTTGGAAGTGGGATGAGATCTCTATGGACTTTGTGGCTGGGTTTCCACATACCCAGAGAAAGAAGAATGTGATATGGGTTGTGATCGACAAGCTAACTAAGTCAGCACACTTTATACCCATTCGTGATACAACCAAAGTTGAGGAGTTGGGAAATCTCTATGTGAAAGAGATTGTTTGTTTGCATGGAGTTCCCTCTTCTATAGTCTCTAATAGGGATCCTCAGTTCACTTCTCACTTTTGTAGAGGCCTTTAAGAGGCACTAGGATATCAGATCCATTTGATCAGGGCATACCATCCACATTCAGATGGCTAGACAGAAAGTGCTATACAAATACTTGAGGATAAGATTCGTGCTTGAGTTCTCGACTTTGACGGGGGATGGGATGATCACTTGGGGATGGTCAAGTTTTCCTATAACAATAGTGTCACGACCTGTCCTCAGGGCCCGTGTCGTGACTACCCCAAGCCCGCCTTCCATAGGCTAGGGGCTGGCGACTAGCACCAAAGGCGTAAATCCCTATACTGGGAAGGAATTGCCTTTAGAAAAGTAACAAACACAACAAAGTACGCAACTGAAGTAAGCACTAAGCAATACTGTATACAAAAGTAAATACTGAAAGGAAAAGGGGACGGAAATACAAGCCCAACAGTAAGTACAGTACAACTGAAAATCTAGTACAACTGCAGTAAAGTAAAACAGCAACCACTGAGTCGTCCTCTGGGAATCCCACCTGAAGGGTGGGTACGGATGGCCTCCTCATCACCCCAAGTCTTTTCGTCCACTCCATGTACATCTCGCCAAGTGGTCCACCTCCGGGTACCATCTAGTTCCACAAGTCTCCTCCTCGATCAGTGATGTTCGTCGTCTGCATCCAATACAACATAGTGCGGGCATAGCCCATGCATGGGTGAGTATACGATACTCAGTAGGGACCCCGGGACTCCTGAAGGTCTCCCAGAATCCATGAAAGATAAACCACAGAAGAAATATACAATCATGAAGTATCAACCAACTCTACTTAGGTATATTCCCATACATATACCTAAGTCATCAATCCCAGTTCGGATCCAACTCTCGAGCCCAAACATAACCCATTCCACACAGGAAAGAAGTCAATCACATCGATGATAATGATTGAAAGCCAAGACTCAGCTCACACAGGTATACATATTTCGTATAGCGATAGATATGATCAGATGTAGTCACTGATTCATCTAAGCTGTCGGACCCACATAGGATACTAGACTAGCTAAGTTGTCGGACCCACGTAGGATACTAGACCAGCTACTCTGTCGGACCCACTCATGATACAAGTACAGAAGTCAAACTGTTAGGCCCACTGAGGATAAAAGTACAGTAGTCATCCCTGTCAAACCAATGAAGGATTCCAGTACAGTTTTCATCATCGTCAAACCCACGGAGGATTCCAGTACGGTAGTCGAAGCAGTCACAGTCATCTCTAGGGTTCCTGCACACAGCACGCTGGATTCCAGGAGGGTCCGCTCCTTGATCCAAGGGGTCGATACATCAACTTTCATGAATTCCATAGTTGATGTATCCCAAGGTTCCGTCTCATCAAAGGGAACTCAACGCGACAGACGGCGCGTCAATCGGACACCCGGTCTGAGAGTTATTAGCTTTTTCGTTCCAGGGGCCCGGTTGGAATTACGCTCGTTCCAAACCCTATCATTTTCCAAAGTCATCCAAAACTCATTTAGAGTATCTCAAAACGACCGCCTCATCTCAAGGGTCCCAGTGTCGCAGACGGTGCGTCGATCGGACGCACAGTCATGAAGTTATTCGCATTTAAGCGAAACGAGCCCAGCCCGTCAAGCCCGGTGGGCTGGCGGGTCGGCCCGTCCTAGCTCAGTGGGTCCAACCCGGATAAGGGGTCAGCCCGGCCCGATAATGAGCATCCCGTCCTGGTGGAGCATGGCCCGGCCCGTGGCAGGTGACCCGGCCCGTGCAAGGGCGCGGCTCGGCCCGGCGGGGCTCGGCCCATCCCAGCTGGGCGCGGCATGGCCCGGCTGGCACGGCCCGGCCCACGGCTCAGCCATCTGGTAGAGCCGGTGTGGGGGGGATCCCCCCCCCCCTGACTTCCTAATCCAGAGGCGCCAAGCAGCGCCGCCCTCCTGTATGGCCGGCCGAATCCGGCCAGTCTTCCTGGCGCGAGCGGCCCGCACGGGCGGGCCGCTGTCCTCCCACACAGCACCTTCGGGTGTTGCGGCCTTCATCAACATGGTCGGCCGCTTGTCGGCCGGTTCGCACGCCAAAGCGGCCCTCCCAGCGCGGGTCGCGATTCTTCGTAGTGCGGTGCCCTCATGGATCCATGGTTCCTTCGGCCCGGCCGGCTTTAGCTGGCTGGTTCTTCTTCGACCGAGCGGCCCGCGGATTGTAGGCCTCGATTCTTCCCTACACGTTCGGCACACGGACGCCGCTTTCTCCAATCTTCGTCACCACTTCCATCTCCGCCTCATCGCGAATAAGAACAAGGATCATCGGAGGGTCGTCGGGCCATGTTCGTTCGGCCCGCACCCTCCGCGTTAGGCAAAATCAGTTGGCCAAAGACATCCAAGAAATTCAACAAAGAATGGGGTACAAATTATTCACTTAAATTTATACAAACTCCTACCTCAATCAAGGTTTGTTCATCATAGATGCGGAAAATGGTGTCACTCTGTCAACGTCAGAGGAAGAGTCACCGTTGTTGGTGACGTTCCCCGCGGTGGTGTCTCCTCCCTTGACGCGGAGGAAGAATAAGGTTAGAGAAGTTGCTTCATGTCCTTCGAGTCATGGAGCATTCTTCACATTCTTCGTGGAAGAACTCTCCCTTTCTAAATCTCCCCAATGTTTTCCCAACACAACAAGTGCCAACACAAAATAAGCACCCCGTAATCCTACATGAAAAATGGGGGTTCAAAACTCATTGGGCGCAGGTACTGTAGTAGTACTGTAGCAGCGGCGGCACTGTTCATTAGCAGGTACTGTAGTGGCGGCAAGGCACTGTAGTAGTGGCGGTACTGTGCGTACTGTAGCAAGCGGGTTACTATTCACAGAATGTGAATTGGGCCAAAAATTTGGGCCTATGGGCTATGTAATGGGCTATAAGCCCTCTGGGCCTTCGGGTTATGTAATGGGTTTCCCTCTACCCATTTAAAAGAGGTCTTTTCTTTGATTTAATAATAAATATGAGGCTTCGGACCCAACATTTTAAAAAAAAAATAATGTCAACAAGTGGGAGGTGGAGAGTTTAACATTTAAGAGAGGGGATTTGTCAAAATTAAATAAAGGAGAGTTAATGGGGAGTTGAGGGGTTAGGCTAATGTGGGCCCCACACACATTATCCTCCCATGGGAGGTTATGTGGTTTGTGGGCCCCACCTCCAACTCCTCCTTGGAGGAATTAACCACCCTTAACAATAAAATTGTATACAACAATTTTATTTAATTTAATATAAAACCCCAAAAATTAACTTCTACTCCTGAGAAAACGTAACTACGGTAAAGGTCCCCATAAGCGAATACCGGCACTGCAAGTTCTTCGGTGTCCTCGGATTTCAATTCCGAGCACTAGTTCAAAATATAGAAAAACCCGCTCGTACATTTACTGAACGTACCTGAACAAAACTTCAAAAATTGATTCCGGGCACACCGGGCCTCGGAATCAGGCGCCGTCAGAAACTGAGGACTTGTAAAATTACAAAGAATCAAGAAAAAATTCCTTGAAATTTCCGGGTCTTTACATTACCCCCGCCTCAGGGCTTTACATCCCCGTAAAGCTACAACATACACTATGGAAACAAAAGTGGGTATTGAGCAAGCATCTGAGCCTCTCGTTCCCATGTGCTCTCCTGGAGATTCTCGTGCTGTCAGCAAACACGCACCAGAGGAATTGACTGTCCACGTAGGACCCACTCCTTTCGATCCTTGATCTCCACCAGGACCTCCGTGAATGTCGCCCCATCATCGATGTCCAGCTCCCCGTGGTCGATGATGTGGGACGGGTCGTGCACGTATCTTCTCAGCTGAGATACGTGGAAGACGTCATGCACCCGGTGCAACTGTGGTGGAAGGGTCAGGCGGTAATCCACCTCGCCTACTCTACTGAGGACCTATAAAGGTCCGATGAAATGCAGAGATAACTTTCCATCCCAGCCAAATCTCCGTAGACCTTGTCGATGTGAGACCCGTATGAAGACGCGGTCGCCATCCTCGAACTCTAGTGGTCTTCGTCTCCTATCAGCATAGGACTTCTGTCTGCTCTGTGCAGTCTTCATCTGCTCCTGGATGATCTACACCTTCTCTGTCGTAGCCTGAACCATCTCTGGTCCTACAAGTGCTGACTCCCTGGAGTCAGTCCAACACAGAGGTGATCTGCAAGGTCGGTCGTGCAGTGCCTTGTAAGGGGTCATCCCGATGGTGGAGTGGTAGTTGTTGTTGTACGCAAACTCCACCAAGGGTAGGTGATCCTTCCAGCTGCGACCAAGGTCAAGGACACATGCACGGAGAATGTCCTCGAGATTCTGAATGGTCCTCTCAGTCTGACCATCCATCTGAGGATGGAAGGCGGTGCTCAAGCAAAACTGCATCCCAAAAGCCTCCTGTAATCCCTTCCATAGCCGGGAAGTGAAATGAGCATCTCGATCAGAAACTATAGTCGATGGAACACCATGAAGCCGTACGATCCCCTGAATGTAGAGGCATCCCAAGCTCTCTACTGAGCCCTGCTCTCTGATCAGTAGGAAGTGGGACGACTTGGTGATTCATTCTACGATCACCCAGATAGAGTTGTGTCCTCTAGATGTTCGTGGAACCCCCGTCACGAAATCCATGGATATCCCATCCCACTTCCACTCTGGTACCTCTAAGGGTTGTACCAAGCCTACTGGTACCTAGTGCTTCACCTTCACTTGATGATAAGTGAGGCATCGTGAAACGAAATCTGCTACTTCCTTCTTCATACCCGGCCACCAGTGCTATCGTCTGAGGTCCTGATACACCTTCGCCACTCCTGGATGTACCGCTAGAGGGGAAGTGTGGAAATCCCTTAGCACCTCCTCCTGTAGTGCAACTGGTACCATGGTATGTCCCTTGAAGAAGATGATGTGCTCCCCTCCTTCATAAAATCCATCAGGTGCCTATCCTGAGGATATCTGAGCACGTCGCGTCTCACAATCAACGTCCCCACGTTGTGCCTCCCTGACTCGCTAAAGAAGTGTAGGAGTGAATGGGAGATACTGAAGAAAGGTTTCTCCATATATATCCACAAAGGATATTTGCAACGCAGCTAGTTGCTCTGTCACCTCTCTTAGCAGCTGAATGCCCGATCTCCTGCCAAGAGCATCAGCTACAACGTTCCCCTTCCCAAGAGTATAGACTTTCTCAAAGTCATAGTCCTGGAGGAACTCGAGCCATCGTCACTGTCTCATGTTGAGGTCCTTCTACGAGAAGATGTACCTGAGACTCTGGTGGTCAGAATAGACTGTAAAGCGCTCACCCATCAGATAGTGCAGCCACATCTTCAAGTTGAAGACCACTGCTGCTAACTCCAGGTCATGGGTAGCGTATTTCTTCTCATGCTATCTCAACTGCTGTGAACCATATGCAATCACCACTCGCTCCTACATCAGGACACACTCGAGTTCGGTCCCTGATGCGTCGCAGTAAACTACGTACCCAACGCCCTCCTCTGGTAGCCTCAAGATGGGCGCACTGGTCAATCTCTGTCTCAGCTCCTGAAAGCTCTTCTGACATCTATCTAACCACACGAAGGGTTTCCCCTTATTCATCAAGGATGAAAGCAGTGTTGCAACTCTGGAGAATTCTGGCACAAATCTCCGATAGTACCCAGCCAGACCCAGGAAACTCCGCACCTCTGTCATGCTCTTAGGTGGCTCCCAAGTAAGTATTTATTCAATCTTCACTGGATCCACTGCAACTTTAGACTCTAAGATGGTGTTTCCTAAGAAGTGAACCTCTCAAATCCAGAACTGGCACTTCGAGATCTTACCATAAAGCAGGTGCTCTCGAAGTGTATCCAGTACAACCCGCAAGTGGTAGGCATGCTCCTCCACAGTAGTCGAGTAAATCAGTATGTCGTCGATGAAGACAACGACAAATCGATCGAGGTAAGGCCAGAAGATCCTTTTCATGAGACTCATGAACACTGCTGGTGTGTTGGTTACGCCTAAGGGTAGAACCAAGAACTCGTAGTGGCCATACCGACACTTGAAGGTCATCTTCTGCACATCCTTATCTCGAACTCTGAGCTAGTGATAGCCTGACCTGAGGTCTATCTTTAAGAACCATCGTGATCCCTTGAGCTGATCAAAGAGGTCGTCAATCCTTGGGAGTGGATACTTATTCTTCATGGTCACCTGATTCAGGCGATGGTAGTCAACACACAGTCGCAAGATCCCATCCGCCTTCTTGGAGAACAAAATCAGAGAATCCCAGGGTGAAACATTGGGTTGGATAAATCCTTTTCCCTGCAAGTCCTCTATCTATACTTGTAGGTCACGAAGCTCAGTGGGAGCCATCCAATATGTTGGAGTAGATATCGGTGTTGTCTCGGCGTACAGGTCAATGTATAAGTCTACCTCTCTGCGAGGAGTTAGTCTTGGAACGTCGTCAGGAAAAACGTATGCATACTGATCCACCACAACAGGAAAACTTGGACTTCGCACATCAACTGCTCCAAGGATGAGACTAGCCAAATGATGTGTGATCGGCTTCCCTCTCCTCTGCGTAAGTCCATCATGCGCTGCAAAGGCTCCCTTCTCGCCGGTGAAGGTGAACCTGCTCCCATATGTGTGAATACACCGCACCTTGCGCCTAATACAGTCGATATGAGCATGAACTGTAGATAACCAGTCCATACCCAAGATGATGTTGTACGGCCTCAATGCTACTACAAGAAGATCCCAGCCAAAGCTCTTGCCTCCTAGAGTAAGCTCACACTACTAGCACCAGTGTGTAATCGTCAAGTTTTCTCCCGTAGGAGTCTCTAGCCATAAGGATCGATCCAACGGCTCCGTCAGAATATTCGAGCTCCGAACAAGGGCAGCGGAAATAAAAGAATGACTCGCATCTGTGTCTATAAGTACTGCAGCAAGGGTGGAGTAGACACAGATAGTACATCGAATCATCTCAGGTGTGTCGTGGTCATAGGCCTTGACTTCCTGGAGCTGAGCCCACCTCTGTATGCCATCTCCCTGTGGTCGGGGTGGACCTCCTGGTAGTGGTGGTGGTAGAGCCTCGAAACGTCGTCCACCACCCGCTGCTCGGCCAGCTCCTCTGCCACGTCTGCCTGCTCCCGGCGGACCACCACGGTCGATCCTCTGCCTCTGCCTGGGAGGTCCCTCTAATGTTTGCTACTCATTCGCATGGAGGGTCAGACAGTCTCGAGCCATGTGACCCTACCCGCTGCATGCATAACAATGTTTGCTCCTCGTATAGCTGGATATGTTTCGGGTGCCCCGCACAACCGAACCTATATCATGAGGTCGCTCTCCTGATGGCCTGGTCGGCTTAGACCTCTGTGTCAACTGTCTAATGCCTGCTGCAGAAGACTCTGCTACGTGTCGCCCTGCGGTGGGTCTTGCTACTGGTGTCGGCTCAGTAAGAAATCTCTCCACAAAAAGGGCTCTCTCCAGCACTCACACCTACGTCAGAATGTTGAGGGATATCATCGAAGATCTAATCTCATGTCTGAGTCCCTGCTCAAAGGTTCAGGCCCTGAAGAATGGGTCCTGCACCATATTTTTGGAGTATCGTGAGAGTTCAGTGAACCTCTCTCAGTACTGAGCTATTGTCATGTTGTCCTGTCGCAGATGAAGTAACTCCTGAATCTGCACCACACGAAGGTATCAGGATCCACCATCTACCTGTTTTTGCGTGTAGGAGACTCGCGGCAAGGATCACCATAAGGTCGGCTGGTGTACCTACCAATTTTAAAACTATGATGATAGCCTCCAGCCAATCCTCAGCTGCCTGTAGGTCCATCTCTCCCTGGAACCTAGGTGGCCTCTAGCGCTGGAACACGTGTAACACACTCAGGCGGCGTGCACTCTCTGCTGCCGGGGATAGTGGTATCGATGGCCCAGCAAGTAGTGGTATCGGTGGCCCAGCGAGTAGTGGTACCGCTGGTGCCTCCGCTGTGATGGGGCCCTGTACCAAGGCCTCGTCGCTCAGTGAGCTACCATCCCGTACGTAACTCGGAACCCTAGTTAGTTGCCTTCGTGGGACCATCCTGAAAAGAAACAGGTGTGCCACAGTCAAAAACAGTATATCTGGTGAGCTGACACAAAGTAATCACAAAGAAAACTTTTTAAACACACATGCAATTAGTGTTTTCGTGCACCGAGTCAGAAATCAGAGGTCAGGGTCCTAGTGTATGGATACGTCGGTCGCCGCACCAACACTGGACTCACTGGACTGAAAACCACAATCAATACTCTTAACATTATTTCTTCATAGAAAATAATGATTAGAGTCCTGAGTTTTGTGGTTGAACCGACTCCTCTGATACCAATTTGTCACGACCCGTCCTCGGGGCCCGTGTCGTGACTACCCCAAGCCCGCCTTCCATAGGTTAGGGGCTGGAAACTATCACCAAAGGTTTAAATCCCTATACTGTGAATGGATTGACTTTAGAAAAGCAACAAACACAATAGAGTACGCAACTGAAGTAAGCACTAAGCAATATTGTATACAAAAGTAAATGCTGAAAGGAAAAGGGGCCAGAAATACAAGCCCAATAGTAAGTACAGTACAACTGAAAAGCTAGTACAACTACAGTAAAGTAAAACAGCAACCGTTGAGTCATCCTCTGGGAATCCCACCTGAAGGGTGGGTACAGATGGCCTCCTCAGCACCCCGGGTCCGTCTGTGTTGGGAAAAAATCCCTCAAGGTATCATTGAAGCATTTTTTAGGTGATTGTGTTTGTTGACAAAGTGGAAATCTGAGTGGTGATTGTTGACAAAGAAAAACAATGACATACAAATTTGTTGACAAACGGGATTTTATGGTGGAATTTCAAGTTCAAGAACTGCGTTTAATGATCCATGTTTGATTCAAGAATGTCGATAAAGAGATGGATGATCTGGAGGCGATACAAAAAGAACAGATACAAGGTGGCGCTGTTTTCCATTGTTTGCCAAATTTTTGGGCCTAAAAATCATCAAATGAAGAAAGGTAGTTTTTGGAAAAGGGACTTGCGCTCCGTGTACTTGAAGGCTTGGAAATTTGTGCGCCATGTGTTTTTCAAGATCAGATCATAAAAATATGGAAAAGGGATAAGGTTCGTGCAGGTATTGGTGGTGTCACGCAGGTGACTTGTGCGCTGTGAAGAGACTTGCGCGCCAATGCCTTGGATGCTTGAGAACTTGCGCGCCTGTTGTTTTTCAAGATCAGAACTTCAAAATATGGAAAAGGAAAGAGGTTTTCACAAGTTTGGAATTGGGTCGCGCAAGTGACTTGTAGGGGAAGAGACCTACGCGCCGAGACTTGCATGTCGAGGGTTGACTTGCACGCCGTTGTACAGGGTGTTCAAAATGCCTATAAATACTGGACCACCCCTCTTCATTTTCAACGGAGTTAAACACTTTGAAAAATCAGATCTCCTGTCGCGCATGTGTGGTGGTCGCACAAGTGGTGTGTGGTCGTGCAAGTGAATTTGTGCGCTGGTGTTTGAAGTTGCGTGTCAGTTGGTAGTTGCACGCCAATATTGGATTGGGCGTAAAGGGAAGTGTGTCACGTAAGTTTGGAGTTGAAGAAGCTTGTGTCGCACAAGTGTATGAGGAAGAATTGCACGCCAGTTGAGACTTGTGCGCCGATACTTCTGCGCCAAGTTAGACTTGCGCGCCAAGTAAGGTTGATTCCCCGGCCGTATTTTCGGGTTGCGTGGAAGCTGGAAGTTTGCCTGATACCTTTGGTGCAAATAGAGATTCATCTACGGGTGAAAGTTGGACTTCAACAGAGCATCTACACAAATAGAAAGATGCATTCCTTCATGCAAATGAAGAGACCTACAGATCTATAAACTGTGAGTGGATTCCTTCTAGCACAGTGAGCAAAGAAAGAGGAAGAAGGTGATCCTCTCCACCGGCAGTGATCCAGAGAGAGAGAAATAGGGATTGGCCCTTGGGAAAGCAGTGAGATGACCATAAACCTTGTAAAGGTAGTGAGCCTGGGACAGAGTGACTGTGCCCGAACCTTGTAATCCACAGCTAGTGGAGTTTAGTATAACTTGGTATGACTGACAACCTATCGGCGTATGCTCCTTGGGCGTAGCCCTTAGCAGTGAACCAAGTAAAAATTGTTGTGTCTTGTGCTTGCTTTACTTTCTGCTTATATTGAGAAACGGGAAAGAGAGAGAAGAGTGTTTTTCTTAACAGTGAAACAAGATCAGAACGGGCTTTAATTTTAAATTTTTCATACCCTGATTCACCCCCCCTCTCAGGGTATTCAGCATTGTAGACCTAACAGTTTGTCCACTCCATGTACGTCTCGCCAAGTGGTCCACCTCCAGGTACCGTCCAGCTCCACAAGTCTCCTCCTTGAACAGTGATGTTCGTCGTCTGCATCCAACACAACATAGTGGGGCATAGCCCGTGCAGGGGTGAGTATACGATACTCAGTAGGGATCCCGAGACTTCGGAAGGTCTCCCAGAATCCATGAAAGATAAACCACAGAAGAAAGATACAATCACGAAGTATCAACCAACTCTACTTAGGTATATTCCCATACATATACCTAAGTCATCAATCCCAGTTCGGCTCCAACTCTCGAGCCCAAGCATAACTCAGTCCACACAGGAAAGAAGTCAATCACATCGATGATAATGATTGAAAGACAAGACTCATCTCACATAGGTATACATCTTTCGTATAGCGATATAGATGATCAGATGTAGTCACCGATTCATCTAAGCTGTCGGACCCACGTAGGATACTAGACCAGCTAAGCTGTCGGACCCACGTAGGATACTAGACCAGCTACTCTGTCAGACCCACTCAGGATACAAGTACAGAAGTCAAACTGTCAGACCCACTGAGGATACCAGTATAGTAGTCATCACTGTCGAACCCATGGAGGATTCTAGTACAGTTGTCATCGTCGTCAAACCCACGAAGGATTCCAGCATGGTAGTCGAAGCAGTCGTAGTCATCTCTAGGGTTCCCACACACAGCACACTCAATTCCATGAGGGTCCGCTCCTCGAGCCAAGGGTTCGATACATTAACTGTCACGAAGTCCAGAGTTGATGTATTCCAAAGTTCCGTCTCATCAAAAGGAACTCAACTTGACAGATGGAGCGTCAATCGGACGCCCAGTCTGAGAGTTATTGGCTTTTCCGTTCCAGGGCCCGGTTGGAATTACGCTCGTTCCAAACCTGGTCATTTTCCAAATTCATCCAAAACTCACTTAGAGTATCGCAAAAGGACTGCATCGTCGCAAGGGTCCCATTGTCGCAGACGGCACGTCGATCGGACGCACAGTCGTGAAGTTATTCGCATTTAAGCGAAACGGGCCCGGCCCGTCAAGCCCGGTGGGCTGGCGGGTCGGCCCATCCTGGCTCGGCGGGTCCGACCCGGCTAAGGGTTCGGCTCGGCCCGATAATGCGTGGCCCGGCCCGGTGGGGCACAGCCCGGCCCGTGGCAGGCGGCCCGGCCCACGGCTGGCCGGGCCGGTGCCCCCCCCCCCCCCTCAACTTCCCGAACCGGCAGCGCCGAGTAGCGTCACCCTCCTGTCCGGCCGGATGAAGATTTCCGGTCTTCCCAGTGCGAGCGGCATGCACGGGCAGGCTGTTGTCCTCCCACGAGGCACCTTCGGGTGTCGCGGCCTTCATCAACCCAGTCGGCCGCCTGCCGGCCAGTTCGCTCGTCGAAGAGGCCCGCCCAGTGTGGGCCGCGGTTCTCCGCAGCGCGGCGCCCTCGTGGTGCCGTGGTTCCTTCGGCCCAGTCGGCTTTAGTCGGCCAGTTCTTCTTCGGCTGAGCGGCTTGCAGATTGCGGGCTGCGGTTCTTCCCTACGCGGCCAGTACACAGACGCCGCTTTCTCCGGTCGTCACTGCCACTTCCATCTCCACCTCCATCGCGAATAAGAACAATGATCATCAGAGGGTTGTCGGGCCGTGTTCGTTTGGCCCGCACCCTCTATGTTAGGTGAAAGCATTTGGCCGAAGACATCCAAGAAATTCAATGAAGAATGGGGTACAAATTATTCACTTAAATTTATACAAACCCCTACATCAATCAAGGTTTGTTCGTCATAGACGTGGAAAATGTTGTCGCTCCGTCAACGTCGGAGGAAGAGCCATCGTCGTTGGTGACGTTCCCCGCGGTGGTGTCTCCTCCCTTGACGCGGAGGAAGAAGAAGGTTGGAGAAGTTTCTTCACATCCTTCGACTCATGGAGTGTTCTTCACGTTCTTCGTGGAAGAACTGTCCCTTTCTAAATCTCCCCAATGTTCTCCCAACACAACAAGTGCCAACACAAAATAATAGCCTAAGCTATTATTTTATTCTCCCAGGATTTTCAAAATTCTAACACTTAAATTAATTAATTAATTATGGTGTTCAATTAATTAATTAAAGGTGTTGTCATAATAATGTCAACAAGTGGGAGGTGGAGAGTTTAACATTTAAGAGAGGGGAGTTTTCAAAATTAAATAAAGGAGAGTTAATGAGGAGTTGAGGGGTTAGGCTCGTGTGGGCCCCACACACATTATCCTCCCATGGGAGGTTATGTGGGTTGTGGGACCCACCTCCAACTCCTCCTTTAAGGAATTAACCACCCTTAACAATAAAATTGTGTACAACAATTTTATTTAATTTAATATAAAACCCCAAAAATTGACTTCTCCTCCCGAGAAAATGCAACTGCGATAAAGGTCCCCTTAAGCGAATATCGGCACTGCGAGTTCATCGGTGTCCTCAGATTTCAATTCCGATCATCGGTTCAAAAGATAGAAAACTCCGCTCGTACGTTTACTGAACGTACCCAAACAAAACTTCAAAAATTGATTCCGGGCACACCGGGCCTCAGAATCAGGCGCCGTCAGAAACTGCAGACTCGTAAAATTCCAAAGAATTGAGAAAAAAATTCCTTGAAATTTCTGGGTCTTTACAAATAGTTACCATTCCATGATCAGAATGACTCCTTTTGAGTCCTTGTATGGTCGACTTTGCAGATATCTATAGTGTTGGTCAAATATTGGTGAAAGTTATTTGGTTGGACCGAGCTTAGTTCAAGAGACGACAACAAAGATTCAGTTGATATTTTAGAGAATGTTGATGGCATAGATCTGGTGCTAGTCATATGAAAATATTCATCATAGACCATTGTAATTTTCAATTAGTGACCATGTGTTCTTGAAATTTTCACCTCATTTGGGTCATCGATGGCTTGGGACGCAAGGGAAACATGATCCTTATTTTATGGAACCTTTTGAGGTTTTTGAGCAGGTGGGGAAAGTTTATTACCATTTAAAACCTTCATTGTAGCTGATGTCAATACATAACGTGTTCCATGTGTCTCAGCTACGAAAGTATCTATCTGATTTATCTCATGTTTTAAGCTGGAGTGATCTTGAGGTTGAACCTGATTTATCTATGACTGAACATCCAGTCAGGATAGTTGATTCTGAAACCAAGGTACTTTTTGGGGGGATGATACCTTTGGTTCGAGTGCTATGACAGCACGGTTTTGATAATCATGAGTTGTGGGAGATGGAGGCACTGATGAGAAATAAGTGGCCTCATCTTCTTTGCATGGAATCTTCACAATATGATTTCTAGGGATATAAATTTTTATGGTGTGGAGGTTGTAACATCATGTTACTTTTTTCAAGTATTCATAAACCCCTTTTTAAACTTGCTTTGGTTGGATTTTGTTTAGAGTTGTTTTGGGTGAAAACTTTGGAATTTTTTAAATCTTTTGGGTTGTACACAGTTGGTGCATGGTTTTCCCAAACTGTGTGCCCTACTACAGAAAACTGTGAAAATTGAGGCAGTGATGTTTTTCACGGTTGGTGCACGGTTTGAAAAATCGTGCACCCACCTAGGAGAAACCATGAAACCCAATTAAAAGGGGTTCACGATTGTGGTGCATGGTTTGGTCTAACCGTACAACCCTTCCCAACTAACCGTGCATACAGGTTTTTTTAATCCAAAAATTAGTTTTAAAATCCTAAAACCTCATTTTTAAACCCTCAATAGGCTTGTACGACCCCCAATCAATTTCTTCTTCCCTAGAAGCTCCCAAGAGCTTTTTTTGGCCCTCTACACCCTTCCAAAAGTGAATCAAATCTAAGATAACGACATTAAATCTTCTCCCGATTAGTTTTATCTTCTCATTATCTTTCTCCCAACTTTTCTTCTTTCATCCCTAGGGATTCATATATCTCCTTTTTGATTGGAATATCTAGTAACATTTGTTTCAGATCTTAGATCTGGGTGTGATTCCCAGATCATGTCCCATCGTTCTTCGTTGGCAAATCCCAATTAGGGTTTGGAGTTTCAAGATCCCATGATCCTAAGGTAAGTGATTCCATTTTGATTGGACAATTTAATTAACCCTATATTGCTTAATTTTATTAAATTGATTTCAATTGAATATGTGGGATTTGATTCTTATTAAATTGAATTGTTAAAAAATCAATTTCATTGAATTGGTAGATTTGGATTTGAAATTGTATTTTTGGAATAAAATTAAGGAAAACCCCAATTCCATTGAATTGGGGATTTATTGTGAAATTGCTAGAATTTTATGAATTTTAAATTGTTGAATTTAAATTGTGAAAGTGAATTTTGAATTGATTTCAAATTCTTGTATGAGAAAAATGGATTAAAATGGTTTTGATAGAAATCTTTGGGTTTTATCTTGGAAAAAGGCATGTTTTTTTATTAAAAACATGTTTTGATTTTTAAATGGAAATTGGAATGTTTGAAATAGGAGAATGGGATGAATTGTATTTTAAATTGTTTTTAAAATAAATTGTCCATCATTATTTGTTTATTATATCACATACAAGACTATGTAGTTAGTGAGTTATTCAGGACAGCATGTCACATTCCTAACGGGATGGTGATGAAGTCCTCTTGACCAGTGTCGAAGGGGATGTGTGTATACACATATTGTTGTGTCACCTTGACTGTGTGGAGTCCTATAACCTAGAAATATTGTACCTTTTGGAATATAACCATGTTGCTCACTTGTTTATATTTGATATATAAATGTATTCTAATGGTTTTCAACTGTTTTACATGCCTTCTGACTTTATATAAACTATTTTATAGAAAAACAATTAGTAAGCCATTTGTTTAAAGTATTTCCATCATTTGAAATGTAAAGCATTATTTGTTTAATATGCTTTTGAAATGTAAAATCTGTTTATTTAAAATTGAAAGATCTTTATTTGGTTAATTAAATGTTGGAATCTCTTATGGAATCCTTAGTGAGACCCTACTGGGATTTTAGATCACATCCTACTTGTGCCTTCAGATGTTTGTAGATTATCTTCTTCTAGGTTTAAGTAAGGGTAAGGCGCCACTTGGAGGTGGTGGTAGTTGTTGGTCATTGGTCTTGGTGAGTTGCATCCTTTAGGACTTGAGCAGTTATCCTGTTTTTCTGGCTCTTTTCTAAAGTACTTTGGGTTTGTTTACCTGTTTGTCTTCCGATATACTTCTCCCTGTAGAGTTTATTTTATATGCATATTGACTTGTTTGTCTTTACTTCTGAAATATTTGTGACAAATTCATTCCCACTTTCATTTTGTATGATGCCAGGTGCTAGTCACCAACCCGTGGGGATTGGGAACACCCTTTGGGCTATGTCAGGACTGGCTCGATTATCGGGTTACTAGTGTACCTGG
The DNA here is from genome assembly GCA_963277665.1 of Viscum album. Classification (NCBI taxonomy): domain Eukaryota; kingdom Viridiplantae; phylum Streptophyta; class Magnoliopsida; order Santalales; family Viscaceae; genus Viscum; species Viscum album. Next base: position 1,993,467,569 of record OY728135.1, on the reverse strand, counting down.
GATGGTTTGTGACATGTATTAAAGAACCATAGGTAATCTAGGAATGATGAACTTGGAATTAATTATCAAGGATCAACATTAACATTACAAATCATGTTCAAGGCAATTAAAAGTGTCAACACCTGATATTAAAAATAAGCTATAATGAACCATCATATTCATAGTAAATAATTATAAATGAAGTATATAAAAGGGTTATATTGGTGAATAAGTTTCTAAAATAGATGATTGAGATAGTTATGGTTGTTTTACAGGAATTTAGAGTTTGATCAACTAAGCGGGGAAATAAGGTAATGGATTTTTATCTCAATCTCTTTTCATTGAGATGTGTTTTACTTTATGCACCAATTTAATTTTATATGGTTTATATGATGTCCAATTTTTATGTTATCATGAAGTATCTTTTATTCATGGTATTTGGAGTTCATTTTCAATTTCCTTCCCCTTCAATGATTTTGATTAAAATGTTACTCAGGTCATAATTGTTTTCTCAACTCAAGTTCTTTTTCCTCTGAATCATGAGATTTCTTTTGATTTTGATCATATATGTCTCTTTTTCCTACCATTATCTTTTAAAATGGTAGATTTCCATTTTCTATTAGGATATCACTTCTATTCATTAATATCCTTCCCTTTGATGAAATGTTTCCTCAAATAAAAACACGATGTTCATAAAAATAACTCATATGCTTTTTGATGGATATTTTCTTTCATGCCCATGAGTGTGATCTCTAACCCAAATATGTTTCATCACAAGTTACCTTCAAGTCTCCCTTCACCTATTTTCAAATGAAAGTTTTATTATATTTTTATGATGTGGGTTTCATCAAAGTTTCTTAAATGATTTTTAATGTTTTCTACATGGATATTTTTCAAAAAAGATTTTCCTTTCAAGTATTGTTATAAATGTTTTAAAAGTCTTCTGAAAAGATTGTTTTAAAGTTACATTCAACTACATTGACCTTATTTTAAAATGTTTTAAAATAAAATCTTTTAAATGTTTTCCACATAGGTCGTTTTTCAACAGAAGGAATCTCTTTTACATGTTTTTGTGTGAACGTATCTTTCTACCACATTTGTCGTTTTCTAAAAGACTTCCTCTCTATGCTTTCAATTTTTCAAAAATGGAAATTATTATTCTTATGGTTTAGTAAAATATTTATTTTTAAATGTTTACAAAGGACGAGGGAAATTCTTATTTTTAAAGAAATTTTCACAATACTTCTAAGATTATTCTTCATCTATGTCATATGCGTGATCAGTAGTATTCTTGAAATGATACCATCCACCTTTTTTTATCTGGATAGATTATGAAATTCTATTTTACATCTATGGGATGATCCTTCACTGCTTTTTTCTGGACTAATAATCTACTTGCATAGGAATGATTTTATTCCAATGTCTTTCCTATGTGAATGTCATATGTTCTATTACATTGATTGAAGAGTGTTCACCTATATTCCCAATACATCGATTGATTGGGGAAATTATTGTCCAAACTATATATCCATTTCCTAGACATGTAAATACCGTATGCGTAATCATCTTTGTTGAGTGGTATTTGCAAAGAATGATGTTTAAATTCATTGGATACCCATTTATTTTCCATGGGTTTATCATTTCATGTTTATTGATTTAATTATGAATGTTTCCTTAGGGAACCACTTGAAAAGAATATAAAACCCATTTTATTTCCTTGAGTTTTTATGATATGTTGATTGAAACCATGAGACACACATATGTATGGTTTTTTATTATGATGGGTTCACCCAGATCACGCTTCAATGCATTGGGTAATGTTTACATCTCATGAGATGTCATGGTACGTGGTCAGTGAACCTAGCCAACTATGGGAGTGGGCAGTTAGTCTAGCCAACTATGTTGTGTTACCAAGGTAGGGATATGCTTGTGATATCTTTTTTATATTGTTGTCACATCCCTATGATGCCATGATCTTATAATATGATCATGTTTATCCCATGCTCTTATGTTATCATTTATCATGTCTTGATTCCACGCTCTTTATGATACCATGGTATGTATCCTGACATGTATAAGTTGTCTCATTGTTATGATTTACATTGATTATGCTCTTACTGAGCATCTAATATCACCCCTACTTATGTATCCATTTCCCTAGGTTGTGAAAGAAAGTATTAATAATGTTGAGCCTAGAAAAGTATATTATGTGGAGAATTTATGGATGACATTCCTCCTCCTCCTCCTCCAATGGCCCGTAGGCCTAAGATTTTTTTTATGATATGATAAACCCTCTTTTAAGGGAAGAAGGGGGGAAACCCGAACAGACTTCAAGGACATAAAAAAACACAACTCGAAGATCAAGAAAATAAAACTCAGACTAACACCTTGGGTCTGCCTCTCCCCAGCATTAAAAACATGATAAGGCTCTCCACCGTTACAAGACTGTATGGCAAGAAAGTGTCCTGTGACAAAGCACATGCCCGATCTGATGGCTGATTCCATACCCTCTCAAATATTCAAATCCATGCAGCATGCATAAGTGAACCGCCTGCTCTGAAACCTCCTCTGAGGCCTGATCCTTGAGGTCAAGTCTAGCTGAATCTTCAAAATTTGAGCCTCTAAAACCAAACCAACACAATTCAGAAAAATCCAAGCAATCGAGAATACATCAACGCCATCCTGGAAAAACCCTGTCGCACTCCACAAGACACCCTAATTACCACAGCCGAATAAGCCCGAAAGACAATCCAAATGACACAAATCCAATCCAACGTCACCTAGGATAGGATGGACCAAACCTGCGCCAAGGGAATGCCACTGATGAGGGAATCATGCTCATCCTGTAATAGAAACGTCACTCTGGAATTGGATCTACTCTAAGATGTGTATCATAGATAGTGTTGTAAGTTATGTATTTTCGAAACTGGATCCAAGAGCGTGAGTCTAAAGGAGCTACAATTACTGGGGCTTTATTTTGAGGGCATAGTATCTTCATGACCTATAAGGACCTCACTACTAATATCTTACATGCAAGGAGGCATGCCTAAGGTCGTGTATCTCCCCCTGATCAGGTGTTGTTTAGGCGATCCAGGCGAAGCAGTTACATTTACTTCCAATATAGTAACCCTTTCTCCATTGACAATGCATGAGTATACTTTACACTCATTCACCAATATCATTCGCTGGAAGGAAATAATAAAACATAATGAATATAAATACAACATACCTTATGTTTTGTGATCTTTATCTCATGTGGTTGATGGTGAACACTTTGTAACAAACAATAAAAAGAGAGATCTATGACAATTTTATGCCTCCAAATAAAGCAATAAACTCTCTTTTATATATTTATTTCATTAAAAAGGAACCACTTTAAGTTAATGTGATTCATAGAAGTTTGGCCAACCTTCGACCGTATATATGTTATATATTATAACAAATACTTCATTTAACCCAAACGATCATTAAACACTTTAGCGATCAAATATAAGTTGCACTTCAATAAATGCATCATCATGTGATGTGTGTGTTGAAGAATATGATAGTCTATGTGGATGAAAAAGAAATTTAATATCTGTGATATCCCTATATTTCATATTTATTACTGAAAGCAATCCATATCACATATAGAGATTATAACCCATAGCACAGGTCATGATATGGGATTTGGTGCATAATAACAATCACTTTCCTTCCTATGAAGTCCAGTTTATACTAAATCTACCATATTAGAAAGATTAAGTCTTTGGGCAGCCCTTTCTAGGTTGAATAACACACTTCTAATATTAAATGGACCATTAGGGGGGATTTTAATATTTATTGTACTACATCTGACACAAATGGTAATCCAAATATTTGTTTTCCCATCATGAATGATTTTAATGATTTCGTTATTGCTAATAATTTTCTTGAACTACCTTACATAGTTAATCAATTCACTTGGATTGATGTTAGAACTACTGGAAGGAAATTGATGAAATTAGATACATGACTTATTTCTCAAGCTTTTTTAGACCAACTAGGAGACTTTAAAACTTATCATTTAAACATATACTCGTTGTGACAGAGATATTCCCTAAAGCCTATATACATATGATGTATATTGGTCATATCATATGTGATGATATGAGGATATTGTACAGTAAGATATCCATGTATATAACATGTTTTTTAGGTATGTCATTACTTACGATATCAAGATATTGTAAGGTGCCTCAGCCTTGGATAATCATATTAAATGATATATTGATATCATGATGTGTGTTAATCATATTTTACGGTAAACATAGCATCCTGCAATTGTAAGATGGAATGAATAGTAAATGTTAGTATTTGGTCTCCCATCCACATAAAGTTGTTATTGATCATGAACGTTCCATATGATGAAACGTATGGAGAATCAAACGCATGTATGCGATAAATGCATGCACACTTGTCCAAATGTTTACAAAATGTTTGAAAAAATATGGCATTACTTGAACATATTATAACGTTTGAGTAAATGCCATGAATGGATTAGGAGTATACCTAGAGGTTTATATGCAGGGTTTGAAGTCCATGAAAAATGTGTTTGTATTTATGTGCACTTCTTATCGATTCTCCTTATTGAATCTCTCTCCTCCTCCCTTTTCCACCTGAGATACTAGAATGTCGTGGTTGTGAAGAGGGTCATACCCAAACTGTTGGGTGATTCAGATCAACCCATAGATACACCAATAGAGGGTGGAATTTGTTGGCTGCTCCTTGGGGATCTTCATCAAACCACTATGATTGAAGATAAGAGTAGTAGTCAACAACGGTGAAAGGTACATGTTCTTCATTTTATAGTTACATGGGTTTGGTTTTTCATAGCATGGTGATTTTGGGAATAAGGTTTGTAATATATCCTACTACTTTGAACAAGTATTATTCGATCCCTAGAAACTCATAAGTGGTATCAGAGCCTTTTCATGCTTCTTGATTCTCAAAATAATGATGAAAATGAAGAAATTTTAATATTGTATAGCATATCGTATAGTATATCGTAATTCATATCATAAGAAATGATTGAAAATTTCTTTTGTGGCTGGTTATATGGTATGGGATATCATATGTTGTAATACAATTGTGCCTAATGGCATGGGATGTCATAAGTGGAGGCATAGTGCAATCAGTTTGGTTTTTTATATATTTGATAAATTATTTAATCCATGGAAAAATGAGTTTTGAAAATTAAATATGGTTAGGGTTTAAATAATATTAAATATGTGACATTTAGATCATTCAAATTGTTTACATGATATAATTGAAATATAAAATGTTTCTATTTCATTTAATATCATGTATTTAAGTAAAATGTCAAATAAAATGATATTATAAAGGAGTTCATATTGGAAATAAATATAAAGTGTTTATATTTTATTTATTTAGTTTATTACCTACTTTATTCATAGATATAATTTTTATATTATGAATTGTGATGTATGATTTAGTGTAAAGTGTTAAACTACTTCTATAAATTGTCATACATGCATCTAACGAGTTGCATGCTAAGTATGATAATTGATTTAGTTTACCTCTACCTTGACTTTTCCTTGTACTTGTGAGATTGAATTAAGAAGTTCATTCTAGTTTATATATATTATGTGTCAGAATTTTGGTGAAACTGAGGTCTCACTTGAGGAAAGTAACTTTGGATAAAGGGACTTTGGGTCAAACTACTCACTGATCTGGAAGTTTATGCCTTGTCTAGAAAAAGTGGGGGTTGGGTATCAATTACTTCAAGATTACTCTTATGGGGATTGTTGATTTCATATGATTCTAAGCATTTGCATGAAAGGGTTTTATGTACTTTGTGCATGAGATGCATTTGGATATGTATGAATATAGTTGACTTTTATTTTGGGTTAGTAACACAAGCTATGAGTTGTGTAAAGAGTCACGCGTCAATATGGTTTGAACACATTGATTTAGTGGAAAAAATAAGATTTTAAACTAAATCATTGGAAGCATGCATGTTGGAATGGTGTAGTCTGGTCCTCGTGGTTCGACAAGTCATTGTAGCAATGCAAACTTTGAGATGGTTACTGTAGCATCCTGAATTTTGGAGACCACAATATTGTAACTCTGCGGACTTCCAACCATCGATCACTGTAGCGCAGTGGACTTAATGTGCGGTTGATGGCATTGTTGCACCATTTTTTTATGAGCTCATTCAAGTTAGGGTTTTTGTGTGTGAAACTCTGATTTTTTCCCTATAATTCAGCTCCCAAACATAGTGATATTTATGCCTTTTCACGAACGTATGGATCATTTCCCGAAACAGGTAAATTTCTGTCTCGCGATCTTCTTCTTGTTCCTTTGTTTTTTCCCTTTTACTCTTCTTATGTAAAATCATCGATCGTTTATGCTCCACACGTTTCTGTAACAAATGTATACATGTAAAGGGAATACATGAGATAATATTATGAGATTAAATCCCCTTTAAAAACACTAAGTTTCATATTTATTCCAAAGTGAAAACTTAACAATACTTTGATTATCCCACCGGGTAGTTTCATGCTAAATCTGGGTGCATAACCGTTAATTTGACAGGTATAAAAAGGAATAACTGATTTATGAAATAAATATATAAGTCCTGATCAATATAAATGTATCGGTAAATGATTCGAAAATAATAACACAATTTTTAGTAAATTCATTCAAAAATACATTTTCATCAAAAATGGGTTTTCTTGCTTTTTATGGGTGAATATTACAATTAATTTCAAGAAGTTCTAAAAAAATATTTGAAAAAATGAACTTCATTTTTAAAATTATCATATCAAAATTAGCCTATTGTGGGATTTTGAGAATATTCTGAAAAAATTAAATTTTTGATGAATAGTAAAAAAAATACAATTTTTTATAAAATATAATATCTTTTATGATATCGTTAAGACATAATTATGTTATAAAATTTTATTAAACTTGAATGACTCATGTAAGATATTATAATATAAATATCATACAAAAATAATTCAAAACATGTAAATTATAATTTATTTCATGATAAATATGAAAATCATTTTCAATGTTGACGCAGCGCATTCGCAGCACTGGAAAAGCCAATTCGATGTTTTATAACTAATAATTAAGATGTATAAAGTCTTTGCACAACCTTTGTATTAAATATCGTCTATAAATGACGATTTCGACTGATAATTTCAATTTTTGGAGTTATATAACAAGATTCATATCCAAAGGATTGTGCAATGCATGCGCAAGGCAAGAAAATTCTAATTAACAAATTAAATAAGTTGTTTTGGCATTGATATGAGTAAATATACATAATGAATGAATAGAAAGGATTATCTTGATAATAATCAATTATTTTTATGATAGTAATTTATTTTTAATTTTTATATATGAAATAATTACCTTAAATATTTATGAAACACTGACTTAGTGTTTGTGCAAGTAGAAGAAAAATCAATAAAATTGTTTTAAAAATTCTAAAACTAAAATGATAAGAATCGTTAAATGACTCAAACACTTGACTAAATCTTATTAGTTGACTATATCTCGACCATAATCATCCAATGGTAGAATTTATAGCTTTTTTGGACCACTTGAATGTGATTATGACCTTTATAATAAGTGTGATATTTTTAATATGGTGTTATCCAGAAGATATCTTCGATAAAAAGGTCTTTGAAAGCTGAAGAAATTATTTTCATCATGGTAGTTTATTTTTAATTTTTAGTAAAAAAAGAATTACCTTAAATGTTTTCATAACGATGATGCAATAATTATTTAATAAATAGAAAAATCAAATAAATGATATTAGAAATATTAAAATAAATATAATTTGAGATAATTAATGTAATCCATGAATTTTCTAGATGACATTGACATGTCAAGGATGTAATAAAATATTTGGTTAAAATTATAAGTGTTATGTTGATATTTTTAAAGTCAAAAGTAATGAATCGTGTCAAAATTTACCATAATGATATTTTATGAATATAATATTTTATTAAATTATTTAAAAATCATAAAAACCTAAATTAATAACTCTTCGTTTTTTGTTTTCATCTTAAAATAAGACTCTAGTATCATCAATATATTGAGATATTATGATTATGAGATAACCATATTCTACCTTTTTATTCATCCTACGAAAAACGAAAGCACCGTGCATGCGTGCGTACGACTTACCGTCTCTACATAGTGATGTAATTTTTTTCATCACCACTTGGACAATTATAATAATGGAATTATTGTTTATATATAATATTCATGACATATTTATCATTATAGAAAAAATAATATATCACATATTTTCTTACCATTCTATACACTGTAAATGATAACATCGTTCGTGCGTACGTGTGGACTACCACCCCCACGAAACAATATGATTCATTTTTCATCACCACATCACATGGATTATATATATGAGTAAATTTGAAGAATTAATATGAAATTTATGAAATTACAATCATTCTGAAAAGATAAAATAATACTTACCTTATTTCCACAATGATCATTGAAAAATGGAAACGCTACTCATGTATATATACGACATATCATCTTCATAATTGTAACATGATTCATTTTTCATAACCATATTTAATGGTTGGATTTAAAAGTATAATTGATAAATAAAAAGGTAATTATGTCATGAATGTTATTCTGGAGATGGTGGATTAATGAGCTCTTTGACCATAGTTAACCGATTGAAGTCATTTTGGACTTAAATACCAAATATCGTTAAAACATCCAACATGAACTTAAGTGATTAAGTAATTGTAGACAACATGGAAATAAATGATATAAAAGGAATAATAAACTTGAAAACAGCTCTTAAGCAAGTAAATAATTAACCTGAGTTTATTATTCATGAAGATAAAGAATGTACGTGATAAGTCAGACTCAAGGTAAAAGACTTAAAAATTATTTTTTAAAAGATTCCCTTAAAACTCTCTTTTTCTTCAATATCCATATTTTCTAAAAATGTTTTAAAGAATGTTTTTAATATTATCCTATGATTGTTTAAAACTATTTTTACTCATGTTTGACTTTTTACAAAATGGTTTGAAGGAAATCTTTTTTTCGTTTTCTAAACGAGGTACTTTTGTGACATTTCTAACAAAAATACGAAAAAAATGTTTTTTTAACGTATATGACATGAGTGATTGTTCCCACCCCCATGACTAATATTTTCTTTAAAACTTCTTTTTCAAGCTTACATGATTATTTTCAAAGAAAATGTTTTCTTTTGTATGTGCACGTTTTGTTTTAAGATAAGTGATTTTCCTTAAGAATGTTTTTATGATGCAAGTTTTCATGATTTACGTTTATGTTACGATTCTTGGACATTGTTTCTGTGGACGGGTGGTTGTGTGATAAACCAATAACAGATGATTACGTTATAACCTCCAATGCATTGGATAATGATTATGTTCTCCATAAAAGTATATTGGAAGTCAGTCGTATGGTTATTCTAATTACAAGGATTTTATGAAATGTGATTGTTTAAGTTGTCAAAAAGGGGTTTTATTTGCTTAAAATGAGTTTTAAATGTTTTATTTGAGCAAAAAGTGTGTATTTTTCATGTGGGAGTGATTTATTTCATACGCTAAAAGAACATTAAATGTGTTTTCATGTTTTTCACTGGATTAATTGTTTTCTTTCTGTATGTATGTAATGTTTACGATCGGGTCCTTACAATTGCAGTCAAAATTCAAAGTGAATGTCACTATATATCCTAAAAGGGTTTAGGATATATTAGTAAAAGAAATGTAAGATATACATTTAGTTACTACAATAAAATGAATATCACTTTATATCCTAAAGGATATTGGTAAAGAAATAATGTAAAAAGTTGCATTAGTTACCAAAATGATCTTAAAGAAAAAATTTGATGAAATGTTTCCAAGAAACACAATAATGATGAACTTGGAAAAAGTTCGTAGTGGACAATAGAAATTATTAACATAACATTTGATGTTGTGAAGTAAATAAGTTTTAATAACATCAGGAATATGATTCATAAGTCTTGTCATTGTTCAAACTAGCTTACTTCATAAATGTTATTCACTAAAGGAGTTCAGTGGAAGAATTTTATCAAATGGCCACATAGAGATGTGACAGGAATTACTTAGAGATGCAACGAGTTTAACAAAATCCAAAAAATGTGGCGAACATAAGGCCTCACTGGCGGTATATCATATGGGATATGATCAGACATACACTTATGTATGATTTTGTTAGTATTCTTAAAGGGGTTTAAGAATATAATCTATATCATGTTATCCAAAAGATTGTCTTTGTCATTCTTTCACATTGGGCGTATATATTTCATGAAGTAAAATGAAAATTAACCTCTCAAAGTACAACTTTGACTTATCTCTAACTGATGTTCGTCATAGAGTATTATAGGTTGTGAAAAAATGTAGCATAAGTAGGATTTCGCATAGAGATACAAAATATGTTCATGAGGCAGAAAAAAGAGTTGTGTGTTCGATGACCCCCCAAGTATACCACATGGACTATCATACACTATGTTTTTGGTATTCTAAGGGTGCATGTTTCATATTTGGATTTCCCCAATACCTAAGGCTGGTGAAATACTTAGCATGAGAATCTTTACATTTCGATATCTTTCTTATGCATGCCTTACAGTTAATCAAGGGTGGTTGGGTATATTGTTGATCATGTCATCGGTTGAGGTTTAACCAATATGAGATTTGTCCTCTCGTGTGATAGGTATGACATCTAGGCCCCCAATTGAGATAGATCGGAGGAGTGTGCGATCATACCTAGATAAGACATGTGATGAGCTTATCTATTTGATGAGGTGCATGTGATGTGTTTATCCAAAGGATGAATGACAAGTGATGTATTCATCAACCTGATCAGCCTATACTCAAAGAATTGAAAATGTATGAGTGGTCATACAAGATTAACATGCTTTGTGTTACGTGGTTACTCGATGTCATGGACAAAGAGATCATAAAAGAATGCATATATAATACAAGATCACGTCAGATTCCTTTGTTGCTTTAGTAGTATTGATATTTTTCTAAAGGCTTTGCATGTATGAATTTGGGAATTCAAATTTGACATCAATGGCGCAACGACCTGTGGGGTCACACTTAAGAGTGTGGATTGAGTTTTACGAAACACACAGAGTTCCTTTGTATACATATAATGTGATACACATTGAATTTCATGATAACTTTCCAAGTGTTTTGAAAAACGTGCAAAAAGAATTTTAGATATGGCTTCAAAAGTTATTGTATATGATACAATATACATATGGTGTATATTGGTCATATCATATAAAAGGTTAGTTTCATTCACACACGCACACTACAAATCATACAGAAGGTGGGTTTCATTCACACACGCGCACTACAAAGAAGGCCCGAGGACTCAAAACCGCGACCTGCGCCCCATACCCCTACCCCCAGCCTGAAGGGGTGTATATTGGTCATACATATAAAAGGTGGGTTTTATTGGTCATATATGATATTGGTCATATCATATGGTATGATATCCATGTATATTAACATGTTCGGGTAAATCATTTCTTGTGATATTAATATATTATATGTCACCCCAACCTAGGCTAATTATATTAAACAATATATTAATATAGTGATGTGCGTTGATTGTATTCTATGGTTATCAGAGCATCCTACAATTGTAAGAATGAATGAATATTAAACGTTAATATTATGTCTCACATCCATGTAAAGCTTTCATTGATTGTGAATGTTTCATGTGATGGAACGTATGGAGAATCAAATGCATTTATGTGATAAATGCATGCACACTAAATGTTATGGATGGCAAGGGAGTACCATGAGGCTTGTATAAAGGGGTCAAAGGCCGAGAAATTTGTGTTCGTATTTGTGAGCCCTTCCCGTCAATTCTCCTTGTTTAAGCCCCTCCACCTCTTTTTATTACCCATGGTACAAGCATATTGTGATTACGAGGAAGGTCCTGCCCAAATTGTTGGATGATTCAAATCAACCAGTAGATACAACCATAAAGGAACTCATTTGCTACTCCTTAAGAGTCTTCATCAAAACAATATGATTGAAAACAAGAGCAGTAGCCAACAACAATGAAAAATACACATTCTTCATTTTATATTTACATGGTTTAGGTTTTAGATTTTGCATAGCATGATGATCTTGGGAATGAGATTTCCAATGTCTTGGGCTGCTTTGAACAAGTGTTTTCAATCCTTATAAATTCATCACTTTGGATCATTCTCACATTCTTCTTAAAAGCTTTAATAAGATCAATCTCATCCTAAACCATTTCATTTTCAGCACATTTAGATTAATCATTCTCATTTTTTTCTCTATTGTCTATGATGCACGAAGATCACTTGTGGCTTGGTGGTGGTATGAGAAAATTTTATGACAAACTTAAAAAAGTCAAAATTTATTTAAAAGTTAGAAATGAAAATATCTATTTTTTTATTTTTATTTTTAATAAAATCAGACATCCCAATGATCAAGCTGATTTTCTTGAGGGCTTCTGATCTTGATCCTGCTAATTATAATCATGAGCATATCATGCCAGTGCCCATTTGCTTAAAGCCCTTGAGAATGAAGAGACATTCTGGAACCCAAAAAAACTACAATTAATTGGCTTAGATATAGTGATTCTAATACTAAATTTTTTGCATGTTTCGGGAACAAACAAAGGTTTTATGAAATATCAAAGACCCTAACGGAATCATTGTTAAAGATATTGATAAAATCAAAGATATGGTGGTGAATTATTTTACTAAGATATATAAAGTTGGTATGGTCGACCCAAACAACATTAACCTTGATAATATTCTTGAGCTTACCACTCAAAAAATCAATAATTCTTTAAATGTTCTAGCTTACATTAAGAATGAAACTTGAGATCTTAATTCGCTTGGCGCTCCTAGATAGAAGGGATTTACAGATACTTTCTTTAAACACTATTGGGACATCATTTCCAAAGGTTTTTTGTGGGATGTGAATAACTTTCTCTCAGGCACCCTCATTCCTCTATTTATTGGTAATGCTCTTATTTTTATAATTCCCCTCTGATCGTTTCTTTCCTTTCTAAATCAGCCCGAAAGATCTGTGAATGTTTTGTGCAATCACATGATCATACATGAAAGCATAAAAAAAAATTGAAAATCTATGTACCTTCAGGAGAATAAAGCTATTTCTTAAAAAGAGAAGGAAAACAGGAAAGAAAATAAAGTTATTAAGTGTGAGGATACACCTCATTTGAAGATTAAGCTTGCATGAAAGGTACCAAATGATGCTCTGGTTAGAGATTGGTGGTGTTGGGAGTTGTCCTCTCTGTCTTGCATGATGCTCCTCCTCTCCCTCTCTTGAATGGCAGCAGTGGCAGCTTGCCTTCCCCCTTCTATTTTTTCTATGCTGCGTCACAGTTCTTTAAAACACTGCATAATGAGGCATCAAACCACTCCACAGGAACATTTTTTATATATAAACATACAAAAAAGCTTCAAAGCAAGCAAAATACAGACGAGACTGGATGAAGCCCGACCAACTTTATCATGCCGCCAATCATCCGTTCACCATACAACCACATGTTAACAACCAATCATCGATCTTCGCACGAACACTCAAACAAGCCCGGTACATCAGAATTTGCCAGTAACATAACATAAATCAACCACCTCTATAACGTAACATCACATGAGCTTCCACGCTTCATCTAGCCAAATGCAGGGGTAGAGAAAATGAAGCAAGAATGTCAACCACACATACCAAGAAAGAAAATTCAATGAATCATGAAAAAATCTTGTATTCTGAAGCAAGAGAAATATGATCCATTGATTAATTAGGTTTGTTTCGTGCAACAGAAATGAATGAATGTAAAGAGTCACAAATATTCTTACAAGATCACTTAGATCTTGTGCACTTGCCCGGATATAAACTAATCAGAATCAAACCGAATGAGTATGAGTAACCGTAAAGTTCCTTAGTGTCTAATTTGATAAATCTAAGAAGAAGAAACAATCATGCTTCAAAGCTCACCAAATAGCTTTGGCTGTTCATCGTTCGTCTAACATGTTTCCTACTATCCTCATCTGAATTGACTATTTATCAAGCAACCAAGGAACAGCAAGCTAACAAAACAACATGATTGCATTTCCAAAAACAAATCAACGCTCCATTATCGACACAAAATCCAATCAGAAGATGAATAAAAAGCTGAGAAGCGGAATAACAAGTGATCGAGGAAGGAAATCATACCATACATTTCTTTACGCTGCGAGAAAAGCACCGCGGCGTGACAAAGAACCGCTCGTCCGATAATAGACAGGTTGGAAACAATCCCAACCACGTACAAGAAGAAAACCAAAGCAAGCACCCATGGCATCAATAGAAATCCAATGAAGAAAGTCACCGATCCACAGAGCATCAAGGCCAGCGACAATCCAAGAAGCAACGAAGCAAATCCGGCAGAGGATATCTGCGACGGACGCCTCGACGAAGCAACAGCCGGGAGAGTAAGAGACGACTCGTCGGAAATCGCATCAGGCGAGGGGGATCGGAGAATATCGAAAAGCAGCGCAGAGAGCTCGTTAAAAGCCCTAGATTGATGATGATCCCCTTCCTTTGTCATCCTTGATTGTTGCAAATAATAAAAAAAAAAGTCACAAGAATTGTGACAGCAAAAGCAATATCTTCCGGGAAACCCTTCAGACTACGACGAGAAACACCAAAAAATATTAAAAGATCAGAAACTGATGCGAGTACGCTTGACTAACATCAAGAAAAATGTAGCGCGGGCATAAATTCTACTAATGCGCATCTCGATCGAAGCTTGAATCTCATCACGACATAAGTAAACACTCTTCGCAGAGATTCAGTGAAAAAATCTCAAGAAAATATGAGAGAGAAAATGAGGAGTAAAATGGCAGAGAAGGATGAAGATGACGACGGGGAGGGTTCGCTTTGTTGAGAAGGAGTGTCATACCGGGCGAGATCGGCCTGGTCCGGCAGGTTGTTTTTGGGCCCTTCTGCGTTGGGCGCGGGCCCATCCTTTATCCTGATCTAAACTGCCCGCTGCGAGGTTGAGTTGAGTTTTTCTTTAATTATTAAAAATACTCGAGATCTATATATCTATATCAATGTATATATTAATAGCGGTGACCCCTCCCTTACACATGGCAAGCTCTCATTTCATAATAATAGTGTGTTTTTCTCTCCAAAACAATTCAACCTGATACATTTCACCCCTCTTGATCCTCAATCCCTCCATGTCGTGTCGTTTCTGGCTCCCCTCCCCTCCCCTCCCTCCCTTTACCCCCTTCCTCTCTGCCCCTCCACCGCATTCCCACATCCCCACCTCTGCCTCCATGTTTGTAGATATCATATTTTTACCTTATAACACTTTGAAATATTTTTACATATATTTTCGGAGTCAAGCGTTAAGACGGCGTGCGATTTCGAGACCTGGTGTACTCGGAATTAATTTTATAAAAATATTAAATATATTTTATATCACATGCACGCGATTCCATAAAGAAAATAGGATAACTCTTAAACGGAATCTTGGATTAAAAATATGAGGCCACAGTTGAATATGGAATGCGAGGTTTACCCTACGCGTAACCTAAAATAGATCGATGTGGGGCGTTCGTATAAAATGGTTGTTGGCGGTACTTTCAATGGGTTAATTACATAATTAATTTTTTTAATTAACCTAATTATATCCCATCTATAAATATGTCGTTATAACAAGATTTTCAGGGTTAATCGCATAACTATGAGATTGTTGGGAGGCGTTCTTCCACTCTCATTTGCGAAATGAAATAAAAAAACGACGAACCTCTGGATCTAGATAGATCGAGGCGCAGCAAACGCAATGACTTCTCTCATTCGTTGGCGAGCGCGTTTTTTGACGAGGAACAATCCAATTTGAGGTAGAACTCTTCAATTCATAGATTCTACTAATATTGATTAAATTGATTGAGCATGATTGATTTCGTCTCTTTGATCTATGCTAATTGAGTCTCTGCATGTGCCCGCGCCTCAGATTTAAATGGTTTATTCAATTGTTTCTTACCCTGGATATTCCTGATTGTATTTGTTGGTCAAGAATGCTAGACCAATCTTTCTTTTATACACCATTATTTTGGTGTTTTCTCCAACCCATTCTCCATGTTCTTCGTCATTGAGCTACATGGTCATGGTTCAACATTGTCGGACGAGACCGAGCCTAGGTGTAACCTAAAATAGATCGACGTGGGGCGTTCATATAAAATGGTTGTTGGCGGTACTTTCAATGGGTTAATTACACAATTAATTTTGTTAATTAACCTAATTATATTCCGTCTATAAATATATCGTTATAACAAGATTGCTAGGGTTAATCGCATAACTATGAGATTGTTGAGAGGCGTTCTTCCACTCTCTCATTTGTGAAATGAAATAAAAAAAACGACGAACCTCTGGATCTAGACAGATCGAGGCGCAACAAACGCGATGACTTCTCTCATTTGTTGGCGAGCACGTTTTTTGATGAGGAACGATCCAATTTGAGGTAAAACTCTTCAATTCATGGATTCTGCTCATATTGATTAAATTGATTGAGCATGATTGATTCCATCTCTTTGATCTATGCTAATTGAGTCTCCGCATGTGCCCACGCCTCAAATTTAAATGGTTTATTCAATTGTTTCTCACCCTGGATATTCCTGATTGTATTTGTTGGTCAATTGTTTTTCACCCATTCTCCATGTTCTTCTTCATTGAGCTACATGGTCACGGTTCGACATTGTCGGACGAGACTGAGCCCGATTGGACCCCCAAATTCGCATGCAACAAATGGATCAGTGATCAAGGATGGATTCAGATGGATTGCATGATATGGGTGATTCCACCATGGTAGCGAACAATGACCGAAGGCCTTCCCTGTAATAATTAGGCCCCACCGACAGCACAGACACCCCGCCTCAACATGGTCGTCCGGTCTTGGCCCGCCAGGTACCACCAGTTGCCCCACAAACACGTGGTCCCAACCCTGGGGCCCACCCAAGTGCTCAAACGGGTCATCTGACTAATGATTGTCCCCACAAACCAACACATGTTCTTTTTAGCGTGCTTTGTCCTCACTCGCACACACCCTGAGAAACTTCCCAGAAGGTCACCCATCATGATCACTACTCCGAGTCACCCCTCCTTTAGAGTACAATTTCCTCTTTGTGGACACTATATCTCAACCCAAACACTGCACTACACTTAAGGCTGGCCCCACCGACAGCACAAACACCCCACTTTAACATGGTCGTCGGGTCATGGCCCGCTAGGTACCACCAGTTGCCTTGCAGACACGTGGTCCCCACCCTGGGGACTACCCACATGCTCAAACGGGTCATCTGACTAATGAATGTCCTCATAGGCCAACACATGTTCTTTTCAATGTGTTTTGTCCTCACTCGTACACACTTTGAGAAACTTCCCAGAAGGTCACCCATCTTGATCACTACTCCAGGACAAACACGCTTAATTGTGGAGTTCTGATCAGGTAGACTTCCGAAAAGAAATGTGGACCATGTTGACATGAGTCATATCATTTAGTCATTCAACCCTTCATCATTTTGGAGCGTTACATTCACCCATCCTTTAGAGTACAATATCCTCGTTGTGGACCCTATATCTCAACCCAGGCATTGCACTACACTTAAGGCCGGGTTACCCCCTGATACCTTGTTGACATGAGTCATATTATTTAGTCATTTAACCCTTTATCATTCTAGAGTGTTACATTCACCCCTCCTTTAGAGTACAATGTCCTCATTGTGGACCCTATATCTCAACCGAGACATTGCACTATACTTAAGGTCGGGTTACTCCTTTGATGCCAAATGTAACAATCGGGCTCCGCTGACACCACAGACACCCTGCTTTAACATGGTCGTCGAGTCTTAGCCTACTAGGTACCACCAATTGCCCTGCAGACACGTGGTCCACACCTTGGGGCTCACCCGCCTGCCCAAATAGGTCATCTGACATGAGTCATATCATTTAGTCATTTAACCCTTTATCATTCTGGAGTGTTACATTCACCCCCTCCTTTAAAGTATAATATCCTCGTTGTGAACCCTATATCTCAACCCAAACATTGCACTACACTTAAGGCTGAGTTACTCCTCTGATACCAAATGTAACAACCAGGCCCTGCTGATAGCACATACACCCCACCTTAACATGGTCGTCGAGTCCTGACCCGCCAGGTACCACCGGTTGCCTCGCAGACACGTGGTCCCCACCCTGAGGCCCACCCACGTGCCCAAACAGGTCATCTGACTAATGACTGTCCCCATAGGCCAACACATGTTCTTTTCAATGTGCTTTGTCCTCACTCGTATACACCTTGATAAACTTCTCAAAAGGTCACCCATCCTAATCACTACTTCAAGCCAAACACGCTTAACTGTGAAGTTATAATCAGGTAGGCTCCCAAAAAGAAAGGTGAACCTTGTTGACATGAGTCATATCATTTAGTCATTTAATCATTATGGAGTGTTACATCCACCCATCCTTTAGAGCACAACGTCCTCGTTGTGGACCTTATATATTAACCCATGCAGTGCATCGCACTTAAGGCTGAGTTACTTATCTGATATCAAATGTAATAACTGGGCCCTGCTGACAGCACAAACACCCCACCTTAATATGGTCGTCAGGTCCTGGCCCACCAGGTACCACCAGTTGCCCTGCAGACACGCGGTCCCCACCCAGGGGCCCACCCACGTGCCTAAATGGGTCATCTGACTAATAGTTGTCCTCACAGGGCAACACATGCTCTTTTTAGTGTGCTTTGTCCTCACTCGCACACACCCTAAAAAACTTCCCAAAAGGTCACCCATCCTAATCACTACTTCAGTCCAAGCACGCTTAACTATGGAGTTCTAATCAGGTAGGCTCTCGAAAAGAAATGTGCACCTTGTTGATATGAGTCATACCATTTAGTCATTTAACCCTTTATCATTCTCAGGTGTTACATTTCCCACCAATTTCGAGAGGCCTGAAGGCAAGATCCGAGGAGGTAGGGCCAAATTAGTTATTTTATTTCAATATGTACTGCATCCTATAAAAATGCATGAGGATAAATTCTAGTATGTAATATTTTCAATTAAATAAAAAATTTAGTCCAATTTATTTTTTAATTTTTTTTATAAATTGTATATGCTTTTATTAGTGGCATCCTCCATTGAGAATTTTATTAGCGATTTTTTTAAAAAAACCATCACTAATTAAATATTCAGTGATCATTATCTAAAACCGTCACCAATTAAACCTTATCTTCTCAATTTCATGACCCAACTTTCCTTTCACCTTCTCTCCCAATCTTTAGTAGTCTTTGGATCGAAAAAACTATGAATGAACTCCTGACACCGGTCATCCCCCAGTCCCTCCAGTTTCCCAATGTTAGTCATCACCCTGCCATTGTATCCTTCCAGATACTGACATTTACCATTTACACGTCCCTCACATGATTAAGGTATACAAAAATTTCTATCAATCAATTTGTTTTTCAAAAAATAGAATTATATTTGATATGGTTCTAGTATATACTAAAAATTCATTATTATTATTACATCATCAATTGAAAGTTGATTATATACTATCTTAAACACCATTTTTATTAATTTTTTTTCTTTATAATATGTTCTTATGACATTGAGTTTGACATTGTATTTTTAATTACAATGTATGGGTTTTCTTGTAAATGGTATTATATTTGTTTTATATGAATGATCATTGATTTTTTTAACTATGATTGATATTCTAATTACATTTCACATAATTTTATTAAAATAATTTTAAATTTTAAATTTTGTTTTTGTTTACACAATGTTTCATTTTCTTATATATGTTACATGATATCATAATATATAAAATCAATTGGTTATAAGTATGCAACATCCTAGATTTTTCCGGACCATGACTTAGTGAAATTTTGAATTTGTAATGACTCGGATTTTCTCGGTTCTATTTTTAGAAAATTCTTGGGGAAATTACAAGACTAGATACTGAGACAGCGTATGATTCCGAGTCCTGGAGTTCCCAGAATGATCTGTCAAAAAATGTTAAATTTTTAAATAGCATGCGTGAGCGGTTTTCCTGAAAAAGTGAAATAACTCTTAAACGGGTGCTTGGATTAGAAATTTGAGAGCATCATTGCATTCAGGATGGTGGGTTTACCCTAGGAGTGACTTAATTTTAGTCAACGTGAGTCTCTAGTGAGAAAACCCGAAAATGACATAACTGTAAATAAAATAATTAAATAAAATTATTTTATTTTTCAAATCCTTATAATTCAAAAATGGTAACTCGAATTGGAAATTCGAGAGTACCATTGACCTCATGAGGATGTTCTTTTCTTATATGGAGCCTAACATTGTTCGGCACAAAACAACTGTGGAAAATAGTTTTTGGGACGTGATCATAAATAAAATAAAAAAATAAAATTATTTCATTTTTCAAATCCTTATAACTCATAAACGATAACTCAGATTGGAAATATGAGAGTACCGTTGAGCTAGTAAGGATGTGCTTTCATTAGGTGGAGCCTAACATTGGTTGGAACGAGCCAACAATGGAAAGTAGTTTTTGGGATGTGACCGTAAATAAAATAATTAAATAAAAATTATTTTATTTTTCAAACCCTTATAACTCATAAACGGTAACTCGGATTGGAAATCCAAGAGTACCGTTGAGCTCTTGAGGGTGTGCTTTCCTTAGGCGGACCCTAACCTCGACCGACACTGGTCAAGGATAAAAAGTCAATTTTTGGACTTTTTAAAGGAGAATAAAATAATCTTAAAGAAGTTTATTTTATTTCCTTTTTAATGTTTCACATCGTGGTGACGCTGCGAGGCAGCGATGGAGCAACCCGTTCTCCTTTCATAAATAAAGCAGCATGGCGACACTGTTTCAAAGCGAAATAGTAACGTTGAAACACATTAACACATTTCCTCCATTAATCGGGGACAGGGTCTAGCATTAGAATTCATAACTCCAGAGAATTCCTCTGAAGTTTCCCTAAGGTGAGGAGGAGACTCTCTTGTCGGCGACGACAGATCGAAGGTCGGGATTCAATCAAGTGACGATGAATCAACCAAAGCTGGCTGAACAAGGATCGACGTGGTGGCGTGACTTCAATCAACGTCTTCAAGTGATCTAACTCGAGGTAGGGGTTGTTATTTAAATCCCATCCTTTCCCCGTATTTGAATTCCTACGACGAACGTGAATCAATCGACGAAGGGATCGATTCACAGATCATGCGTATTGTTGAGGGATGAGTTTCACCTTGCAGGGTTTATTAGGTATTGATGATCGTTTGATTGATTTCTAGTTTTTCCATCATTTTTTGATCCTTCTAACAGATTGGATCAAGGTCGGAATGAACAAACGGTCGAGGTTCGATCCTCAAGTTGATTATTGTGCTTTTCTCCCCCACGTTCTTCGCATTCTTCATGGGTTGACAAGCGGTCAATCATTGCACAACCGTTTCTTGGCGCAATGATATGACATCTTGGATCTGGAATGGACATGGCATGATAGAGGTGCGACGACGATGATGGAGAACAGATCAAGGCAGTGTAGGAGATATCGTCACTTGAATGACATTGCACCATGGTGGGTCGCAGCGAGGATTAAAGCCCATGGAGGTGAAGAACGCGACACAAGGGTTATAGGCATTCTTCTGGATTGAAGAGCGGACAAACAGAGCACCTCCGGTGGCCCACGAAAAATTCTCCCAAAGCGCCGGTGGCACACGGCAGTGGCCGCGTCTATGCGGTTTCCCATACGGGAGGAGGCCACGACTTCGACCACGATGGGGTGAAATGGACCCACGGCTCAAGTCACAGGCACACGGAGGAAGTGGGCGACTAGTTGTCGATCACGTGTGAGAAACCTAGTCTGCGTGAGCAGATCGGTTGGATGAGGCATGGGTAGCGCACCCCCCTGTGCCAGGTGATGCGACACGCGACTGAGCCATGTTCTAGAGGAGACCGACCCGCATGATGCGGGATGGTACGACAGATCGGATCTGGCCTAGTGGTTTGGGTCAAACCCATCAGACTCGGGTTGGGTTGGTCCGACCAGGTCGGACCGAACCCGAACCCAACCGACCCCTTTTCGCTAAAATGCCCATAACTTTCAAATGGAGTGTCCGTTTGACAAGTTGTCTTCGGTGTTGGGACCCTTGCGAAGAGACAATCCTTTTGAGACACTCCAAGTTAGTTTTTGTGGAAGTCTATAGACTACCTAATGGTTTGAGGAGTAGGTCATCCTGGTACAAGCACACTTGAGCGGAAATCGGCGTGTTTCATAAAGTCAGGACTCCCCACATCATGGGATAGAGTTTGTTTCCTTTGGGTAGCTTCATCCGGGGGTGTTACTCCCCTAAGAGACTAGGGTGTGGGTTCCCAGAGATGTTTGTTAAGGAAGAGTAGGTACTCCCCTGTGGGACCAGGGAGCAGGTCGTCTATCCATGGAGTCGATACTCCCCTATAGGACTAGGGCGTATTTCCTCCATATTTAACATACATAGAGTTGGAACTCTCCTACAGGGTAGGGTGCGGTTCCTCTACGATAGGAGTCAGTACTCCCCTATTGTTCTAGGGTGTGGGTCCTCCACACGTGAACTGACAAGGTTAGTACTCCCCTATCGTACCAGGGCGCAGGTCCTCTAGTCACTGAGTAGTACTCCCCTACCGGGTAGGGTGCGAGTCCTCAACTTATGAATTCATACTCCCCTGTGGGATCTGGGTGCTGGTCCTTCATGAGTCGTACTCCCCTATGGGATAGGGGTGCAAGTCCTCACTTACGGAGTTGCACTCCCCCATCCTGAGTAACGGCAAGGAGCGGGTCCTCCATTGGAGTTGGATCTCCCTCGGTTGTCATACACAGTTGCGAGGAGAGAGCCCATCCACTTAATGAGAATTTTACCTAGATAAGAGCTAGTGCTCCCTCAACGGATTGAGGTGCGACCCACTCCTTATAAGAGTGACAGAGGTTTCTCAAGATGCATAGAAGTGGGGCTCCCTCATCTGTGTATAGTGGTGAGGGAAGATCTCTCCACTAGGGTTTCCTTAGTCTTGCGTTGGTAACAAGACAACGATGAGTGAACCTCTGGTGTTGGGCACTGGAGATGGACTTAGTAGGATGTTCCCTATGGAGCACGTTCTCTCAGACGTACCATTAGGAATGGTAGAGTTGTTCCCAATGAAGTGTACCTCTCGGACAGGTTCCATCTTAGATGGATGAACTCGTGGAGTGTGTTTATCATGGTTTTATGTATTGCCTTTCAAACCTACGATCAGAATCCTGTTGCTAGCTATGAGGTTGGAACCTTATGATTCTTAGTGTTTGAAATGAGTATATGTGGAGATTCTTGGTATATGTATAGGAATATTCATGTGTGGAGCTGAATGTTCATTTCATTGTGGTTTTTCCCTTATGCTTTACCTTTGTGTTTTCAGGGTGTCCTACTGAGTATTGTTTTACTCACCCCTACACAGGCTTTTCCCACATGTTTCATGTCTTGTGCAGACATTCAGCACTTTGACAGAGCCCAGGGAGGGCCAGGACCAGGTGATTCTTAGCGAGATCACGTCACATACATAAATTACTTTAAAGGGATTTTTAATTTAATTTCCATTATTTCTTTGTTTTGGGGGTTTCCTATGCATTTTTTTGAGAAATGTGCGAGTTTTCATGATTTGGGCCAAACCGTGAGCCCAATTCCAGATTTAAAAATAAATTTTGATTCCTTTATAACTTCTTCATTTTTTAACATTTTTTATCTATTCAAATTTCTAATTGTCATAACATGACATATAAATACCAACAAATTAATTTGAACCATTTATAAATCTATAATCATGGTGAATTTGAGTTTTTATTTAAGGGATTAGGCCTGCCCGAAAGCCCATTTTCTGCATTAAAAATATTTTTTAATTATTTAATAACTCATTCAATTTTTAAGTTTTTTCGGCGATTCTAACTCTCACCCGAGACCACTTACCTATGTAGCGCCCCCATTCTCTCATCCCTCAATTTAGAGCTCAATAGAATCACGAAATTGGACAAAAAATCTCTGGATTTCACAAATCGCCCAGATTTGAAGAGGTAAATGGATCCTTTCATAACCCCTTCTATTTTTACTCCTTCCCCCATTCCAGTTCCTAAATTATCTCCTAATCCTTATTCTAACCTCCCTTAAATTTTTAACTATTTTAAAATTCAGATACTGGTGGATGTTGGGTCGTTTTCTTCAAGATTGTTTTGGGTAAGTGTTTCTCTCTTCAATTCCTTCCTTCTCCTTAGGGTTTCCTCCCTCTTTAATAAATTTATAGAGTATTCAGAAGTTAGGGTTCATACCTAGGGTTTGATTTGGGGTATTGTTGGTGAAATATTATGGTTTAGGGTTCGTTTTCACTCCCTTTTGGTGCGGAGGAGGTGCGATTGAGGTTTCGCACCAAGATTCAAGGGTTTTGACTCCAAAGGTAGGTGATTCCATGTATAACCATTTTATGATGAGTTATCTTGCTTGGTTTATTAATTTAGTATGTTTCAAATCTGTTGTGTGTGGTGTGAAAACTATTTTTGATGGATTTGGTTAAGTGTTTAATTTTGTAGTTGCATTTTTGCTTGGAATTGGGTGCTTTTCATGCGTGGCTCTTGGGGAAATGTTTGGGTGTATTTTATAACATATGAAAGTGATTTATTAGTGTTGAAAGGGGATGAAAATTCTGGTTTGTTAACACCTTAATGTCATTAGGGCCTTGTAAGGGGGTTTTTGAATGGGTTTAATGTGTGAAACCATGTTATACTTCTTGAATGTGATTTATGAAAACGTATGTTTTTCATGTGTACCTTTTGTGGTATTGTTTGAAGTATTTTTATAACACTTGGGGTGGTTTAATAAATGTTGTTAGGGCTGAAAATTCTGTTTTGGATTGTCATTGGTATGGTTTTGGTCTTGAATGAGGGTTTTTAAATGTGTTTTGTATGCAAACCATGGTTATACCTCTTGGATTGGTTTTATGAAAATTGTAAATGATTTAATGAGTTACACAAAGTGTGAAATGGTTGCTTATGTATTGTTTTGGTGATAGCATGTTCTTAAAATGAGTTTTTGAAACATAAACTGTTCATTTATGTTGTTTATGTACATGGATTTTACATGTATTTTTATAATTTTCTAACTTAGTTATAATTAATTTGTTTAACCATTTTTATATTTTTAGTTTACTTTTGTAGTTTTGTATTAGTTTACATAGTTTGATATTTTTTTTGTTAATTTATATACTTATATTAACAATTTAGTATTTTTATTAGTTGTATTAGTTTTATATATTATATTTAACACTATATTATTATTATTATTAGTTTCACTAATTTTTGTTAATTTTATTTTATTAATTTATTAGCATGTATATATTTTAATTCTCTATTTGTATTTTATTTTATTTCATTATTTTTATAGTATTAATAACATAGTATCTTTTTATTAGTTTATTATTTTTATATTTAATAGTATAATATCTAATTACATGTGCATTAATTTTTAGTTCTAATTTTATTATTATTATTATTATTATTATCTAACATTAAATATTTAGATAATTGTTTTCTTTTAATTTGAATTTGAAATTTAGTTTTAACTTTGATTTTACTTTTTTTTATTTCTCTCTCTCCAATCACCCCATCCCCTAACAACTCACGCCTACCCCACCTACCCTTACCCATTCCTTCCCATTTCCCACGTCACCCTTCCCATACCCCCTTTTTTTCTCTACCCAACCACACCCTCCTAATTCCCCATTTCTCTCTCCAATCACCCCATCACCTCTTTGACCCATTCCTCTCCCTCTCTCCAATCACTCACGCCACACCCCTCTCCCTCCCTCTAATCCCTTGCCCCCCATTCTCTATCCTGCCTACCAATCTCACCCGCCACCCCCCCTCAATCTCCTAACCCGCCGGACCCACCGTCCTTTCCTGGCTCCCATTCCCAGCCTCCGCTGCCTCCTTTTCTATCCCCTCACCTCCCCTTCCTAACTCTCGCACCCCCAGAATCTGCCGCCCCATCATCTGCTCCATCTATCTCCATACCCCAGCCCTGTCGGCCGATATGCCATTATCTTCACATCAACTCATCCCGCTGCTCCCTAACTCCCCAGAACACCCCCCCTCTCCCCATCTCCTCACATCCGCCGCCCCTCTCTCACCCGCTCCCCAATCACCTGTGGCCTCCCCTCTCGCTCTCACTAGGCCGACCCCGCTTCCCCCTGCCATCCCGATTTTCCCATGTCCCTCACCGCCCCTGACACCGCTCCTCTCCCCTGCTGCCCCACCTCTCTCTCGCCCCACCTCTCCTCTACCACCCCGCACTCGTGCTTTGCCTCTCCTCCGCTGCCCTCCTCCCTACTGCACCAGGTACACCAGCCGTAGCGAGCATCCCTCCTCGGTCAGAACCAGCGACGAACCGTCATCAGGAGCATAGCGGAGGTTCGGACATATCAACGACGTGTGCAACGATTCGCTTGGACTTCCTGATATTGACGTCTCACGATGAGGGCGAGCGGAGATCGAATCATATTTTTAGCGGCACAGTGGTTTGGTTCAGGTGTGACGTCAGCAAATGCACAGAGCAGAGCGATGATTATTATTTTGTGATCATTGATGGCATCTCACGGTGACCACAACAATGACACGAGCATGGTGATATCTTCTATTTATTATTTTATGTGTCGTGTCGTTGCGATGACAGGCTAATTTATTGGTGTTAGAGTTGTGACAAAAGTGACGGTAATTGCATGTCTTTAATTTATTCCCATGTTTGATTGCCTTTTAAATTAATTTTATTTGGATGCTTATTTAATTAATTTATATTTCCGTTGAAATTAATTGTCATTTGGGCTCTGCACACATGCTTTGGTACCCGTTCGTGTGATACCTAATAAGTAATCACGAACGGGAGCTCATCAGAGAATTTATTTATTCGAAATTCGATCAAGCGCACGAGCGAATTCTGAATAAATAAATATATTAATTGAAAAATTAATATTTTGTGTGCGCTCTCCTTCAAACTTTCATGAGTGATACTTAATAAGTAATCTCATGTGAGTGAACCCCACGCAGGTAGATACTTTGACTTTGTGAAAAATGGGTCGTCGTATTTCACCAAGTGATTCAGTGATATAATGACGCACAAATTATTCGCCAGGACAGAGAAAGAAATGACGGATAATTTTTGTAAACATTAAAATACTATCTAACATCAGAGAACGAGACCAGATAGTATTTTAATTAAATTTGGAATCGGTGATAATTGGATAAATAAATATTCAAATGTAGGAATTAAATAATTGACATTGCATGCACTTGAACAAACGACACGACTCTGACACTTCCATCTCTGCCAATTTCTTTCATAGCTTAGTTCACTTAGATAGTTTTTGTTAATTTAAATAGTTATAACTAAAATATTCATTTAGTTTTTTTAGAACTTAGATGTTAATCACAAAATTAAAGCCCATCTGCCTGAAAATTCCTCCAAAAGGACATTTCTAGTGTCTACTCACATTCTATCTGTGGTTCGACCCTGCTCGCCACTTTTATAGTAGTTAGTAGGTAAATAAATATTGCAAATTTACACGCTTTGCGACGCGCATTCCAAATTTCCGACGCCGTTGCCAGGGATAATAGTAGCATTAGAAGTTCCTTTAAAAGATTGATTTAGGTCAAAAATTAAAAAAAATAAAATAAAATAAACCAACAATAAAAAAATGTTTACTACTCTGAGAATTTTTTATTGCAGTGATTTTCAAGACACCCAGAAGTTCAAAATGACGTGTGCCGCACCACACAATTACAACCAGTACCTGCCCTACGCAGCCCCAACTCAAGGTATGACGTATAATGATTCACCGCACATGATATATCTAGGTAATCCCGTTTATTTCAATGATCTTTATTCAAGTCCATGCTATGATCCATATGAGAATATTTCACCCTTCTATGAAACAAGTCCTTATACATCTGTTGATCATTTTCAAAGTCAATTCATTCCTGAAAATTTAGAACTTGATAATTCATTTCAAACAAATGATTCAATAATTGATCACATGTTGAATTGTGCTATCATTGGGACAAATCGGAGGTTTGAACTTCAAGATGAACGCAATGAAAAGTTGCTTTCCTCAAAAAAATATCTAGAAAATCAATTGAAGAATTTAGTAAATCAAATAAATCATATTTCCGAACTAGCTGCTTCATTACCCCTTGATGATCTAATTCAAAACAATTCTTTTGAGGAGAGTGCAATAGAGGTTCCATTTGAACAACATCCATGTCCCGAGTCTGTTAATGAGATTGATCTACCTTATTGTCATAAAATTGATGACTCCCCTCCATCACAAAATATTTTTTCCAATCTAATCACATTTTAAGAATATGAGAGTTTGGTCTTCCACCTTGTTGAACATACTGTTCCCTCGGAAAATGTGATTTCATGTCCTTCTAAGTGTTCACAACCCAGTCATGCCAAAGTGAAAAAGGACACATTCAATGTCTATCAAATTTCACCTTTTTAAGATGAAGAGGACATTAAACTAGGACCATTATTTACCATGATAGATTCAGGATTGAACCAAGAGACAATGAATTTCCACACTCAATAGGACATCACTTCAAATGACATCGAATCACCTCTTTCTGAAAATCTTTGTGAGTCCAAATTTTTCTCTAAAATGGATATTTCTGAAACATTTCTGGAGTCAGAGAATCAATCAGCATTGCTAGTAGAGAACACTCATAATTTTCTAGAAACATTGGAAGAATGGGATTGCTTGGAGGATCCTGAGTTTGCGGTGAAAAATGTATCAACAGAGAAATATAATGAGGGTGGTATAGAAGAAAATTTAGAAAAAGATGTCATTCTTGACACGATGGAGTCATCTGCTCCAATTGATCTTGTGCCACTTGGTCCATGCATCGAGGTTAAAAACCCTTCACTTCAAATACCCACATATGCTAACAATATTGTTGACCTTGGCACAATCAATGAAACCATCGAGCATGAATTGAGTTGGAAACCAGTAGATTTCCCTGTGCTAGTGGTTGGGTGTGAAAATGAATTGGGATACATCATCAACCCATATACTACATTCAAAGATGTGGTGGATATAAGACAACCACTTAAGGAGTCTGGTAAAGGCATTTTGTCACCTATTCACATTTAAAGAGGTAATCTTCTTGATCCTTCCATTGACGGCCTTTGCCCAAAATTCAAGTATTCTATGAGTCTTTCTACAGGAGAGGTACATTCGTTTCCGTGTGATTTGGAATATTTTCATTTCATTCCACACATCCATTATTCTAACAAGATTCCATTGAGATTTTGTGCAGCTTGCAGGATAAACTCATCTTCAACGAATGGATTCCACACTCCTACTGAAAAAGAAGCAAATGCATGGTTTACATTTCCGTTCGATCTTGGTGGAGTTTCAACAACGTTTGGGTGAAGACGAAGTAAACTTAGCGCTCAATGAGAGGCAACCCATCATTTGTTTGTTTTCTTTTCACTGCATTTAATTTCATTTCATTTAGTTTTCTTTAAAAATAAAATAAAATAAAAAGGCAAGCATTTACCACAATCTGTTTTCTCCTGGAAATGTAGTGGATTTAAATTCATCATAAATATTTTTATCATCCACATTCTTTTGATTATGGTGTGACTTCTTTGATATGATGCGAGTATGTGCTGTCAATGTGTAGGTTTTATAGGTATACCATTTCTGGAGCTTCATCGGATACAAAAAGCCTCTCCGCGTCAATCTACACTTACACAGGGAAGTGTTTTATTTTTTCCATATTTTATGCTTCCACAAACACCATGTAAACTAATAAAAAAACACAAAAAAAAGAGAAAATTAAAAAAAAACTAACACTCCTGTCGTTGATGAACCCACATAAAAGCTACTGTATTTTTGTCACAACACAGTCGGAAACATACCACTTGTGTCCCTAAGCAGTTTGAACACCTGATTATTTTTTGGAATTCTTTAATCCTTGATCTCATGACTTAGATTATTGCTGATATTATTTCATGCTTCGAAAATATTTTTCAAAAACTTGTATATTTTTTATACACTTATTTGCACTCATGCTCATCTGTGCTATCCAACATTATATTTTCATACCTATGAGGACTCTGATCCATTTTAAATCATATCTTATTTATCTTTTTCTTGAGGGAATCTCAACCATGTTATGTCTTCTAGAACTTGCCATGTTTTTTCATCAAAGCGATAGGAATTTTTGAAAGTTGCGCTAAAATGATCAAGGCATCTCTTTGATATTTTAGCCCCGTTGACCCACTGATCCACCCATACAATTTCTCCATCATATAGCCCTTAGAATCCATGAAGGATCCTTTTAGGATGAGCCCAAGCCAATACCCTTCCCTACCAATTTCTTGATTTTTTGCATGATATTTTTCAATCTAAGTGTGGGGGAGAGATTTACTCATGGAGAGAGTTCTTTGAGGGGCAGTGAGTCATTTGATGTACATGGATTGACATTATCTAATCCTGATCATATGAGTTTTTTTTCATAGTATCCACATTCATTATATATATTTTGATATAAGAATGTAGAATCCTTTTGGTTCCAACAATGAGTACATTGGTGGTCATTACGCGGTAACCCTCCCTTTTGGGGATACCTATAAAAGTGATGATCCATTACTCTAGGAACTAGAGAGTTTTCTATATGACCTACCTTCATTAAGATGTTACAGCATATACGCTACTTGTGTACCATTCTTTGGGATTATTGTCTGACATTTATTCCATGGGGTTTGTGAGTTGATACTCACCAGTTTTTCCTAACCATATTATTTGAGTGAGTCGTGTCTTAAAAAAAAGAGAAAAAAGGGAGAAACAATGGATTATAAAATACTTGGGAACAAGAAATGTTTTAAGTGTGGGGGAGCGAGAGTTTTAGGGAGAAATTTGAGGGAATCATTTAGATTTACATTTATCATGCATTTATTTCAAGATTCAACCCTCCTTTTCACAAAAAAGATGTCATTTTTTTTACCCACCGTCCCGTAACCTCAGAGACATTTGAACCTCATGAAAAGTCCTTGAGATTGGTGCATTCTTTTGATTTCCACTAGTAGAGATGTGAAATTCATGGAAAGCCTATGGTAAGCGTGCATGAGTACGAGAATTGAGCATGACTTTGATCAAATATTTTGAAAGATGAGAGTGATGGCAAGGTAGGTCACATGATACATGAGTGCACGTATTTGTTTTGAAAAGAATGCAAGTGAAAGAAAAATTGTTCTTGAACATTGAAGTTTTAAATGAAGCATGATATTTTATGAGTAAAAGAGATAGAATAATTTTGAACTTGTAATTTTGATGTTTTAATTTTTCTACGAGTCCACTTGTGTTTTCTTTCTGATTGTTTTGCCCAGGAGTGAAAAAGTTTAAGTGTGGGGGATTTGATGTACATGGATTTTACAAGTATTTTTATAATTTTCCAACTTAGTTTTAATTAATTAGTTTAACCATTTTTATATTTTTAGTTTATTTTTGTAGTTTTGTATTAGTTTAGATAGTTTGATATTTTTTTGTTAATTTATATACTTATATTAATAATTTAGTATTTTTATTAGTTGTATTAATTTTATATATTATATTTAACACTATATTATTATTATTATTAGTTTCGCTAATTTTTGTTAATTTTATTTTATTAATTTATTATCATGTATATATTTTAATTCTCTATTTGTATTTTATTTTATTTCATTATTTTTATAGTATTAATAACATAGTATCTTTTTATTAGATTATTATTTTTATATTTAATAGTATAATATCTAATTACATGTGCATTAATTTTTAGTTCTATTTTATTATTATTATTATTATTATTATTATTATTTAACATTAAATATTTAGATAATTGTTTTCTTTTAATTTGAATTTGAAATTTAGTTTTAACTTTGATTTTACTTTTTTTTTTGATTTCTCTCTCTCCAATCACCCCATCCCCTAACAACTCACGCCTACCCCACCTACCCTTACCCATTCCTTCCCATTTCCCACGTCACCCTTCCCATCCCCCCTTTTTTTCTCTACCCAACCCCACCCTCCTAATTCCCCATTTCTCTCTCCAATCACCCCATCACCTCTTTGACCCATTCCTCTCCCTCTCTCCAATCACCCATGCCACACCCCTCTCCCTCTCTCCAATCCCTTTCCCCCCATTCTCTATCCCGCCTACCAATCTCACCCGCCACCCATCCTCAATCTCCTAACCCGCCGGACCCGCCGTCCTTTCCTCGCTCCCATTCCCAGCCTCTGCTGCCTTCTTTTCTATCCCCTCGCCTCCCCTTCCTAGCTCTCGCACCCCTTGGATCCACTACCCCATAATCCACTCTATCTATCTCCACACCCCTGCCCTGTTGGCCGATACACCCTTATCTTCCCATCAACTCATCCCGCTGCTCCCTAACTCCCCAACACATCCCCCTCTCCCCATCTCCTCACATCTGTCTCTCCTCTCTCACCCACTCCCCAATCACCCGCGGCCTCCCCTCTCGCTCTCACTCGGCCGACCACGCTGCCCCTTTCCATCTCAGTTTTCCCATCTCCTTCAGCGCCCCCTACCACCGCTCCTCTCCCCTGCCACCCCACCTCTCTCTTGCTCTGCCTCTCCTCTGCCACCCCGCACCCCTGCTTTGCCTCTCCTCCGATGCCCTCCTCCCTACTGCACCAGGTACACCAGCCACAGCGAGCAGCCCTCCTCGGCCAGAACCAGCGACAGACCATCATCAGGAGCGTAGAGGAGGTTTGGACATATCAATGACGTGCGCATCGATTCGCTTGGACTTCTAGAGATTGACATCGCACGATGAGGGCGAGCGGAGATCGAATCATATTTTCAGCGGCGCGGTGGTTTGGTTCAGGTGTGACGTCAGCAAATGCACAGAGCAGAGCGATGATTATTATTTTGCGATCGTTGATGGCGTCTCATGGTGACCACAACAATGACATGAGCACAGTGATATCTTCTATTCAATATTTTATGTGTCATGTCGTTGTGATGACAAGCTAATTTATTAGTGTCAGAGTTGTGACGAAAGTGATGGTAATTGCATGTCTTTAATTTATTCCCATGTTTGATTGCCTTTTAAATTAATTTTAATTGGATGCTTATTTAATTAATTTATATTTGCGTTGAAATTAATTGCCATTTGGGCTCTGCACACATGCTTTGGTACCCATTCGTGTGATACCTAATAAGTAATCACGAACGGGAGCTCATCAGAGAATTTATTTATTCGGAATTCGATCAAGAGCGCGAGCGAATTCTGAATAAATAAATATATTAATTGAAAAATTAATATTTTGTGTGCGCTCTCCTTCAAAATTTTATGAGTGATACCTAATAAGTAATCTCATGTGAGAGAACCCGACACAGGTAGATACTTCGACTTTGTGAAAAACGGGTCATCATATTTCACCAAGTGATTCAGTGCTATAATGACGCGCAAATTATTCGTCAGGACATAGAAAGAAATGACGGATAATTTGTGTAAACATTAAAATACTATCTAACATCAGAGAATGAGACCAGATAGTACTTTAATTAAATTTGGAATCGGTGATAATTGGATAAATAAATATTCAAATGTGGGAATTAAATAATTGACATTGCATGCACTTGAACGGACGTCACGACTTTGCACTTCCATCTCTTCCAGTTTCTTTCATAGCTTAGTTCACTTAGATAGTTTTTGTTAATTTAAATAGTTATAACTAAAATGGTCATTTAGTTTTTTTAGAACTTAGATTTTAATCACACAATTAAAGCCCATCTGCCTGAACATTCCTCCAAAAGGACATTTCTAGTGTCTACTCACATTCTCTCTGTGGTTCGACCCTGCTCGCCACTTCTACAGTAGTTAGTAGGTAAATAAATATTTCAAATTTGCACGTGTTATGACGCGTGTTCCAAATTTCTGGCACCGTTGCCGGGGAGAATAGTAGCATTAGAAGTTCCTTTAAAAGAGTGATTTAGGTCAAAAAATAAAATAAAATAAAATAAAATAAACCAACAAAAAAATTGCTTACTACTCTGGGAATTTTTCATTGCAGTGATTTTCAAGACACCCAGAAGTTCAAAATGATGTGGGCCGCACCACACAATTACAAGCAGTACCTGCCCTACGCAGACCCAACTCAAGGTATGACGTATAATGATTCACCGCAAATGAGCTATCTAGGTAATCCCGTTTATTTCAATGATCTTTATTCAAGTCCATGCTATGATCCATATGAGAATATTTCACCATGCTATGAAACAATTCCTTATACATCTGTAGATCATTTTCAAAGTCAATGCATTCCTGAAAATTTAGAACTTGATAATTCATGTCAAACAAATGATTCAATAATTGAGCACATGTTGCATTGTACTATCATTGAGACAAATCAGAGGTTTAAAATTCAAGATGAACGCAATGAAAAGTTTCTTTCCTCAACAAAAGATCTAGAAAATCAATTGAAGAATTTAGTAAATCAAATAAATCATATTTCCGAACTAGCTGCTTCATTACTTCTTGATGATCTAATTCAAAACAATTCTTTTGAAGAGAGTTCAATAGAGGTTCCATTTGAACAACATCCATGCCCCGAGTCTGTTAATGAGATTGATCTACCTTCTTGTTATAAAATTGATGACTCCCATCCATCACAAAATAATTATTCCAATCTAATCACATTTGAAGAATATGAGAGTTTGGTCTTCCGCCCTGTTGAACATAATGTTCCCTCAGAAAATGTGATTTCATGTCCTTCTAAGTGTTCACAACCCAGTCATGCCAAAGTGAAAAAGGACACATTCAATGTCTATCAATTTTCACCTTTTGAAGATGAAGAGGACATTGAACTAGGACCATTCTTTACCATGATAGATTCAGGATTGAACCAAGAGATAATGAATTGCCACATTCAAGAGGACATCACTTCAAATGACATCGAATCACCTCTTTCTAAAAATCTTTGTGAGTCCGATTTTTTTTCTAAAATGGATATTTCTGAAACATTTCTGGAGATGGAGAATCAATCAGCATTGCTAGTAGAGAACACTCATAATTTTATAGAAACAATGGAAGAATGGGATTGCTTGGAGGATCCTGAGTTTGCGGTAAAAAATATACCAACAGAGAAATATAATGAGGGTGGTATAGAAGAAAATTTAGAAAAAGATGTCATTCTTGACATGATGGAGTCATCTGCTCCAATTGATCTTGTGCCACTTGCTCCATGCATCGAGGTTAAAAACACTTCACTTGAAATACCCACATATGCTAACAATATTGTTGACCTTGGCACAATCAATGAAACCATCGAGCATGAATTGAGTTGGAAACCAGTATATTTCCCTGTGCTAGTGGTTGGGTGTGAAAATGAATTGGGATACATCATCAACCCATATACTGCATTCAAGGATGTGGTGGATATAAGACAACCACTTAAGGAGTCTGGTAAAGGCATTTTGTCACCTATTCACATTCAAAGAGGTAATCTTCTTGATCCTTCCATTGACGGCCTTTGCCCAAAATTCAATTATTCGACGAGTCTTTCTACAGGCAAGGTACATTCGTTCCCCTGTGATTTGGAATATTTTCATTTCATTCCACACATCCATTATTCTAACAAGATTCCATTGAGATTTTGTGCAGCTTGCAGGATAAACTCATCTTCAACGAATGGATTCCACACTCCTACTGAAAAAGAAGCAGATGCATGGTTTACATTTTCGTTTGATCCTGGTGGAGTTTCAACAATGTATGGCTGAAGAAGAAGTAAACTTAGCGCTCAATGGGAGGCAACCCATCCTTTGTTTGTTTTCTTTTCACTGCATTTAATTTCATTTCATTTAGTTTTCTTTAAAAATAAAATAAAATAAAAAGGCATGCATTTACCACAATCTGTTTTCTCCTGGAACTGCAGTGGATTTAAATTCATCATAAATATTTTTGTCATCCACATTCTTTTGATTATGGTGTGACTTCTTTGATATGATGCGAGTATTTGCTGTCAATGTGTAGGTTTTATAGGTATACAATTTCTGGTTCATCATCGGATACAAACAGCCTCTCCGAGTCAATCTGCACTTACACAGGGAAGTGTTTTATTTTTGCCATATTTTATGCTTCCACAAACACCATGTAAACTAATAGAAAAAACACAAAAAAAGATAAAATTAAAAAAAAAACTAACACTCTTGTCGTTGATGAACCCACATAAAAGCTGTTGTATTTTTGTCGCAACACTGTCGGAAACATACCACTTGTATCCCTAAGTAGTTTGAACACCTAATTCTTGTTTGGAATTCTTTAATCCTTGATCTCATGACTTAGATGATTGCTGATATTATTTCATGCTTTGAAAATATTTTTCAAAAACTTGTATATTTTTTAGACACTTATTTGCACTCATGCTCATCTGTGCTATCCAATATTATATTTTCATACCTGTTAGGACTCTGAGCCATTTTAAATCATCTCTTATTTATCTTTTTCTTGAGGGAATCTCAACAATGTTATGTCTTCTAGAACTTGCCATGTTTTTTCATTAAAGCGATAGGAATTTTTGAATGTTGCACTAAAATGATCAAGGCATCTGTTTGATATTTTAGCCCCGTTGACCCACTGATACACCCATATTATTTCTCCATCATATAGCCCTTAGAATCCATGAAGGAGCCTTTTAGGATGAGCCCAAGCCGATACCCTTCCCTACCAATTTCTTTATTTTTTGCATGATATTTTTCAATCTAAGTATGGGGGAGAGATTTACTCATGGAGAGGGTTCTTTGAGGGGCAGTGAGTCATTTGATGTACTTGGATTGACATTATCTCATCCTGATCATATGAGTTATTTTTAACAATATCCACATTCATTATATGTATTTTGATATAGTAATATAGAATCCTTTTAGTTCCAATAATGAGTACATTGGTGGTCATTACGCGGTAACCCTCCCTTTTGGGGATACCTATAAAAGTGATGATCCATTACTCCAGGAACTAGAGAGTTTTTTATATGAACTACCTTCATTGAGATGTTACAACTTATACGCTACTTGTTTACCATTCTTTGGGATTATTTTATGACATTTATTCCATGGGGTTTGTGAGTTGATACTCACCAGTTTTTCCTGACCATATTATTTGAGTGAGTTGTGTCTTAAAAAAAAGAGAAAAAAAGGGAGAAACATTGGATTATCAAATTCTTGGGGACAAGCAATGTTTTAAGTGTGGGGGAGCGAGAGTTTTAGGGATACATTTGAGGGAATCATTTGGATTTACATTTATCATGCATTTATTTCAATATTCAACCCTCCTTTTTACCAAAAAGATGTCAATTTTTTTTACCCATCGTCCCGCAACCTCAGAGACATTTGAACCTCATGAAAAGTCCTTGAGATTGGTGCATTCTTTTTATTTCCACTAGTAGAGATTTGAAATTCACGTCAAGCCTATGGTAAGCGTGCATGAGTACGAGAATTGAGCATGACTTTGATCAAATATTTCAGAAGATGAGAGTGATGGCAAGGTAGGTCACATGATACATGAGTGCACGTATTTGTTTTGAAAAGAATGCAAGTGAAAGAAAAATTGTTCTTGAACATTGAAGTTTTAAATTAAGCATGATATTTTATGAGTAAAAGAGATTGAATAATTTTGAACTTGTAATTTTAATGTTTTAATTTTTCTACGGGTCCACTTGTGTTTTCTTTCTGATTGTTTTTCCCAGGAGTGAAAAAGTTTAAGTGTGGGGGATTTGATGTACATATATTTTACATGTATTTTTATAATTTTCCAACTTAGTTTTAATTAATTAGTTTAACCATTTTTATATTTTTAGTTTACTTTTGTAGTTTTGTATTAGTTTAGATAGTTTGATATTTTTTGTTAATTTATATACTTATATTAATAATTTAGTATTTTTATTAGTTGTATTAATTTTATATATTATATTTAACACTATATTATTATTATTATTATTATTATTAGTTTCGCTAATTTTTGCTAATTTTATTTTATTAATTTATTAGCATGTATATATTTTAATTCTCTATTTGTATTTTATTTTATTTCATTATTTTTATAGTATTAATAACATAGTATCTTTTTATTAGATTATTATTTTTATATTTAATAGTATAATATCTAATTACATGTGCATTAATTTTTAGTTCTAATTTTATTATTATTATTATCTAACATTAAATATTTAGATAATTGTTTTCTTTTAATTTGAATTTGAAATTTAGTTTTAACTTTGATTTTACATTTTTTTTATTTCTATCTCTCCAATCACCCCATCCCCTAACAACTCACACCTACCCCACCTACCCTTACCCATTCCTTCCCATTTCCCACGTCACCCTTCCCATCCCACCTTTTTTTCTCTACCCAACCCCACCCTCCTAATTCCCCATTTCTCTCTCCAATCACCCCATCACCTCTTTGACCCATTAATCTCCCTCTCTCCAATCACCCACACCACACCCCTCTCCCTCTCTCCAATCCCTTTCCCCCCATTCTCTATCCCACCTACCAATCTCACCCGCCACCCCCCTCAATCTCCTAACCCGTCAGACCCTCCGTCCTTTCCTGGCTCTCATTCCTAGCCTCCGCTGCCTTCTTTTCTATCCCCTCGCCTCCCCTTCCTAGCTCTCGCACCCCCTGGATTCGACGCCCCATCATCTGCTCCATCTATCTCCACACCCTAGCCCTGTCGGCCGATACGCCATTATCTTCCCATCAACTCATCCCGCTGCTCCCTAAATCCCAAACACATCCGCCGCCCCTCTCTCACCCGCTCCCCAATCACCCGCGGCCTCCCCTCTCGCTCTCACTCGGTCGACCCCGCTGCCCCCTGCCATCCCGGTTTTCCCATCTCCCTCACCGCCCCCTGCCAGCGCTCCTATCCCCTGCCACCCCACCTCTCTCTCGCCCCGCCTCTCCTCTGCCACCCCGCACCCCTGCTTTGCCTCTCCTCCGCTGCCCTCCTCCCTACTGCACCGGGTACACCAGCCGCAGCGAGCGGCCCTCCTCGGTCAGAACCAGCGACGAACCATCATCAGGAGCGTAGTGGAGGTTCGGACATATCAACGATGTGCATAGCGATTCGCTTGGACTTCCAGATATTAACGTCGCACGACGAGGGCGAGCAGAGATCGAATCATATTTTCAGCGGTGCGGTGGTTTGGTTCAGGTGTGACGTTAGCAAATGCACAGAGCGGAGCGATGATTATTATTTTGCGATCGTTGATGGAATCTCACGGTGACCACAAAAATGACACGAGCATGGTGATATCTTCTATTTATTATTTTATGTGTCATTTCGTTGCGATGACAGACTAATTTATTGGTGTCAGAGTTGTGACGAAAGTGACAGTAATTGCATGTCTTTAATTTATTCCCATGTTTGATTGCCGTTTAAATTAATTTTAATTGGATGCTTATTTAATTAATTTATATTTGCATTGAAATTAATTGTCATTTGGGCTCTTCACACATGCTTTGGTACCCGTTCGCGTGATACCTAATAAGTAATCACGAACGGGAGCTCATCAGAGAATTTATTTATTCGGAATTCGATCAAGCGCGCGAGCGAATTCTGAATAAATAAATATATTAATTGAAAAATTAATATTTTGTGTGCGCTATCCTTCAAACTTTCATGAGTGATACCTAATAAGTAATCTCATGTGAGCAAACCCAATGCAGGTAGATACTTCGACTTTGTGAAAAATGGTTCGTCGTATTTCACCAAGTGATTCAGTGCTATAATGACGTGAAAATTATTCATCAGGACAAAGAAAGAAATGACGGATAATTTATGTAAACATTAAAATACTATCTAACATTAGATAATAAGAACAGATAGTATTTTAATTAAATTTGGAATCAGTGATAATTGGATAAATAAATATTCAAATGTGGGAATTAAATAATTGACATTGCATGCACTTGAACGGACGCCATGACTCCGACACTTCCATCTATGCCAATTTCTTTCATAGCTTAGTTCACTTAGATAGTTTTTGTTAATTTAAATAGTTATAACTAAAACAGTCATTTAGTTTTTTTAGAACTTAGATTTTAATCACACAATTAAAGCCCATCTGCCTGAACATTCCTCCAAAAGGACATTTCTAGTGTCTACTCACATTCTCTCTGTGGTTAGACCCTGCTCGCCACTTCTACAGTAGTTAGTAGGTAAATAAATATTTCATGTTTTCACACGTTGCGACACACATGCCAGTTTTCAAACATTTTGGTAATGTTTTGTAATTTGTCGAGGTGATTTATGAAATTGTGATGTGGGTGCAAAACATGTTTTTGGGCTATTTTGTGTGAGTGTGATGTGAAAAATGGACTTTGTTTATGAAAAGGATATTATGTAACATGTGAGTGGGCTGTTATATGATGTTTAGCATCTTGGGAAATATTTTATAAAATTTTTAACGGATTTTTTGAATTGCGAAAGGTGTGAAAAATGTGTTGTGGGCTATTTTTGGTGTGAGTACGATTTCAAAATTCATTTGAATGAAAAAGTGGATTTTTAGACTTGTGTGATGTACATGTGGGATTTTTGGTGAACTTGTGATGTGGAAATTACATTTGAATGTGAAAAGTATATTTATTAACTTTTTGAACTTGTTTGAGCACAAGGGAAAACCCGGGTATCTAGGTGGGTAGAAGTGTACTAGTATGCTCGTGAATCCGTGGGGTTTGGCCTCAGTTTCACTTAGCAGGATTGATGCTTACAACTCTAACTAAACTATAATGATGATTATTGGGTACCACTAGGTTATGGTTATGTTCCCTACTAGTGGCTCATGCACGAGAACAAATATTTGTGATGGTTACTCTCACCAAGATATGAGGTACCTGGGACCCACAACGAGCTAGTGCCTAGGGGTTATTTCCTATTGCTTGTGCTCATTAGTTACTTTGTGCTTACCGTAAGCATATGGTATGGTTGTCTAGAAAATCCAGTGGTGTTGACATTATTTTTAAAAGTTTTGATTCTTAATGATATCCCTCTTGAAAACTGTTTTAATTTTTTTAAGTTGTATCTTTTAGAAATTGTAACTAGCATTTACTGTTTATGAAAATTTTCAAGATTTTCATCTTTGAATGTTTATCACATGGAATATCTTAGTGGTGGTATCCTAATAGGAATTGTCTCACACCATACTTACACCCTTGGGTGTAAGTAGACTTGGTTATTTTTGTTGTCGTAGGTTGGGTACAGTTTTTATCGCTAGTGGTTCGGGTTTCTAACAGGTCCTTAGTGGTGAAGTATTGTGGAGATGGCTTGAGGGAGATGCACCTTGACATGAGGGTTCTTGGGCTATTTATTTTTGGTTTTGTACCTTTTTTATAGTCTTTTTGAGTTGTTTTAAAATATGTAATTCAGTTCTGAATTTTTGTAAAAGATTTTTTGGTTTGAAAAATCCAGATTCATTTTATTGGATTTTTTGTTGTTTTAAGTTTATAAACTCGGGTAAATAATTCCCAATTCTCATTTTATGATACCCAAGCACTTGTTCCAGCCCATGGGGATCGGGAATGCCCTTTGGTCCTTGTCACAGGCTGGGTTTGGTGCAGATTTCAGTGGCAGCCAGATTTGGTTCATGACAAAAATGGTATCAGAGGAGGTTCGCTCTCTTTGGGTCGCGTTATTTGGGGAACAGTGGGGATAGTCTAGAGTTAGGATTTTCAGAAATTGGTATTATGGTTATGGGTAGTGTGACTTATCACCACACCTCATGAAGAGATTCAAGTCACCAAGGGAATTCATGACTTATCTAATTCCTTTGGTTTTTTTCGTTTGATGATGAATTGGGGAAATGAAAAGAGAGTTGGGTTAATGGTCTCAGTGAGTTCGCAGGGCCTGGAAATCCATGTGGAGCTGGGGATATTCGCTAGAACACTCTTTGTGATGGTGAAGTGATTGGAATATGGCCTCCAACCATATGTCCAAGTCACCCACTGAAACTAGTTTCCTCTCGCATTGTCTTGTGTTCTTTAGTTTTGAAATCTTGGAACTTTGGTTTTAAAGTGACTTGATTTTATGAAGCATAAAGTTTTTGTGAAATGATTATCTAATAAAGAGGGAATGGTTAGATTTTTGAAAATGGAGAACTGAATTTTTAGAATTGTATTGGAATGAAAAATGGTGTGTTTTCTCCTCTTTTGAAAGCATGAACTATGTCAAGGTTGGTTTTGAAAAAGTGTTTCCAATAGAGTTTTCTAAACTATTGAAAAGTGTTTTAATGGGATGAGATGTTTTGAAATTGTTGTGAATAGCTTGAAAGTGAGTTTTCATTAGAATTATTATGCCTTTATGATTTTTTAATGCGGTAATTTGGGTTCAATTTCATGGTTAGCGGTCTTGAGAAAAAGGATGCGTTGGTTGATTGTTTTAGTTTTGAAAAGTGGAATGAGTTTTTGTATTAACCTTTGGTATTTTCATGAGTAACCACATGCATGGGGTTATATGGGATGATGGATGGTTAATGGCATGACTGGATGAGTTTCGGGATGGATATGAGGAGGGTTCCTGGTGTGGCATAGAAACATGCATGTGTGAGGCCCATGGGGTATCATTGGTGGATATGCTAACCGTTGAACCAGTTATTTTCAAAAAGACGATTTTAAAGGAAAAACTTGATGTCTTGATGACTAGTTTGGGATGGTGTATATTATTTTTTTTTGGAAAATGTTGATGTTGTGGGATGTTTTGAGTCCAAGAACCCTTCCTATTTGAGCTGTGTT
Source organism: Viscum album (assembly GCA_963277665.1). NCBI lineage: Eukaryota > Viridiplantae > Streptophyta > Magnoliopsida > Santalales > Viscaceae > Viscum > Viscum album. Next base: position 1,993,424,668 of record OY728135.1, on the reverse strand, counting down.
TTGGGTTTGTGTTTGGTCGGTAAGCTGGGTAAAAGGATCAGTTAGTATTCTCTTCCAATATATGTTTTAGGACACCATTATAGTGGTTCCCTTCATGTGTTTGGATCTGGTTTGTGGAATGTTTTGACCAATGGACCATCTTGGTTGGATCCTTGGGTTCTCTATTTGGATAAGGTATGCCCCCATTAAGGGTTAGTTCACAACTGAAGTGCAACCCAGATTGTTTCGCCATTGGAAAATCCTCCAGTTGATCAATATAATTCTTGGTTTTTCTAATCCTCTTATAGTAGAAGAGTGCTCATGGAAGGTTGAAAGATGCCTTAGTTTCTTAAGATACTTGATTCATCGAAGGTGGAAGTGGTCTAGGGTTGTTAGTGTGGATGAGTGCCTGGATGGTTCCTAAGAGAGCCTCTGGGTCCTTCGTAGTCTCTTCGAAGTAGGAGTTCACGTTCAACCACTAGTGTGGGAAATCTGGTCATGACAGGCTGTTATGGCCACTTTCTGGAATTTTGTGATGTTTGGGTATGTTGTATAAGGTCCCCCTCCATTTATTGTTTCTATCAATCGCATTGGTCATGTTCAGTGACGCATTGTGATGTCACATGCTTGTTTGATTGTAAAGGTGAAGTTGTATAATCTTTTTTGAGTCTTCATTTGGTCATAAGTGTGTCTCCTTTCAGGAGATCTTGACATACTTTGTCTGGAGGAAGGTGTTTCTATATATCCTTTCCTCTTTCCATTTCTTATATGAGGAAACAAGGGGTGATGTGTGTGAATCTTCGAATCAATTTCTTTAGTGAAATTTCAGGTTAGGGTAAGGTGAGTTTTGGATTGTGTGTTGTCATGGTAAGCCCATCCAGGTTCGTGGTGTGGTTGTTAGTATAACTGGAAGAAGAAGTTCTGTTTAGGGGTTTCCCAAGGCCCAACTACAAGGCCAAAAATGCTTCAATCCTTTGAGCTCCAGCCATAGGTCCCGGAGAGAAGCTGGCGCATAGTCAGGGGAAATCCCAGGGTCATTTTAAACCTTGTACAAAGTCCTATCCTTAGTATGAAAGATGAGAATAGTTCAAACCTATGGTGTCTTCATGGTTGAGCACAATTAGTAGTGGTCATGTGCTAGGAATACATGCAGAAATAATGATCCCCATGGTTAGTGCACAATATCCCAAACCATGCAGACTAACCGTGCGATCGACCCAACTTTTTAAATTTTGGGGTCTTTCTGTGCCTGCCCATGCTGGTTGTTAAGATGGTATGCTCTTATGATGGTGATACCCACTATTAGTCTCATGTGTGTTATTTTGGAAATGTCTAATGGGAGTCTACCCCCTTGTACCGGGAGTCCGTTCGGGCCTCCCCTGTTAGCGTCCCGATTCTGTCTCGGGAAATTTTGAGTTGTCTCTTATAGTGGGGAGCCCATTTGTGTCTCCCCATACTAGTAACTCAGATTGGTCCTTGGTCTAGGATTGGCAGTATATAGTCTTTTTTTAAGAGCTATCTAACTATCTACACCTTCCTTGGGAAAACTTTGGGAGTGGAGAATGCCCAATGGTCTGGTTAAAGCAAGGTAAGTGTAACCCTATTCGTTGTTGTTGTTATTTTGGGTAAATTGTTGGAATCCTATTTGGATAGTGTTTGAGGAGTTTTCTTTTGGGATAAAATATGAATATACTTGATTGTTTCATGAAAGTGGTGTAAGTTTGGTTTGTGAGAGCATTCCTTCCTTAATTGATCACTGGAGGTGTTTTGGCCTTTGGAGGTGAAACCTTACAAGGGAGTACTTCTTGGTTTCTCAGTTGGGTTTGGTTGTTGTTTTGGCCTTGCTGTGACTTTCCGGGGCGGAAAGTTTTCATGGTGGGGAGAATTTTCACATAAATAAATTACTTTAAAGGTATTTTTAATTTAATTTCCATTATTTCTTTATTTTGGGGGTTTACTATGCATTTTTTTGAGAAATGGGTGAGTTTTCATGATTTGGGGCAAACCGTGAGCCCAATTCCAGATTTAAAAATAAATTTTGATTCTTTTATAACTTCTTCATTTTTCAACATTTATCATCCATTATAATTCCTACTTGGAATACCATGACCTATGAATACCACCAAATTAATTTGGACCATTTATAAATCTATAATCATGGTGAATTTGAGTTTTTATTTAAGGGATTGGGCGTGCCTGAAAGCTCATTTTCTGCATTAAAAATATTTTTTAATTCTTTAATAACTCATTCAATTTTTATGTTTTTTCAGTGATTCCAACTCTCACCCGAGACCACTTACCTATGGCGCACCCCCATTCTCTCCTCCTTCAATTTGGAGCTCAATAGAATCGAGAAATGGGGCAAAACTTCTCTAGATTTCACAAATCACCCAGATTTGAAGAGGTAAATGGATCCTTTCATAACCCCTTCTATTTTTACTCATTTTCCCCCATTCTAGTTCCTAAATGATCTACTATTACTTATTAGAACCTAACTTAAATTTTTAACTATTTTAAAATTCAGATACTGGTGGATGTTGGGTCGTTTTCTTCAAGATTGTTTTGGGTAAGTGTTTCTCTCTTCAATTCCTTCCTTCTCCTTAGGGTTTCCTCCCTCTTTAATAAATTTATAGAGTGTCCAGAAGTTAGGGTTCATACCTTGGGTTTGATTTGGGGTATTGTTGGTGAAATATTATGGTTTAGGGTTTTTTTCACTCCCTTTTGGTGCGCGGAGGCGCGGTTGAGGTTTCGCACCAAGATTCAAGGGTTTTGACTCAAAAGGTAGGCGATTCCATGTATAATCATTTTATGACGAGTTAGCTTGATTGGTTAATTAATTTAGTATGTTTCAAATCTGTTGTGTGTGGTTCGAAAACTATTTTTGATGGATTTGGTTAAGTGTTTAATTTTGTAGTTGCATTTTTGCTTGGAATTGGGTGCTTTTCATGCGTGGCTCTTGGAGAAATATTTGGGTGTATTTTATAACATATGAAAGTGATTCATTAGTGTTTAAAGGGGCTGAAAATTCTGGTTTGTTAACACCTTAATGTTATGTGGGCCTTATAAGGGGGTTTTTGAATGGGTTTAATGTGTGAGACCATGTTGTACTTCTTGAACGTGATTTGTGAAAACATGTGTTTTTCATGTGTACCTTTTGTGGTATTGTTTGAGATATTTGTATAAAACTTGGGGGTGGTTTAATAAATGTTGTTAGGGCTGACAATTCTGTTTTGGATTGTTATTGGTATGGACTTGGTCTTGAATGAGGGTTTTTAAATGGGTTTTGTATACAAACCTTGGTTATACCTCTTGGGTTGGTTTTATGAAAATTGTAAATGATTTAATGAGTTACACAAAGTGTGAAATGGTTGCTTATGTACTATTTTGGTGATAGTATGTTCTTAAAATGAGTTTTTGAAACATAAAGTGTTCAGTTATGTTGTCAAACCTTTTGGTAATGTTTTGTAATTTGTCGAGGTGATTTATGAAATTGTGATGTGGGTGCGAAACATGTTTTCGGGCTGTTTTGTGTGAGTGTGACACTACGGGAAAAAAGGCCTTTTGCGACGGGCCTTTTGCAACGAGAATAAATCCCGTCACAAAAGGTCCGTCCAAGAGGTTATTTACGACGGGGGTAACAACCCGTCGCAAATAACCAACTATTTGCGATGAGATTTTGTCTCCCGTCGCAAATAGTTTGGCGCGGATAGCACGCCAAACCGCACGAAAGTTATTGCGACGGTGTGATCCCACTATCGCAAATGTTAAGTATTTGCGACGGGGCCTGTCGCAAATAACCGGCAGCGGTTTATAACGTTTTGCGACGGGACATCTTTTGCGACGTGACCCGTCGCAAATAACCGGTGACAGTTTATAGCCTTTTGCGACGGGATGTCGTCCCGTCTTAAAAGGTGTGTCGACAGGGACTATTTGCGACAAGTCCCGTCGCAAATAATTTTTTAACCGCCGACAATAATTAATGCGGGCGTAGGTATTTGCGACGGGTCCCATCACAAAAGATACTATTTGTGACGGGATACCCGTCGCAAATACTCCCGTCACAAATAATCTAACCTATATATACCCCCATCCGTTTTTCTTCTCATTCCTCTCAAATTTTAGATCCTGTTTCTCTCTAAACTCGGATTTTAGAGAGAGAATTTTTCTAAGTTAATTTTTTTGTTCACGAAGAAGTTGTGAAGCCGTCTGCATCAATAGAAAATCAATCTTAAAGGTATTTATGTTTTTTTAATTTATCATTTATTTCATTTTTTATGTTAATTTTTTTATTGTTGATTAGTTGTAATTAAATTAAATTTAAATTGTTTTGTCATTAGTATTTATTTGTACTAATAAATTGAAATTTTTAGTATTAATTTTTAATAATTAGTAGTAATTATTAATAATTAACGATAATTAGTAATGTATATAATTAATTTGTAGTAATTAATAATAATTGGTAATAAATATCAATAAATAGTAATAAATAGGAATAATTAGTAATAATTAGAAATAATTAGTAATAATTAGGAATAATTAGGGAAAATATTAATAATTAGTAATAATTAGTAATAATTAGGAATAATAAACAATAATTAGGAATAATTAGCAATAATTAGTAATAATTAGCAATAATTGGTAATAAATAGCATTAAATAGCAATAATTAATAATAATTAGTAATAAATTGTAATAATTAGTAATAAATTGTAATACTTAGTAATAAATACTAATAATTACTAATAATTACTAATAAATACTAATAATTAGCAATAAATACTAATAATTAGTAATAATTAGCAATAATTAGAAATAATTAGCAATAATTAGAAATAAATAGCAATAAATAGCAATAATTAGCAAATAATTATGAATAATTAGCAATAATTAGGAATAATTATCAATAATTAGCAATAATTAGCAATAATTACAAATAATTAGCAATAATTAGCAATAATTAGCAATAATTAGTAATAAATATCAATAAATAGAAAAAAATAGGAATAATTAGTAATAAATAGGAATAATTAGTAATAATTAGGAATAATTAATAATAACTAGGAATAATTAATAACAATTAGTAATAAATTGTAATAGTTAGTAATAAATTGTAATAATTAGTAATAAATTGTAATAATTAGCAATAAATACTAATAATTACTAATAATCACTAATAAATACTAATAATTAGCAATAACTAGCAATAATTAGGAATAATTAGAAATAATTAGCAATAAATAGAAATAAATAGCAATAAATAGCAATAATTAGGAATAATTAGAAATAATTAGCAATAAATAGAAATAAATAACAATAATTAGCAATAATTAGCAATAATTAGCAATAAATAGCAATAATTAGCAATAAATAGAAATAAATATTAATAAATTGGAATAATTAGTAATAATTAGGAATAATTAGTAAAAATTAGGAATAATTAGTAATAATTAGGAATAATTATGAATAATTAGGAATAAATACTTATAATTATTAATAATTAGCAATAATTAGAAGTAATTAGCAATAATTAGGAATAATTAGCAATAATTAGTAATAATTAGCAATAATTAGTAATAATTAGTAATAATTAGCAATAATTAATAATAATTAGTAATAAATTGTAATAATTAGTAATAAATTGAAATAATTAGTAATAAATTGTAATAATTAGTAATAAATACTAATAAATACTAATAATTACTAATAAATATCAATAATTAGCAATAATTAGCAATAACTAGAAATAACTAGAAATAATTAGCAATAAATAGAAATAAATAGCAATAATTAGCAATAATTAGGAATAATTGGAAATAATTAGCAATAAATAGAAATAAATAACAATAATTAGTAATAATTAGTAATAATTAGTAATAAATAGAAATAAATATTAATAAATAGGAATAATTAGTAATAATTAAGAATAAATAAGAATAATTAGGAATAAATACTTATAATTAGTAATACTTACTAATAATTCGTAATAATTAGCAATAATTAGGAATAATTAGCAATAATTAGGAATAATTAGCAATAATTAGGAATAATTAGCAATAATTAGTAATAATTAGAAATAATTAGTAATAATTAGCAATAATTAGCAATAATTAGCAATAATTAGCAATAATTAATAATAATTAGTAATAAATTGTAATAATTAGTAATAAATTGTAATAATTAGTAATAAATTGTAATAATTAGTAATAAATTGTAATAATTAGTAATAAATTGTAATAATTAGTAATAAATTGTAATAATTAGTAATAAATACTAATAATTAGTAATAACTACTAATAAATACTAATAATTAGCAATAAATAATAATAATTAGCAATAAATAACAATAATTAGGGATAATTAGAAATAATTAGAAATAATTAGAAATAATTAGAAATAAATAGTAATAATTAACAATAATTAGTAATAATTAGCAATAATTAGCAATAATTAGCAATAATTAGCAATAATTAGAAATAATTAGCAATAATTAGCAATATTTAGCAATAATTAGCAATAATTAGTAATAATTAACAATAATTAGCAATAATTAGAAATAAATAGCAATAAATAGCAATAATTAGGAATAATTAGCAATAATTTGCAATAATTAGTAATAAATAACAATAATTAGTAATAAATAGCAATAAATATTAATAAATAGGAATAATTAGTAATAATTAGGAATAATTAGTAATAAATATGAATAATTAGTAATAATTAGGAATAAATACTAATAATTAGTAATATTTACTAATAATTAGGAATAAATACTAATAATTAGTAATATTTACTAATAATTAGGAATAAATACTAATAATAATAATATTTAGCAATAATTAGTAATATTTAGAAATAATTAGAAATAATTAGCAATAATTAGGAATAATTAGCAATAATTAGGAATAATTAGTAATAAATAGGAATAAATTGTAATAGTTAGTAATAAATTGTAATAATTAGTAATAAATAGTAATAAATAGTAATAAATAGTAATAAATAGTAATAAATAGTAATAAATATTAATAAATAGTAATACTGAGTAATAAATAGTAATAGTTAATAATAAATAGTAATAGTTAGTAATAAATAGTAATAATTAGATTTAAATAAGAATAATTTGTAATAATTAGGAATAAATACTAATAATTAGGAATAAATACTAGTAATTAGTAATATTTAGCAATAATTAGTAATATTTAGAAATAATTAGTAATAATTAGCAATAATTAGGAATAATTAGCAATAATTTGGAATAATTAGCAATAATTAGGAATAATTAGCAATAATTAGTAATAGTTACTAATAAATACTAACAATTACTAATAAATACTAATAATTAGAAATAATTAAAAATAAATAGTAATAATGAGATATAGTTAGATATAATTAGATATAATTAGTAATAATTAGTAATAATTAGTAATAATTAGTAATAATTAGTAATAATTAGATATAATTAGATATAATTAGATATAATTAGATATAATTAGTAATAATTAGTAATAATTAGTAATAACTAGATATAATTAGATATAATTAGTAATAATTAGTAATAATTAGATATAATTAGTAATAATTAGTAATAATTAGATATAATTAGTAATAATTAGACATTATTAGATATAATTAGATATAATTAGATATAATTAGATATAATTAGATATAATTAGATATAATTAGATATAATTAGTAATAATTAGTAATAATTAGTAATAATTAGTCATAATTAGTCATAATTAGTCATAATTAGTAATAATTAGTCATAATTAGAAATAATTAGTAATAATTAGTCATAATTAGTAATAATTAGATATAATTAGATATAATTGTCCTTGCTTGGTTGATCAACTTGTAAGTAGCATTGAAATAGGACAACCCAAGTCATGCCCTTCTCATCTATAAGAATTATCTCACATGACCCTTTACATAGACCATTCTTCCTTGAAAATTTAAGGGAAAGATACTGATGTCCCCTCAAATTTTTAAGGAAGAATGATCTATGTAAAGGGAGTGAGATGATTCTTAGAGACGAGAACGACATTACTTTGGTCATCATATTGAAACACTACTTGTGAGGTGATCAACCATGCAAGGACAATTATAGAGTTTACATTGGACATGGCTGACACAAACTTTTTATTGCGCATGACCTGGAAATTGGTGACCCTTAGAGATTTGAACATGTTAAGAATAGAGCAAAGCCTGTTGTGAATATTGATAATTTTAATATTTAATATTTTTTTATGATTTTAATAATATTAATATATATTTTTCATAAATATTGATAATATAATTTTTTTATTAGTAATAATTAGATATAATTATAATTAGTAAATGAAAACTGCTTGGATAATGAAGGGAAAATTTATAATCATCTCCACAATGATGATTACCAAATTTCCTTTCGTTATTCAAGCAGTTTTCATTTTGATAAGTATTGCTAAGTATTGCTAAATTAGTAGTAATTAGCAATAAATAGTAATAAATAGTAATAATTAGTTAGGAACAGTTAGAAAGAAATTTTAATAAATTTTAATAAATTCCAAGAACCTGGAACAATTTCCAACAAATTGACAACACTCCTTTTGCTCAATGACTTTTCTCCATTTAACTCTCACCGACTCAAAAAAATATGAAAACTGTGTTGCTACATAGGCATATTCAATCTCGTATACATGAGATTGGATATGCATTCATAAGATCATATTTTTTATAATGTTTTCAGGAGGTGACAGTTGGAAGAAGATGATTCATCGACGAAAAGGGGGCTCTTTTGTCCGACGACTCATTTACTTGCATCTTTCTCACACTGAAATCACAATGAAGAATCTGGTCGGAGATACGCATATTCATTCTCGTGCATACGAGAATGAATATGCGTATCTCCGACCAGATTCTTCATTGTGATTTCAGTGTGAGAAAGATGCAAGTAAATGATCCTTCAGACAAAAGAGTAGCCATCAATCCACTGAAAATTGTATCACCTTTAATTAATGGTAATTATTAAGAAGTAGTAGTAATTATTTATCTTCTTTTTTTTCAGATAGTATTTTTATAATTTCAAATTATTCAAAAAAAGTGATGATTTTATATTTTGTAGAAAAATATGGAATAAAGAAGTCGACATCAATCATTATTAGATGATCACGATTGAATAAATCAGTAAAAAAATCCAAATGGTTATAGTTTAAATCCTATATATATTGAGGGTGTTAAAACTTTCTTAGCATTTTCATCATCAAAACCAGAATATGTTTCAAAAGGCACAATTAAGTGTCCTTGTAAAAAATGTGCTCTGAGAACATTTGACACATTTGACAAGGTTGGGGGACATCTCTTGCGGTTTGGTTTTCAACCAAATTATATTTTTTGGTATCAACATGGTGAACGCAGTTCCAGAGAAGATACTAATAACTTGATTCCAGATCCATCATAGTTCCAAAATTTAGTACATGATGTTGTAGGTCTATTTGTTCAACAAACTGAAACTCACAATGATATTGATTTAACTCATGAGTTGGCACCATCTAAATTTTATGAGTTGTTGAGGTATGCTGAGGATGCATTATATCTTGGTTGAAAGATAAGAAAATTAGGAATGGTTGTAAAATTTATGGCTATTAAATCAGATAATGCAATGTCAAACAACTATTTTGATCAGATATTTTCTTTGGTTAAAATATTGTTACCTGAAAGAAATGTGTTGCCTGTAAATTACTATGAGATTAAGAGGTTGGTTCATAATCTTGGCCTTAGTTATTGGAAGATTCATGCATGTGCAAATGATTTCATCTTATATTCTGGTAAAAATGAGTCGTTGGATAGTTGTCCAACATGTGGACAATCGAGGTATAAAGAAGCTCAACTAGGGAAGTCTGGATCGATTCCTATAAAATAGTTGAGATATTTTCCCATCACACCTAGGCTGCAACGTTTATTTATGTCTCATAACACAACGTCAATGATGTCATGGCAAAAAACCAATATTTCAACCGGTAACAGCTTGAATCATCCATCTGATGGTGATTCATGGAAACATTTTGATCGTCTGCATCTGTCTTTTGCTTCAAAAGCCAAAAACGTGCGATTGGGTCTTTCTACTGATGGTTTCTGTCTGTTTGGTTCTTATGGTAGTCAGTATTCATATTGTTCTGCCTTTATAAAACCGTACAATCTACCTCCATGGATATTGATGAAGGAGCCCTATATCTTTTTGATCTTATTAATCCCAGGACATCCAAAAAAGAATATTGATGTTTATTTGAAACCATTGATTGATGAGTTAAATGCATTGTGGAGTAATGGTGTTAGTACATATGATGTTGCTGTGAAAGAAAATTTCACATTAAAAGCTGCATTGAAGTGGACGATTAGTGAATTTCCGGTATATGACATGTTATCTGGCTGGAGTACACATGATCTGAAATCATGTCCTTACTGTATGAAAGTAAACAAAGATTTTATGCTCATAAATGGAAAAAAACCTTGATATTTTGACTGTCATCGTAGATTTCTTCCAACCGATCATCCTTTTCGAAGGAACAAATCTCATTTCAGAAAAGGCATAATTGAAAGGGATGAACCTCTAAAAATGATATCAGGTATAGAGTTAAAATAATTTGTATTTTTATTACCTCCCATCACATTTGGGCCAACAGTAAACCAAAAAAAAATTCATGGATTTGGGAAAGAACATGAGAAGAACTGTTTTGATAATTAATTTTATACAGTTTTGGATACATCAGGTAAGACCAAAGATACTATAAAAGCACGATTAGATCTTGCCCAAATTTGCAGGCGACCAGAAATTGAACTATTTGAAAATTTCAGATCACAGAGGTTAATGAATCCAAAAGTATCTTATACATTGTCTAAAGAGAGTCATTTATTATTTTGTCAGTGGATTGTAGATTTGAGACTTTCAGATGGATATGCTTCCAATTTGGGAAAATGTGTTAAGAATAGTCATATTACTGGATTAAAAAGTCATGATTTTCATGTTATAATGGAAAGACTTATGCCGATTTGATTCAGAGGTTTGTTGAATTCTATAATTTGGGATTCGATAACAGACATATCATATTTTTTTGAGACATTTGTGCAGTGACAACTGACTATGATGCGCTAAGAAAACTGGAAGAAGACGTTGTTGTAATTATATGTAAACTGGAAAAAATCTTTCCACATGCTTTCTTTGACTCAATGTAACATCTGATATTACATTTTCCACATGAAGATAAATGTGGAGGTCCAGTATAGTTTCAATGGATGTACTCATTCGAGAGATGCATGCAGAAATTGAAAAAAAAGTACGTAACAAAGCATTAATTGAAGGCTCAATTCCTAAAACTTATTTGCAAGGAAATTTCTTTTTTCTGCTCTCACTATTTTGAATCTAAATATCCCTCAAAACAAAACCGCATGGGATGGAATGAGGGAAATGTTAATGATTAAATGGACAATAATTTATCAGTTTTTAATCATCCAAATCTTGGCTTCGGTGGAGTTCAAGAGTGATGGATTTCAGACGATGAACATCACAGAGATCATACATATGTTCTGCTCAACTGTGAAGAAATGACAACATTTGTACTGTGAGTGCTTCTATCACTTATTCTATAATTTCTATTACAGTACGTAAACTTATTTTATTTGTAGGTTATATGATAATCATATCAAGAAACATGTTCCATAAATTACAACAGCTGCTCTTGAAGAACGCAGACAATTTTTTTTCTCAACAGTTTCAAAAGCTGGTAACATAAATTATTAATGGTTTAATATCAATTCAGTTTACTATTTATTATATTGATAATTGTTTTACAAATTTTCAGGTGTCTCAACATGCAGATAAAATTGATAAGTGACTCTATATATTGAATAACCTACCATCCAAAATTGTTAAATCTTATAATGCATATATGGTGAATGGATTTCGATTTCATACACGCGCATATGGAGAATCAAAAAAAAAAACAATGAACAGTGAAGTTTTTTTGAGAGTATCGCATCATAAAGAAACTGAAGTTTACTTTTACGACGTTCTATATGAAATTATTGAGCTATGTTATCTTGGAAAAAATTACATAATGATGTTTAAATGTCGGTGGTTGGATACTGAGAGAGGTTTGCGTGTTCATCTGACTCATGGAATCATCAATATTAAATATAAAAGTCTTCTTGCAGTAAATGAACCATTTTTACTAGCTCAATAGGTACATCAAATTTATTATGCAAAGTAATGTGCTACTTTAAGAGACCTGGGTGATTGGTGGAGCATAATAAAAATGAAATCTCTGGAAAATCAATTTACTCAAACTGAATGTGGTTCCTCTGAAGTGGAAGAAATTGAAATTTTTCAAGAGACTACTCAAAATCCATATTTTTCACAAAGAAACGTGAATATCGATGAGGACACCCCACAATTAAGGGTCCATGGTGACGAAGATGTTAATGATGTTACAAATGAAATTAAAATGATAAGGGATGATGAAAGTGAAACTCATATGAATATTGATGATGCCGAGGAATATGAAGACATTGACATCGTTAGATATTGAGATGATGATGAAGGCGAACATTGACATAGTTAAATGCTGGTTATGATCATAACTAATATATATATATATATATATAATAGTTATTTTCAACTATCTGCTAACAATAATCATTTTGTGTTTCAGATGGACTCTGATCTATTGCGTGAGTTAGAGGAGGCTGAAATACCTTTGGATGAGGGGGATGTGGGATCATCTGACCCTCAGCCTACTGGTGGTTCATGAGGTACGCGGAGGGGGCGCGGTCTTGCGGGACTGATGATTCTTGACCCTATCCCCGAGCGACATCCACGTCTTGGCTTCGATCCACGCACACAGAGGTATGGTAACCTGTATATTTTAGTTATATTTCATTAATTTATTTATATATATACTAATAGTTTGATTATTTAATCTTTTTTCACAATTTTGCGCATGTAGCTGTTGGAAAGGGGAGTGCTATCTTGTGTAATTATTTTTCTCAGCCATGGACCACATGGGAACAGATTCCCATTGATGTGTAGCTTGGCATATACAATCATTGGCTGATATGTAAATAAATAATATTTATTTTGAAATTTATTTTATTAATAACTTGATATTATAAATTATTTGTAGGGTTTATGGTATCCCATCGATGATAGCATGCGTGATGATATCCATGCCGCATGGGAGGTGGCTATGCGTGAGCGTTTGCGTCAGTTTTTGCACAATTTAAGAAAGACGACCATTAAGAAAGCAGGAGAGATGATATTTGATGAGTCGTGTTGAGCCCACCGACCAAAGTATATTTCATCTCAGGTTTGGGATGGATTATATGCACACTGGTTGGGTCATGGATTTCAGAGGAGGTCTTTATTGGGTCAGCAGAATCGGGGGAGACAGGAGGTGACGCATCGAGCTGGTAGCCGTACATTCAGTACGCATAGAGAGCATCTGGTAAGTATTTTTTTTAAATATTTTATATAACTTCAAATATAAATAGTTTATTTTATATTCATATAGGCAGTTGAGCATCCCGATATTACAGAGTACAATGTTTATCGGAGGATGTACAATGATCCAACCACTAGAGAGATTAGAGGTGATCGCCAGTGTCAAATTGTGGTTAGTCTTATTTTTTTCAGTTTAAAAATTAACTCCATACAATATTTTCAAATTTTTAATTTCAAATTAGAATTGAAGGAGTCATATGAGGCTGTGACTTCTCAGACATAGGCTGAGGGTCAGGACGAGGCGACTGATCAGACCAGTGCCCACCATTTCGATGAGGCGATATAGATGCAGGCGACTCAGTATGGCTTTGAGAAGGGCCGAGTAGTTGGTATCGGCTCTCATGTGACTCCTGATACTTATTATGGTACTACTGTGATGTCAGCGTCCAGCTCGAGAGGAGCTCGTGGAGAGGCATTATCTTCTGGATCATAGTATCAAGAGCAGTTCCAAGCTCAGAATGACCTTATAGAGAATTTGAAGAAGCAACAAGAAGAGATACGTCAGCAGCAGCAACAGCAGCAGCAACAACATGAGGAGGAGATGCGTCGATGGCAGCAGCACGAGGAGATACATCGATGGCAGCAGCAACATCACGAGCAGATGGATTACATGCGTCGTCTGACTCGTAGTTTAGGGATGGAGTTTCCTCCACTAGCTCCTTCAGCTCCTCCACCTCCTCCAGAAGACGACCCCCCAGTGATTTTTTTATGTCAAAAACATTTGAATTTAAATTTGTTGTAATATGAACTATTTACAGTTTCTGTCTTTTATATCAGTGAGATTATGACATAATTTAATTTTTAATATTTTATGATTTGTTTTTGTGAATATTGAGAATTTTAATATTTTTTATTATTTTATTATTTTAATAATATTAATATTATTATTTCATTAATCACAATTTTATTAAATATATTTTTTCAGTATTATATTTTTTAATATTTTTTTATTTTACTAATAATAATAATAATAATAATAATAATATTTTATGATTTTTTTATATTTTTTTGTGAATATTGAGAATTTTAATATTTTTTATTTTTTTATTATTTTAATAATATTAAAATTAATTTTTCAATAATCATAATAATATTTTATGATTTTTTTATATTTTTTTGTGAACATTGAGAATTTTAATATTTTTTTTATTTTTTTTTATTATTTTAATAATATTAAAATTATTTTTTCAATAATCATAATAATATTTTATGATTTTTTTATATTTTTTGTGAATATTGAAAAATTTAATATTTTTTTATTCATTTTATTATTTTAATAATATTAAAATTAATTTTTCAATATTCATAATTTTATTAAATTTATTTTTTTTAAAAATTTATTTATTATTTACGATGGGATCTGTTGCGACGGGATCCCGTCGCAAATAGTCTAAATAATTTTTTCTTAAAAAAGGTATTTGTGACGGGATTACGGGTCCCTTGCAAATACTATTTGCGACGGGCCCATCGCAAATAGTCTAAAAAAATATTTTCAAAAAACATTTGTGATGGGATTACGGGCCCATCGCAAAAAAGTATTTGCGATGATCCCGTCGCAAAAAAGTATTTGCGACGATCCCGTCGCAAAAGAGCTTATATATATATATAAATTATATAATCGAAGACTTATTTGCGACGATGAAGTTTCCCGTCGCTAAAAATATTATTTGCGATGGGCCCGTCGCAAATAATATTTTTTTGATGACATTTTCTACAACGAGCTATTTGCGACGGGGCCCCGTCGCTAAAGTCTATTTGCGATGGGATCTCGTCACAAATAACCCGTCTCAAATACCTTGAATTCTAGTAGTGTGATGTAAAAAATGGACTTTTTTTATGAAAATAGTATTATGTAACATGTGAGTGGGCTGTTATATGATGTTTAACATCTTGGTAAAGATTTTATAAAATTGTTAACAGATTTATTGAATTGCAAAAGGTGTGAAAAATGTGTTGTGGGATATTTTTGGTGTGAGTATGATTTCAAAATGCATTTGAATGAAAAAGTGAATTTTTAGACTTGTGTGATGTACATGTGGGATTTTTGGTGAACTTGTGATGTGGAAATTACATTTGAATGTGAAAAGTATATTTCTTAACTTGTTGAACTTGTTTGAGCACAAGGGAAAACCTGAGTATCTAGGTGGGTAGACTTGTACTAGTATGCTAGTGAATCCGTGGGGTTTGGCCTCAGTTTCACTTAGCAGGATTGATGCTTACAACTCTAACTAAACTATAATGATGATGATTGGGGACCACTAGGTTATGGGTATGTTCCCTACTAGTGGATCATGCATGAGAATAGATATTTGTGATGGTTACTCTCACCAAGATACGAGATACCTGAGACCCACAACGAGCTAGTGCCTAGGGGTCATTTCCTATTGCTTGTGCTCATTAGTTACTTTGTGATTACCGTCGGCATACGGTATGGTTGGCTGGAAAATCCAGTAGTGTTGAAATTATTTTTAAAAGTGTTGATTCTTAATGATAGCCCTCTTGAAAACTGTTTTAATTTTTTTAAGTTGCATCTTTTAGAAATTGTAACTAGCATTTCCTGTTTATGAAAACTTGCAAGATTTTCTTCTTTGAATGTCTATCACATGAAATATCTTAGTGGTGGTACCCTACTGAGCATTGGATCACACCCTACTTACACCCTTGGGTGTAAGTAGACTTGGTTATTTTTGTTGTCGTAGGTTGGGTATAGTTTTTATTACCAGTGGTTCGGGTTTTTATCAGGTCCTTGGTGGTGAAGTCTTGTGGATATGGCTTGAGGGAGGAGCCCCTTGCCGTGAGGGTTTTTGAGATGTTTCCTTTTGGTTTTGTACCTTTTTTATAGTCTTGTTGAGTTGTTTTAAAATATGTAATTCAGTTCTGAATTTTTGTAAAAGATTGTTTAGTTTTAAAAATCCAGATTTGTTTTATTGGATTCCTTTGTTGTTTTAAGATTATAAACTCAGGTAAATCATTCCCAATTCTCATTTTATTATACCTGAGGAATTGTGCCAGCCCGTAGGGATCGGGAATGCCCTTCGGGACTTGTCACGGGCTGGGTTTGGTGCAGATTTTGGTGGCAACCAGATTTAGTTCGTGACAGACCAGATAGACATGGCGTACTACTACAGCTTCAGGCAGCTACCCTTCACCTACCCTTTAGGTAGGGTTCTTGGCGGACGAGCTTCAGGGACTTGGGGTTTTACTTGTGTTCTGTCTTTCTTTTGGTGGGCTTATATACTAGCCCGATTTTCCACCTTGTACTTTACTTTCTATTTCACTCTGGTTGTGTTTTACTTATTGGTCTGCATGCATAACTTCCTTGGCTTTTTTACCTCCCAATATATTTGGTTTGGAGTTGTGTGCGTGTGTTCAGGTACTTAAGCTAATGCATCCCATTTGTGGGATATGCCTACTTGGTGCTAGTCTCCATCCCCTGGGGGACGGGTCGTGACATAATTTCAAAGTCTTGAGACATTCTCATAGGTAAAACGATATATTTATCCTAGTAAAAATCTTTGATTTGTTTTATGGTTTTGTTGGTGCCCAGATACAGTGTTTACCCCTAGGTTGAGTTTTAGGGAATTTCTAAGAATGATTCGTTTTAAGGGTTTTTTAAATATTTGTTATTTAAATAAGATGAAGTGGCCTCAATTTTCTTATATGAAAGACATATCCCATTTTTGAGTTTCAAGATCTCAGGCCCTTAAATTGGGTAAAATAATAATTTTCCCTTAGTAAACGACCTCAAAAAAATTTTCTGATGGTTTTTTTTAATCTAGGGTGCACAATTTACCACCTGGGTTGAGTCGATGTGAAATTGCGAACATTGTAGAGCATTGAAAATGATATTTCAAGAATAAAAATATTATTTTTAACCGCACACATGCTATATCAGGAATTGTAATTTCCTTTTGCAATGGAACCTTGGAGGGAATATTTGAGACCATTGTTGCATCCAAAATTTGGGTTTTGCCTTAGGAGGGATATAAATTTTGTTCACACTAAGATCCTAGGGATCAGTCGTCATAAGTGGAATATTCGGTTTAATTAATTAATTGATTTTCAAACTCTAAGACCCTCATATTTAAGACTCCTTATGGCCTCTAATTAGGGTTGAAAGTAAAATCTAATTAGGGGAGGAGGGGAGGGGGAGGAGGGGACCGACACTGAACCTTGAAGATCATGTGATTCACCATGAGGCATGACTTGATGTTTTTATTTTCACTTTTTTCTTGAGGTTATGATTCATTTGGCATAAAATTATGGAAGAATTTTTAAACCTATATTCTTTGTTTAATTCTTCATGGTGATTTTCCATTGTGGGTCGACCTTGGGGAGATTTCGGCACTACACAGGGATGGTTGTGTGATGGTGGTTTCAACGGTTCAAAGTGGTGATAATTTAGGTGAAGATGTGGGGATAGGACATATGTTGTGGCATTGATGGTGGCGGTCGTGACACTGGGGAATGATATCAATAGTGGTGGAAAGTAGCTAGCTCAACTTAGTACTCAGAGTTTGTGGCAAAGGGGCCATCCATGATGTGGGCCTGAGTGCATAGGGTGTGCGTGCATGGGGGAGGGCATCATCACTATGACTCTAGCAAAGGATGGGGGGACACTAGGGTTTCCCTCAAGTTATCTGATTATACTAGTCATGTGGTTAGAAGAGGGTGACTCAAGCCTATCCCCCTTGTAGGATAGGTAGAATGGGGTCTCATGTGTTGGCCCAAGAATTATGTGTTATGGGTGGTATTCCCCAGGTTAAGTTCTTCTGAACCGACCCAGGTGCACACACGCGCACCTACACCAACAAGCCTTGGGGATACCACCCGATGCGCTCTTCGCTTGCTCGATGTATTTTCAAAACTTACTCACTGGATTTCCATTTTTCACAAGTAAGTATTTTATCCTGATTATTTTCCACACAAACCATGATGGTGCAGTTTGTTCGGCCATTCGATGACGTTTACATGGTGAGATATGTGTAATTTGAATTTAACTTCGTATGACTAACATCAAATTTTGGGTTAGTTTTTGGTTGTCCCCTATATGTATTAGGGTATTCTAAAGGGACTTATGGATGGGTATAGATCTTGATAAGTAGTATTCATGCATAAATTTTATGTTATTTAATTTACTTAATTTGTCAATTTGGTTGCTATTTTTGACCAATTAATAATTGTTTTAATTATTTGTGGGTAAATAATATTTTAAATTAATTTCTTGAAAAAGAAACAAAAAGGAAATAATATTTATACTTTTTAAGTATTGTATTAAAGAAAATGATTGTTTTTATTAAAGGAAAAAAGTAGTCAATCAAATGGCTAGGAGAAGGGTACACACAAACAATAATGAAGGAGGAATAGACACATAGGTGGTGTGAAAGCCAGGATAATCATAGCTTGGTCATAGTAATCATGGGGAGCACATATAGATGATGGATATCCTTAATTGTTTGGGTTAGGCATGGGCTACTGTTGGATTCCATCCGCTTTAGTCAGGATTTAATGAGTCGGGCATGCCACAAAGTATATTATTAAGCACTACACCACCATCACTACTACAAAAAGGCCTTTAACAGCACTAGAATATGCCTTTATCAGCACTAAAAAAGCACTGATAATTTGAGCATAGTTAAAAGCCCTAAACTTTTATCAGCACTGTTAAAGGGGGTAAAATTATATTTTTTCATATGTCCATGAGACCAACCCCTTTTATCATCTCTTCCAAGACCCTTTTATCAGTGATTTTCACCCCTCCTTTATCATTTCTTTTCACACCCACCCTTTATTAGTGCTTTGCGAATTTCCAACCGCATGCGTACCCACTTGGATTCAAACCCTACACCTCTCTTTCAAAGATGGAACACCTTTACCACTACACCATATTATTTTGCTGTCTGTTTAATGATATATATATATATATACATATATCTATATAATTATTTTTAAATAAATTTACACAATATGTGTGTGTGTGATATATATACACTTATATTTATTTAAATATATTATATATTATATTTATTTACATATACTAGAATATAATATAAATATATATCTATTTATTAATACACACACATATGTATATGTATCTATAATGTAAAAAATGGTTAGATGTTGTTTTAAATAAATTTTTAGAAGATTTATTTATTTACATATATTAGAATATAAATTATTATGTGAATATATTGATATATGTTGATATATGTATTTATATGAGTGATTTATTATAAGTAAATATAAGAAAACGTGCATATATTTAATTATAAATAAAATTATGTTGTGAAAAATGAAAAAATTTCAAAACCATAATATCAATATGAATGTAAGACCTGAGAATAAATTCAGTCTCCACCCAAAAAAGGAAATAAGACCCCCTAAAACGAGGCTAAAAATCTATCAAATGTTAAAAAATCGGGATACCCCGACTAAAAAATCAGTTTTGGAGGCCTTCAGGGAATTTTTTGGCCTAAAAAAATGTGAAAAAGGTTTTATTGTGTCATTAAGGGCATATATCTCATCGTATGATTCAATTTGATATACGGTAGAGCTCAAACGGACACCCGGATCAAAAGTTATGGCCGTTTGAAGTTCGAGTTACGTTTTCAACTTATTTTAGACCCTTTATTAATTTTTTGGTTTCTGTTATCTTCAAATTGATATTAAATGAATATTAATCAGTAATAATAAGCAAATTATTAATTAATTTTTTTTAATTATTTTATAATCCATTTTCACTGAATATCTTATATATTAAGTGTAAATTCCTATTTACTTTATCTAAAACTTATTTTAAAAAATATATATTATATTTATATTAGTAAAAATATATTTATATATTAATATATTATTTTTAATGATTTTTTTTGAAGTATACTTTTATCAGAATTTTTTTACAAGTGTAGATAAAAGACCCCATTTATTAGTTCTTTTTTAAAAGCACTGTTAAAGACCCCCTTTAACAATGCTAAAAAAAGCACTGTTAATGACCCCCTTTAATAACGTTTTTTTTAGTGCTGAAAAAGGGGGTCTTTAACAACATTTTTAGCTAGCACTGTTAAATCCACAATGCAAGATAAACTTAGTTTTTTAGTAGTGCATCCTGAAAACTAATGTGGGTTTCACATATTTGTGTGACATTGTAAACCAGAGAAAATGGCCATGTTTCATGTTATATTAACATCACCTACCACCTCTACCGCTCGAATATTGAAAAACCACCACTTCAGTCACCAAGAACTGCCATTATTTCCATTTAGAGTCTTGGAGGAAGACCAAAGATCCAATTCTAAAGCTTGGGAACACCATTAAATGCTACTCGGTCTCAATATGAACCTATGTGATGATGAATAGAGCCATAACAAATTGAGAACTTGATCCGACCACTGTGAAGGATATATGATAAAGGGGATCAAAATGACTTTTGATATGACTATGAGATTGAATTCTTGGTTCACAAGGATTTTGATAAGATGAAATTCCCATTTAAATGGTTTACTGATCATGGTGAAGGATGTGATAATAATGAAACGACTCCAGAAATATCAAAACACTAGGTTGAGGTGGTCATGATCGATGTGCATGCATGGAAGGATAAGAAGGAAGAAATGGGGATGCCAACATTATGGTATACTTAACCATTTCCTATATGTGAAATATGAACATGAAATTCCTTGTCCTATGACATGGCAGTAGTCATGGAAAGTACATAAAAAGGGAAGAGTGAATATATGCAGTAAAAAACAAAAAAAACTAGGCTATGGAATAACAGAGGGAGTAAGTTCAAAATATTTTATCTATGAGATTATTTCGAAATTTAGAACTCAAAAATAGAAGGATATCATCGCATATGGGTCAACCATGATTTTGGAAGATAATTTAAATGAGTTTTAAGATGAGTATAAAGGTGATTGAAAGAATATATTTAGAGATTTGAACATCGCTTGCTTCTTATAAATATAGATGCATGGCTATTAAAAAAATATATCGATTGGAGAAGGAATACTTATTAGGGTTCTACTTCAAAAGGCTTCGGCCAATATCTCTCCCTTATTTTGTTGTAGGTTTTTTATTTTCTTTTATCATGCACTCATGAATATCATGAGAGGATGAGCTTTCTTTTGTGCCAAGTGTAATGTGAAAGGGGGATTTTAGTAGCAAATGGTTATTTTTGATTCATTTGATGTTCGGTTTTTACCTCTATTCCAATTTTTCAAAATATATCCTTTGATCATAGTTCATGAACATTGTTTGTGTGATAAGGATTTCTCTTATCATGTGATTAATAGTTTCTTTGATTTCATGCATGACCATTGGATGAATTGAAGTGGATACATTTAAACATGGTTTTTAGTTACCTCTTTCATTAATTAACCAAATTAATTAACCATATGAAAAGGATCAATGACAAGAGAGATAATAATCACCAAGACTAAGGGATTATTTAGAATTGATTATGATGTTGACTAAAATAAATCATAACTTCCCTCTTTGCTAGTGCATGGACCTAGACACAATATGTTTGGTGTTATTTTTTTATGTTAAAAATTAAAATGTTATGATTTTTATTTGTTAATTCCATGAATAATCTCATGATGCCTGTTATTTATCCTTGTTTTAGTTTTATTATTCTTATATTTTTTTGTAATATTTTGGCTTGTTTTGTTTACCTTTACATAAGATTTATTTTACCCTTATATGAGGGCATGTTATCTTTATATGAGGTGTGTTTACCCTTAAATGAGGTATCTATTAACCTTATGTGAGTGGGTTGTTATGTTTATGCATATTTTTTTATTGGTTAACCCTTATGTAAGTGGTTTTGTACCCTTATGTAAGTTATGAGTTACAAGGTTACCTTTAAATGGGGAATAAACTACACTTACATACCAGCAGTCCGAACCTTACATAAAGTTGGTGGCAACAATGGTACCATTACATAATATAGGGTATACCATTATGTGTCAGTGGAATGGTGCAGGCTTACCCTTATGCGAGGACCCCAATACCCAAACATGACTATAGTTTCATTCGACTAACCCTTCTATAGTGGGTGTCAACCCTTATATAAAATCAGTATACCCTTACAAAGTGGTAAAGTGACCCTTACATAGTGGGTTAAGTCATTTATGTAGAAAAATAGGGTAAAATTTATGTGAATCAACTTTTGAATACCATTACACAGTGTAGCCGTTTGAGAATCATTGTAACGGTTTCTTCTCAAAGCTAATTTACCAAACACATGTCCCAAAGATGCTGAAGGTTATTCAAGGGTTTTATTAATTTTAAGTGCTCATTACCCCTAATTGTTCCAAGAGAGATAAAATTAAAATATTAGTGAGGTGAATCCAAGATACATTAAGAGAGGGGAAGCAGGTGATCCAGAGATAGGAGGGATCATCAGAGGCCTTATCAGTGATGAAACTTGCGATTCACTCCAGAGAGATTGTAATAGCGAAGAGATCCTGACTGTGAAAATTATGATGAGGAGGAAAGTGATTGAAATTGTTTGGAGGTTTTTCAACAAACATGGTCAAACCCTGGTAAGGGGGTTCTGACATGATTTTTCTTCTTCTTTTCATTTGTTTTACCCTTGAGGTATTGTTTGCACTTATTTTATTCCTTCTTGTGTGAGTGTCATTGTACTGATTCCTCTAGTGTAGTCTAGTTTCTTATGGCATTTTACCTTTCTTGTATCTATATTATTTTTTCCAAGGTTATATTTTCTTAATAATAATAAAGGGGAGGGGTGGTGTTCTTGCTATGGAGGAGGACCAAAGTGGTCTGAACCATATAAATCCTCCTATATTTTTTCTTTTTGCATTTATTTTAAAAATTATAGAATTGTGTGTTTCTACCTCCCTTATCTTTATTTTGTTGGAATTTGTTATAGATTTATTTTTTAAGCTTTTATTTATCCCATACCCTGTTTTTTATGGTGGGTAGTGTGATACCGCCTCCTACTATGGAGTTCTGTGCGTCAAATATGCTACCCTCCCATAAAAAGTGGTATCAAATCCAATTTCATTGAGTCTAAAGATGTCTTCAACTATATTAGAGGTTGATAAGTTTGATGGATATAATGATTTCAATTTACCGTGAGTTAAGATGCATGCTCTTCTTGTCCACAACAGACTTGATGAAGCTTTAAAAAAAGCTAAGAGGAAGATCGTCACTATCTCTACTACCGGTGAATCCTTGACCTCTTTTGAGAATATTGACCCTAATATTTTAAATAAGTCCAATTCCCTATTTTTTTAACACCAAGTGATAAGTTTTTGTGAGAATTGGTCCATGAAACTTCTTCCAACACAATATGGTTGATATTAAAGCATCTTTACATGACCAGATCCTTTTTAGAAAGGTTACAAAACAAAATACATCATTATAATTTTAAAATGGTCCCTAGAACCTCTATGAGGACTCATTTAGATAGGTTTAATAAAATGTTAATTGATTTATCTAATTCATATTGTAACGTCCCGGATCCGGGTGCCACACAACGGGTGCCCCGAACCCGGTTGGTCACATGACCTAAAGCGCATTTCCCCAAATGCCAAAGGCTGCTGACTAGCAGTGAGGTCCTAGGTCTGATAGTGGGGAAACTATGCCCTCATTTGTCAAAGTGTAGCACAATAGAAATAGATATCAACATATAAAATGCAGAAGCAGTAAAGAATACCAATACTGAAATGTACACAGTACGAAAATAAAGAAAAGACCAAAAATCATATATAATGATGCAATATATCCCTAAGTCTAAGAAATCATCCAAAACAGGATACACTGTAATATGAAACAATAAAATTCAAGGAACAAATACAACAAAGCAAAATAAAGCAGCACAACAGGAACTCAGCAGCATCACAAGCCTAAGCTCAGTCCCATGCTCTCCTACTCCTCTGCAACAATCAAGTACCTATATAGGGACTCTTGCCATTATCTACACCTGCAAAAATATAATTTGTTTAGGCCCAAGACATGACCCAAACAGGGTGTGAGAAATAAATCCCAGTAGGAAACCACCAAATGCCCATGCCCAACTGTCAGTGAGTTTGTGAAACAACTTTGTGCAGTAATGAAATGCAGTAAACCAGGAATTACGAAAAAGTAAACATTCCTACCAGTTCCATTTCCATTTAATTATTATTCAACAATTAAATATAATTGAATTATAAGTTCCTGAGACTCATCCTTAGCCGACAATCTCCCTAACAGTTCCGCAGTAAAACTATAACAAGCTATATAATAAGTACAAGGTAATACAATACCAAGCATGTGCTTTAGCTTGGTAGGTATGACATATAAAATCACCACAATGAATATGCAAAATAAACGTTGTCCACAGACATGCAAATCCTTACCCTCAGGTAATCAGAATCGAAACTCGCAGGTGATTTCCCCTAGACATAATAGATATTGCCCGCAGGCATACGAGGTGTCGCCCACAGGCACAGAAACTACTGCCTACAGGCATGAGAAAAGTTTCTCACAGGCTAAAAGAAACACCGCCCTCATGATAATCAAGTAATCGGACTGAGCCCAATACATAAGCAAGTAATTTATATACAATTCCTCTCAAGTCAATTCAAATCATACTAAAATCACGGTATACCCTCGGGTAACCTGGCCAAATGGCTAAACAAGGGAACACACCCACAGGGTGGCCCTGTATCCAAGAAATGATCCCAAAAAGCAGTTGTACATATTCATTAAATTACCTATTCAATTATAGGTATTTAATTAATCAAGGCCTCAACCATACGACACCCCAAACATGGGTGTGTAACACAATGGTACACCAAAAACAACACGACAGTTGAATTAAACATCAGACCACCTACCTCGATCTCCACTGATCGATATACGTGAATGACGCCTCCCGAAACGTCCGAGAATGACGTAGATCTGGGATAAACGACTACACATTCAAACTCAAATAACTTCCCCTCAGGAAAGAATTGGAAGGAAACACACAAGGAGAGAAAAGGGCTTACCCGTGCGGTCCTAACGTGATTGTCAATGAAGGAATCGGAGTCCCGATGCTTGGTTGGGAACTCTTCCAAGCTTCGGCCTCCCCTCCCAGTGCTCCAAACAAGTTCTAAGCTTCCTTTGTTGAAAGAGGAGGCCACTGCCCGTTTTAAGTGAAAAAAATAAACTACACAACGTGTACTCTCAAGTACACGGTGTGTAATTTTCATTTTTAACTGTTCCTCTGGTGGCTACTTTTCACCACTGAACTATTCATCTGTCGACATGAGTAGACGATGTGTATTCCTGAGTACACGGCATGTACTATCGCTCCACTGGCAGCTGCTTCCACCACCTTACTATTCACGTGCCGACTGATTACATGACATGTAAATACTAAGTACACGGCGTGTAGTTAGTTTTTACACCCTTCATCACTGATAGGCCTACACGCCCTGTGTACTCATCCCACACGGCCAAAGTACACGGTGTGTGGAAAATTACATGGCGTGTACCCACAAAATTTGGGATTTTTCCCCATTTTCCTTATTTTCACAAAAACACTTAAGGAAAAAGGAAAAGAAGAAACCCGTACCTCAAGAATAAGAACCGAGTTCTTAGAAACTTTCCCCCTTAAAGAAATTCGTTCCCGAATTTCCCTTCCAAGGGTGGTGAAGATAAAGCTCAGAACAACTCTGGACACTGATCATGTACGTCGGTCTCCCGCTCCCAGGTTTCATCCTACACTCAGCCATGCTACCATAACACCCATATGAGAGGAACTAACCAGCCTTGTAGAACCTTCTTTCTCCTATCAACAATACAAATCAGATGCTCCTCAAAGGACTCATCGTCCTAAAGTTCAACCTCCTCAGGCTGAAAAAGTGAGATGGGTATGAGTGATAATGACGCAGTTGAGATACATGGAATACTTCATGCATGGCCCGGTACCTCTGTGGTAACTAAAACCAATAGACAACTGGCCCGACTCTCTCCAGAATATCAAACGGCCCCACATACCTCGGTGATAGTTTACCTTGTCTCCTGATCCGCCTGTGTCCCAACCTCGGTGAAACACGCAAGAAAACCTGATCCCCGACCACGAACTCCAGTGGTCGTCTGCGGTGATCAGCATAAGATTTCTGATGAGACTGTGCAGTAGCCATCCTCTTCTGAATCAACTGGACCTACTCTAAAGTATCCTACATGATACGTGGTCCTAGTAAAGCTGCCTCACCTGCCTCCAACCAGAACAAAGGTGATCGGCATGACCAACCATATAAAGCCTCGTAAGGTGCCATCTCAATAATTGTCTGAAAACTATTATTGTAGGAAAACTTGACCAGGGGTATGTGCTTTTCCCAAGATCCCCCAAAGTCTAAGATGCATGCACACAACATTTCCTCATGCACCTGTATCGTACGCTCTGACTGGCCATCGGTCTGAGGGTGGTAAGCTGTGCTCAGAAGCACCTGTGTACCCAGTGCCCTCTGAAAACTCTGCCAGAAATGAGATGTAAATCAGGAATCCCTATCTGAAATGATAGAATGAGGGACCCCATGAAGACGTACCACCTCTCGGTTAAACAACTTCCCAAGCTCATCAACACCGAAGGTCTCCTTGATCGACAAAAAGTAAGCTACCTTCGTAAGTCTGTCCACAACAACCCACATGACATCATCGCCTCGAGGTGACCTCAGTAACCCTATCGTGAAATCCATTGCGACATCATCCCATTTACACTATGGAATGGGTAACTGTTGTAACAGTCCAGCTGGCCTCTAATGCTCCTCCTTCACCTACTGACAGGTGGAACATCTCGTAACAAAACCAGTTATCTCTCGTTTCATACCCGACCACCAATATTGACATCTCAAGTCACGGTACATTTTGGTAACTCTGAGATGCACTACCCAAGATGAAGTATGAAACTCCCGCATCAAATCCTCGCATATATCCCCTGGAACCCACACTCATCCATGAACATGCAGTACCTCATCATTGCCTATCGTCCAACTGGGAGGAGGGTCCTCACTTGCCACCAACTCCCGTAGAACTAGGCCTTCCGAATCTGTAACTCCCCAACCCCAGTTACCCAGAGTCGGTGAATTATTACATAACATTGGAATGATACAAGTAAATCATTTCCCGAAATACCGATCAGTTTTGTATCCCTGGAAATACTAGATACATTCATAAGGTCAACATTACAACTTGAAAATAAAAACAACACTAAATTATTCCATTAGAAACATCCAATATTCCTAGATTATTCCTGAAAGTCACTCATAAATAACTTGTTCATATCCTGGGAAAATAAAACATAAGAAAGGGGTGAGATAAAATTCTCAGTAAGAGTAATCAATACAGCGGAAGATAACATAAACATTAGGCATTGTGATTAATTGAAAACTCATGCCTTTACAAATAATTAACATGAACAATTTATGGCAGGAATATGAGACGAGTAAATAATACCATAATAAAAAATATTCATAAGTATTATACCAGTCGAATAACCACATGAAATATCAATAGCTAATCTCATAATGATGGAATTCATAATGCCGGACATCATAACCACATAGTCAAGGCCTTGTACCAACACTACAAATAATATTTTGTCAAGGCCTTGCGCCAAGACACTAGTTTGTCTCATGAGACCTATCGATGCATCGAGGAGCTATAGTGGGCTCTACCCGTCACTTACTAAGTCCAATGCATTCCTCATATAAAATGGGTGAAACATAATCTAAACATTTGTATTGAATCTAGCATACGAAATGTCAATACTTTATCCACAAACCATGAATGGTATAAAAATAGCACATCCACAGTCAAACATAACTCATTCAATACAATATGGAATATTGTATTATAACATATTAACCTCAATTGAGAATAATAAATTATATCGACATAGATGAAAATAATCATCAAAACTTTTTGAGAGAAATATCCCCCTTTTTCTTGAAAACATTTAAAAGTCACGCTATTTGCAAAGAAGCCGTTTAAAAATAGATTTTTGAATCAAAGTGTCCCATACCACTTTGAAACTTTTAAAAGGAATTTAAATTTTAAAACTTTAATGTCTATATAAATAAATCTTTAAAACCATTTTTAAAACGTGGACATTAATGAGAAATATTTAGAATAACAAATCCTTAAAACATTTAAAATGATATTTTAGTTAGAGTTCCTAACCAAAATAGATACACTTGAATACAAATAATTGAGGTAATAAAAACTTTATAATATTATGAGAATAAAGGGATTCATGATATACTATGTCAAAGTACATTATATACTCCATATAAAAGTGATTTGGTGTATAACAACAAATAAGTCTCAATAAAATGTAAATTGAGATGAAATCTGTTATAAAGACCGTATCCTTAGGTTAAGGATAAATCAATGACATAATTATGTGTGAAAAATATAAATAAACTCAATATGATTGGATATTCATTGTAAATAAATCATAGGACATTCACACATATTCTTGTAAAAACAACACCATTGAATTGGATGTTTAACTCAATAAATGGAGATTGAGTTAAAATTACTCTTATCAAGTTTATATCTATGAATTGAGAATTTATCAATAGAGTAATTATGTGTATCAAAAGAGTATCCAAAGAATGTAGAATGAAAATTATGACATAAGCAAATGAATAGTGATTCCACACATAATGTTGGAGTAAAATAATCAATGAAGTATGCGTAAAGCCGAAGGAGTGGAAATTGAAATTTCAAATTCCCTTATCGATTTGGTAACTTATGAAACATACACCAATGAAAGAAGGATCATACAACTATGATGTAAATATACATAAATTAAAGTATATTACACAATGAATACAATCATGGGTAGTACACACACCACATGCAATAAATAAGTGGTGAACAATGGAAATCTCACGGAATTAAAAGTGAGATAAGAAACCCCTTACTTTGTACTTTTTCCTTAGTCAAGGGTAGGTTAAACTTATGTATAATGGTGAAATAATTGTTATTAAATTATAAAAAAATCATATACATTAATATGATATCATATATGATCTTTTAACATTGCTTTGTTAATAATATCTTAGTATTATCGTCGTTTTGGGTGTTAACGGATTCGTTTTCCTTTATAATATTTGTTATGTGAGTAATATTTGTTATAGATGGGATGTATCTTATTCATATACAGAATGATATGATGTATATAAACATTATTTTTAATCATCAAATGAAATTTATTCTTGAATGGATATGATGGGGAATGAATCTCATCACGTTCGTGGAGATGGTAATCCGTACGTACGCACGAGCGACAATATCATTCTTTTGATATTAAAATAATATAAAATTGGATGATATATCATATATTAAGAATCATTATCATGTTATATTTATTATTTACATAAATTAAAAATCATTATTATACCCATTCATATAATAATGTATTGAATAACAATTACACCACGACGTGGAGACGGTAAGCCGTACGTACACACGTATGGTGACATGTCATTCAAGGGATGGATAGAATAATGAATATGGTTGTAACATATTCATAATAACATCAAATTATATAGAAGATACTGGAGTTATTATTTTATAATGTAAACAACAAATAAAGATGAAGTGGAAGAAGAAAGAAACTTGAAAGAGGTGATGAGAGATTTACCTCTTCTTTGGGTTCTTCCTTTTGATTTGATAAAAATGGATCCTTAAGTTGGATTTATGACTAAAGTAGGGCCTCTAGGATGAAGGGAGGACAGTATAGAGGGTATTTGGGAAGATTTTGGCTGATCCAAAAGGCTTTGAAGGTGTGAATTTGAGGGAAGGGGGAGTTCCCTTTTATAAGAGGGGTGAGGGGCACCTTAGAAAAAACTAGAAATATTATTTTATAATAAAATCAATTTAGGTTTCTAATGGCTCAAAAATATATTATTTAAAGTATAAGGTGGGTATGGGTCAAAAACCACTCAACAAATAGGTTTTAGATAGGTTTGGGTTACTATATTAACCTTATCTTTTAGATTTAACTCTTAGTTAAATAGTTTGACATTTACCATGTCTCTCTATATTTTTATATTATATGGATAATAAACTTACTATATACTTACAATAGAACCTCAAGTGGTTCATTAATGATACACCAATAATTATATAAGTCTTTTTTCCAAACCTTATATTTTTAAAAATAGAATATCAATTAATAATATAATATTTGTTTTAAAAACTCTTTTATGTCAATTTTGACACTATTTGGTATTTTTGTTTTTGCTAAATTCATAAGATCATTATTACTTCGAAAAAAATTCATATAACCAACCCTAATATGTCATATTAACATATAAAATTAGTTTAATTCCTAAAAAGTCTCAAATTAGATTTATTTGGATATTTACAGTATCAATTAGTTTAATATTTCATTAATAAGGTAATTACTACATCATCATTGTGTCATTAATAAATTAAATTATTTAATGTCTAAAAAATATAAATAAAATACCATTATGTATGAAATATTTTTATATTTCTAATTAATATTTATAGTCGAATTTATCTTATGTTTAACCCTATATTAAAAATGTTTTAGTTATTAAACATTGATTTTAACTCTTTTAACTCTTCTTTGAATTAAATAATAATAAATGTCCTAATATAATCCAAGTGGAACAAAGAGGTTCATATTTTATTCCTAAGGTTTTTTTGGCTCGAATTACACTTATCCAATAGAATTAGGACATGTTTTAGGGTAATAATAATATCATTTTTACACTTAATTACCCAATTTACTTTTAACTGTGGTAAATAAAAGTAAAAAGTTACTATTCAAAAAAAATTATTTTCATCTTATTGAACCAAATTTTACTTACTGATATCAACCGTGTCTCTCGGATTTTTGAAATCCCATTCACAGAAGCTGTAAAATTAAGTTTTATGTGAATTTGCAAATTCTCCTAGGAGGTGGGTAAAAGACGGTGAAAAGTTCAATAAAGTTTTTATATATCTAAAATTATTAAAAACTGACTCCAATAAATTACATTTAACTTATATAGGTATTATGTATCTATTTTGACCTAAAATAAATTTAAATAAAATAAATAATTATTTAAATAAAATTCGGTTTTAAACTATAACTTAGTGTTTTTCACTATTCATTAAAAATTAAAAGTTTTCAGAAACATACAAAAAATTCACCCTAAGATAATTTTGATATTCTGAATTAAAAAATGAAGTCTATTTTACCAAATTAAAAACATATAAATTTCATTTATTAGTTTAAAATTAATTCTCGTTGTTACAACCAAAAAGCGTATTTTTATGAAATAATAACTACCAAAAGATTGACATTTTTTATGTCCAATTTCAAACTGAAATTACTTCCAATGACCAACATTGGATTAAAAGGTAAAAATATAATATAATTATACATCCAAACCATTCATATTTATAGTTTAACACTATAAATTATTTTGATTAAAAAAGTTGTTTTCAGTTAAAATATATTATTTTTCACTATTTACTCAAATATGAAAGTTATTAGAAAAACACCAAAAATTTATTGAAACTAAATTATTATGTTATGATCCCAAAGAAGAAGTTTATTTTGTCAAATTTAATATATAAAGGTTTCAAATATTGGATTTAAAAAGGGTTCTCCATTAAATGGTGGTAAAATTGCATTTTTTGAAAAATACTTCTTTTATCTTAAAAGAATGAATTTGTCCTTACATTATGTCTAAGAAACTCATAATATGGATTCTAAAATTATAAGGGTTATATAAAGTTTAAAATTCTATTAATAATATTCATAACCACTTTTGAACGACTAGTTTGGTAAGTCGTGGTGCGCTTGAACTTGATGTTGCGTGTGGTGTAAGTTATTGAATTACTTTGAAGAAGTAACGTAATATGAAATCTTGGGGTATTATATTATTCCCTCATTCAATAAATTGAGTCATCGTAATTTTTAAAATTGGGCTTGAGAATATAATGGAAAGTCCCACATCAGAAGAAGAGTCAATAAAACTATCACTTTAAAAGAAAGAAAGAGAAGTAGAAAGGTCACCCAAGATAACCCGTACTACGATTCCATGTAGGAAAACATGGATATGGACGATAAACTAAGTGTAAGTTATGAGGGAGAGGGATAGAAAACATGATAAGGAGAAAATTAACAACAAGAAAATCACAGACTTGTGATGGGACAAACGGTCATTAGTTTCCCAGTAGGAAATGTAAACGGACAACATTTTTTTTGTTTTAAGTTACATTTCATAAAGATGTGGAATTTATTTATGAGATCGAATAAGAACATAAAGATATATACTTAATTTTTAAGTAGAGTTTCATTCTTTAATAAATTTCTACCACTAATACATTTTATTAAAAGATGAGTATTCAAGAAGACTTGGTCACACCGGAAGAGCTAAAATAAACTTCTGGAGAATCACATGATTCACAAAGGATAAACTATATATTTACCTTGTCTTTAGAGATTAATCAAAACCAAAATGGTTAGTACAAGATCTGGTGATCCCCAAAAGGATATTCCTTTAGAGAAAGAAACACTAATCTTAATTTCTAAAATTAAACCAACAATACCCCAAAGTTAAATAAAAACCATTCAATAAACAATTGTCCTTAAAATCCTTCAATATAATACAAACTAATATTGAAACCCAAAACTTAGAAGAATTTGGTTATGTAGTCTTCCACATTAAATTGTATCTCCAAATGACATCAACTACTCTTAAAGTCACATAATTAAAAGTAATTAACCTAATCACATATTCTCTATTATAGGTTAATCATTTCCATAAATAACCCAAATCACTATAAATCCACAATAAAAACATAGATAAAAATACACCATTACTCCTCAAATGAAATCCCATAGTATTCTATTTTCCTTGGGTATATAGTGTTCCCAACAAAGTGAATGTCTTCAAAAATAACATTTATCACTTAATCACCAAATAATTTTCCTATACTAAGGGTATTCATTTGATAAGTCAAAAGATCCCAAATCAACTTATTATTGATCAATAAAATTATTTAACTAAAAATAATTAGTCACTCTAACCAGGGACTTCACAGAGTCCAGTGGTAGGCGATAAATCCCAATCGCACTCTGGTTGTGGGTTCGATTCCCACAGCTTTTTCCGACGCGACAGGTTGTCAAACGGTCTACGTGTTGTCCTTTTTCAAAAACTATATTTTCTAACATTACCAAAATGTGATAAATTCTTCAAAATAACCATAACATAATTTAACCACAAATTTCATCTCATACCTTGCATTTTCATCCCAAAATATAATAACTTGTAATTGCCTAAAACCCAATGATTATATAAAACCAAATGGTTATTTATAACTATATCCACAAGAGAAAAGATAAGTCTTCCTCAAATATCATTTTCACATGAAAAACTGCAGGGTTACAAATACAAGAGAAAATTATTCCAAAGTAATCCCATAAACAAGGAGCACTAATACATTTAAACATTTATCCAACCATTTATTTCCACATAGCTTCTTCTTTGACCAAGAAAATATCCTATATAATAGGGCATTCACTCGGGTAATGTCCAAGTACCCTACATTTACGAAAAATGATAGTAAATGGATTCTTTGGACCATTTTTATTTTCTTCCATAGTACTCGTCTTTTTTCCTCGACAATTATTCACTTTATGTCCTTCTTTACAACACGTAAAGCATTTCTTTGTTCCATTGAGACACTTTCCTGGGTGTCTCCTTCCACATTTCTTGCATGATGGAAATTGAGGATTCTTTTCTCCATGGTCTCCACTGCTGGAGATATTATCATTCATCACATTTCTCTTCTTTGTTGAGTCTAGGAGTTGGTTAATATATATGTTGTTGATCATATTTTTGGAAAACTGATTTGGCATGAACACGATATCTTTTACGCCTAGAAAAATTCCATTTTTTGCTCATTTCCACCACCGTTCCCACCTTGTACATAATTCTCAAAGTTACTATGACTTCCTTGGAATCCAGCCATTGACTAAAAACAGAAATCATTGTGTGAGTAACAGTAGTCATAAAATCATTTAGAGAATATCAAGACACCATATTTTCAATTTGAAACACCTTAGTATTAACCAAATTCATTTATTCTCATCTTATATCAAAATACTTCAAATCAGTTTGTAAAGAAAATGTAAATTATCCTAAGAATATCCCCCAGGAGTGTCGTAACCAAGAGTATAGCAAGACCCGTTGTCGTGCACCAGTTCCCGTTCGAGTCTAGATCAAAGATGTGTTTTTGGGTTTTACCCCTAGGTACATCTGTGCCAGAGCCGCCTCTACCTGCTCGTATCTAGACAAGGATGTATTGCTTGGAAAACTCAAAAAATCACTACAATACCTAAATTTTAGGAAGTTACTCTATACTAATCCTCAAAGTCTATCTTAGGGCTATGTGCTCAAATTAGAGTTTATCTAAATCTAGTTTCCAAGATTTGTACTAAACTTCCTCTGATACCAACTGTAACACCCCGACCCCAGTTAACCAGAGTCGGTGCATTATTCCATAACATTGGCATGATACAAGGAAATCATGTCCTGAAAGACCGATCATTTTAGTAGCATTGTAAATACTAGATACATTCATAAGGTCAACATTACAACTAGAAAAGAAAAACAACACTAAATTATTCCATTATAAACATCCAAGCTTCCTAGATTATGCCTGCAAGTCACTCATAACTAACTTCTTCATATCCTGGGAAAAGGAAACATAAGAAAGGGATGAGCTCAAATTATTTGTAAGAGTAATCAATACATCATAAGATAACATAAACATTAGGCGCGGGGATTAATTGAAAACACATGCCTTTACAAATAATTAACATGAACACTTTATGGAAGGAATATGAGATGAGTAAATAATGCCATAATAAAACATATTTATGAGTATTATACCAGTCTAATAACCACATGAAATATCAATAACTAATCTCATAATGATGGAATTCATAATTCCAGACATCATAACCACATAGTCAAGGCCTTGTTCCAAGACTACAAATAAGACTTTGTCAAGGCCTTGGGCCAATACACTAGTTTGTCTCATGAGACCTACCGATGCATCCAGGAGCTATAGCGGGCTCCACCCGTCACTTGCTAAGTCCAATTCATTCCTCAAATTAAATGAGTGAAACATAATCTAAACATTCGTATTAAAACTAGCATACAAAATGCCAATACTTTATCCGCAAACCATGAATGGTATAAAAATAGCAAATACACAGTCAAACAAAACTCATTCAATACAATATGGAAGATTTTATTGTAACAAATTAAACTCAATCGAGAATAATTAAGGATATAGACATAGATTAAAATAATAAACAAAACTATTTGAGAGAAATATCCCCCTTTTTCTTGAAAACATTTAAAAGTCACACTATTTGTCAAGAAGCCGTTTAAAAATAGATTTTTGAATAAAAGTGTCCCATACCACTTTGAAACTTTTAAAAGGAATTTTAATTTTAAAACTTTAATGTACATATAAATAAATCTTTAAAACCATTTTTAAAACATGGACATTAATGAGAAATATTTAGAATAATAAATCAATAAAACATTTAAAATGATATTTTAGTTAGAGTTCCTAACCAAAAGAGAGACACTTGAATACAAATAATTGAGGTAATAAAAACATTATAATATCATAAGAATTAATGGATTCATGATATAATATGTCAAAGTACATTATATACACCATATAAAAGTGATTTTGTGTATAAAAACAAAGAAGTCTCAATGGAATGTAAATTGAGATGAAATCATTTATAAAGACCGTATCCTTAGGTTAAAGATAAATCAACGACATAATTATGTGTGAAAAAAAGGATAAATCAATGACATAATTATGTGTGACAAATATAAATACACTCAATATGATTGTATATTTATTTTAAATCAATCATAGGACATTCACACATATTCTTGTAAAAATAACACCATTGAATTGGATGTTTAACTCAATAAATGGAGATTGAGTTAAAATTACTCTTATCAAGTTCATATCGATGACTTGAGAATTTATAAATGGAGTGATTATGTGTATCAAAAGTATATCCACAAAAAGGTGAGTGGAAATTATGACATAAGAAAATGAATAGTGATTCCACACATAATCTTGGAGTAAAATAATCAATGAAGTATGCGTAAAGCCGAAGGAGTGGAAATTGAAATTTCAAATTCCCTTATCGGTTTGGTAACTTACGAAACATACACCCATGAAAGAAGGATCATACAATGTTGATTTAAATATCCATAAATTAAAGTATATTACACAATGAATACAATCATGGGCAATACACACACCACATGCAATAAATAAGTGACGAACAATGGAAATCTCACGGAATTAAAAGGGAGATAAGAAACCCATTACTTTTTACTTTTTCCTTGGTCAAGTGTAGGTTAAACTCATGTATAATGGTTAAATAATTGTTATTAAATTATACAATAATTATATAAATTAATATGATATCATATATGATCTTTTAACATTGCTTTGTAAATAATATCTTAGTATTATCGTCGTTTCGGGTGTTAATGGATTCGTTTTCCTTTATATTATTTGTTATGTGAGTCATATTTGTTATGGATGGGATGTGTCTTATTCATATCCAGAATTATATCATGTCTATAAACATTATTTTTAATCATCAAATGAAATTTATTCTTGAATGGATATGATGGGGAATGAATCTCATCGCGTTCGTGGAGACGGTAATCCGTATGTACGCACGAGCGACAATATCATTCTTTTGATATTAAAATAATATATAATTGGATGATATATCATATATGAAAAATAATTATCTTGTTATATTTATTATTTTAATAAATTACACATCATTATTATACCCATCCACATAATAATGTATTGAATAACAATTACACCACAATGTGGAGACGGTAAGCCGTACGTACGCACGTATGGTGACATGTCATTCAAAGGATGGATAGAATAATGAATATGGTTGTACCATATTAATAATAAATTTAAAGTATATATAATATACTAGATTTATTATTTTAGAATGTAAAAAACAAATAAATAGGAAGTTGAAGAAGAAAGGAACTTGAAAGAGGTGATGAGATATTTACCTCTTCTTCAGGTTATTCCTTTTGATTTGATTAAAAGAGGTCCTTAGGTTGGATTTATGACTAAAGGAGGGACTCTAGGATAAAGGGATGACAGTTTAGAGGGTATTTGGGAAGATTTTGGTAGATCCAAAAGGCTTTGAAGGTGTGAATTTGAGGGAATGTGGAGTGCCCTTTTATAAGAGGGGTTAGGGGGACCTTAGAAAAAACTAGAAATATTATTTTATAATAAAATAAATTTCGGTTTATAATGGCTCAAAAATGGATTATTTAAAGTCTAAGGTGGGTATGGGTCGAAAACTACTCAACCAATATGTTTTAGATGGGTTTGGGTTACTATATAAACCTTATCTTTTAGATTTAACTCTTAGTTAAATAGTTTGACATTTACCATGTCTCTTTATATTTTTATATTATATGGATAATAAACTTACTATATAATTACAAGAGAACCCCAAGTGGTTAATTAATGAAAAAAATATCATTATATAAGTCTTTTGGCCTAACCTTAGATTTTTAGGAATAGAATATCAATTAATAATATAATATTTTCTTTAAAAACTCTTTTATGTCAATTTTGACACTATTTGGTATTTTGTTTTTTCTAAATTCATAAGAGCATTATTACTTAGAAAAAAATTCATATAAACAACCCTAATATGTAATATTATCCTATAAAATTAGTGTAATTCATAAAAAGTCTCAAATTACATTTATTTGGATTTTTATAGTATCAATTAGTTTAATATTTCATTAATTAGGTAATTACTGCATCATCATTGTGTCATTAATAAATTAAATTATTTAATGTCTAAAAATAAATAAATAAAATACCATTATGTATGAAATCTTTTTATCTTTATAATTAATATTTATATTCTAATTTATCTTATGTTTATCCCTATATTAAAAATGTTTTAGTTATTAAACTTTGATTTTAACTCATTTAACTCTTCTTTGAATTAAATAATAATAAATGTACTAATCTAATCCAAGTGGACCAAAGAGGTTCATATTTTATTCCTAAGTTTGTTTTGGGTCTAATTATACTTAACCAATAGAATTAGGACATGTTTTATGGTAATAATAATATCATTTTTACCCTTAATTACCCTATTTACTTTTGACCGTGGTAAAAAAAAGTAAAAAGTTACTATTCACCAAAAATTATTTTCATCTTATTGAACCAAATTTTAATTAATGATATCAACCATATCTCTTTTATTTTTGAAATTCCATTCACAGAAGCAGTAAAATTAAGTTTTATGTGAATTTGCAAATTTTCCTAAGAGGTGGGTAAAAGATGGTGAAAAGTTCAATAAATTTTTTATATATCTAAAATTATTATGAACTAAATCCAATGAATTAAATTGAACTTATATAGGTATTATGTATCTATTTTTACCTAAATTAAATTTAAATAAAATAAATAATTATTAAAATAAAAATTCGGTTTTAAACTATAACTTAGTGTTTTTCACTATTCATCAAAAATTAAAAGTTTTCAGAAACATACAAAAATTTCACCCTAAGCTATTTTTGATATTCTGAATTCAAAAATTTAGTCTATTTTACCAAATTAAAAACATATAAATTTCATTTATTAGTTTAAAATTAATTCCCGTTGTCAAAACCAAAAAGCGTATTTTTATGAAATAATAACTACCAAAAGATTGACATTTGTTTATGTCCAATTTCAAAGTGAAATTACTTACAATGACCAACATTGGATTAAATGGTAAAAATATAATCTAATTATACATCCAAACCATTCATATGTATATTTGAACACTATAAACTATTTTGATTAAAAAAGTTGTTTTCAGTTAAAATATATTATTTTTCACTATTCACTCATATATGAAAGTTATCAGATTAACAACAAAAATTTATTGAAACTAAATTATTATGTCCTTATCCCAAATAATAATTTTATTTTGTCTAATTGAATATATAAAAGTTTCAAATATTGGATTTAAAAAGGGTTCGCCATTAAAAGGCGGTAAAATTGCATTTTTTGAAAAATACTTATTTTATCTGAAAAAAATGAATTTGTCCTTAAATTATGTCTAAGAAACTCATCATATGGATTCTAAAATTATAAGGCTTATATAAATTTTAAAATTCTATTAATAATATTCATAACCATTTTTGAACGACTAGTTTGGTAAGTCATGGTGTGCTTGAACTCGATGTTGCGTGTAGTGTAAGTTATTGAATTACTCTGTATAACTAAAGTACTATGAAATCTTGGGGTGTTACATTATTCCCTCCTTCAATAAACTGAGTCCTAAAAATTTTTAAAATTGGGCTTGGGAATATAATGGAAAGTCCCACATCAGAAAAAGAGTCAATAAAACTATCACTTTAAAAGAAAGAAAGAGAAGTATAAAGGTCACCCAAGATTACCCATACTAGGATTCCATGTAGGAAAACATGAATATGGAAGATAAACTAAGTGTAAGTTATGAAGGAGAGGGATAGAAAACATGATCAGGATAAAGTTAACAACAAGAAAACCATAAACTTGTGATGGAAAAAATAGTCATTAGTTTCCCAGTAGGAAATGGAAACAAACAACATTTTTTTTTGTTTTAAGTTACATTTCATAAAGATGAGGAATTTATTTAGGATATTTACTAAGTACATAAAAATATATACTTACTTTTTAAGTAGAGTTTCATTCTTTAATACATTTCTACCACTAAATTTTTTTTTAAACGATGAGTATTCAAGAAGACTTGGTCACATCAGAAGATCTAAAATAAACTTCTAGAGAATCACATGATCCACAAAGGATAAACTATATATTTACCTTGTCTTTAGAGATTAATTAAAACCAAAACGGTTAGTACAAGATCTGGTGATCCCCCAAAAGGATATTCCTTTAGAGAAAGAAACACTAATCTTAATTTCTAAAATTAAACCAACAATACCCCAAAGTTAAATAAATACCATTCAATAAACAATTGTCCTTAAAATCCTTCAATATAATCCAAACTAATATTGAAACCCAAAACTTAGAAGAATTTAGTTATGTAGTCTTCCACGTTAAATTGTATCTCTAAATGACATCAACTAATCTTAAAGTCACATACTTAAAAGTAATTAACCTAATCACATATTCTCTATTATAGGTTAATCATTTCCATAAATAACCCAAATCACTATAAATCCACAATAAAAACATAGATAAAAATTCACCATTACTCCTCAAATGAAATCCCATAGTATTCTATTTTCCTTGGGTATACAGTGTTCCCAACAAAGCAAACATCTTCCAAAATAACATTTATCACTTAATCACCAAATCATTATCCTATACTAAGGTTATTCATTTGATAAGTCATAAGATCCCCAATCAACTTATTATTGATCAATAAAATCATTTAACTAAAAATAATTAGTCACACTAACCGGGGACTTCATGCAGTCCAGTGGTAGGCGATAAATCCCAATCGCACTCTGGTTGTGGGTTCGATTCCCACAGATTTGTCCAACACGACGGGTTGCCACATGGTCTGCGTGTTGTCCTTTCTAAAAAACTATATTTTATAACATTACTAAAATGAGATAAATTCCTCAAAATAACCATAACATAATTTAACCACAAATGTTATGTCATACCTTGAATTTTCATCCCAAAATTTAATAACTTGTAATTTCCTCAAACCCAATGATCATATAAAACCAAATGGTTATTTATTACTATATCCACAAGAGAAAAGATAAGTCTTCCTCAAATATCATTTCACATGACAAACTGTAGGGTTACAAATACAAGAGAAAATTATTCCAAAGTAATCCCATCAACAAGGAGCACTAATACATTTAAACATTTCTCCAACCATTTATTTCCACATATCTTCTTCTTTGACCAAGAAAATATCCTATAGAATAGGGCATTCACTTGGGTAATGGCCAGGTCCCCTACATTTATGGAAAATGACTATAAATGGATTCTTGGGACCATTTTTATTTTCTTCCATAGTACTCTTCATTTTTCCTCAGCAATTCTTCACTTTATATCCTTCTTTACCACACGTAAAGCATTTCTTTGTTCCATTGAGACACTTTCCTGGGTTTCACCTTCCAAATTTACTACATGATGGAAATTGAGGATTCTTTTCTCCATGGTCTCCATTAATGGATCTCTTATTATTCATCACATTTCTCTTCTTTTTGAGTCTAGGAGTTGGTTAATATATATGCTATTGATCATATTTTTGGAAAACTGATTTGGCATGAACACGA
The DNA here is from genome assembly GCA_963277665.1 of Viscum album. Lineage (NCBI taxonomy): Eukaryota > Viridiplantae > Streptophyta > Magnoliopsida > Santalales > Viscaceae > Viscum > Viscum album. The sequence goes on along the minus strand of OY728135.1, from coordinate 1,993,382,780 downwards.
TACCTTTTATGCCTATCAACATTCCATTTTGTTGCTCATTTCCTCCACCCTTCCCACCTTGTACATCATTATCAAAGTTACTACAACTTCCTTGGAATCCAACCATTGACTAAAACCAGAAAGCATTGTGTGAGTAACAGTAGTCAGAAAATCATTTAGAGAATATCATGACACCATATTTTCAATTTGAAACACCTTAGGATTAACAAAGGTAATTTATTATCATCTTATTTTAAAATACTTCAAATCGGTTTGTAAAGAAAATGTAAATTATCCTAAGCATATCCCCCGAGAGTGTCGTAACCTAGAATGAAGCAAGGCCCGTTGTTGTGCACCAGTTCCCATTCGAGTCAACCTCAAAGCGCTGTTTTCGGGTTTTAACCCTAGGCACATCTATACCAGAGTTGCCTCTACCTGATCATATCCAGATAGGGATGTATTGCTTGGAAAACTCAAAAAATCACTACAATACAAAAATTTTAAGAAGTTTCTCTATACTAATCCTCAAAGTCTATCTTAGGGCTATGTGCTCTAATCAGAGTTTATCTAAATCTAGTTTCCAAGATTTGTACTAAACTTCCTCTGATACCAACTGTAACACCCCGACCCCAGTTACCCAGAGTCAGTGCATTATTACATAACATTAACATGATACAAGGAAATCATGTCCCGAAAGACTGACCAGTTTAGTAGCCTTGTAAATAATAGATACATTCATAAGGTCAATATTACAACTTCAAAAGAAAAACAACACTAAATTATTCCATTATAAACATCCAAGATTCCAAGATTATGCCTGCAAGTCACTCATAACTAACTTCTTCATATCCTGAGAAAATGAAACATAAGAAAGGGGTGAGCTCAAATTCTCAATAAAAGTAATCAATACAACAGAAGATAACATAAACATTAGACATGGTGATTAATTGAAAACACATGCCTTTACAAATAATTAACATGAACACTTTATGTTAGGAATATGAGATGAGTAAATAATACCATAATAAAAAATATTCATGAGTATTCTACTAGTCAACTAACCACATGAAATATCAATAGCTAATCTCATAATTATGGAATGCATAATTCTAGACATTATAACCACATAGTAAAGGCCTTGTGCCAAGACTACAAATAAGGGTTTGTCAAGGCCTTGTGCCAAGACACTAGTTTGTCTCATGAGACCTATAGATGCGTCGAGGAGCTACAGAGGGCTCCACCCATCATTTACTAAGTCCAATGCATTGCTCATATGAAATGGGTTAAACATAATCTAACATTCATATTAAAACTATCATACAAAATGTCAATAATTTATCCACAAACCATGAATGGTATAAAAATAGCACATCCATAGTCAAACACAACTCATTAAATACAATATGGAAGATTGTATTGTAATAGATTAACCTTATTTGAGAATAATGAAGGATATCTACATAGATGCAAATAATCATCAAAACTATTTTATAGAAATATCCCCCCTTTTCTTGAAAACATTTAAAAGTCACACTATTTGTCAAGAAGCCCTTTAAAAATAGATTTTTGAATCAAATTCTCCCATAACACTTTGAAACTTTTAAAAGAAATTTTAATTTTAAAACTTTAATGTCCATATAAATAAATCTTTAAAACCATTTTTAAAATATGGTCATTAATGAGAAAGATTTAGAATAATAAATCTTTAAAACATTTAAAATGATATTTTAGTTAGAGTTCCTAACCAAAAGAGACACACTTGAATACAAATAATTGAGGTAATCAAAACTTTATAATATCATGAGAATAAAGGTATTCATTATATACTATGTCAAAGTACATTATATACACCATATAAAAGTGATTTGGTGTATAACAACAAATAAGTATTAATGGAATGTAAATTGAGATGAAATCTTTTATAAAGACCATATCCTTAGGTTAAGTATAAATCAACGACATAATTATGTGTGAAAAATATAAATACACTCAATATTATTGGATATTCAATGTAAATCAATCATAGGACATTCACACATATTCTTGTAAAAACAACACTATTGAATTGGATGTTTAACTCAATAAATGAAGATTGAGTTAAAATTACTCTTATCAAGTTCATATCGATGAATTGAGAATTTATCAATGGAGTGATTATGTGTATCAAAAGTATATCCACATAAATGGGAGTGGAAATTATGACATAAGAAAATGAATAGTGATTCCACACATAATCTTGGATTAAAATAATCAATGAAGTATGCATAAAGACGAAGGAGTGGAAATTGAAATTTCAAATTCTCTTATCGATTTGGTAACTTATGAAACATACAACCATGAAAGAAATATCATAAAATTATTATGTAAATATCCATAAATTAAATTATATTACACAATTAATACAATCATGGGCAGTACACACACCACATGCAATAAATAAGTGGCGAACAATGGAAATCTCACGGAATTAAAAGTGAGATAAGAAACCCCTTACTTTGTACTTTTTCCTTGGTTGAGAGTAGTTTAACCTCATTTATAATGGTGGAATAATTTTTATTAAATTATACAAGAATAATATACATTAGAATGATATCATATATGATCTTTTAACATTGCTTTGTTAATAATATCTTAGTATTATCGTCCTTTTAGGTGTTAACAGATTCGTTTTCCTTTATATTCTTTGTTATGGGAGTCATATTTTTTATGTATGGGATGTATATTATTCATATCCAGAATTATATCATGTCTCTAAACATTATTTTTAGTCATAAAATGAAATTTAGTCTTGAATGGATATGATGGGGAATGAATCTTATCGCGTTCGTGGAGACGATAATCCGTACGTACACACGAGCGACAATATAATTCTTTTGATATTAAAATAATATATAATTTGATGGTATATAATATTTTAAGAATAATTATCATTTTATATTTATTATTTATATCAATTACACATCATTATTATACCCATCCATATAATAATGTATTGAATAACAATTACACCATGACGTGGAGACGGTAAGCCGTACGTATGCACGCATGGTGACATGTCATTCAAAGGATGGATAGAATAATGAATATGGTTGTACCATATTCATAATAACATCACAGTATATAGAAGATATTGTAGTTATTATTTTATAATGGAAACAACAAAGAAAGAGGAAGTGGAAGAAGAAAGGAACTTGAAAGAGGTGATGATACATTAAACTCTTCTTCGGGTTCTTCCTTTTGATTTGATCAAAAGGGCTTCTTAGGTTGGATTTATGACTAAATTAGGGCCTCTATGATGAATGGTGGACATTTTATAGGGTATTTGGGTAGATTTTGGCCAAGACAAAAGCCTTTGAAGGTGTGAATTTGAGGGAAGGAGGAGTGCCCTTTTATAAGAGGGGTGAGGGGAACCTTAGGAAAAACTAGAAATATTATTTTATAATAAAATCAATTTCGGTTTATAATGGCTCCAAAATAGATTATTTGAAGTCTAAGGTGGGGTTGTTTCAAAAACCACTCAACCAATAGGTTTTAGACAGGTTTGGGTTACTATACTAACCTTATCTTTTAGATTTAACTCTTAGTAAAATAGTTTGACATTTACCATGTCTCTTTATAGTTTTATATTATATGTTTAATAAACTTACTATATACTTACAAGATAACCCCAAGTGGTTCATTAATGACACAAATATCATTATATAAGTATTTTGGCCGAACCCTATATTTTTCGGAATAGAATATCAATTAATAATATAATATTTGTTTTAAAAACTCTTTTATGTCAATTTTGACACTATTTGATTTTTTGTTTTTTCTAAATTCATAACAGCATTATTAATTCAAAAAAAAAATTCATATAAACAACCCTAATATGTCATATTAACCTATAAAATTATTGGAATTCATAAAAAGTCTCAAATTACATTTATTTGGATATTTATAGTATCAATTAGTTTAATATTTCATTAATTAGGTAATTACATCATCATCATTGTGTCATTAATAAATTAAATTATTTAATGTCTAAAAAATATAAATAAAATACCATTATGTATGAAATCTTTTTATATTTATAATTAATATTTATAGTGTAATTTATCTTATGTGTAACCCTATATTAAAAATGTTTTATTTATTAAACTTTGATTATAACTCTTTTAACTCTTCTTTGAATTAAATAATAATAAATGTCCTAATCTAATCTAAGTGGACCAAAGAGGTTAATATTTTATTACTAAGGATTTTTTTTCGAATTATTCTTATCCAATAGAATTAGGACATGTGTTAGGGTAATAATAATATCATTTTTACCCTTAATTACCCTATTTACTTTTAACCGTGGTAAATAAAAGTAAAAAGTTACAATTCACCAAAAATTATTTTCATCTTATTGAACCACATTTTACTTACTGATATCAACCGTGTCTCTTGGATTTTTTAAATTCTATTCACATAAGCGGTAAAATTAAGTTTTATGTGAATTTGCAAATTCTCCTAGGAGGTGGGTAAAAGACAGTGAAAAGTTCAAAAAAATTTTTATATATCTAAAATTATTATAAACTGACTCCAATGAATTACATTGAACTTATATAGGTATTATGTTTCTATTTTGACCTAAAATAAATTTAAATAAAATAAATAATTATTTAAATAAAAATTTGGATTTAAACTATAACTTAGTGTTTTTCACTATTCATCAAAAATTAAAAGTTTTTAGAAACATACCAAAAATTTACCCAAAGATAATTTTGATATTATGAATTCAAAAATGAAATCTATTTTACCAAATTAAAAACTTATAAATTGCTTTTTTTAGTTTAAAATTAATTACCGTTGTTAAAACCAAAAAGCGTATTTTTATAAAATAATAACTACCAAAAGATTGACATTTGTTTATGTCCAATTTCAAAGTGAAATTACATCCAATGACCAACATTGGATTAAATGGTAATAATATAATCTAATTATACATCCAAACCATTCATATGTACAGTTGAACACTATAAATTATTTTGATTATAAAAGTTGTTTTCAGTTAAAATATATTATTTTTCACTATTCACCCAACTATGAAAGTAATTAGAAAAACACCAAAAATTTATTGGAACTAAATTCTTATGTCCTGATCCCAAAGAAGAAGTTTATTTTGTAAAATTTAATATATAAAAGTTTTAAATATTGGATTTAAAAAGGGTTTTCCATTAAAAGGCGGTAAAATTGCATTTTTAAAAAAATACTTCTTTTATCTGGAAAAATGAATTTGTCCTTACATTATGTCTAAGAAACCCATAATATGGATTATAAAATTATAAGGGTTATATAAAGTTCCAAATTATGTTAATACTATTCATAACCGCTTTTGAACGGCTAGTTTGGTAAGTCGTGGTGCGCTTGAACTCGATGTTGCGGGTAGTTTAAGTTATTGAATTACTTTGATAAACTAACGTACTATGAAATATTGGGGTGTTACATTATTCTCTCCTTCAATAAATTGAATCCTCTCAATTTTTAATATTGGGCTTGGGAATAAAATGGAAAGTTCCAAATCGGAAAAAGAGTCAATAAAACTGTCACTTTAAAAGAAAGAAAGAGAATTACAAAGGTCACCCAAGATAACCGATACTAGGATTCCATGTAAGAAAACATGGATATGGAAGATAAACTAAGTGTAAGTTCTAATAGATAGGGATAGAAAACATGATCAGGAGAAAGTTAACAACAAGAAAACCACAAACTTGTGATGGGACAAACGATCACTAGTTTCCTAGTAGGAAATGTAAACAGACAACATTTTTTTTAAGTTACATTTCATAAAGATGAAGAATTTATTTACGAGATTAACAAAGAACATAAAGATATATACTTAATTTTTAAGTATAGTTTCATTCTTTAATAAATTTCTACCACTAACTCATTTTTTTAAATGATGAGTATTCAAGAAGACTTGGTCACACCAGAAGAGCTAAAATAAACTTCTAGAGAATCACATGATCCACAAAGGATAAAATATATATTTACCTTGTCTTTAGAGATTAATCAAAACAAAAACGGTTAGTACAATATCTGGTGATCCCCCAAAAGGATATTCCTTTAGAGAATAAAATACTAATCTTAATTTCTAAATTTAAACCAAAAATACCCCAATGTTAAATAAATACCATTAAATAATCAATTTTCCTTAAAATTGTTCAATATAATCCAAACTAATATTGAAACCCAAAACTTAGAAGAATTTGGTTATGTAGTCTTCCATGTTAAATTGTATCTCCAAATGACATCAACTACTCTTAAAGTCACATACTTAAAAGTAATTAACCTAATCACATATTCTCTATTATAGGTTAATAAATTCCATAAATAACTCAAATCACTATAAATCCATAATAAAAACTTTGATAAAAATTCAACATTACTCCTCAAATGAAATCCCATAGTATTCTATTTTCCTTGCGAATATAGTGTTCCCAACAAAACGAACGTCTTCCAAAATAACATTTATCACTTAATCACCAAATCATTTTCCTATACTAAGGGTATTCATTTGATAAGTCATAAGATCCCAAATAAACATATTATTGATCAATAAAATCATTTAATTAAAAATTATTAGTCACACTAACTAGGGACTTCACGGAGTCCAGTGGTAGGCGATAAATCCCAATCGCACTCTAGTTGTGGGTTCGATTCCCACAGCTTTGTCTGACGCGACGGGTTTCCACATGGTCTGCGTGTTGTCCTTTATAAAAAACTATATTTTATAATATTACTAAAATGAGATAAATTCCTCAAAATAACCATAACATAATTTAACCACAAATGTTATGTCATACCTTAAATTTTCATCCCAAAATTTAATAACTTGTAATTGCCTCAAACCCAATGATCATATAAAACCAAATGGTTATTTATTACTATATCCACAAGAGAAAAGATAAGTCTTCCTCAAATATCATTTTCACATGAAAAACTATAGGGTTACAAATACAAGAGAAAATTATTCCAAAGTAATCCCATCAACAAGGAGCACTAATACATTTAAACATTTCTCCAACCATTTATTTCCACATATCTTCTTCTTTGACCAAGAAATATCCTATAGAATAGGGCATTCACTCGGGTAATGGGCAGGTCCCCTACATTTACGGAAAATGACTGTAAATGGATTCTTGGGACCATTTTTATTTTCTTCCATAGTACTCTTCATTTTTCCTCAGCAATTATTCACGTTTTGTCCTTCTTTCCCACACGTAAAGCATTTCTTTGATCCATTGAGACACTTTCCTGGGTGTCTCCTTCCAAATTTCCTACATGATGGAAATTGAGGATTCTTTTCTCCATGGTCTCTCCTACTGGAGATCTTATCATTCATCACCTTTATCTTTTTTGTTGATTTCGGAAGTTGGTTAATATATATGTTGTTGATAATATTTTTGGAAGACTGATTTGGCATGAACACGATATCTTTTACACCTATCAACATTCCATTTTGTTGCTCATTTCTACCACCATTCCCACCTTGTACATCATTCTCAAAGTTATTATGACTTCCTTGGAATCCAACCATTGACTAAAACCAGAAAGCATTATGTGAATAACAGTAGTCATAAAATCATTTAGAGAATATCATGAAACCATATTTTCAATTTAAAACACTTTAGGATTAACCAAAGACATTTATTCTCATCTTATATTAAAATAATTCAAATTGGTTTGTAAAGAAAATGTAAATTATCCTAAGAATATCCTCCAAGAGTGTCATAACCAAGAGTGCAACAAGGCCCGTTGTCATGCACCAGTTACCATTTGAGTCTAGCTCAAAGCGGTGTTTTCAGGTTTTACCCCTAGGTACATCTGTGCCAAAGGCGCCTCTACCTGCTCGTATCCAAACAAGGATATATTTCTTAGAAAACTCAAAAAATCACTACAATTCCAAAATATTAGGAATTTAATCTATACTAATCCTCAAAGTCTATCTTATGGCTACGTGCTCTAATCATAGTTTATCTAAATCTAGTTTCCCAGATTTGTACTAAACTTACTCTGATACCAATTGTAACACCCTGACCCCGGTTACCCAGAGTCGGTGTATTATTACATAACATTGACATGATACAAGGCAATCATGTCCCAAAAGACCGATCAGTTTAGCAGCCTTGTAAATACTAGATACATTCATAAGGTCAACATTACAACTTGAAAAGAAAAACAACACTAAATTATTCCATTAGAAATATCCAAGATTCCTAGATTATGCCTGCAAGTTACTCATAACTAACTTCTTCATATCCTGGGAAAATGAAACATAAGAAAGGGGTGAGTTCAAATGATCAGTAAGAGTAATCAATACAACGAAATATAACATAAACATTAGGCATGGTGATTAATTGAAAACACGTGCCTATACAAATAACTAACATGAACACTTTATGGAAGGAATATGAGAGGAGTAAATAATGCCATAACAACACATATTCATGTGTATTCTAATAGTCGAATAACCACATTAAATATCAATATATAATCTCATAATGATGGAATGCATAATTCCAGACATCATAACCGCATAGTCAAGGCCTTGTGCCAAGACTACAAATAAGATTTTGTCAAGGCCATATGCCAAGACACTAGTTTGTCTCATGAGACCTACCGATGTATCTAGGAGCTATAGCAGGCTCCACCCGTCAATTACTAAGTCCAATGAATTCCTCATATGAAATTATTGAAACATAATCTAAACATTCATATTAAAACTAGCATAAGAAATGTCAATACTTTATCCAAAAACCATGAATGGTATAAAAATATCACATCCGCAGTCAAACATAACTCATTCAATACAATATGAAAGATTGTATTGTAACAGATTAACCTCAATAGAGAATAATGAAGGATATTGACATAGATGAAAATAATCATTAAAACTATTTGAGAGAAATATCCCCATTTTTCTTGAAAACATTTAAAAGTCACACTATTTGTCAAGAAGCCGTTTAAAAATAGATTTTTGAATCAAAGTGTCCCATACCACTTTGAAAATTTTAAAAGGAATTTTAATTTTAAAACTTTAATGTCCATATAAATAAATCTTTAAAACCATTTTTAAAACATGTACATTAATGAGAAATATTTAAAAAAATAAATCTTTAAAACATTTAAAATGATATTTTAGTTAGAGTTCCTAACCAAAAGAGAGACAATTGAATAAAAATAATTGAGGTAATAAAAACTTTATAATATAATGAGAATAAATGGATTCATTATATACTATGTCAAAGTACATTATATACACCATATAAAAGTGATTTGATGTATAACAACAGAGAAGTCTCAATGGAATGTAAATTGAGATGAAATCTTTTATAAAGACCGTATCCTTAGGTTAAGGATAAATCAACGACATAATTATGTGTGACAAATATAAATACACTCAATATGATTGGATATTCAGTGTAAATCTATCAGAGGAAATTCACACATATTCTTGTAAAAACAACACCATTGAATTGGATGTTTAACTCAATAAATGGAGATTGAGTTAAAATTACTCTTATCAAGTTCATATCGATGACTTGAGAATTTATTAATGGAGTGATTATGTGTATCAAAAGTATATCCACAGAAAGGGGAGTGGAAATTATGACATAATAAAATGAATAGTGATTCCACACATAATCTTGGAGTAAAATAATCTATGAAGTATGCGTAAAGTTGAAGTAGTGGAAATTGAAATTTCAAACTCCCTTATCGATTTGGTAACTTATGAAACATACACCCATGAAATACGGATCATAAAATGATGATGTAAATATCCATAAATTAAAGTATATTACACAATTAATACAATCATGATAAGCACAGAAACCACATGTAATAAATAAGTGGTGAACAATGGAAATCTCATGGAATTAAAAGTGAGATAAGAAACCCCTTACTTTGTACTTTTTCCTTGGTCGAGGGTAGGTTAACCTCCTGTATAATGGTGAAATAATTGTAATTAAATTATACAAGAATCATAGACATTAATATGATATCATATATGATCTTTTAACATTAAACAACAAATATTTTTATTATTTCAGAAATCACTTTTAAGGAAAAAGTTGGAAACCAACAGGTTCATAATACTTTGTTAATAATATCTTAGTATTATCGTCGTTTCGGGTGTTAACAGATTCGTTTTCCTTTATATTATTTGTTATGTGAGTCATATTTTTTATGGATGGGATGTATCTTATTCATATCCAGAATGATATCATTTCTCTAAACATTATTTTTAATCATCAAATGAAATTTAGTCTTGAATGGATATGATGGGGAATGAATCTCATCGCATTCGTGGAGACGGTAATCCGTACATACGCACGAGTGAAAATATCATTCTTTTGATATTAAAATAATATATAATTGGATGGTATACCATATATGCAGAATCATTATCATGGTATATTTATTATTTACATTAATTACTCATCATTATTATACCCATCCATATAATAATGTATTGAATAACAATTACACCACGACGTGGAGACGGTAAGGCGTATGTACGCACGTATGGTGACATCTCATTAAAAGGATGGATAGAATAATGAATATGGTTGTACCATATTCATAATAACATCACAGTATATAGAATATATTGGAGTTATTATTTTAGAATGGAAACAACAAAGAAAGAGGAAGTGGAAGAAGAAAGGAACTTGAAAGAGGTGATGAGATATTTATCTCTTCTTCGGGTTCTTCCTTTTGATTTGATCAAAAGGGCTCCTTAGGTTGGATTTATAACTAAATTAGGGACTCTAGGATGAAGGGAGGATAGTTGAGAGGGTATTTGGGCAGAGTTTGGTCGAGCCAAAAGGCTTTGAATGTGTGAATTTGAGGGAAAGGGGAGTTCCCTTTTATAAGAGGGGTGAGGGGCACCTTAGGAAAAACTAGAAATATTATTTTATAATAAAATCAATTTCGGTTTATAATAGCTAAAAAATGGATTATTTAAAGTATAAGGTGGGTATGGGTTGAAAACCACTCAACCAATAGGTTTTAGACAGGTTTGGGTTACTATATTAACCTTATCTTTTAGATTTAACTCTTAGTTAAATAGTTTGACATTTACCATGTCTCTTTATATTTTTATATTATATGTATAATAAACTTAATATATACTTCCAAGAGATCCCCAAGTGGTTAATTAATGATACACCTATTATTATATAAGTTTTTTGGCTGAAACTTAGATTTTTATAAATAGAATATCAATTAATAATATAATATTTGTTTTAAAAACTCTTTTATGTCAATTTTGACACTATTTGGTATTTTGTTTTTGCTAAATTTATAACAACATTATTACTTCTAAAAAAATTAATCTAAACAACCCTAATATGTCATATTTACCTATAAAATTAGTGTAATTTATAAAAAGTCTCAAATTACATTTATTTGGATATTTATAGTATTAATTTGTTTAATATTTCATTAATTAGGTAATTACTGCATCATCATTGTGTCATTAATAAATTAAATTATTTAACGTATAAAAAATATAAATAAAATACAATTATGTAGGAAATATTTTTATCTTTATAATGAATATTTATAGTCGAATTTATCATTCGTGTAACCCTATATTAAAAATGTTTTAGTTATTAAACTTTGATTTTAACACTTTTAACTCTTCATTGAATTAAATAATAATAAATGTCCTAATCTAATCCAAGTGAAACAAAGAGGTTCATATTTTATTCCTAAGGTTGTTTTTGGTCTAATTATACTTATCCAATAGAATTAGGACATGTTTTAGGGTAATACTAATATCATTGTTACCCTTAATTACCCTATTTACTTTTAACCGTGGTAAATAAAAGTAAAACGTTACTATTCACCAAAAATTATTTTCATCTTATTGAACCACATTTTACTTAATGATATCAACCGTGTCTCTCCTATTTTTGAAATTCCACTCACAGAAGCGGTAAAATTATGTTTTATGTGAATTTGCAAATTCTCCTAGGAGGTGGGTAAAAGGCGGTGAAAAGTTCAATAAATTTTTTATATATCTAAAATTATTATAAACTGAATACAATGAATTAAAATTAACTTATATAGGTATTATGTATCTATTTTGACATAAAATAAATTTAAATAAAATAAATAATTATTTAAATAAAAATTCGGTTTTAAACTATAACTTAGTGTTTTTCACTATTCATCAAAAATTAAAAGTTTTCAGAAACATACAAAAAATTCACCCTAAGATAATTTTGATATTATGAATTCAAAAATGAAGTCTATTTTACCAAATTCAAAACATATAAATTTCATTTATTAGTTTAAAATTAATTCCCGTTGTCAAAACCAAAAAGTGTATTTTTATGAAATAATAACTACCAAAAGATTGACATTTGTTTATGTCCAATTTCAAAGTAAAATTACTTCCAATGACCAACATTGGATTAAATGGTAAAAATATAATCTAATTATACATCCAAACCATTCATATGTATAGTTGAACACTATAAACTATTTTGATTAAAAAAGTTGTTTTCAGTTAAAATATATTATTTTTCACTATTCATCCAAATATGAAAGTTATCAGAAAAACAACAAAAAAATATTGAAACTAAATTATTATTTCCTGATCCCAAAGAAGAAGTTTATTTTGTAAAACTAAATATATAAAAGTTTCAAATATTGGATTTAAAAAGGGTTCGCCATTGAAAGGCGGTAAAATTGCATTTTTTGAAGAATACTTCTTTTATCTAAAATAATGAATTTGTCCTTAAATTATGTCTAAGAAACTCATAATATGGATTCTAAAATTATAAGGGTTATATAAAGTTCAAAATTCTATTAATACTATTCATAATCTCTTTTGAACGACTAGTTTGGTAAGTCGTGGTGCATTTGAACTCGATGTTGCGTGTAGTGCAAGTTATTGAATTACTTTGAAGAACTAACGTACTATGAAATCTTGGGATGTTAAAGAATGAGATAGCTGTATCATCCTCACTCTATCTAGGAGGGCAGAAGTCACAACTAAGGAAGAAAGATAGGCTCGCCCCTGACTATCGTGCACCCCCAAATGCATCTCAGAGAACAAAGCCATAATCTGCTACTCACCACTGGCCTCCTGCACTGCCTGTATCTGAGTCCTCCTACTCAGTGAATCAGCTACAACGTTACCCTTACCAGGTGTATAGGCAATCTCAAAGTCGAAGGACTGAAGGTATTCAACCCACCTTCGATGTCTCAGATTCAAGTCGCATTGGGTAAAGATATATTTCAGACTTTTGTGGTTCGTAAACCCCACAAAATGTTCTCCCAAGAGATAATGTCTCCAACAGCGTAACGCATAAACAACTACAGCCAAATCGAGATCATGCGTCGGGTAATTCCTCTCATGTGGCCTCAACTGCCGAGACCCATACGCAACTACTCGATCTCCTTGCATCAACACTTCTCCCAACCCAATACCGGATGCATCACAATAAACTGTATAGCTCTTCTCTTTCTCTGGAAGTATCAGGACTGGTGCTGATGTCAACCTTCCTTTCAGATTCTAAAAGGCTATCTCGCAAGCTTCTAACCAAATGAACTTCACACCCTTCTTATTCAAACCCATCAACGGTGCTGCTAAGTGGGATAAGTCCTTTATTAAGTGCCTGTAGTAACCAGCCAGCCCCAAGAAACTCCATATTTCAAACATGTTCTTAGGCTGCTCCCAGAAAAATAATGCTCTCACTTTCTCTGGGTCTACTGCAACTCCTACCTCTGAGATGATATGACCCAGAAAGTGAATCTGGTCCATCCAAAAGTGACACTTTGAGAGCTTAGCATATAGCTGATGCTCTCTCAGTGTACTCAAAATGATCTCAAGATGGGTAGCATGGTCGTGTCGAGTGTGAGAGTACACCAAGATATCATCCATGAAGACCACCACAAAAGAATCCAGATAAGGGTAGAACACACGATTCATCAGAGCCATGAAAACTACTGGCACGTTCGTGAGTCCGAACGGCATAACCAAATACTCATATAGACCATATCTGCTCCGAAAAGCTGTAAGCGGTATGTCCGATGGTCTAACACGTAACTGATGATATCCGGATCTCAAGTCAATCTTAGAGAACACTTATGCTCCATGAAGTTGATCAAAAAGATAATCAATACATGGCAAGGGATATTGGTTCCTGACCATCAATTGGTTCAGCTTCTGATAATCCACACAAATTCTGAGGGTACCATCTTCCTTCTTCGCAAACAGGATTGGCGAACCCCATGGAGAAGTACTGGGTCAAATGAAAACCTTTTCCTACAACTCCTCCAACTACCTCTTGAGCTCCTGCAACTCTGGTGTAGCCATCCTATAAGGAGGAATGGACACCAGTGTTGCTTCTAGCACTAGCTCAATAGAGAAGTCCACATCTCGCTCCGGAGGGAGACCTGAAAAGTCATCTGGGAAGACATCCCTAAAACGATCAACTACTGGAGGGAAATACTTCTGAAGAGTTCCCTGGTCATCTAGATATAAACTCTCAATATGGGATGTCACACCACCTCGCCCATGATGTTCGAGTCCATCTCAGCTCACCTGAACATCCCATTCTCCCTTGTATAGAAACTCTCCGCTCTCTGGTGATGTGAAACTCACCCTATGACGATAGAAACCTACAAAGGCTCGAAAGGGGACAAACCAGTCCATCCCAAGAATGACATCATAGCTTGTCATCTCTAAGACATAGAGGTCCCACAGAAAGTGACACCCACCAACCTCTAGTGGGAACTCCCTGCACTGACGCACACCAGCCATTCTAGTCCCCAACGGAGTGTCTAGCATCCTAATATCAAAAGAAGAAGAAACACAGAGCCCAAGGCTCTCCACAACAGGCACATATATAAAGCTATGCGTAGCACCCGTATCAAAAAGTAAAGAAGACAAAACAGAAGCAACTAGAATAGTACCTCTGACTGTGGAAGGTTCAAGATCCTACTCCTGTTGGGTCTGTTGCACTGCATATTCCAGCCCAGTGCCATGGCCCTGTGACACAGCCTGACTACCCTGAGCTGACCCACCCTGCTATCTCTGAGATCCTGGTGTCTGGCTACCACGGCCACGACCACCACCTCTGCCTGTAAGTCCTGATGTATCCCAATTTCCTGATTGGTAAGAAGCTGCTGGCCCTACTCCCGCACATGAAGTCTGCACAGAACCCCTCTCACTAGCCACTGGTGGAAACACCCTGCAAAAACACTGAAGATGACCCATCCTGCCGCAAAATCGGCACTCCACTGGGTCACGTGGACACTGAGGTCTCTTGTGCCCCTCTCTACCACACTGGTAGCACATGACCTGGCCACCTGAAGAGTTCTTCTGGCTAGTACTACCACTATGAGAGAAATCCATCTGCCTCTTCCTCTTACTGGTAGAAATAGTACCAGAAACTGGTGCCGAACCACCCTATCCTACACCACTAGATTCCCACAATTTCCTCTCAGTAATCAGTGCCTGATTCACAATATCATGCACTGTAAGCAACCTGAAAACATTCACCAGCACTCAGATGTCATATCGAAGACCATCCTCAAAGCGTTAAGCCCTCAACGCCTTATCTCCCACCAGAATCGGTGCAAAGCGCTGTAGCTCAGTGAAGCAAGCAGAATAATCCATCACTAACATAGTGCCCTTCTACAGATTCATGAACTCTTGAGCTCGATTTGCCCTCAATGTCTTCGAAAAGAAAAAGTCATAGAAGACTGCCTAAAAATATTCCCACTCCATGTCTCTGTGATGCTTGGTCTGGGTGGTAACATCCCCCCATCTCTTGGTGGAATCACGCAACATGTATGTAGCGAGCTTGACCCTCCTCCCTTGAGGCGTCTCCAGATGCTCGAAGATAGTTTGCATAGATTCCAGCCAAGACTTCGCAGCCTGTGGTCCACCATCCCCAGTAAACATAGGCAGATGCTGCTACTGGAATATACGCGTCAGCTCTTCCATAGATGTGGCAGCCAGCGGTGCTCCCTTGAAGGTTTGCATAAACCACATAAAGAATTCACGGAACTGCGCATCTGCACCTACGTCCGGTATAATGGCTGGCGCCGTATCTGGCTCTACTGAAGGATCCATCGGTAGCCCATGGTCTACCATCTCTGGAGTATACTCATTGCCGCTCTCCTGACGAACAACTCAGGTCATATCATTAGCAAGACTCTACAAGGTCAACACACGACTTAGATTAAGATCTTCAAGGACTGAAAATAAGGAGTGTAATAAGGGAACAGGAGAAAGAAAACATTCAAGTTTTACAAAACAAGACTACATGGAATGTATAATAACTACAAGGCTTATTCCTTCAAGTATTTCACTTGGGCGTGTACTTCTTCCAAAACTGGTCGTGTAACACCCCACACACACAGTGTGTTGTCCACACACATGGCATGTACTTGAATTTTATTCCCTTTCCCGAGTCCTTCTACACGGCTTATCCACACAAATCTCTTTTAAACGCAACTACACAGCATGTGTAAGGTCTACACAGCGTGTACTAGATGAGCTTCACCGACCCGTGTTGTCTGTTACACGGCCGGGTACACATCTCACTCTACACAGTGTGTTACAGAGAGACACGATGTGTACGGCTTAGATTCCAACTGCCTGTGTTTTTAGTGACACGACTGACTACTCGGCTGACACTACACGGCATGTTACACCCGCACATGGCGTGTACACCAATCAGTCTTCCCAGCCACACAACCAAGTCCACACGGTCTCTCCCCGGTCAATACTACACGGTGTGTCCCACAGGCACATGGCGTGTACATGGTAGGGTAACACCAACCCATGTTGTTAGTTACATGGCCAGATCCCAAGGTAAAACTACATGACGTGTTCGTCATTGACACGATGTGTATAAACTCAGATTCCTCTGCCCGTGTTGTTAGTTACACAGCGGACACAGGTTCAACACAACACGGCGTGTACCCTCAAGGTTTCACTGTTCCGTGTTTATGCTCACATGGCCTATGATGCGGGTAGAAACTACATGGCGTGTACATATGGTACACAACGTGTACTTAAATATTTTTCAATTCTTCCCGAACAGAAGAATACATGGCATGTAGTCAAAACTACATGACATGTATTCTGGGTTTTTCCAGACAGTAAGCCTTAGAAACTACTCCAGAGCCCAGAAAACACTAAAAACAAGACCTAAGTTCCAAATTACGATCCGTGAGGGCCCATACTCCCCATGAATCAAATTTTGGCATCTTATACATGTTATAAACAAGGTAAACGGTCAATAATTCACCAAATTCCGGTCAATGAGGGCCCATACTCCTCAAGAACCAAAGTTTGGTGTTCATTATACAAAACCTTACATAAAAATACCCTATTAAATAGAAGGTATTTAATCAAGGAATCTATCACAACATCATGCTTTTACTAGCACCATATTTATCACAACAACATACAATTTCTAATGCACCTACATGGCATGAAAACTATGCATGGCATGTGATTTTAACATGTGCCTAAATGATGCATGTGATGGCATACCCTCATCTCATCATGTTTCAACTAAATAGAAACCAATTATAAAAATATAAACAGCACACCACAAGTGTGTCACCCAATAGTGAAAATCAAATCATCTGTAAAATTGAAAAATCAGAAAAATTGCAACTCGAGGTAAATTAGCTTTTCCCTGTACACGGGTTAGCTACTCTTGGGCACAACTTATTAACAAGTACCTATTCCATCCTATCCCTATCTATAGGTTCCAAATAATAAGTCAAGAGAAAAGAAATCCTCTGATACCACTTTGTAACGTCCCGGATCCGGGTGCCACACAACGGGTGCCCCGAACCCGGTTGGTCACATGACCTCAAGCGCATTTCCCCAAATTCTAGAGGCTAACGACTAGCAGCGAGTGCCTAGTTATGATAGTGGGGAAACTATGACCTCATTTGTGAAAGTTTAGTGCAGTAGAAATAGATATCAACATACAAAATCTGGAAGAAGTCAACAATACCAATGTTGAAATGGACACAGTACGAAAATAAAGAAAAGAACAACAATCATATATAATGATGCAATATGTCCCTAAGTCTAAGAAAGCATCCAAAATAGGATACACTGAAATCTGAAACAATACAATATAAGGAACAAATACAGCAAAGCAAAATAAAGCAGCACAACAGGAACTCAACAGCATCGCAAGCCTAAGATCAGTCCCATGCTCTCCAACTCCTCTACAACAATCAAGTACCTATATAGGGACTCTTTCACTTATCTACACCAACAATAATATAATCTTTTTGGGCCCATGACATGACCCAAATAGGGTGTGAGAAATAAATCCCAATAGGCAACCACCAAAGGCCGATTCCCAACTGTCAATGAGTTTGTGCAACAAAAGTGTGCAGTAATGAAATACAGTAAACCAGGAATTACGAAAAAGTAAACATTTCTACCAGTTCCATTTCCATTTAATTATTATTCAACAATTCAATATAATTGAATTATAAGTTCCCGAGACTCATCCTCAGCCGACAATCTCCCCCACAGTTCCGCAACAAAACTATAACAAGCTATCCAACAAGTACAAGGTAATACAATTCCAAGCCTATGCTTTAGCTTGGTAGGTATGACATGTAAAATCACCATAGTGAATATGAAAAATAAACGTTGTCCGCAGACATGAAAATCCTTACCCTCAGGTAATCAGAATCAAATCTCGCAGGTGATTGCCCACATGCATAACGAATATTTCCCGCAGGAGTACGAGGTGTCACCCACATGCACAAAAACTACTACCCACAAGCATGAGAACAGTTTCCCACTGGATAAAAGAAACACTACCCTCAGGCTAAGCAAGTAACCGGGCCGAGCCCAACACATAAGCAAGAAATTTATATATAATTCCTCTCAAGGCAATTTAAAGCATGCTAAAATCATGGTACACCCTCGGGTATCCTGGCCAAATGGCTAAACAAGGGAATGCACCCATGGGGTGTCCCTGGATCCAAGAAATGATCCCAAACAGTAGTTGTACATATTCATTAAATTACCTATGCAATTCTAGGTATTTAATTAATCAAGGCCTTAGCCATACGAAACCCCAGACATGGGAGCATAACAAAATGGTACACCAAAAACAACACAACAGTTGGAATTAAACATCAGACCACCTACCTCGATCTCCACTGATCGATATACGCGAACGATGCATCCCAAAACATCCAAGAACGATGTATATCTGGGATAAAAGACTACACCTTCAAACTCAAATAACTTCCCCTCATGAAATAATTAGAAGGAAACACATAAGGAGAGGAAAGGGCTTACCCACGCGGCTCTAACGTGATCATCATCGAAGGAATCAGAGTCCCAGTGCTTGGTCAGGAACTCTTCCAAGCTTTAGCCTCCCCTACCATTTCTCCAAATGAGTTCTAAGATTCCTATATCGAAAGACAAGGCCACTGCCCGTTTTAAGCAAAAAAAAACTACACGATATGTACTCTCAAGTACACGGCATGTACTTTTCATTTTTTAACTGTTCCTCTGGTAGCTACTTTTCACCTCAGAACTGTTCATCTTTCAACATGAGTACACGATGTGTATTTCTGAGTACATGACGTGTACTGTCTCTCCGCTGGCTGCTAATTCCACCGCCTTTCTATTCACCTGCCGACTGATTACATGACTTGTAAATACTAAGTACACAGCGTGTAGTTAGTTTTTACACCCTTCATCACCGATAGGCCTACACGCCCTGTGTACTCATCCCACACGACCAAAGTACATGACGTATGGAAAAGTACATGGCATGTACCCACAAAATTTGAGATTTTCCCCATTTTCCTTATTTTCACAAAAGCACTTAAGGAAAAAGGAAAAGAAGAAACCCATACCTCAAGAATAAGAACCAGGTTCTTACACATATGTTGATATTATTGATGAGGAATAGGATTTATTATTGTTTAATTCTTTGGATGAATCATAATATTAACTAACAAAGTCATGGAAATAATTTTACTTCTCCATTATTAATGAGATTGTTTTGATATTTTTACCCTCACTCCCTATTTCCTCTCCTCTCCTCCTCCTATGAACTCATTTACTTCTAGAAAAAGTAGAGCCCTCCCATGACTCCTTTGAGGTTTCTCCATTCTCTACCAATTTCACCCTTAATTTAAGGAATTCTCTCTTAAATACCAGTTTTATTTATTTTTTGAAATAAAAAACCTTTTAAGGGTTGATGGGAACCTACATCCATAAACCCAGTATAATCTATACACCAAAAAGAATCATCAAGACCATCCAAAAAAATAGACCCCCCCAAAAGTCACATTAAACATTTGAGCTAAAATAAAAGTACCTGAAATTTAAATTGAGATTCTTTATGTCAAGGCGAAGATGTTTCCATAAGTTTTTATTGCACATATCTACTATGAATCCATATATCTCTATGAATTTATCCAAAAATAGAGGCTGAGGGATAAAATCTTAAAATATAACAATAAGTTATTTGAGATACCATCTGAATAGTTCTCTATTGATTCCATGAGGATCTCCCACATTCTTCATTTTATTAAGGTTCTTAGATGACATATCCGGATTAGTGTACCTCACCTCATTACATTCTTACACACTTGACTTTCTAAATTTATCATATACTAATTGAACCCTTTTATTGAACTATTGGGAAAATGAGATTTCTTGAATCACATTACCATCATATTCAGGAAGATGGGCCTTGAATCCATTATTTTCAAGATGTAGTTCTTAACTAACCTCCTTAGCTAGCTCCTCAGACACCCCAATTTGACCAATTTCATGAATTTATATCTCGTCATCCCCCAAAACCATAACTCCCTTAAGTTACATTAACCTAGTATTTTTAACTACCAATAGAGTCCCCACTGGTTTGGGAAGATTTGAATAATACTTACCCCACTTAGTTTTCTTACCTATGTTAACTGAATAATTTCTCGAATCAAATTCACTATTCTTCCTATTTTTTATCATAATTATGTATGAATATATTCCTCCACCTTCACCTATTATTCATAATCTAATGAAATATGAGATAATTACTTAGATACATTATCGGAATCAGTGGAAACCTCAATTTCCTTTTCTTCCAAAGCATGGATTTCTTAACCATGATCTGATCTTGTAAGATGTAACTATTTATTCTCCCTCACATTCCTTACAATTTTCCACTCCTTTTTATAATTATTTGGGTATGAATCCTATAACCCCTTGAAGTGATTTTGAGTATCAAATCCAGAGTGCATACCCTATTAGAAATACTGATGACTAACCCACCCTTTAGGAACGTTCAAAGATAATTTACCACTATATCTTGAGAAATCATGTTCCAGAATAGTCTATGCATCAAGATTAAATCATAGGGATAAAGAAACTTTAGATACCGAAGGCACATAAATCTACACGGGGATCTTTCCTCAAATCTCCACGATCACCTCCTCTTGATGTTTAATATAACCCAATACCTCTAGACTTTAAGATACATGAAATCTAGTAGCTAGAATAGACATTATAGTAGTGTATGAGTGTTTCCAATCACCCATGGACTTTCAAAGTGTAAACTTCATGCTGGAGCTCATACCAAGAATCCACTATTAACTTTTCTGTAATTAAATTATCATCACCTCCCTCTAGACTCTTTGATTCTCTATCCTTGAAAACCAGGTCTTTGGATCTAGTCCTAACTATAGCCAATCCATTCTGATAGGACTTTTGTAAACAACCTAGTTAATTTCAAGCAAGTAAATAGTCCTCCCATTACTCAACACTAATAATATTTTGGTGATGATATTAATTTTCAATATCAAAACATAGATATTACATTGGGGGTTTCAATAAATTCACATCAACACATATTCAATTATAAATGGGAATACATAAGGATTATGATCTAATATTTAATCAGAAGAACTGCCCTACCATATTACCAATCATCCTTATAATTGAAGGGTTTTGGAATGGAAGGGGTAACCCAAGGAAAATAAACCAAATAGCAGATGTTAAAGGATCAAACTTCAAGTGGAACTCACAGGACCATCAAAAGAGGTAAAATTGATATCCTTTGAAGGAACAAGGGGCACTAGCCCAGGCTGAAGATAAGTAATCTTATTACACAAAGAAAATTAAAAGTTGTTAGGGGTCTATAATTTCGATGACTACACATTCATTCAAACACCAAGAATTAAAAATAAATATATTAAAACCATAAACTGAGGGATAATATTGGCTGAACCAATCCCCTAGAGAGTTCTTGAGTAGTGATAAAGCTTTTAAAAAAAATCCAATATGGATAGGGGAATCTTGGGGAAACCATGGTCAATTGAGGGTACCTTAGGGATTAAAGAAATTATAAGGAAATTTGGTAAGTATTTTGGATTAGTGAATGGGGTGAATGAACAAGGAAAAGTAGGCTAGGGATCTATGGAGAGGCCCCCACCCAATGGAGGGGGAGGGATATGAATTCCTCATATCACCATCATGCCATCAATTGAGGATACTTTTGGTCTTAAAGAAATTCCATCCTTCAAGAAATATTCATGGGTGATTTTCATGCCTATATCCAAGGTAAACATCCCTTATCTCATTCTATTCCTTTTTATCCCTTATTCTTCTAATATATCATATTGAATTAGGGATTTTTAACCTGGTCATGGTAGAAATAATCTTAGGATATAGGGGTTCCTCTTCTCTTGATTCAAGGAGGATCGTATGGGTTGTTTTCTTATCGATCATCATTATTTATATTAAACTTGAGTGGGTTAGGTTAGTATTTTTTCATATTTTATAGTAATGTTATAAGTTTTTTATTGATTTTATTCAAAGATTAGGGATGTTATATTTTTAAGGAATTTAGGGAGTTGGTTACTTTAGTTTTCTATGAGGTTCTATTGTTTTTTCATGATGGTGGTTTTGTGATTTAGTTCCATTGGTTATGAAATTATGGTTTAATGGTTTTAGGGATTTGAAGTTACCATTTGGTATATTGGTAAATATTTCCATTGATATTAGTAGGTGGTATTAACTCACTAATTTATTCTCAAGCTATGCATGAAAATTCATAACCTCTATTTTTATAAATTAATAAAAAACAAGTTTTATAAATAAATGTTAAAAATTAATGGTTTCAACTAATATTTTAATATAAAGGACTAAATGTTTTTGATGGAGTTTTCTTAGTATTATGTAATGAATACCCTATCCTTCTTGAGTACATTATAAATTTTATTAAATTGGGTGGTTCTTATGGTAACCTAGCAAAATATTGAACTTTTTGTTGAGATTCCATTTATTTCTGAGTTAATAATCCATGATTAAGTTATATAACTATTTTTTTTCCAAATATATTAGAAAATTTCTTTAATATTAATCTTGGGATGAAATAGAACCCTTGGAGTGTTGTTAATATCAATTAGTCTCAAGGATAACTGACATGTTAAAAGTATCCCCTTGGACTAAACCTCCTTGGTTAGTTAAATACTTAACCCATGTGTACATCCATGAGTCCCAATTATGTTTTATAATGTGAATCAATTATTTACACCTAAACATGAAGGATCCATAAGCCAACTAAGTGTACAAACAATGTTAAAGAGAGTGTTTTAGTAGAGATGCAATAACTGGGATTTCTAGATGGGGAAAAGTGTTTTAATGCGGAAAGATTTTTTATTTTAGTAAATATCATTGAAAATTTAAAACTACTATGGTTTTTTATAATGGGTTTAAGGAAGTTTCATATACAAAAAAAACTCATCTTGTAAATGGTTTTATTTTGGAAAATACTTTCAAAATTGATTCCCTTCTCTTAATTTTCCTTTCTTCTTTTAAATGTTTTACCAAAACATATTTTCTAGGACATTCACCTTTCCTATTTTAAATATGGTCATTTAAATAAAACCAAATGGTGTCAATTTTTGGTTTTAAATCATAAACCGTAGGATATTTTAAATTGGAAACATGAACCCATTCAATTGAAGTAGTTTTCCCTTCACAAACACATACCCCTATTTATAGTCTATGACTTTACCTTGATATCCCAAGTACTACCACGTGTTTTACTTATCCTAGAACCATGTTTGGTTCATGAAAATGGTTGTAATTAGTATAGTGAAACATTTACATCATTAAATAGTACCCCCTTAGTATGCCTTGGGAGTCGGGTGTGTCAAACTGTGTGGTTTCACTGGAACATCTTGGTGTGATTGACCATTCCTAGATTGTAACTATTTCTTAAATTAATTTATTACTCAAAGTATTTCTTTCATTCCATGTTGATTTTTATCTTGCTTGAGTGCTATTATGTTTTCACATGTTAGGGTAATGGATATAGTTTCATGTTGTAATAAACATTCTATTACTTTCTATACAAAGCATGATGGATGAAATCATTGTTATTTTTTCATGAGAATAACTATCCATACTACGTTATGATAAGAATGTTTTTAACTTATTGTATAAATCTTGATAAGTGATGTTATTGATAGTGTTTCTTAATCATTCATACACTTTTCCTCTCTAGAGTATGTTATTTCCTTGATAATTGAGAATTTTATTTTATGTAACTAATTTTGATATCATGACCATGGATATAATTAAGATAATTAATTTAAATTATATAAGGGTTATATTATAATTATTATAAATTGTTTAAAAAAGTTCATTGACTATTGACGAACACGATTGGATGGGAACGGTTTTGACCATGAATCTATTATACTCATTCCCTTATTCATGAAGGGATGTTCTACAAGATCACCTTGAATCAAGTATTA
Organism: Viscum album; assembly: GCA_963277665.1. Classification (NCBI taxonomy): domain Eukaryota; kingdom Viridiplantae; phylum Streptophyta; class Magnoliopsida; order Santalales; family Viscaceae; genus Viscum; species Viscum album. The sequence continues at coordinate 1,993,357,973 of OY728135.1, read as the reverse complement.
ATACCCCCTATCCCCTAAGTAGGAACAACTACAAAATTTCTTAGTCTTACACATATCAGATTCTGAGTCATGGATCAAAGCAGGTTGTACAAGTATGAACCCTCATAATATAGGGAGTTATCTTCTCTATCTACTATTGATCTTAATATTTCCTTTCCATTGATTTAATTTTATATATTTTATAATGATTAAAAAACTATATTATTATATATATATATATACATGCTAATAATACACCCATTTTGTTATTGTTGTGTTGAGATACTGTTGGTGGTGCCTTATTGAGTATTTTATGATCACACTCTACATAGAATCATAATTATATTTTCATCCTATATTTTTCTACTTTTTATGTACTTAGAGGTGCTAGTAGATGTTGGGTATTCTTAACTGGATACTTTTAGTTTTAATAGAAATCAGTTCGGTTCCCTCTTTAGATTTAGAGCTATTAGTGGTGGTTAGAGGTCACATTTGTCTCGTATCTTATTACTCCTAGTCTCTCCTTATCCTTAGGACCTATTTAGTAATGAATTTTATTTTGTTCTAGTTTACATTTTTCATTTTTCATGATGTTTAGTCTATTTTATAGTTATGTAGTAAGTTATGGTTGTCTCTTTCATTTATATAACTTATTATGAATTTTTTGGTTCCATATTACCTTTCAAGATTTTTCTAGAATTCATAACTTATGGATAGGTTATGATGGATTTCTAGGATCACTAGTCATGAATTATCATATAAATTAGAATGGGTAAATAGTTCCCCAACATCCACCTTAAACCTATGAATCTAGACACCATCCCTTGGGTATCAGGAAGGACCCTTGGGTTAGTAGCACACATGATCCGGGTTCTGTATGGGTATCTGGGTCACATATGTTGGACTTTAGACTAGGTGTGGGGTTGATACCTCCTTGGTCCCTAAAAAAGGTGTGGATATCCCTATAATTGATAGAGTTTAGTACCCCATGGGTCTTCAAACCATGGATTTAGGTACTCCCCCTTTCAACATGCTTTACTTGATGAGGTTTAGGTACTCTATTGGGGTTGGTTAATCCCTCAATCGAAACTTACCTTTGATGAGGCATGAATCCCCAACTATAGATTCTGTAAGGTTTATGGGTTATTTCATGGGTGAGTAGTTATGGATATAGGGGTTATGTAACACCCAACCCCTCCTCATTGTCTTGAGAAGAGGTGAAGTGATACTATCCTTAGGTTATATCCCTAAGGACACCAAAGGCTAGAAATAAATGCCAAGGGCATTAAAAGACATTGGGGGATGATTTTCCCTAAAGAACATACAAAATATCAAGAGATAATATCCAAGATAGGATAAATGTTGCATGATAGTAAACCACACAACTCAATACAAAACCAAAATAGAACAACATCAGATTAGAGTGGAAAAGAAAGAAAAGAAAGAAAAGAAAGTGCAAGGCTGAGACACTAAGTATAAAGACATCGACACCAAAGTGGAACTACCCCAGACCAATATTCAGACACTCCCAAGATCTAAATTTAGTAACCAAACCATGTAGTCAAGGATCACCACTAGAGAAATATAAAACGTGACCATTCCCTCTATATTGGTAGATAACATCTGCAAATTCATAAAAGTTCCCAAGTAGGAGGTGAGTATAACACTCAGTACGATTTTCCAAAAGACTTCCCATCACATTTCACTTGGACAAGAATATGTTATCACATTTTAATAAAATGGGAGAAAAATAGATAATAAAAATAGGCCAAACTATAAATAGATTTCATATAATAAAACATCAAGATAAATATTTTAAAACCATTTCATTTCCATTGGAATAATCAACTCATTTCACACCCACACACACACACAATGCATGAAACCATGGAACTCCCTATACCCATGAGTGGAAATTCATCCTATAACCAAGTTATCACTTGGTGAAAAACTTAATGGTGGTACTTCCAAACACGATCTATCCCAATTTAACATGATTTTATAGTGTTACTTATGACCATTACCCATCCCAAATTATTATTATTTGATGGCGATACTTCTGACCATTACCCATACTACATAAACATGAACACACACAACAACTTTATGAAATTTTTTTCAATAAAACATTTATTTAACAAAAACCCATATTTCAAACCCACACTATTGAAATCACATCACCTGGGGTTTTCCAATAATTCTATATGGTATTTCCAACACACATGAATATTATTTAGGAAATATAAAGCCATCAATTTCTGGAATGGTATAGCGAGAGAGAATCCACCTACCTCAATAAGATTAGCACAAATGATCCAAGATGATTCCATAGATTAAACCTTTTCCCTCCCATTCCTTTATCAAAATCCAAGAAGATATAATAAAAAAAATTCAAACACATAGATCCAGGTATAACAACACTGATCTATGGTTCAAATAAATCAAACATGAGAACATCCAACATGATAAGGGAGAATGAAACCCTAACCTTTGATTCCACAAACAATCACTCAAAGATTATATGTCACTGAAGTTCAGACATAGAAAATATATAGAATTTACCTATGGAAACCCTAGGAGTTGAGAAGGAGAAGAATAGGATGTGTGACAAAAAAATACCCACTGGTCATAACTTAAATTGTTGGTCATAGTAATTTACATGACATATAACATATATACACATCATGAATTTTCTCAAGGCCACATACACTAAAAATCACATCACCTCGATTTTATTTTTCATAAAAACCAATTACAAGACATGTAAATTTTACACATAATATATTTATTCTTCTAGGTTTTTCAGTAGCCAGCCCAATTGTTCACACTTTCAATTAAATTAAACCAAGACCCCAAAAAAAAATAAAATGCATTAAACAACAACATAACTTAAACTGGGGGTGCTACATTCTCCCAACTATCAGTATTTCCATCCTTAGAAAGCTAGAATAAATGTGGTCATTTCTCCTATATAAACTTTTCTCTTTACTATGTTTCATGGTGAACTTGACCATGCTTCCATAGCACTTGCACCAAGAAAAAATATCACCTCAAAGGGTCTTTTCATGCCTTTCTAGAACCTGTATCGGTTCATGGATAAAATGAGCATCTGGATCAAGAGTAACGTAATACCATTTGATCACATGTTGAGGATTTGGGTGATAATTATTAAGTTGAGAAACATAAAAGATGTTATGAACAACATTGAATCTTGGCGGTAATTCTAACTAATACGAAGCAGTGCCAATCCGTTCTATCACCTTGAATGATCCCACATATCATGGAACTAACTTCCCTTGTTTCCCCAAGCATTGATGACCAAGTCTCAGAGTCACTTTCAAGAAAACATGGTCACTAACATCATAAGATAATGTTCAGTAATGATTATCTACATATGACTTCTGTATGATTTGTACTGTGGCCATTCATTTTTGAATCATATAGATTTTCTTCATAGTCTCATGTACAAGACCCGGCCCAATCATGAATGATTCTTCTAATTCCACCCAATATAAAGAAGAATGAAAATGATGGCCATAAAAAGCCTCAAACATTGGAATTTTAATTGTATATTGATAACCATTGTTATAATAAAATTTAACCAAAGGAATATGATCCTACCATGAACCAAAAAATCCCATGACACATGTTCTAAGCATATCTTCCAATGTTTGAATAGTGTGTTCTGTATATCTATCCATATGTGGATGATATGTTGTGCTCATGGTCAATTTAATTCTAAGAGAATATTATAATGATTTACAAAATCTAGAAGTGAAGGTCTCTTTCAGATACAATAAAAAATGGAACTCTATCTAACCTAACAACTTCTTAGATATATAATTTTCTCAAGTCCTCTACCATGTTGGATTCTCTAATAGGGATAAAGTGTGCTGATTTAGTAAGTCAATCCACTACTACCCATATAGCATCATGTTTTCATAATGTTCTCGATAGTATTATGAAAAAATTCATCGTAATATTATCCCACTTCCATATAGGTATAGGCATAGACTACAACATAATAGATAACCTTTGATGCTCTACCTTTACCTATTGGAAAGTTCATCATTTCATCACATAATCTACGATTCCACATTTCATCCCAACCAACCAGAAATGCACTTTCATTACCTTGTATGTTTTCTAAATACCTGGATGAATAGAACATTTTGAATGGTGATATAATGAAAGGATATGTTCCTTGAAAGACTGAGGAACTACGACCTGTTTCTGAAAATGTAACAATGAGTTCTCATCCATTGTCCAATTATCCAGAGTCTCCCAACCATTTAGGTTCAACATAATGGTGATTTAGTCAAAATAAGAAATTAGAGATTATTTCACAAAATTTAACAAGTATGGAACAAGAATTAATGGAAAGAGAATTGCATATTCACTCTATATTGCACAAAATAAATTCATATCAGTAATTATGATCATCAACTTCCATTGGTCACAAGATTCTTAGACCACTTTGTTATATGATTTTCAAATCAATGCATCTGCCGCAAAATTTCCTTTACCTGGCATATGTATTAAGTCGAAATAAAACATCTGGAGATACTACATCCATTTTTGTTTCCTCAAGTTCAAGTTACGCTTAGTAAGGATGCATTTCAAACTCTTATAATCAGTGAAAACTATAAACTTTTCTTCAAAGAGATAATGCCTCCATGTTTTTAAGAAATAGACAACCATAGATAATTCTAGGTCATTCATAGGATATTTATTCTCATGAACTCGTAACTGCCTCAAACTATAGGCCACAATATGGTCTCCCTGCATGATAACACAACCAATACTGGATCCAAACTCATCACAATACACTATATAACTGTTACCTGGTTTTGGAAATATTAGGACGGGTGCTGAGTTTTGATGAGTCTTAAGTTCCAAAAATCATTTATGACATTCATTATTCCATATTAATGGAACACTCTTCCTTGTCATATTAGTCATGGGAGAAGTAAGTCTAGAAAAATCCTGAAAAAAGAGATGATCGTAACCTTTTAAGCATAGAAAACTACATACCTCAATTTTTTTTTGGTGTAATCCAAGAGAGTACTGCTTCTATCATTTTAGGATCAACAAATATTCCTCCTTCAGAAATGACATTCCCAAGGAAGTGAACTTCTTATATCCAGAATTTTTACTTAGAGAACTTAGCATACAAATTATGTTCTTGAAACATACTCAATATATTTCCCAAGTGCTCTTAATAGTCATTCCTTCTTCCAGAATAAACCATAATATAAAAAAAAAGAATAGAGGCACCTATAGAAGATATGATTCATTAAAGATAAGAAAATTTTCATTTCATTTGTTAGACCAAAAGGTATGATGACATATTCATAATGGATTTAGCGACTCCAAAATTCTATTTTTGAGATATCCTATCCTTTGACTCTAAGTTGATGATATCCTGAGCATAGATCAATTTTAGAGAACCATTTTTCTCCATTAAATTTTTCGAATTGGTCATAAATCCAAGGAATAGATTACCAATTTTTAATCATTTCTTGATTTAACTTAAGATAATAAACACATAATAGGAGAGTACCATCTTCCTTCTTTATGAAAAAAATAGGTGTATCCCAAAGAGATATACTAGGTTAGATAAATCCTTTACTTTAATACTCTTTAAGTTGAGTCTTTAGATCTCAAAACTCTTCCAGACCCATTCTGTAAGATATTAAAGAAATATGACCTATTCCTAGGAGTAGGTCGATAGTAAATTCGATTTCCTACTTGAATGGTATAGGTGGATGCGGAGTTGGTGCAACTTGTTTAGAGATAATTTTTGATGGTTTTTAGTGGTTCATGATGGTTGATTAGACTATTACAGTCAGATATTGATCTAGACATCCTTGCAATGAGGATAATTTCCCCAATTTTTATATATCATTGAGTTTAGAGACCTTTTTATACGTACAACTTCCTACGATGTTCACCTATGTGCCAATATACTTATTATATAATGTCTCATGCATGCATTTTGTACAATTTAGTTGATTATATACATACTATTGGTGTTTTTGGTTATTTTTGTGCATTGAATATATGTGTATATTATGGGTTGATGTAGTCTAAGGCATCAACTAATTGTTTATTCCATTTTGGTTCTAGTTTCTAGCCCATAGCCTTTTAAAGGTGGTATTGAGGTGGCATACTCTACTTACCTCTAGCCCAAGAGGGTCCCTGGTGGGATATGTTTCGTTAGAGTGGTATCAGATCAATTGATTCATAAGGATGGATCTTGGAGTTAGTGGTCTTTTGAGGATTGAATTTTGAATTTTGAGAAATTATGTTAACGTATTTTTAGTTAATTTTTAGACTAGGGAACCTAGTATTAGTGTGATGACTGATGTATTTATTCACTAGGAAATTTATAATTTTTTGACTAACTAAAAACTCAGAGACACCAGTTGAGAGGTACAATCAAGATGGTATATACCTCATATAGTGTCCATTTATGATCTTTCATGTCATTTATATATTAGATCATCCATATATTCTCTAATCATTATGGTTTTATCTGATCAAATGAAGGATGTCACCCAAATTTATCCATCTTGTATTCAGAGGTAGGTTATAACAAACCCATTCCCAAGGTTGATCCTATCGCTGCTGATTTTTTAATCGACAAGGAATTTATTCTAAGAACCAGTTGAGAGATATCACTACCCCTAATCTGATTTAGTTTTTATCTCCTTTATGATTAATGAAAACCTTCTCATAGAGTGGATAGTAATTCCCACTAATTTGGATGTGACTACCCATTAGATAAAAATACTGCATGTGTTCTAAAGATAGAGGTTTCATGGGTTTAGAAGGTGAGATTGAACTTTGGGTAATGGAGGAATGGTTGGAGTCTAAGACTAACATTTACCATTTAGTTTGGACACCCACAGAACATAAAATGATTCTTGCATTAGTATACCTACATGGAGCATCGAGCCATTGTTGGAAGATTTTTTATCAAACTCATGACAAGGATAATCTAACATGGTTGGATTTTGAGACCTTTTTCAAGATGTAGTTTTATCTGAAGATGTTGGATCCTCCATAGGGTAGCATGACCATGTCCAAGAATGTGTCGAGGCCCCCAGACCTCATGAGGTATTCCCTGGACTTGATTTTCTATGGAATTTTTTTGGGATAAATAGTTATAATAGAGCCTCTAGAGGGATATTTTGAAAAAATGTTATGATTTCATGAAACACTACCTACACTGAAGTCCTTAAGAAAGAATTTATAGTTGAGTATTACTAGAAAATATTTACCTTAGTTATGGGATAAATTTATAATTTTTCCTAAGGATATCCAGAGCAATGATGTGGATAGAAATTTATGATATATGTATCATTAGGATTATAGAATCTATTATTGTAGTAAAATTAACCTAAATAGAGTTATTTTATATTAAAAAGTTAGTGGTGAATATACATTGGATATGGATGACACTTTGATCCACTCACACCACCACCACCTTTATTTGGTTTTTGTTAAGAGTGGGGTGATTTCAATCAAATCCATGGATGAAATTCGCAATGGATAGCTATGATCAGGTGACCATATGTTATAATTCATGGTAAAATTAATGTATTCACTTTATAGTCCCTCAAACTGAGTGATGTAGGTGTGAGTTATTCTTCCTACATCATGTGTTTGAGATTTGGTGTTTACAATGGAACCCTGAGCCAGACCTCATCGGCTAGGAAATTTACACTGATGGAGACCATCTTCTACTCATACCTTCTAGTGAAGTTTGTTTATCCTCAATAAATAAGGAATTATTTTATGATATTCCTTCATTGAAGACATGAGATATAATTTTACCTACCATGGTATGGATTGGTTACCCATTTTCATCATTTATAGGTGTTGGGTTGTTAAATAAATGGGGGAAGGTTTATCTTTAGTGGTGAGTGGGATCCTCTCAGGAATGTTGGGTAGATATGACTGTTAATAAGTTGTATTCAGCTACACATCAGATGGTAATCATTGATTTATGTGCTATGTGTATAGATGGTGATTTTATTTCTATGAATGTGGAGGAATTCATGAACGATCCTGGAGGGTGAACCATGATTATCCATTGATGGATGACACATGAATCAATATGGATTCTTGAGTTAGAATTTATGTGTTTTTGGGAATGATGTGAGTTTCAGTGATGTCATATAGAATGTTGAATTCCATTTCTATGGTTATATAATACATATATTGAAGATTTTTTGGTGTTGATTCATAGAGGATCCTATCAGGTATACAAGGGTTACACTTTTCTCACTACAAGAGTACCAGGTGTATAGTAAAGTCTCACAACTTGAGTTCTAGATTCATAGAGTAATACTTGGAATTTTTGAGGTTTAATCCATGATTATTGATGATATATAAGTGGAACATTAGTGGCATGGTGGCTAATTCCCTTATTAAGTGAATTTCATGTCTAGTTGAGGGTGGTATATCTTGAACAACTAGACTCAAATCTATTGATTTTTTTAGGATAAAGATTTGTTTCTCACCTTCAATCGATAGTGGTGACCCTATTCCCTAACTTCACGTGTGAGAGTCCCATAGTGGAGATGATGTTCTAGTGGACTCACATAATCAAATGTTTTCAAGCGATGGATTTGAAGGTTTTTCTTAAAGGTGGGGAGCTCTTCATCTACTTTCCTAGGAAGATGATGGGTTTCCCTTGGTGTTCATATTGAATATCATGATTGACTTCCTGATAAAGGACCACAATAATATAGCATGTTCCTTAGTGCAGAATATCTAAAAGATATTTTTGTTGATTTTATCACATAAAAAATCTGGAAATGTGGCAAAGGATATTTTCTCTACAGGTTTTGGTTTTGGTCACTCGAGCTCTGACATGTGTTATCCTAGGGTCTAGAGTTAATATATAAGGGTCATCTAAATGGTTAGGGATTTACACATTATATTGGGGTAGGATGGTCCACTAATAAGTAGTGGTATGAGGCTAGGAAATCCATAGAGGCCAGTGAATTCTCTTGATGTGGTCATCAATAACTTTCATTAAGGAGCATCAATGACACAACCAAGTTGTTTTTAAGTGATAGATATGACCTTGTTTAGGGATTCAGGTGTGAATGGTATGTTTCTAAGGATATTTTAGGTGAGATTAAACAAGAATTCCCATGTATTCCTTATGCCTTATATAATGGTTCATACACCTTTTTGGCATGGGATGATGAAATTATGAACCATAAACTAAAGAAAAAGTTACAATTTAGTTCTTCCAGAGTTAATAATAAAACCTTATTGTTGATCTTTATAGAGGAGTTCGATGTAGATGGATTGTTTCCCATGTGATAGTCATCAAGATTAACCTTTAAAGGTGGGTATCATAGCACTCCCATAGGTTGTATCCTTGGAAATGAACCATTTGAAGATATATGTATGAGGTTTGTTGTTTCAATTAATTCCCTATGGTTGGATGAAATTTGGACGAGGAAAAGTTTTAAGTGTAACGACTTGAACATATTTGAATATAACATACTTATGATTCATCTCAGGTTTTTCTTTTAAATGAGTTGGATTCAATATATTTTGTGATAAAAGAGGATTTCCCTTTTCTGGGTGGTTTTTTATTGAGTTTTCTTAGATCTTATTACACAAAGGTGAAGAGTGTTCACCTGAGGATGGATCATTTTTCTACATGAGTTTGTTTATGACCATCCTTATTTTGTATCTCTAGTAATTTACTTTTTAAGAATAAAATGGTTTAAAGGTGGGTAGGATTTAGTAAACAAATTTTTTCCTGATCGTGACTTAACTTAATTTTGAGTTTTAGATTCTCGAGACATCCATTTGAGTAAAATGGTAGATATACTCTAGCAAAAGACATCATAATTTTTTTGATGGTTCATTCAATATCAAGGTGCGATGTTTACCCATGATCTAAGTTTTGGTGAGTTTTCAAACATGGGTAATTTTAAGAGATTATAGTGATATATCCTAAATGGGAGTTTGTATGGAAATTTCAACATTGCATCTATGTCTAGAATAAGATGTTTTCCCTTAGAGTGGTGTAAATTGAACAATTAAGCATTGGGCTACATACCATGTATTATCTAGGAATTTATTAAAAATACTAGTTGACTTGGATGAATTGATATAAAAAAATACACTTATAATATTATTCTATGGTTATCCATATTCATTTTCATGAACCCTATAGTGGATTTAGAAGGATGGATACCCTCATTATTGGTGGCGATGGTGATGAATTTTTTGTATTGAGAATCAAATATGAATTCAAAGGACAATGATCATAGACCATGAATTGATGAAAAGTGAAAAAAATGAAGTTACAATGATTCACTATTAGATAGAGCCTTGTTACTTTGAGTTGACTCATTCATCATATTAATTGATCTTGTATACCTATATTCTAAATTTTTATTACTATTTTAATTATTTTTGTTGACAACCTTTTTTATTGCATGATATTTCTTCTTGATTTATTTCACTTGTCTGTTCTAGGAAGAATGGGATGGTGAACCTAATTCTAGGCAGTCAGAATTTGTCTGACCATCACTCACCCCTAATATTTTCTCAGCATCTATTCTCTTATCCCACATAAGAATCACAATGGCCTTCAAAATTTACATGGGTTTGTTATAATGAATTAGAAAATGAAATTAATAATGTTTTAGTGAGATGTCCTTATGAAAGATTCAATAATGGAATAGAGGGATTTAGTTTTCTCAATTCAGGTTTAAAGGTTAAAGTGATGGTGGTGAGTATAGTCATCAATGGAGAATGATTCCAAGGTTTTTTTTGCAAGATCCATGAATGTCATGGAGAATAAACTATGTAGAGGTGTGATGAGGTAGGAATCACATTGGGAAGGACCCTCAGTGATTCCTGGGAACAATGGATGGCATGATGGGCATGATGATGGAAAGATCTAGTGGATGTGGTAAAAAAATAGAGGGATTTATAATCTAGGAAAAGAACACAACCACATGACATGTAGTTTAGGAAATTACATTTTTTGTAGGATATTGGGATATGTTAGTAGAGTTTTTATGTTTTTTTAAATATCACACAATGTGTAATAAGGATATACATTCCATGGAGATCTAGATTACACAACCCAAGGTGTGATAGAGTAAATTCCCAAAATAAACTACGAGGAACAAACTCCATGTGTCTTTCAAGAAAATTCATGTATGTATTGGACCACATGATACAGAAAACTAGTGATTCACACCGAGTACCTCACGAGCTTCAAAAATCATGTACTACCACAGAAATTCCATTTATATTGAGATGAAATGATACCATGTATTGAGGATACATACCAAGTATGCCTACTATCCCACACACCATGTACACCAATATATATTCTGTATAGATAGACCCATATAATACATGTGTATTCTAATATACAACTATACTTCTTCTAAGGGGATACATGATACATAACCCTAGAGTACATATCATTCATATTAAATCATTAATGTATTTTTTTATCCTCTTACCCAAGGATTAGATTTGGGCATGCAATTAGTCTAACCTGAACTTTATTCCATATAGAGAATGACGGTAGATACCTTTTTAGCATCAAATGTGAGACGTGAGGTGATTCATGAGGATTAGTGTCCTCGGATCTATAGGGCCAATGAATGGGATCAGGCATGATGTTTGGAGTGGAAATATGGCTAGGTACTCTATTATAAGTATATGAGTGATAGGGAATAAGTCCCCATATTCTTCCAATGGTTCAGTAATCCCCCAAATATTTGGGGGTGGGTCCCCCAGACCGGGTGTGGGGTTAGTTCCCCCTTATCCCACAATAAAGTGTGGGTCCCCCACACAACTGATAGAGTATGGAACTACCCCATATAATTAGGGCATGGGTCCTCTATCCTTGGATTTAGGCACTCCCTCATTTGATGTTATTTACTTGATGAGGCATAGAACCTCCACTAGGGTTAGTTACTCCCTTGACTAAAACTTACTCGCGGGGTGTGTGTCCCCTACTATAGATTCTATGAGGCATGTGAGTTTTCTCATGGTCGGGTAGTTATGGATGTAGGGGTTGGTACTCATTTGGAAAAAAACTATTCTTGGATAATCTATGGGTTTCCCCAACATGTTTATAAAATAGTGATATAGTAGTAGCGAATGATAAGGCATGAAACTCCCTTAACTGACATGAATTCCTCAGCTAGGAATGGGTCCCCCATTATGGTTTAGAGTGGAATTATGGAAGTTAGAAAGGATATGTAGTTCATATACCTTGATCCTTATAATACCTTATGCACACCTAGGTTTCCTTTGGGGCACAACTTATAGGTGGGCTATTTAATTAATAATTTATGAGGATTTTGGTACTCTAAGAACCCTTAGTTGGTCATTGGATACTATCATTCATGGAATTGATCTAGGATGACTAGGAATTACCCATATCATCAAGAGTTCTTGTTGTAGAGAATATCTAGATCCTTGACTTATTTTTAGCTACTCTTTTTTTATAGTTTGAGTTTCCTTGTTGATTTGTTTATCCTTTGTGACTTTTGAGGAATCTTACTTAGTATGTTCATAATCACCCCTATATGGTAATTTTTCCCACAAAAGTTTTGTATGTGTAGATGAATCACAATTAAAATATGGTCTAGTATATGTAAAGCTGGTGAGGCTTGTTTAGAGCTAACGCTTGATGGTTCTTGGTGGTCCATGATATTGGCAATGGCCACTATAGTCAGAGATTGATCTAGGAGTCCTTGTAGTAAGGAAGAGCTTTCACCACATATTTTTGGTTTTTCATGTTTGGAGACCTTTTTATATATATAGTTTCCTATGGTGTGCACCTATATGAAGATGTACTTATCATGTGATTTCTTATTCATGCATTATATATAGGTCAATTTTTTATATGCATATTATTGGTGTTTCTATTTATTATTTTTTACGTTGGAGATACGTGTTTATTACTGGTTGACATAGTCTAAAGCCTCCAATGTTTGTTTATTCCTTCTTTGTGAAAGTCACCAACCCCTATCCTATTAGATACATGCTTTGGGTGGCACACTCATCTTACTACCAACCTGATAAAGGCCTCAATGGGCTATACTGTGCCAAAGTATATTATATTTGATGATTTTTTGAATATAATATTTCAAATGATAATATATTTTATGATATTCATGTTTTATTTTCTAAAAATGTATTTTTGAATAATAGGAGTTCAAATATTAAAAATTCTAATATCATTATTATATTGGTATAAATATAATGATAAAAATAAACTGACTAGAATTATATGTTTAATGATTAAAGGATTAAAGTTATTTATTTTCATTTTTCTAAAATTATAACTATAATAATTTAATACTCATGTCATTTCTTTGGGGGTTTATGATTTTCTATTGAAAATGGTTTTTATATATCATTACTCGTATGATGTATTTTGTTTGTTTGTGAATACATTAAAAATTAATTATTGTATTTTATTATTTTATAAATCCAATGTTCTATTTTAAATATGAGTTTATTTAACTAAGATATGTAATGTTATTTATAAACATTTTTATCAATATGATATGAATGGATAAAATTTGGATTACTTTTCCCAGCAATACACATTAGTATGTTTAAGGATTAGATACATTTTTAGATTTTACAATTGTAAATTATTTAATATATAAAAGGATAAAATGTTTATATAATAATTATAATTTTATAATATGGTTGAAAAGTCTTGTAATTTATGAGCATTTGATATTGAAACTATTTTTTGTTTCATATGTGTAATAGATCTAGCATAGGAAATCAAATGTTATATAAATTTAGAGTTGTGTCCATCATCAAAGTGAATAATCTACTACCTCAGAAGTAGTGAATGAGGTTCAAAACATGATTAATGATGATTTCGAAATTATATCACAATGAATATTCTAGCATCTCAGTATATTTTCTTATCGATTTGAATTATATTAATATAAATGATAACTTAATTGATCAATAAAATATGTTTTATGAATTTTGTATCTGATGAAAATCAAGTGTTATATGAAGGATGTTACAAATGTTTAAAATTTTCCTTTCTATAAAAATTCTTCCATATAAAGTGATTATATGGAATTATAAATTATTAAATTTTCATGAATTAGAGTTATTTTATGATTCATTTCTTAAAGCTAAGATCCTTGAATTATTTTATAAGATGAATAAAGTTATTAACAATATTGGTATATATTATATGATGATACATGAATATTCAAGTAACTTTATTCCACATTAGGGGGAAGATTAATATAGAGAATAGTGTGAAATATGTCATACTAATAGATTAAAATAAATGAAAGATAATTTTTTATTAGATACACTCTTAAAAAAAATTAGATAAATAAAACTCATGTGAAGGTTTTACATTACTTTTATTTAAAACCATAATTGCAATGATTATTTACATAATTTAAAACCATTGAGTACATGAAGTAGAATGTTATGAAAAATAAAAATGATGATTTTATGTGACATCAAAGATATTCAAAAACATAAAAATAATCCAATTCTTTGTAAAAAAATTCCTCTTTAGATCCCTCAAATGTATGTTTGGGATCAACCACTCATGAATTTAAATCATTTAAGATTTTTAGTACCACTTATGACATATGAATAGTTTTTTATCCTATGGAATCAACATTCAAGGTGAAGATATCAGGAACACGGTAGAAGTGTAAAGTAAGTAAACTTAATTTTTTTTCACCAGACCAACATCATAACATCATATCTGGAATGGAAATACCTGGTTCACACAAGTGGATCACATGTAACTCAAATAATCATGAATGAAATAAATCAAAATGATACCTCATTTGATTTAAATGCATTGGAACATTTCAATAATCATTGTTGGTTATATCTCTAAGGATCTAAAGTGGTATCCCCATATGTAATATCTATGAATATACTACAATAGTTAAATTGTAACTATTTCTATAAACATTATATTTTTTAATAGAAAGATATTTATTCATGGATTTATTTAAAATTTTAATTTATATATGTTAGAATTTATATTTTATAAAATGTAAATTTATTTTTAAAATAATTACATAGAAATTGACTTAGTATGAGTTTTTTGGATTTTTTTAAAAATAGTTTATTTTTAAGCTAACAATGAAAAATATCAATTTTTCAAATATTGCCACTTTTATGAAATCACCATGAAATAATATTGAATTGAAAGTTTATAAAACATTTTTTTCAAGAATAAATAAATATATGATAAAAAATATAACACATTTAAAAATATAATAATGAACTTATAAATATTTGATTGAAATTTTGGAAATTTAAGTAATATTTTTATTCAAATAAAAACCTTTTTGGTTTTTTTATTCTAATAAAGTATTCAGAAGATTTGTTTTGGTTTTAGTTCAGTTTGAAAGTAAAATTAGTCACATTTAAAAAAAATATAATTCTATTAATTCCATGGGAAACAAAATTTTACATTATTTTGGTATAAAATAATTTTTATACTTAAAATGACATTTTTTCTAAATAACTATTTTTAGTTGTGATACTCATATTTGTTTTAAATTAAAATTTTACCAATTATAGAAATATAATCTTAGAAAATGGATTTCATATATTTAATCATGAGGTAAAAATTTTATACTGAGGTCAATTTCATTTTTGGTCATAATGAATAGTAACTATGGTAAAATTTATCACTATGGTCATGGTTATAAGAGTTAAAAAAGGGTTAAAACATAAAGATAAGGATTAAAATATAATAAAAACTTATTTAAATTTTATTTTATGAGTTAATTTGGACTAATAATCACCCTACCTTCTAAATACAACAATTTTGTTCCACTTTCATGTGAGTAATACAATTATATCAATATATAGTTTAGGATATTTATAAGAATGACAATCCCCACACTTATAAAAGGTTACCTCCCATTCTCACTTATTTACAAATTTTGAGACAATTATCTTGAAAAATACCCATCCAAATCACTTCCCAAATATCTTCCCTATGTCATAGTAGTTCTGGTCTCACCAAAAGACCAACTTAATAAGGCTTAAGTTGTAATCCAAAGAAGGTTTTCCAATGAATAGGTACAACTCTTAATCGAGTTCTTTTGTGATTATTTATTCTTCCGCATCCTTAAAATGTATCATAAACATGATGATATAATAACATTGGTTTCTAAAATATAATTATAAGTTATTATTTTTATGTTATAAACCTTTTTCATCTCCTTTTCCATCCATTGGAAAATTATAGCGTCGCTTGTGTGTAGGTGTGGACTAATACCTCCATGAAGCGATGTGACCCATTTTACATTTTAACTTTCCATTAATGGTAATAAGGATGGATTTAATGAAAAAAATATGATATTTATAATGATAATAATAATATTTCATAGTAAAACTTTATCTATTTCATTTCCTTTTCATCTATTACAAAAATGAAAATGTTGTTCATTTATATATAATAAATACCATCTCCATGAAACGATGAGCGCCATTTTTCATGATTAACTTTTGAGTTTGGTTTTAAATTTGAATTTAATATATAAAAATGATAACTATTTCATGAATAATATTCTTTACATGACATAGAAATGACCCCTTTGACCATGGTCAACCTATCAAATATTTTTTGCGTTTACAAACTAAACATCCACAAAACATTTGACCTAAATTTAACCGATTTTGTAACTATATAATAAATGATAATAAATCAAATAAAAGGGATTATTATAAGTTAATTATATTGAAAAATATTATTAATCAATTAAATAATTAACATAGGTTTATTATACAGGAGGTTGGAATGCATCCGACCAAGTATAAATCAAAGGTAAGGGTTTATTATACAATCTCATTTTTATTTAGAATTGTTTATGTTTAAATTTATATTAGGAGTATTATATGATATTTCTATTTAAAAGTATATATATTTTATTTTACTCTAGTTATCTAAAAATTTTACATGTTTTAATTTCATTTTCCTCTCTTTGGTACTTAAAATAACCAAGATTTTTTAAGGAAAACCAATCTTATTTTTACTTTTGGTTAGGAATAATTAGCCTCCATATCCATGTTATCTATAATTTTTTCAATAATATTTTTAATATTATGAAATTATTGTTTAAAATAATTTTGAATATATTTTACTTTCTTTACAATGGATTAAAATAAATCTTCTAATTGTTTTTAGAATATGGCACTTTTTAATTTTTTTTACCAAAAGTGTGAAAGAAATATTTGTTTCAACATTTACAAAATAAATGGACTTTCCCACCATAAAAAATATTATTTTATTTGAAGCATACTTTATAATTTTACATGTTTGTTTTAAAATAAATTCATTTTCTAAATATCATTGTAATTTTTTATTAAAATGTTATCAAAAGGAAATGATATTTTTCTCATGTTTTCATTGAAAGATTCAAATGTTATTTTAAAGATATTTTTCATCTATGTTAACATCCTTTAAGGATTATTATGCTTCACTAGGGATATAATTTAATGACACCATTCACATTATTTCTTTGGATGTCTTATGATCATGTTGTTATTTTTATTGACTTAGGAATATATTGAAATTTTTTATTATAGTTTTTCAATATGAATATTTATGATGATTATGTATTGTATTGTTATTAATTTATTTCATATGATGAATGAATTATAATTAGTAAGTGGTGGGTGGGGATTATTATATCCCATTGATGAATTGATAGGTCTAATGAGACAAACTAGTTTGGGTATTTAGTGTATGACTTACCTATTTACATATGATGTCTTGGGACAAGATCTTGACAGTAAGATTATGATGTCCATAATTATTTCTTATATCATTATAAAATAAATTATTATTATCCATGTGATTATTTATGTTGTTATTTATTCCATGTGTATATATCCCCATTTCATGATATTAGTTATATGCTATATTTTGTTGTTATTTATCTCTTCAATATTATTCATGTTTTATTTCTAATAGATTCTGATGTATGATTTCCCTTATGAAGAATATGATATAACCATTTATTATGTTTTCCTTTCCCTAGGGTATAAAGAGGTAAACTTTTAATGATTTAAAGGATATGAAAGAAGAGATAATAAAGTTCTCATAGGAATTTTAAGTTGAATTTCTTGTTTTTGATTATAATATGAAAATCATGTTGTATCTAGTATCTTAAGACTACTAAACCATCCGATCATGTGGGATGGGATTTATTTTACTTTTTTACAATGTAGTAAATTAACCATAAAATCTAGGTTATTGGAGTTAGGTTTATTACCATTGGTATTAAGGAAAGTTTGATAGAATCACTGAGGACTTGATCTAAAAGAATATAGTAGAACATAATGATAAAATTATGATAAGACCTTAAGATATTCAAGAAACTATTTTAGAATAGTTTACTCATTAAGAAATAATATTTTATGATTAAATATTCATGATATTATGAGATAATTTATTATATGACATTATTTAGAAATATCACATAACAGAAGGAACATAAAGCACATCAACACCCGAAACCTATGCCAGGATTTCCCTCATCACCATGTTAATGAAGTCAATGAGGATAGTTCTAAAGATGATTAAATTACAACTATATTGGGTAGGTTGACTCAAATCATGACCAATAATCTTACCCATATAGAGAAACCTATTTATCTCCGACATGGAATAATAATGTTGGGTACTTCATTTGAAAAAACCTTTATAATTTAATGGGACTTATAATCCATTAGAATCTAAGAAATTGATCATGTACCAAAATAAGATATTCATCACCTTTTGAAGTAGTGAAATAGAGAAATTTATGATGGTATTTTATCAACTTGAGGAAGATACTGATCAATGGTGGTCATTGATCTAAAAAAATAAAGTGTAAGAGGACATAGAGAGTATATAATGGAAGAATTTTAAGGGTATGTTCTTAAAAAAATACATTCCTCATGAACAATGATCTAATATTGAATATATATTCTTAAATATAAGGTAAAAGAAAGAGAAAAATGTTTCTAAATATGAAGATAACTTTACAAGGTTAGTAACTAATGCTAAAGATTATGTATGTAATCCATGAAGTAATATTGATCACTTATTTGATGGGATAAAACCTATACTTCAAAGGGAATTAGTCTCATAAATTTTTTCAATATAATAGGATATAATATCAAGTACCACCAACACAGAGAAATAATTCTACAAGTAATATTTTTTCTAGGGCAATTAAGAAAATATGTAGGAAACTGAGCACTTTACAAAAATAAATATGGAAAAAGGGAAGAAGGAAAGGGCAGGATTTAAAACTTTTAATAGTTGTATAACAAAACTCTATGGAAAATTCTTGAATATAATAGGAGTTTGATTTAGGTGTGGATAGAAATTCCATCCAGATCATGATTACTTGGGAAATAGAAAATCCACCAATGTACAATGTTTTAATTATAAGGAGTCAGGGCACCATTTGAATGAATTCCACAAGTGTCAAGGAAATTTACCTTATAAAAGTCGAAGGGGGGAAGTCCAAGATTATGATATTACTACAATTAAGTTGAAGTTCCTAAAGATGTGGTGGCATATACTTCTATTGTAAACTAAAATTTAACCAATGTTTTATTTAAATATGGATCTTTACACTATTTTAATCATAAATGTTTTCAAATATTATAAAATATTTCCCTAGAAACATAAGAATGTATTTGTCAATAAATACTCTTAGTGTAAATATTATTACAATAAGGATATGTCAATTATTCCTTATTATGACACAAATATATACTCTCTTTGTAAACCTAGTTATTATACCTATGGTTTACTTTTAAATAATCCTCAGTATGGATTGAATTTAAAAGTACAATGTGAAATTTTATTTTCCAAGAGAAGAAGATTACGATTCTTGAAGGAGGTGTGATGCCTTGTATTTAGTGGAGTAAATTCATCATTTGAATCATGTTTGGATCCATATCCAGTAGCTCTCCTTAATGATATTCTAGGAGAAGAAGAGAAGAGACAACCCTATGGATGGAAAAGGCTACCTTAGCATAGAAGATGTACCTATTTCATAGGAATTCATTGATGAGTTTCCTAAAGAGTTACCTGGAAATCCACTAGAGCATGAAGTTGAGTTTTCCATTGAACCTATCCCTAATAAAAAATCAATATCTAAGACTCCCTATATAATTTATAAAGTTTAATGGTAGAGTTGAAGAAACAACTATATGATTTTTTAGATAAGAGGTTTATATGCCATAGTGTTTTACCTTGTGGAGACCCTATCCTATATTTAAAAAATAAGGATGGTTCTATGTAGTTTTTAGTTGATTATAGAAAGATAAATGACATTAATATAATGAATAAGTATCATTTTCCATGTATTGATGAATTATTTTATCAACTTCAAGGAACTCAATATTTTTACAACATCTATATTCACTATGGTTATCATCTATTAAGGGTGAAGAAGGATGATATACCGAAGATGATTTTTTTATGAAGTATGGATATTATGAATTTATGATAATGCCCTTAAGACTGACTAAAGTGCCTTCTATTTTTATAGATACAATGAATATAGTATTCAATGATTATCTTAATAACTTTGTGGTTGTATTCATTGATGATATATTGATATAATCTAATATACCTGAAGAGTATGGGAATTATTTCAGAATAATTATTGAGACTCTCAAAGAAATGGAATCATATGGGAAATTTAGTAAGTGTGAATTTTAGCAATAAAAAGTTTCTTTTCTTGACCATATTACCTCCAAGTATGGTGTCACGAACCAACCTGGGTCGACCCTGAACCGGTTACCCAAGATGATCTACGACAAGGCCTGAGAGGCGTTCCCGATCCTCCTGGGATGGCGACAAGCGCTAGGGAATCAACAGAGTATGACTAGGGAATTATTTTTACCTCATATAAATAAATAGAAGAAGTGGAAAATAAATAAACTAAGAAAACGACTAAATAAGAACTGAAGAAGATAAAAATAACCAAACTCGATGACCGAACTAACTACGTGTGACCCCACGAGTCACTCTCCGACTCAATGATCAAACGTCACCCAAGGCGAGCGAACCCAAGATGGAGCCTACACAAGAACTAAAAACATAAAATAACTATAGACATGAGTATTAAAACTCAGTAGGTTAGCCTGATAATCTATTACCAATGCACTACCTTTAAAATAAAAGAAACACTATTTCAAGTTTGAACTACAATTTATAAAAGTCAGTTTTTCTAAATATTTTACTTAAAATAAAAGTACGAACCATTTCCCTTAACCATTTTCAAATATAGATTCATTTAATTAGTGTCAATGGCATTTTAGAAAAGGAAAATGATGTTTATATTTTCATATTTTTATAAAGAGGATTAAAAAATTTCATTGGAAATCCATTTTTAGAAACCAAATCAAAACAAATTTATCACTTTCCAAGAAACACAATACACAAAAGTGCACAAAATTAAGTACACAACAAGGGAAATGTAGATATACATACAAGTACCATATTCATCACTATAAGTAACTGAAATTCAATAAACATGGGTGAACCTAGGAGATTAAGAATCATCCAGAAGACCCCAATACATGAGATCTCATCCACGTTGACATGCCATACATGATGAAATCAAAACACTCAAATGATCGACTATCCTTTCTTAGGCATGCCGAGGGAAAATCCCATAGCAATGAACCCAAACATATCTGCCTACTATGGGACACTGGTCAGTACCATAACCTACTAGTGTGGTAATCATTCTCAAAATATTCTCTCAATATGCCAGGTTACCATGTCTCAAGTATTTAAAAATGGGGTGAACCAACTGATGCTAGTCAAGCATCCAATCAAAGTATATATAATAATAATGCACAACAGGTCTCACCCCGAGTCTCTTCAAGGACTGATCTCATGCCATTAACCAAAAGAATGTAAAGAGTCCAACTTTAGGCACTCTCACAAGGGATTTTAAGGATTCCTTAGTAAGGACATCCCATCCATTATATACACACAAGTATGGCATGCGAATCATTCGTAAGAGGTTTTCATAATAAATTTTTTTCACTAATTTCACGAAATTTCCAAATGATCCCTTTATCATTCACCAACAAACCCAGATCTCAAAGTGCGAATATTTTAAAAAAATGGCGTTAAGCATACCAATCCCACTCAAAAACATTTATAATCATTCTCTAAAACATTTCATTTGAACATTCTAAACAAAAACCATTTTATAAAAAAATGCCAAAAAAGTCATTTATTAGCAGCACATGTAATGTTTATTAGGATAATTTATAATCAACACTCAACAAGGTTCCAAATGGGCCTTATGTCCTATTCACAAAAACATCATCTTTAAGAGAAATAAACTATCTTTCATAAAGAGTGAAAACTGCCACTTTTCATTTCATAACCATTTTAAAATAATACATTTAAATACTTCCTACAACGTTTACACACCAACCCCATTCTTATTAAAATTTCCAATGGGCCACAATCCATCATCACATGTAAAACCACTTTAAAATTAAAATACACAATTCTTTAAATATGAAACTAATTGAAACACTTCCAAGAACCTCATTTAAGAAAATCAATTCACCACTTTCTCTTCCATAACAATTTATGAAATCTCATTTATTTATAAAACCAAAACCAGTTTGAAACCATTTAAGGAGCCTCAAAATACTACTTTGCATGTTTCCAATATTTTTATAAAAACAAACCAAATAATTTTATTTCCCAAATAAACCATAAGATCCAACCAGGAAATTTATCAGCGACACATGCAACATTTACTAAACTAGTTTCTAAATAAGACTCAACCAGGTGAAAACAAAAATTTCATGAAATAAACTTATTTAAATTGATAAACCAGGTTCTGAGCATCACAAATAAAGTGTGAGATTAATAAAACATTTAATCAAACAACCAGTCTGCGCAAGCATAACAAAATGACAAAATTTTGCACACAACAAGAATTGAAATATAAATTCTCATAATAAATTAATTAACCATAAGTTGCACAATAATATTTAGCACATATATACAGGGCAAAAATAGAATGAAATATATGAAACTTAAATTATAAAAGGCAGTACAATGAGAACCTACCTCGGAACTAAGGCGTGATGATAACACCCACTCGGAGCCAGTGCGAGATCTCGTTCGTACCTCTACTGTATGCTCCAGAAACCGAATCAAACCTAATGATTCCAAATAAAACTCAAAATGAATGAAATATCTAACCAAAATGAAGGGAAAATAGGAATAAAATAAATAAGTAGAATGGTATACCGATGGGGGGGGGGGTTGCAACTGTAAACAGATTGTTGGAGGGCTGGTTGGGGAAACGCCGACAATGCGGATTGGTTGGGGAAATTCCAACAGGGTGCGAGCATAGAAATGGGGAAAAACTAGTAGGTTGAAGGCGTTGAAATGGGGAAACTCCGATAGGGTGGTTGCTGCGCACACAGGTAGGCTGCTAGGGTTGTACGCGCACAAGATTGGAGGTCACCGTGATGAGAGGAGGTGGGTTGGTTGGGTTTGTGGGCTAGCCGGAACAACGCCAGAGAGCAGCGGAGCTGGGAGGCGACTGATGGGGAATGCAAGGGGGAGGTCGGAAGGTGGCCACGACAGGGAAGCCGATGGGTGGCCGCGATAGGAAGGTGGCCGGCAGGCCCTGTGGGGTGATCGTACCACAATTCACTATTTTATTCCACCCTTACACCGCAGTTTTAAACTAGTTTTGTAATGAATATTCCAAATATAATAATAATTTTCACTTCATGTTTGAATAAATAAATTAATTTTAATCAATATTATAATGGGAAATGTTACTTGTTTTTATTGTTTCAATGTAGGTGGAGGTGATTTGGAGGGCCTTTGATGAAGTGGAAGAAAAATGGGCCAAAATTGCATGGATCCATGGACATCTGTCCACTGTTTTTCATAGTTCATGAAATCCGTGCATCCAAATGGACTTAAATTTTGTGTTCCTGTCCAAAATTTAATAGGTTACATTTATTATTAAGGAACACAATGATGATTTGGCATCTATGGGGCCCATCCAAATTGATCTGTCCAAGCCACTGAATTTGGACCAAGTCAAATGCGGTGTTCTGTATTTTATCAATATCTTGAGCTGTAGTTGTCCAAATGGTGCCAAAAATTAGTTGGAGACATTCAAGAGGTAGGGATACAACTTTTATATTTTCTCCAAAGCAAGATAAGACTGTCTGAAGGCCGAAACGCGTGGAACAAGTGGATTGAAGAAATCTGTGTGCCTAAAACCACCTTCCAATTTTCCTATAAAATGGCACCTTGGGCTCCCCATTTGAAAGTTCGGACAAGAGGCAAGGTGATGCCATTTTGGAGTTCCCAAAGAGTCTTCTCAACATCCCTATAAGTTCTGGAGGCCATGTGAGGTGCTACTTTAACATCTTCTTCTTCTTCCCCTCCCATGGGTTTCTAAAACCCTTGTGATCACCTGGGGAGGAATGTGATGTAATCCCGAGCTTCAAAGTTGTATTAATTTGAATGATATTTTTAATTCCAGGTTGTATGTTGTTTTTCCTCATACTATATTCTTATTTTATTGAGTTATGTACTAGTATGTCATGCTCAACTCATATGATCATGTTTGGGGGTACCCATTCATGTGATGTTTCACACACCGTTCACCACTTTCTTTTCCCCCTTCCAATTGAGGTGTTTGTGTGGTTCATATTGGTCAATTGAACTCACATAAGCACTGTCAAGATCATTAAAATTTATTTCATGGTATCACAATGAAATAACATACAAACCTGGACAGCACATCGAATTCTTCATGTGTTTCCTTGGTGAGTTTCGGTTCTGATGTCGAACACAAATCACCCAATCATCGGTGGTGTCCGGTGAATCGTTACGTGTTTTTGACTGAACCCCAGGAGGTATCCTAGTATAAACTCAGTAACATACTTGTTATTGGTGTTACAAACCCGGTATTAAAAGATCATAACCCCATCCCTTGAAGCGATGATGGATGAGCATCACGAGACTTCCCCGGGTTGATCACATTTAATCAATCTTATTCATTTCTACTTTGTTTTACCGCTTTCATTTCCTATTTTCATCATTAATCATAAAAACCCCAAGTTTTACAAAACCTAATTCACCTTCTAATTTCATAATCAAAAACCTATTTTTAAATTAATGATCTAAGGCTCCGTCGAGAGATGACCTAGGGTTGCTGCTATACTACAGAAATTCTAGTAAAAACTTAACCTCTAATTTGACGTGCTCGACAACGCAGTCAAATTTTGGCGCCATTTCCAGGGAGACAAGATCATTTTTTTCTTTATTTACTTTTATTTAGTTATTTTACTTCTTAATTAGTACTCCTCTAAATACCCCACCCCCATTTTATTGTTTTTGTTTTGGGTTTTGTCTTTATGTTTTGTTGTTTTTGGTGTGTTCTCTCTCTCTCTCTCTCCCCCTTCTTCTCCATCTCCCTCTCTAATTTAATAGTATAACATTATATTATTTTTTAACACTTATTAAGTTTTTTTATCCTTATCAAATAAAAAAAACACAACAAACAATCAATCAATCAAACTGGACATCATTGTTGCATGACAAGATCTGGTAAAGGAACACTACTTGAATTTGATCCTGAAATTGAAAAGTCACTTCACACAAAAATCAAGGCATATAGAGAAGTTAAATCAAGTAACATTGTGGAACCCCTTGTGGAACCTAAAGTGGTTCTAAAACAATCAAAAATTGAACCAAATCAAACCCCAGAGATCATGGATGCAAATAATCAAACTTTAAAAGAACTTACTACACCTGATGTGGAGTACCAACATGCGTACATCCAATATCCCGAGGAAGCGGCCAATTTTGAGCTAAGATCAGGCCTCATCCATCTCCTTCCAATATTCCATGGTCTTCCCAGTGAGGACCCTCACAAACATCTAAAGGAGTTTCACATAGTGTGCTCCACCATGAAACCCCAAAATGTGTCTGAGGACCTCATTAAGTCTAGGGCCTTCCCTTTCTCCCTTGATTGTGTAGCCAAAGATTGGATATACTATTTTCCTTCCACAATTGGGGGCTGGAATGACCTAAAAAGACTTTTTTCTAGAGAAGTTCTTCCCTGCCTCCCAAACTGCTTCAATTAGGAAAGAAATATGTGGAATTAGGCAATCACAAGGAGAGACCCTTCATGAATACTGGGAGAGATTCAAAAGAATTTGCTCAAGCTTCCCCCACCACTAGATTAGTGAACAAATTTTAATTCAATACTTCTATGAGGGACTTATCCCCATGGATTGTGGAATGATTGATGCTGCAACTGGTGGTGCCCTAGTTGACAAAACTCCTTCTATCACTCATGACTTAATATCCAACATGGCTCAAAATGCACAACAATTTGGTACACGAGCTATTGCACCAACCCGAGGAGTTCATGAGGTAAGTCATTCGGCCCTATAACAAAAGGTAGATACTAAACTTGATGAGATGCATACCCTTCTAAGGAAATTATCTCAAGAACAAGGTAACTCACACTCTACTTCTATTCCATTGCATTGCGGTATTTGTTCTGATAACACTCATTTTTCTGACCAGTGCCCACAACTTCAAGATTCATCAGAGTCTTGTGCAGCTGTGTTCCCAGGGTGTCCATTCCAATAAGCACCTCCCTTCAAGCAAGAACAATTCAGGCCAAATCCAAATCCAGGGTGGCAAGCACAACCCCAGTACCGACAAGGAAGAAACTCAAGCTACCCAAAGTAGAATTGGTATCAACAAGGCCAAGGTATGCAACCTTCTTATCCTTCAACATCTCAAAACAATCCTCCTCCTCCCAGGTATGAACCAAGCCTTGAGGATATAGTGAAGAAAATGGAAACCCAGAACCTCCAGTTCCAACAAACCACACAATCATCTATTCAAGACCTGCGAACTCAAGTGGGGCAATTGGAAAACACCATTAGTGAGCCTAAGATGCAAGGTTCTGGACAACTACCATCCCAACCCATTGCTAATACGAAGGATAAAGGTAATTTATGTGCAATTACACTTCATAGTGGTAAATAAGCTTCTCCTTCTACTGATTCTATGAAACAGGTATGTCCCCCTCTTGAAAACACTCCTTCCCAACCCTCAAAAATTTCATGTAATGAAAAAAAAACAAAAAGGGAAATCAAATTATCATTGATGATTCAAATGAACAATCAATTCCTCTTCCTTCCCCTCAAAGACTCTCTAAATCTAAGAAAAACATTGATAATGAGATTGAAAATGAAATAATTGATATATTTAAAAAAGTTCAAGTTAATATTCCATTGTTGGATGCAGTCAAGAAAATTCCCCATTATGCCAAATTTCTTAAAGAGCTTTGCACCCATAGAAGAAGGTTGAAGGGGAATGAGAGAGTCAACCTAGGGAGGAATGTCTCAGCCTTGATTCAACCAGTAATGCCAACCAAATGAAAGGATCCGGGCACATTCACGATACCTTGTACCATAGGGGAGACCTTCTTTTCTGATGCTATGATAGATTTAGGTGCTTTCATTAATGTGATGCCTCACTCCGTATATACTTCTATATAGGTTGGAGAGCTTCAACCAATAGGAATTATCGTGCAACTTGCCAACCGGAGTACAACACATCCAAAAGGAGTGATTGAGGATGTCCTTGTTAGAGTGAAGAATCTCATCTTCCCTGCTGATTTCTACATTCTTGAGATGGAAGATACCCGAACCCAAGGACATGATCCTCTCATACTTGGGAGGCCATTCCTCAAAACAGAAAAGACGATCATCAATGTTCACAATGGTACATTTTCCATGGAATTTGGTAGAGAAAAGGTAAGTTTAACATCCTTGAGGCTATGAAACACCCCGTTGAAGAGCACTCCACTCTTCCTGTCTATTCGATGGAAGTGCTCTCAAATGATGCACACACACACAATTATCTCCTCAACCCAAACTTTGATTCATTTTTGTTTTATTCACCCTTGAATGATTTGAGTTTTGATTAATGTTTTGAGTGTTGTGTGGGTTCTGAAAAATGTAAATTTTGTGCTTTAATTGATGAGTGTGTTTATTCTGAGGTACCCATGACTATCGATGATTCTGCAAATCTCATTTCAATAGATTCTCTTTCCTTTGAGAATAAACATGAGAATATAGATAGTTTCATGGAACTCACTCCCCCTAAATCCCCTCCCTCAATCCAGAAACAACCGGTGTTTGAACTTAAACAACCTCCTTCTAATTTAAAATACGCACATCTTGAGGGTATTGACCAATTGCCCGTCATTATTGCCAATAACCACTCTCCACAACAGGAATTGAAACTGCTCAAACTATTGAGAGAGTGTAAAAAGGCAATAGGATGGACATTGGCTGATATTCCCGGGATTAGCCTATCTATTTGTATGCACCATATACTTTTGGATGATGAGGCTAAACCCGTAAGACAATCTCAACGCCGGTTGAATCCCACTCTCCTTGAAGTGGTAAAACTTGAAGTCAGTAAATTACTTGCTGCAGGGATCATTTATCCTATATCTGATATAAAATGGGTTAGTCCAGTACAAATTGTGCCTAAAAAAATAGGAATAACAGTTGTGTCAAATGAAAGAAATAAATTGGTTCCAACACATGTGAAAAACAGTTGGCGAGTCTGTATTGACTACCATCGACTGAATCAAGCCACGTGGAAGGACCACTTTCCTTTACCTTTCATTGACCAAATGTTAGAACGATTGGCTGGTAAGTCCCATTATTGTTTACTTTATGGCTATTCAGGTTATTTCCAAATCCATATAGCCCCTGAAGATCAAGAAAAGACAACATTTACCTGTCCATTTGGCACATTTTCATACAGAAGGATGCCATTCGGTCTATGTAATGCTTCTGGTACTTTTCAGCGATGTATGTTGAGTATTTTTTCTGAGTACCTTGAGAGTTGTATGGAAGTCTTTATGGATGATTTCACGGTATATGGATCTTATTTTGATGATTGTTTGGAAAACCTAGGTTCTATCCTCCGCCTCTACATTGAAAAAGATCTTGTTTTAAATTATGAAAAATGCCATTTTATGGTTGAGCGGGGGATAGTTCTTGGGAATATCATTTCAAATAAGGGAATTCAGGTTGATAAATCTAAAATTGAATTAATTTCATCCCTTCCATTTCCAAAATGTGTTCGTGAGGTGTGGTCTTTCTTGGGTCATGCTGGGTTTTACCACCGATTCATTAAAGACTTTAGTAAGATCGCACTTCCCTTATCTCAGTTGTTACAAAAGGATTCTGAGTTTGTGTTTGATAAAAATTGTGAGGATGCATTCAATTCACTAAAAAAGAGTCTCAAATCACCTCCCATAATCTAACCACCAAGGTGGGATCTCCCCTTAGAGCTTATGTGTGATGCCTATAACTTTGCAGTTGGGGCAGTTTTATCACAAAGGGTTGAAAAGGCTCCTCATGTCATTGCGTATGCCTCATGTACCCTTGACCCTGCCCAGGTAAACTACACAACCACAGAAAAAGAACTCCTTTCTATTGTGTTTTCCTTGGAAAAATTCCGTTCATATCTTCTTGGGTCAAAAGTGATTGTGTTTTCTGACCATGCTGCCCTTCGTTTCCTCCTAAAGAAACCTGAAGCCAAGCCCTGCCTCATTCGGTGGATGCTCCTCCTCCAAGAGTTTGACCTTGAGATTAGAGATAAGAGAGGAGTGGAGAATGTTTTAGTTGACCACATTAGTAGGATTTCCACACCATTGGACCATCATGTTGACTCACCCCTACCCATTGGAGAATTCTTCCCTCATGAGAACCTTTGTGATGTTGTGGACCTTACCCCCTGGTATGCGGACATTGTGAATTTTCTAGCAACATATAGGGTCCCCCCTGATTTTAGCACTTCACAATCCTAGATACTTAAGCATGATTATCATTTGTAAATTTGGGATGACCCATACTTGTGGAGAATTTGTAGTGACCAAGTAGTTCGTCGGTGTGTCCCTGACCATGAGTTCACCTCTGTTTTGACCTTCTGCCACACTTTGGCCTGTGGAGGCCACTTTGGCTCTCAACGTATAGCTCGAAAGGTCCTTGACTCAGAACTTTATTGTAAAAAATTGTATAGGTATGCCCATATATTTTTCAAGTCATGTAGTCGTTGTCAATTCACAGGAAATATCTCCAAGAGGAATGAAATGCTCCAACAACCCATGTTATTTTGTGAGATCTTCGATGCATGGGGCATTGACTTCATGGGGCCTTTTCCAAATTCATTTGGATTTGTGTACATCTTATTGGCTGTTGACTATGTATCTAAATGGGTGGAAGCAAAGGCCACCAGGACTGATGACTCTTGAGTTGTTGTTGATTTTTTGAGATCCCAGATTTTCAGTAGGTTTGGTCTACCAAGATTCATCATTAGTGATCAGGGGTCACATTTTTGCAATCATAACATGAAAAACTTGCTTTGTAAGTATGGGGTTGTTCATAAAGTCTCCACTGCATATCATCTCCAAACTAACGGACAAGCAGAGATTTCAAATCGAGAAGTTAAGCGAATCTTGGAGAAAACAGTACAACCCAATAGGAAAGATTGGAGTTTGCGCTTGGATGATGCACTTTGGGAATACCGTACTGCTTTTAAAACCCCAATCGGAATGTCACCATACAGAATTGTGTTTGGAAAGGCTTGTCACCTCCCGATGGAGGTAGAACACCGTGCATATTGGGCTTTTAAACAATGTAATATGAACCTTTCAGATGCAGGTGAGGAAAGAAAGCTGCAGATTCAAGAGTTGGAAGAAATTCGAAGTGATGCATATGACAACTCCCGAATATATAAAGAGAAGACAAATGATATTCATGATAGCATGATTCACCAGCGGAAGTTCCATATTGGTGAGAAGGTCCTCATGTACAATTCCAGGCTTAAGCTCCACCCAGGTTTTGCATGAGCAGAGTGGACGAAGTCTTACTGTCAATGGGCAGCGACTTAAACACTTATATGAGGATTTTCCAAAGAATCTGGTGGAGAAAATCCACCTTCTTGACGCATCATACCAATAAAACACACCAGGTTTTATCCTTCCTTCTCACACTCTCAATTATTTCAGTGAGTACACTGCATACTCTAGGTGTGGGGGGGTGGATACATTCCTGGGTTAGTTAGGAATTTTCATTGTTTTCTCTTTTTGGCCTTCTTTATGGTATTTTCATTTTTCCCCATCGACAATTTCGAAGTTCCATGATTTGGCGACCATAAAGTGGGGAAAGTAAAAATACCATAATGAAGGCTAAAAATAATTTTTTGTATGAGTTTACCATCAAGGAGTGATTTTTAGTGAATTGGTTTTCTGTCAATGATATAAATGGTCGTATCTATGTGAAACCTTTGAGATGATTGATGCCCTTTGTGTGAGTAGTTTTTTTGGAAAACTGTGTCACTAATATCTCCACAAATATTTGCACCAAACCACAAAGTGTGATTATTTCTTACTTAATATAAGGTAAATATATGTTGGTTTAATATTTTTCATCTTTAAATGATATTTCCATACGTTCGTTCCTTATCCGATCTGTTTCATTACTGTACCAGATTGACCTATGCGTGTGTACCTAATGTCCGACTGTTGTACGCCCTCAAAAAAAAATTGTTGTGTCTTGGGAAGGTCAAAAACCACTCCTCCTCAACCTTTGATCTTGTTATAACTATTACAATTAGTGTCGTGATGAGATCAAACAATGGTTGAGAGATGAGTGTGAGATTTGTTCCAATTGCAACTTCAAAAAAAAAATAAATAAATGAGGGGAGTGATGAAATGTGAAACATATGGGGATATCTAGGTTGGGAGCTTATGGTTTGACTTCTGGGAATGATTAAATGAGTGGGTCTTGAAATATGATTGCAAAGGATGTAGGACAGGTTTGGTGACAAAATCATTTCAAGCTAAATAATGTTAAAATAACCTATATTTATTTGATAAAAAGTGGAAAGAATAGCATGGAATGGTTTTCACACACACACATGGAGAGTTAGTGTCATGGTTTACTTATGAATTCCTTTCTCAATTGAGTATCATGAATCTTTTTGAATTTCACAATGATATGATTTATGAGACATCTTTTTCTATTTTCACTAGGAAGAACTCCTTGGTGTGGTTCATGAATTGATCACTTTAATTTAAATAAAATTACCTCAAATTCTAAATCTTCCGGATGTTGTAAATATATATATATATATGCATCATTGTATTTGGATATGTGAACTTGCCCAGGAGTGCAAATGTTTAGGTGTGGGGGTGTGATCGTACCACGATTCACTGTTTTATTCCACCCTTACACCGCAGTTTTAAACTAGTTTTGTAATGAACATTAAAAATATAATAATAAATTACACTTCATGTTTGAATAAATAAATTAATTTTAATCAATATTATAATGGTCAATGTTACTTGTTTTTATTTTTTCAATGTAGGTGGAGGTGATTTGGAGGGCCTTTGATGAAGTGGAAGAAAAATGGGCCAAAATTGCATGGATCCATGGACATCTGTTCACTGTTTTGCATATTACACAAAATCCGTGCATCCAAATGGGATGAAATGTTTTGGACCAGTCCAAAATTTAATAGGCTACATTTAGAATTAAGGAACCCAATGCTGATTTGGCTTCTATGGGGCCCATCCAAACTGATCTTTCCAAGACACAGAATTTGGACCAAGTCAAATGAGGTGTTCTGTATTTTATCAATATCTTGAGCTGTAGTTGTCCAAATGGTGCCAAAATTTCGTTGGATATAGTCAAGAGGTAGGGATACAAAGTTTCTATTTTCTCTAAAGTGATATAAGACTTTATAAAGGCCGAAACGCGTGGAACAAGTGGATTGAAGAAATCTGTGTGCCTAAAACCACCTTCCAATTTTCCTATAAAATGGAACCTTGTGCTCCCCATTTGCAAGTTAGGCCAAGAGAAAAGGTTCTGCCATTTTGGAGTCCCCAAAGAGTCTTCTAAACATACCTAGAAGTTCTAGAGGCCATGGTAGGTGCTACTTCAACATCTTCTTCTTCTTACCCTCCCATGGGTTTCTAAACCCCTTGTGATCACCCGGGGAGGAAGGTGATGTAATCCCGAGCTTCAAAGTTGTATTAATTTGAATGATATTTTTAATTCCAGGTTGTATGTTGTTTTTACTAATCCTATATTCTTATTTTATTGAGTTATGTACTGGTATGTCATGCTCAACTCATATGATCATGTTTGGGGGTACCCATTCATGTGATGTTTCACACACCGTTCACCACTTTCTTTTCCCCCTTCCAATTGCGGTGTTTGTGTGGTTCATATTGGTCAATTGAACTCACATAAGCACTGTCAAGATCATGAACATTTATGTCATGATATCACAATGAAATAAAATACAAACCTGTAAAGCACATCTAATTCTTCATGTGTTGCCTTGGTGAGTTTCGGTTATGATGTCGAACACAAATCACCCAATCATCGGCGGTGTCCGGTGAATCGTTATGTGTTTTCGACTGAACCCTAGGAGGTATCATAGTATAAACTCAGTAACATACTGGTTATAGGTGTTACAAACTAGGTATTAAAAGATCATAACCCCATCCCTTGAAGCGATGAAGGATGAGCATCACGAGACTT
Source organism: Viscum album (assembly GCA_963277665.1). Taxonomy (NCBI): domain Eukaryota; kingdom Viridiplantae; phylum Streptophyta; class Magnoliopsida; order Santalales; family Viscaceae; genus Viscum; species Viscum album. The sequence continues at coordinate 1,993,324,277 of OY728135.1, read as the reverse complement.
CCTCGGGTTGATCACGTTTAATCAATCTTGTTCATTTCTACTTTGTTTTATCGCTTTCATTTCCTATTTTCATCATTAATCATAAAACCCCCAAGTTTTACAAAACCTAATTCACCTTCTACTTTCATAATCAAAAACCTCTTTTTAAATTAATGATCTAAGGCTCCGTCGAGAGACGACCTAGGGTTGCTGCTATACTGCAGAAATTCCAGTAAAAACTTAACCTCTAATTTGACGCGCTCGACAACGCGGTCATGGGGTTGGTCCGTTCGAGTGAAGCAAAGGGGTGGGGGGGGGGGGGGGTAGCACGGAAGGTGAAGTATATTTAGGGTTTTAATTTTTTTTCTTAAAAAAAAACTCCCTAAACAACTAATAGAAAAAAAAGAATTGATAGAAAATAAAATAATAATAACAATAATAATACATAATAATACTAATGTATAATGATAAAAATAAAACTAATAAAAGTACTCATTTATTTTAACAATAATAAAATTATTAACACAATAAAAATTTTAAATGACAACAACTGATGTGAATTTTAAATATAAAAACTTTTTATTTAAATTTTCTGAAGAAAAAGAGAGGCGCAATTACCTGGGTAGAGCCGTGTGGGGTTTCCAAAATGCGTTCGGCTCATGTGCCCAATGACGTCGCCTCAAAAAGCATACCTTTTAACCTAAGCTCAAAAATTCCGTCTGGGACTCAACCTGAACCCCAAGAAAAAATTTATTTAAGGTAGAAAAAAATTAAATAATATAAACACATGGGTTGGGGTGTGAAAATTCTCCCCACTATAGTGCTTTCCACCCCTAGAAAGCCACAACACTTTCAGCTGATCGATCAACATCTAAAGATTTCACATAAACACGATCTAGCCTCTTAATTTGAGGACATTCCATCGACCACCAATGGGACTGAACCCTATTGCCTGAAATAAATCACCAATAGAGGGGAGGCCTGAAAGGACTCCCCACCATAAAAATTCAACTAGCATTTGGTAACGACTTAAGAGAAAATCCAAAGAGACTCACAGTGGGTCTCCCCACCATAAAGAACCAACCTATACATGGCCAAATGGAAAAACCGACTTAGGCCTGAACCAAGCCTTACTCAAGATAGAAAGAACACATCAAGAACATTCAAACCACTCACTCACATATGAAAGATATAAGAGATGAACCGGAAACTCTGTAAGACCCAAAAACCCTCACCCCATGGGCAAGGAGGGAGGGCCCAAGGATTGGATCAATGAAACTACGATGGACAACTACTCATGACTCATCACTTTGAGATGGACACAAACCAAAGACGCAACTGATTCACATGGGTGGTCCACACAAGGCCACTGATTGGAAAATCACATAAAAAAGGCACAATTACTGACATTGTGTGAGGGATAAGTCCATTACGCTCTTTGCAACAATAGGAAATTTATAATGACAGAGAAACCACAAAAGAAACACTAAAACTATATCACTGCAACGGTAGAGGTGCAAACTTAAGAAGACTCCTTAAAATTTCCCCTAGGGTTCCTGACTACGCACCAGATTCACTTTGAGGCCTTTTGGATGGAGCTCTAATGGATGAAGCGTTTCCTGCCTCACAGTCAGTTTTTGATAATCCTAATAAGAAACATACATCTTCTGATTTGAAGAGAGAAAGGATATGATTTCGAAATGTAAACCACATCGGAATTAAAAACCAAAGTTCATCAAAAGACCCACGAAATTCCCATACATTTCAAAACCCAAAACATCATTAGTACAACTGCCATGACAAAAGGTCCCTTACATTGAAAGGAAACTTACACAAGAAACCTTAAACAAAAACCCAACAATACGTCACTTCTGAGAACTTCCTCGGTGATACTTTCTAGAAAATCCCTAACAGAATTGTTGTAAGTGACTCAAACGTCTGCAAGCATGACAGGGCTTAGAAGTACTTGGGTAGGAAGACCTCTTGTGACCTATCTTTCCACACTGATAACACACGATGATCTCTCGCTCTGAAGAGGTTGATGAAAGATCCCAAGGCCTTTTGATTCCACGACTTTCTCCATCCACTTTCAATCGCTTCCTCATCTTCTTTCAAGAATCTTCACCACTGATCATAGGGATTTAAGGGGGGAGACTACTTCAAGCACTCCTTCCATCATAGCTTCGACATGAAAAGATTGTCTTGCCACATCGGTAAAAGAAGTTAGGTTGGATTTTGACACCTTTGACCGTAGATCGGGGTAGAGACCTAACTCGAAATACTGAGCCTTCATGGATTCATCTGTGGCATACCTAGAATCATAAGGGACTAGCTCCACAAAGTGATGGAAATATTCCAACACGGATCTGTCACCCTACTGTAGATAACACATCTTCATCCTCTGTCTCACCCTTTATTCTTCGTAGAAATACTAACGAATGAACAAAGCCTTGAAAAACTCCCAAGTAATATCTTGATGGGGCTTGTTCCGAGACACCGACTTCCACCACATCCATGGTGAACCTTCAAGCATGAAGGTTCCAAACTTGACCTTCAATGACTTGGGAAACTCAATGAGGTTAAAGTCCATTTCAATCTTTCGCATCCACTCCTCTACTACAGAAGGGTCCACTTGAACATAAAATAAAGGTGGATCTATCTTTTGAAATGCAATCATAAAATCCTTAGGTTGATAAACCTTACTATGATCACCCATCGAAGCTTCAAGGTGATAACCACTGAACAAGAAAAATCAAGAATCCAATCAAGGACAACTCAATAAATAAAAATCCTCAAAATCAAACACCGCATAGGTGACAAGATCTAAACACAAGAAAACAAACTATCATAACATCAAAACATTACCTTTTGAAAACATCTTAAATTTAAAACAAGCTTGGTGGGTTAAACCCTCTTCATTGGTATTCTTTAGAGTCTCACTCACATGCATGTATCCGTGCCACACCAGGAATACATCTGCCATACCAGACATCCGTTCATATTACAACATACCACTATGCATGTGAGCACCCTTGGGAACACCAATGACAAAACAAAACAACCTCATTTTCCAAAAACAAACCATTCACCACATTTACTTTAAAATAATCCGCAAATTAAACATGTCATTTCCAACAAACAATTTTTTTTCAAAACCATTTTTTCTAATTCAAACCACTTTTAGAAATCAAAGGAGACCCAAAACATCTCAAATAGGGAACTAGTGTTGGTTGGTGACTTGACCATATGGTTGGCAGCCACTTTCCAAACACGTCACTGACACAGAGAGCCTTTTAGGACCATTCCCCTAGCTCCAAATGGCTTGACAGGCCGTGCAGCTCATGAGGAATATTAGTCCAACTCACTTTGTCATCTCCCAATCACAAAACATATCCTAAAAACCTAAAGAAACTAATTAAACTGGACTTCCCATGGAAATATGAGGACCAAAACAAGAAAGATTTCGCAACGCACTTCTCGTTCCTACCCCTCGTGTCCCAAAAATCGTACTCCATCTAACTTGACATCCCAAATAACAAAGGGCACTCTGAAAATCAAGGTCCGCTAAGAGACAACCTACCACTGATACCATTTTTTCATGAACCAACCCGGGTCAACCTCGAACTGGTCACCCGATCCGATCTGCAATAAGGCCCGAGAGGCGTTCCCGATCCTCCCGGGCTGGCGACAAGTGCCAAGGCATCAACAGATTATGAATAGGGAATGATTTCTCCCTCATATAAATAAACAGAAGAAGCGAAAAATAAATAAACTAAGAAAACGACTAAACAAGAACTGAATAAGATAAAACTAACCGGACTCGATGACCGAACTAACTCTGTGTGACCCCGTGGATCACTCTCCGACTCAGTGATCAAATGTCGCCCAAAGCGAGCGAACCCAAGCTGGATCCTGCACAATCACTAAAAACAGAAAAGAACTATAGGCGTGAGTATTAAAACTCAGTAGGCTAGCCTGATAATATATTCCCAATGCACTACCTTTAAAATAAAAGAAACACTATTTCAAGTTTGAAATATAATTTATAAAAGTAAGTTTTTCTAAATATTTTACTTAAAAGAAAAGTACGAACCATTTCCCTTAACTATTTTAAAATCTAGATTCATTTCATTAGTGCCAATGGAATTTTAGAAAGGGAAAGTGATGATTATATTTTCAGATTTGTACAAAGAGGATTAAACATTTTCATTTGAAAACCATTTTTATAAACCCAATCAAAACCAGTTTACAACTTTCCAAGAAACACAATACACAAAAATTCACAAAAGTAAGTACACAACAAGGGCAATGTAGATGTACATACAAGTACCATATTTATCACTATAAGTAACTGAAATTAAATAGAGATGGGTGAACCTAGGAGATCAAGAATAATCTAGAAGACACCAATACATGAGATCTCATCCTCATTGACATGTCACACACGATAAAATCAAAATGATCAAATGCTCAGACATCCTTTCTCAAGTAGGTCGAGGGAAAATCCCATAGAAATGAACCCAAACATATCTTCCTACTATGAGCCACTGGACAGTACCATAACCTACCAGTGTGACAATCATTCTAATAATATTCTATCAATATTCCAAGTTACCATGTCTCAAGTATTTAAAAAGGGGGGTGATCTAACTAATGCCAGCGAGAATCCAATCAAAGTATATATAATAATAATGCACAATAGGTCCCACCTAGAGTCTCTCCAAGGACTGATCTCATGCTATTAACCAAAAGAACGTAAAGAGTACAACCTTAGGAACTCTCACAATGGATCGCAAGGATTCCTTAGTAAGGACATCCCATCCATTATATACACACAAGTATGGCATGAGAATCATTCACAAGAGGTTTTCATAATAAACAATTTTCACTAATTTCACGAAATGGCCAAACGATCCCTTAATCATTCACCAACAAACCTCGATCTCAAAGTGAAAACATTTTTCAAAAATGGATTTAAGCATACCATTCCCACTCAAAAACATTTATAAGCATTATTCAAAAAATTTCATTTACACATTCTAAACAAAAACCATTTTGCACGAAAATACCAACCGAGTCATTTATTAGTGGAACATGTAATGTTTATCAAGAAAAATTCTAATCAACACTCAACAAGGTGCCAAACGAGCCTTAATTCCTATTCACAAAAACGTCATCTTTAATAGAAATAAAATATCTTTCATAAAGAGTGTAAACCCACTGCTTTACATTTCATAACCATTTTAAAATAACCCATTTAAATCCTTCTTACAATGTTTACACACCAAACCCATTCTTATTAAAATTCCAAATGGCCCAAAATCCATTATCACATGTTAAACCACTTTAAAAGTAAAATACACACTTTTTTAAATATGAAACTAATTGAAACACTTCCAAGAACCTCATTTAAGAAACTCAATTCACCACTTTCTCTTCCAAAACCATTTAAGAAATCTCATTTCCTTATAAAACCAAAACCAGTTTGAAACCATTTAAGGAGCCTCAAAATACTACTTCTCATGCTGCCAATATTTTTATAAAAACAAACCAAATCATTTTATATCCCAAATAAACCATAAGAGACAACCGGGAAATTTATCAATGACACACAAAACATTTACTAAAATAGTTTCTAAATAAGACTCAACCAGGTGTAAACACAAATTTGATGCCAAGAACTTATTTAAATTGATAAACTAGGTTCTGAGCATAAAAAATCAAGTGCGAGATTAATAAAACATTTAATCGAAAAACTGGTGTGTGCAAGCATAACAAAATGACAACATTTTGCATACAACAAGAATTGAACTATAAATTCGCATAATAAATGAATTAACCACAAGTTGTACAATAATATTTATCACACATATATAGGGTGAAAATAGTAGGAAATAGATGAAACCTAAATTCTAAAATCCAGTTCAATGGGAACCTACCTTGGAACCAAAGCGCGATGACGATACCCACTCAGAGCCAGTGTGAGATCTCGTTTGCACCCCAACCGCATGCTGCATAAACTGAATCCAACCCAATGATACCAAAGAAAAATTAAAATGAACACAATATCTAACCAAAATTAAGGAAAAAAAAGAATAAAATAAAATAAGTAGAATGGTATACCGATGGGGGGGTTGCGACTGGATACTGACTGTAACATCCTGGTTTCGAAAGCCGCCCAGAGGTGCCCCCTACCCAGTTGATCACATGGAATCAAGTGAATTTCCCCAAACACTAGAGGATGACGACTAGTAGCGAGGGCCTTGGGTGTGATAGTGGGGAAACTATTCCCTCATTGGTAGAGAAACACAATAGAAATAAACAGATAAAAATAGAAAAAACAATAATAATACCGTATAATTGTAAACAACAAAAGACTGTAGAAATAAATAACTAGAGCACATATATAAATGATGCATGTTACATATGTCTAGGAAACAATCCAAACAAGTCACAATGATGGAATAAAGTACTAAACCAACGTACAAGGTAACAAATAAACTCCAACAACATCGCAAGCCTTAGCTCGGTCCTATGCTCTCCAGCTCCACAACAATCAAGTACTTGAATAAAAAGGGCACTTGCCCTTATCTATACCTGCAACAATATAATCTGTTTGGGGCCAAAATCATGACCCAAACAGGGTGTGAGATGAATCCCAATAGGTGACCACCCAAATATCTGTTCCTAATAGTCCATGAATATATATGGAAGACAATATGAAAAATGAAGCAATAAATAAGGAAGTACTCAAGTAAACAATCCTATAGTTTAAATTGCATTCAATTTTCATATATCAAGTAAGCAGCTAATAAAAAAAAGTAACTTTCTAGGAATTACTCATAGCCTAACCCCTATGGTTCAAACAAATAAAACACAACTAACCCTCTGGGAAGTACTCATAGTCTAACCCCTCTGGTTTAGCTTTAGCAAAGACTCTATGAGGAAGCAATCACTGTCAATTCCTCTTGTGGTCTCGTATCGGTAACTATAGACACTCTAGGGAAGTACTCAACATCAAATTCCCCCTGTGGTATCATAACGAGGAAACTAAATACCCTCTTAGGGAGCACAAAGTTCACCCCCTATGGTCTCGCAACGTAAAAGTAAACATACACTCTAGAGAAGCCTTCAACATCCATTCTCCCTATGGTCTACTACACCAGGTTCCCACAACCCTGTGTAAATAAATCGTGCACAAACAATATGCAGTAGCCAAATTAAACCTCAAGAATTACTTGGATAAATAGTCTACAGTATCTTAAAACATGTCAGATAAATTCACTCCATCCTAATAATATTATACATGGAAAACAAAGAAGCCTAACAGGAAAAGCTAGACCAAATGGTCAAAATCAAGCAAACACAGGCAAAACATCCATATAAAGGTAAATAACCCTATTTAAAATCATAAATCCTCTATTCAAGCACACAAGGCATAGTAGGAAATAACAGAGATAATAACCATAAACACGCAATACCTCGAACAAGGGAATTGGGAACTTTTGCACATATGACTAAAAGACTAACTACAGAAAGGTACAAACCACCTACCTCAGCATTGTACGATCGATATACACCGGCGTCGACCATTGAATCAACCAATAATGCTGTAGATCTACAAAAATGTCTAAAAATTTCAACAAATGATATCTCATGTGAGAGGAGAAATCAGGAAACAAGGCTCTAGAAGAAGGAAGGGATTACCATGGAAATTACAATGCAATTGATGATGGTCGATTCAGAGAATGGATGGTGATTTGGGGGCTCGGAGAAGATTCGTGTCATACAGTCGCTCCTTGACGAGACGAATAGAGAAGAAGGGTGTTCTATCAATTAGACATGACCCCGGTCTATTTAATGAAATAAAAAGAAAGTACACAACCTATTTTTCAAAGGTACACAATGTGTACTTGCCTTAACTGGCCCCTACTTTAGACAACTTCCAGGTCACCCCACATGTCCATGTGCTTGGCCATTACACAGTCAGCACACGACTACCTGTAGAAACGGGGTACACGATGTGTACTTCTGAAATTTCCAAAAGCTCCTATTTTTCTCAAAAACAACCAGAAATGAAAGGAATACCTAAAAAGAAGATCTAAGTTCTTACAAACTTCCCCCTAAATAAATTCTTCCATGAATTTCCCTAGAAAGGTGGCATAGAAGAAGAATCTTCGAACATCTCTAGCCACTGTGATCGTACACCAGCCTCCCTCTCCCAGGTCTCGTCCTGTACTCGCCCGTGATGCCATAGTTTTTTTACCAGAGGAATAGAATGACCATAGAAAACATTCTCACTTCAATCAAAAATCTGAATAGGATGCTTCTATAATGAGGCGTCCACCTCTAAGTCAACCTCCTCAGGTTGGAAAACATGATACGGGTCTGAAAAGTAACACCGTAGCTAAGAAATGTGGAAGAATTTATGCATAGCCTGATACCTCTAATGTAACTACAACCAATAGGAAACCGGTCCAACACTTTCCAAAACCTCAAATGACCTGACGTATCTTGGTGAAAGCTTGCCCTGTCTCTTAATCCTCCTGTGTCCCAACCTCGATGTGACACGTAGAAAAACCTGATCTCCGACCTCAAACTCTAGAGGCCGTCTCTGTCGATCAGCATAAGACTTCTATCATGACTGTGCAGTATCCATCCTCTTTCGAATCAAATCCACCTACTTTGTGGTCTCCTAGACAAGACAAGGTCATAACATAGCTACCTCTCCTGATTCCAGCCAACATAGGGGTTATCGGCATGAAATACCATGAAAAGCCTCATAAAGTGCCATATAAATAGTTTATTAAAAACTATTATTGTAGGAAAACTCCAAAATAGGTATGTGATTCTACCAAGAACCTTCAAAGTCTAGGACGCATGCTCGAAGCATGTTTTATAGCACCTGAATTGTATGATCGGAATGGCCATCTGTCTGGGGGTGGTAAGCTGTACTCAGAAGTACCTGTATAACCAAAGACCTCTATAGTCTCTTCCAGACCTGAGAAGTAAAACAGGCATCCCTGTCTGAAACAATGGAGTGTGGAACTCCATGTAAACATATGACATCTCAGATGTACAACCTTCCCAGCTCATCTAAACTGAAGGTCTCCTTGATCAACAAGAAGTGGGAAACCTTCATGTGTCTATCAATGATAACCCAAACTGCATCATTACCCTATGGAAACCTTAGTAAACCTATCATGAAGTCCATAACAATATCATTCCACTTCCAATCAGGAATGGGTAACTGCTGTAAAAGCCCTGCTGGTCGCTGATGTTCTGCCTTCACCAGCTGGCAGGTGGAACACCTCAAGAAAAAACCATAAACATCTCTTTTTATACCTGGCCACCAATACTGATGGTGAAAATCTTGATACATCTTGGTGACACCAGGATAAACTGCCCAAACCGAGGAATGAAAATCCCGCATCAGCTCCTCATGTATGTCTGCTAACACCCATACGTGCCCATGAAAATGTAAGATCTCATCCTCGCCTACATTCCATCCAAGAATAGGGTCCTCTCATGACACACTCTCCCATAGAACTTGGACTTCAGTATCTAATAGCTTCCTCATTCGCACTCGACCAAGTAGAGTAGAGGTAACAACTACAGAAGAAAGAAACATCTACCCCTATCTGTCATGCACCTCCAAATGCATCTCAGAAAATAGAGACATAAGCTACCACTCACTGCTGGCCTCCTAAACTTCCTGTATCTGAGTCCTCCTTCTCAGCGCATCAGCCATTGCGTTGACTTTCCTAGGTGTGTAGGCAAGCTCAAAGTCAAAAGATTAAAGGTACTCAACCCACCTTCACTGTATTAGATTCAAATCATGATGTGTGAAGATATAATGGAGACTCTTGTGGTCGGTGAAAACCAAAAAATTCTCTCCCAATAGGTAGTGTCTCCAACAACATAAAGCATGAACAACTGTAGCCAACTCGAGATCATGCGTCGGGTAATTCCTCTCATGTGGCCTCGACTGTTGAGACCCATATGCAACGACCCCTTCTCCATAAATAAGTACTACTCCCAACTCGATACCTGATGCATCACAGTAAATAGTATATCTCTTTCCCAACTCTGGAAATACTAGTATCGGTTCTGAAGTCAACCTCCCCTTCAGCTCCTGAAAGGTTGACTCACAAGAATCTGACCAAAATTACTTTGTACCCTTCTTAGTCAGGCTCATCAGTGGCACTGTTAAGCATAAAAAGTCCTATATGAAACATCTGTAGTATCTAGATAGCCCTAGAAAACTCCATAACTCAAATATGTTCTTCAGATACTCCCAAGAAACCACTGCCCTCACTTTCTCTGGGTCCACTGATACTTCTGTCTCTCAGATAACATGACTTAAGAAGTGAATTCGGTCCATCCAAAAGTGGCATTTTGAGATCCTAACATATAACTGATGCTCTCTTAGTGTACTCAAAATGATCTCAAGATGTGTGGCATGGTCAGGTAGATTGTGATAGTACACCAAGATATCATCCACGAAAACTACCATGAAAGAATCCAAGTATGGATGGAGCACTCGGTTCATCAGTGCCATGAAAACTACAAGTTAATTCATGAGACCGAATGGAATAACCACATATTCGTATAGACCATACCTACTCCGAAAGTCTGTAAGAGGTATATCAGATGGTCTAATGCGCAAATGATGGTAACCAGATCTCAAGTAAATCTTTTAGAACACTCGGGCTCCTCGAATCTGATAAAAGAGATCATAAATACTCGGTAAGGGATATTGGTTCTTGACTGTCAACTAATTCAGATTCCGATAATCCACACAAAGTATGAGGGTACCAACTGCCTTTTTCTCAAACATGACAGTCGAACCCCAAGGAGAAGTACTGGGTCAGATGAAACCCTTTTCCTGTAACTCCTCCAACTGCTTCTTGAGCTCTTTTAAATCTGGTGTAGACATCCTATAAGGAGTAATGGACACTAGTGCTACTCTTGGAATGAGATCAACAGAAAATTCCACCTCTCACTCTGGAGGAAAACCTAAAAATTCCTATGGAAATACATCTCTGAAACAATCCACCACTAGAGGAAATTCAATATGTGAAGTCCCCTGGTCATCCAGATATATACTAGAAATCTGGACTATAAATACTCATAACCCATGATGCCCGGGTTCTTCTCTGCTTTCCTGGAAATCCCATTCGCCCTTATGAAGAAACAATCCACCCTCTAGTGATGTGAAACTCACCCTATGACGATAAAAGTCGACAAATTATTGTAAGGTAACTAACCAGTCCATCCCAAGAATGAAATCATAGCCCATCATTTCTAAGACATAAAGGTCCCATGAGAAGTGACACCCACCAAAATCAAGAGGGAACTCCTTACACTGACGTACACTAGCTGTTATTGTCCCCAACAGAGTGTCCAGTGTCAAGACATCCACATAAGTAAAGATATAGAGCCCAAGGCTCTCCAAAATAGAAACAGATATAAAACTATGGGAATACCCTATATTGAAAAGTGCAGAAGCTAAAACAAAGGAAACTAGGATCATACCTCAAACTGTAGAGGGTCTGGGATCCTGATCCTGTTGGGTTTACTCCACTACAAAATTCTGGCCTGCACCACATCCCTGTGAAGCTAACTGAGATCCCTGAGCTGATCTACCCTGTGGATGCTAAAAACCTTGCGCCTGACCACCGTATCCATGACCTCCACCTAGGACCGAACAACCTAAAGAACTCCAGTTCCTAGACTAATGAGGAACTCATGGTCCTACTCCGGTATGAGGAGTCAAAACAGAACCCCTATCACCAGCTGATAGTGTGAAAACCTGACAAAACCACTAAAGATGACCTATCTTTCCACAATATTGGAACTCCACTGGGTCTCTCAGGCAATGTGTCCTCGTATGCCTACTCTTACCGCACTGGTAGCACACCACATGACTACCAGAAGAAGTATCCTGCCTACTATTATATCTACGTGTAGACTCACTGCGATGCTTCATTATATTAGTCTGAGGGGTACCACCTCCGGATACCGAACTGCCCTGGATCACAGCTCCATAATCCCTCAGATTTCACTCTGTGATCAGCACTTGGTTGACTATAGAGGTGATGGAAGTCAGCCTGAATATGTTCACTTGAGATTAGATGTTGTGCCTGAGACCATCCTCAAACTTTTTTCGCCAAAAATAACTCATCACCTCCTGGGATGAGTGTGAAGCTCTGCAGCTCTATAAAGCGAGAATAATACTCCATAAATAAAAGAGTACCCTTATCTAGACTCATGAACTCTCGGACTCGATTGGACCTCAAAGTCTCCAGATAGAAATGATCATAGAAGGCATGATGGAACTCGTCCCACGCCATAACCTACTAGCACCCCACACGTGAGATCACATCCCACCATCTCTTGGCAGAATCCCAAAGCATATACATAGCGAGCTTCAACCTCTTCTCTAAAGGCATCTCTAGATGCCAAAGATAGATAGCATGGATTCTAACCATGACTCTGCAGCCTGAGGTCCTCTGTCCCCTATGAAGGTGGGAGGATGCTGCTACTGGAAAAACTATGTTGGATCTGCCATAGAAGGGGCATGATGCGGTGCTCCCCTGAAGGTCTGCATGAACCTCATGAAGCCCTCTCAAAACTTTGCATCAACACCTGTATCTGGAATAACAGCTGGTGGAAAGACAGGAACTAATGGAGGACCTACTGGTAGTCCCTAATCATCTATGCCCAGTGTCTGATCACTGACCTATAACTGGCATAAAACCGGAGGACGTCTTGGTGCTATGACTCTGCAAGGTCAAGCGCACACCTTAGATCAATATTATCAAGTAATGAAACTTAGAAGTGTGAGAAATTAATAGGATTATTAAAGCATTCAAGTTTTTCAAAACATGGGTACACAGCGTGTATGACTCCTACACGGTGTGTTCCTTTAAGCCTTCACATGGGCGTGTACTCCTACCAACCCTGGTCATGTAAAAACCCAAACACACAGTGTGTTATTCTAACAAATGGCGTGTACTTGAATCTTCTTCCCCTACCCAAGTTCTTCTACATGAATTAACCCACACGGTTCCCCTAGAACAAGACTAAATGGCATGTTTGTTCCATACATGGCGCATACTAGAAATAACTTCACCGACCCATGTTGTTAGTCACACGACCAATTACACGACTGACTCTACATGGCATATTCTATATGCACACAACGTGTACTTCCTGATTTTTCATCCACCCATGTAATTAGTTACACGACCAGATACATAGTCTCTACAACACAACATGTACATCCAGTACACGGTGCGTCCCACCAAATATTTCCCAACCCTGTGTCTCTTCCCACACAGCCAGTGACACGGTTATAGACTACACGGTGTGTACATACAGTACACGATGTGTACTTACAAAAAATAGTTCCTTCCTGAATAGAAGTATAAATGGCATGTACTTATCATTACATGCTGTGTATTCTGGGTTTTTCCAGATAGCAAGCCTTCGAAACTACTTTGGAACTTAGAAAAAACACTGAAATGAACATTTAATTTCCAAATTCCGATCCATGAGGGCCCATACTCCCCTCGAATCAAATCTTGGAATCTAATACATGTTATATACAAGGAATAACAAGGCAATGATCCACCAAATTATGATCCATGAGGGCATATAACACCTCAAGAACCAAATTTTGACATTCATTCAAACAAAAACTTACACAACTGAATAACCTATCAAATAACATGTATTCTATCAAGGCATCTATCACAAAAACATATATACTTAACACAACATCTATCACAACAACATGAAATTGGTAATTCATACTAAATGGCATGAAAAAATGCATGACATGTGATTTTTAGAAAATGCCTATATGATGCATGAGATGGAATACCCTCATCTCATTAGGTTGCAATAGAAATAGAACCTCAATAATATCAATAATAACATCAAAAAACATATGAATCACCCAACAGTGAAATCAAATAAATTGTAATAATTGAAAAACTAGATTTTTTTACAATAAACGAGGTAAATTGGATTTTCCCTATGCACAAGTTAGCTACTCCTGGGCAAAACTTATTACCAAGTACCTATTCCATCCTATCCTTAACTATAGGCTCAAAACATTAAGTCAGGAAGAAAATAATTACTCTGATACTACTTTGTAGCATCCTGGTTCTGGAAGCCGCCCAGAGGTGCCCTGTACCCGGTTGGTCACATGGCCTCAAGAGTATTTCCCCTAATGCCAGATGCTGCCGACTAGCAGCGAGGGCCTTGGGTATGATAGTGGGGAAACTATTTTTCCATTGGTAGAGTAACACAATGGAAATAAATATATAATAATATAAGAAGAAATAATAACACCATACAACAGTAAACAATGAAAGACTGAAGAAATAAAAAACTAGAGTACATATATAAATAATGCATGTTACATATGTCTAGGAAAGTATCCAAACAAGTCACAACACTGGAATACAGTACTAAACCAAAGTACATGGAAACAAATAAACTCCAACAACATTGCAAGCCTCAACTCGGTCCCATACTCTCCAGTTCCACAACAATCAAGTACCTGAAGAATAATAGAGCTTGACCTTATCTATACCTACAACAATATAATCTATTTGGGCCCAAAAGTATGACCCAAATAGGGTGTGATACGAATCCCAGTAAAAAACAACCCAAAGATCTATGCCTAATAGTAAGTGAATATATATGGCAGTCAATATGCAAAATGAAGAAATAAGCAAGGAAGTACTCAAGTAAACAATCCTACAGTTTCAATTGCATTCAATTTTCATATATCAAGTAAGAAGCTTATCACAAACAAGTAACCCTCTAGGAAGTACTCATAGCCTAACCCCTCTGGTTCAACCAAATCAAACATAAGTAACCCTCTGGGAAGTACTCATAGTCTAACCCCTCTGGTTCAGCTTTAGCAAAGACTCTATGAGGAAGCACTCACCATCAATCCCCCATGTGGTCTTGTATCAGTAACTATAGACACTCCGAGGAAGTAATCAATGTCCAATTCCCCCTGTGGTCTCATAACAAGGAAAATATAGACACTCTGAGGGAGAACAAAGTCCACCCCCTATGGTCTTGCAACGTAAAAGTAAATAGACACTCTGGAGAAGCCCTCAACATCCATTCTATCTATGGTCTACTACACCAGGTTCCCATAACCCTGTGTAAATAAATCATGCACAAACGATATGCGGCAGCTAAAGTAAAACTCAAGAACTACTTGGATAAACAGTCTATAGTATCTCACAACATGTCAGATAAAATATCTCCTTCCTAACAATACTAGGCATGTAAAACAAAGCAGCCTAACAGGAAAAGCTAGACTAAATGGTCAGAATCAAGAAAACATGGGCAACACATCCATAAAAAGGTAAATAACCCTATTTAAAATCATAAATGTTCTACTCAAGTACACAATAAATAATAGGAAATAAGAGGGCTAACAGCCATAAACACGCAATACCCCGAACAAGGGTATTGGGAACTTTTGCACATATGACTCAAAGACTAACTAAGGAAAGGAAAAAACCACCTACCTCAGCGTTGTACGATCGATATATGCCAGCATAATCCCTTGAATCGACCTATAACGTGGTATATCTACAAAAATTTCCAAAACTTTCAACCAATGATATCTCATGAGAGAGGAGAAATCAAGAAACGAGGCTCTAGAAGAAGGAAGGGATTACTGTGGTGATTCCAATATAACCGATGATGGTCGATTCAGAGAACGGATGGTGAGTCAGGGGCTCAGAGAAGATTCATGTTGTACGGTCACTCCTGGACGAGACGAACAGAGAATAAGGGTGTTCTATCGATTAGATGAGACCCCAGTCTATTTAATGAAATAAAAAGAAATTACACTGTGTGTTCTTCAATGGTATACGACATGTACTTTCCTTAACCGGTCCCTGCTTTAGGTGGCCTCCTGGTCACCCCACATGACCATGTTCTCTTCTATTACATGGCTAATACACAGATACCCGCGACAACCGGGTACACAGTGTGTACTTATAAGTACACGACGTGTACTCTTGAAATTTCCAGAAGCTCCTCTTTTTCTAAAAAACAACAAGAAATTAAATAAATAACTGAAAAGAAGATTTGGGTTCTTACACTAACCACTGGAGGGCTGGTCGGGGCAATGTCGGCAATGCGGGTTGGTCGGGGCAATATCGGCAGGGTGCGGGCGTCAAAACGGGGCAACTCTGGCAGGGTACGGGCATTGAAACGGGGAAATGCTGGCAGGGCGGTTTCTGCACACATGAGTAAGTAATATATTATCATCACATAAGTGTAATTATGTCATAAATATCACATATATTTATTTTATCCATCATCTTAACCATCCATATAATTGAAAAATGAAACACATTAATTCGGGGAGATAGTAGTTCGTACATATGCATGGGCGATGATTTTATTTCTCATAGGATGGAAAATAAGATGAAAAAGGGTTTTATAATAATCATAATTAAATTTAAGTATATTAAATATATTTATGTTATAATTTTAGTATGGTTAAAAAATATTCGAATGAGGTAGAAGAAGAAATAAATATGAAACACTCGGTTAAGAATTGTACTTCTTATTTAGAAAACCTCCTTTGTATTGCACCTTAAGCCTTTTAGGTTTGGTCTTTGGGTGATACTATGATCTCTATGATGTGGAGAGAGATATTGGGGAGATATTTAGTCAGGTATTAGATGAACTATAGTGAAAAAAATGTACGAGGAATAGTGGAGATGATATTCTATATTATAAGTTATGGGAGTGGCATAATTGTAAATATAAAAAATTTAAAATATAATAAATATCATAATCATGTCAAGTGGATCAAAATGGGAATAATTTTTATGGTAGGATATGATAAGGTCTAAATATCTTTAAACAATAAAATTTAGCAATGTTTGATTTTAATTTTAAAACTTATCTTTTGGTTTAACCCCTAGTTAAACCTTTTTAACCTTTAATGTTGTAACACATTTTTCACTCTTTAAGGATTATCAATTTACTTCTAAGATATAAAGTGTCTCATAGAAGGCCCATATATGAAATTTCTGACCATTTACCATACCAATTGTATGACAACCCATATATTTAATACACCTAAATTCATGATTTATTACATAATGGTACACATAATACAATCCAAAAATATCATGAAGACCAGTGTATAAGAAATTTGGTACATAGCATAATAACTTGTAATATCAATATAATGAAATTATTGGAAACTTCCTTAACATTCTCTTAAAATTCCACCATTCTTCTAAAATTGAATGAGATAACCTAAGGACGTACATAAGCAATGGGTGAGATATAAAGCCTAGTAAGGGAATAAAAAAATCATAGCATAAGGTAAATCAGTACATATTATCCTAGAGGCACATCAAGGTAATATAATATGGATGAGAATAATAATCATGAACAATTAGGCATGATATAACATGTTATCATAAAGGCAACATAGGAATGTGGAAGCAACTTAAAACATGGAATCATAAACACAAGTAAATGATAACCACCAAGAAAACATAACACAATGTGATTAGGGTAACCTACAATTATCTATACATGAAATATAATGTGATTAAAACATTACCCAATGCATTGTAGGGTTATATAATTCTGATCCCACCCATCACTTTCATATAATTTACATGCATAAGTGTTCCACATAGATCATACAACATAAGGATGAATTTAATCACTTTTAATCCAAAAATTAAGTAGTGTGAGATACATACATGGAATTACCCAATAAACTAAGTATAAGTAAATCTAGGTGAACACCTTTGAGTGTAAATGGGAATGGGTATTCACTATATAATTTTTTTCCATGGAAAATTACAGGATGATTTCGTTAGTATAACATGGGTACATAAAGATTCATGGATGGGTTAAATGAGAGTTAAATGGGTATATCATAACTTGTAAATAACATGGATAACAATAGGTATATTTTAAAACATACCCCAAAATGAGGAATTGAAAAAAATCCTAATTTAAAGAAGGTACTTGAATAAAGGGGAAAATGAGAGGATCCCTTACCTTGAGAGGGCACTTCTAAAAGTATAGAAGAAGATTATTAAGAGATTTAGGGAAACCTGTGGGGGATATAGAGAGGTAAGAGTAGATTTATTTCTTATTCCAAGGGTTTTTAGTGAATAAGAAAATGAGTTTGGGTGGGTTTATATAGAAAAATAGAGGATAATTTTTTATTAATTCCCAAACTTAGGTTTTAGACTCTATATAATAAAGTAATCAAAAATAAAAACCTTTCCATGGTTTTTATCCATTGTTTCTACCAAAGTGAAGTTATTTTCAATATTTTAAAAGTTAAAGAACCAATATCATTATAATAATTCCCCTTTTTATGTGGAAGTGAGTCATGTTTATAAAGAATTGATTTTAAAACCTTAAAATATAATATATGTTTTGGAGGATTCATTAAGGGTGTATTAAATTAATAAAATAATCTAAAAACACATTATTTTAAAGGGTAAATATTTACTTGTACATATATCCCTTTTATGGAATATATTACATCACTTTTGGGTCATTATAATGTCATAATACATACAATATATTTATACAATATTTAATTTTTATCCTAAAATTTGACTATCTTAGAAAATTTGGAAAAAATAACCATTGGATAATTTCTACATTATTATTTCAAAAGTAATATTTATTTTATAAAAATAATTCTCTAAATATTATAATTTAAACTTTTAAATAAAAAATCCCCCTTTATTAAAAAATATTGGTTTTTTTGACAATAAATTTTTTCTGACCCTTATAAAAAATTACATTTAACTTCATAAAATTGTATTATCATTTATATTTAGTAAATTTTATTTTATAATAATATTTTATTAAAGTATCATTTATTTCAATTTTTTTTGAATTTATCAAAATGGGTTTCTTGATTGAAACTGTATATTTCTCAAAAATATAATTTTTGTTTTATAGTAGTAAAATATAATTTTTATCAAACTCATTATTTAATAATTTAAAAAGAAATAATAAAATAGAATAAATAGAATAATTATTTTATTGAATTAAAATATAAAAAATCATACTATTATGGTCTGGATACATATTCCTTTATTACACTAGTGAATTCACTAAGGGTAATGTATGGGATGGTGAGATTTTCATGGGGTGGTTTGACGAACATGGTTTGGGAAATGATCTCGATAATATTGAACTTCTCCTATATTTTTTTGTTTATTGTTTATTTAGTTAATCATGGCTTGGGATTGATCAAGGGTAAATCCCAGTGATGTTATCTCTCTCATAATCTCTGATAAATGGTCTTTATAGGGTATGATCCTACTGGTCAAGACCATTACTTCTTCTATCTATATCAATTGGACTTTGCCATAATCCTTTATATATACTACTAATACAACCTTTATTAAACCACTATATTATCAATGATTACAATACTCAACAACCATTTAAATCTGATAGGATATAACAGTCCAAAATAAAAAAAGTAGTGCATGTGTTTTCTATAACTTCATTACTTTATAATTCATTTATTCATTCAAAAAGGGAATTTAATTTATAAAAGTTCAGGTTGTTACATTATTCCCCCATTTAAAAATTTCACCCTTTAAATTTTCATTTCATATACTTAAAAATACGAGGGTATGTGTATTTCATCACCACTTCCGGTTCCCATGTAGATTTTTCAAACTTATGGTTTCACCATAACACTTTAACCAGGTGAGTTCTCTTTGTTTTCATAGAACCTTATCTCCATGATATAATATATTCACTAGATTCTACTCATATGAATGATCATTATAAAATGGAACCACCTCTAGATTTAGTATATATCATTGGTATGGTATGTACTTATTCAAGAGGGATACATGGAACACATCACATACTTGAGATATGTTAGGTGGGAGTGATAGTGTATAGGCCACTGATATGATGCGATCAAGGATCTCAAAGGAGATGATGTATATAGGAATAAGCTTTTACTCCCTCCCAAACCTCATGACTTTCTTCCATGGATATATACAAAGGAATACTTTATCTATGACATCAAAATCTAGGTCTTGTCGATGATTGTCTTCATAGATTTTATATCAAATTTATAAAGATTTCATATAATACTGGATGGATTGAAACTTCTCTATCATATATTGGATAATATTAGGTCCCATTAGCTTATACTATCCAAATTCATCCCAGAATGTTGGAGTCCTACACCACTTCCTATATAGAGCCTCATAAGGTTCCATTTGAATGCTAAAATAGAAATTGTTGTTATATGATAACAACAACATGGGAATGTTTTGAACCCAAAATCCTTTTAAATACATTGGACATGATATCATAACATCCTATAGATTTTGAATGGTTCTTTCAGACTGTTTGTCAGTATGAGGGTGATAAATAGTGCTAAAGCTCAATTTTGTATCTAACACTTTCTGAAGGCTTCTCCAAAACCTCAAGGTAAACCTTGTATATCAATTAGATACAATAAATAGTGGAAATACATGTATTATTTCCAAGTCCCTTATGTATATCTTGATGAGCTGGTCAAGATATCAATCTTCCTTAAAATTAATGAAATGTGTTGAATTTGTAAGGTGATTGATTACCACCCAGCTGGATTTATTTTCTTTAGGTGTCCTGGGGAGTCTTATGATAAAATCCTTATATATGTTTTCCCATTTCCATACTGGTATGGTAAATGGTTGTATCATACCTTTATACTTTATTCATTCCACATTGACTTGTTAGCATACAAGGCATCGAGATACAAACTTCACAATATCCCTCTTCCTGTTATCCCACCAGAAGTTGTTCTTCTAATATCTATAATTTTTTGTTCTTCCTAGATGAATAGATAAGAATAAGCTATTCAAATCATCCAAAATTTCCCTATTCAATTTTGGTTTTTTCGGGACACATATTTGGGTTCCAAATCTTATAACCCCATCTTCATTAAAGTTGAAATATGAATTATTCACTACCTTCTTCTGTAAAAACTCATCATATTTCTGGGAATCCATGATCCTATTAAGAATATATGGTTGAGTAGTTATTTTATTAAGGAAATATCAATATCCTTTTATTATTCCCATGTCCATCCTTTTCATTTCCATAAATATTGGATCCCTTGCAATCCTCATGAGGGATAGGGTTGCGGGATCCTTTCTACTTAGATCATGTGCCACATTTTTTCTTCCATAGGATGTTAATGTATTGAAAAATCATAATCCTTGATCTACTCTAACTGAATTCATTGGTGTATATTAAGCTCATTTTATGTGAATATATACTCAAGGATTTTATTACCAGTATATATGTCACACATTTCTCCATAGAGATAATGCCATCATATCTTCAATTCGAAGATCATTGCATCCAATTCTAGATTATGAGTTTTTCATTTCTACTCATGGATATATAATTATTGGGAGTAATATTCTATCACTTTTTCATCTTGCAGAAGTTCAAAAACCAATTCCTTTTTGGACACATCACTATAGATAAAAAATTATTCACCAATAGTGGGTAGTGTGAGCATAGGTGCAGTGATTAACATCTTTTTCAACTCCTTAAATATTTCCTTAAATTCATCATTCCAAAAAAATCTTTACTCTCTTCCAAGAAATATTGGTTAGTGGGAATGAAAATCATGAGAAGTTTCTCACAAATTGATGATAGTACCCATCCAATCGAATGCAAATTCAGATTTCTATCATAGATGTTGGTATTGGACATCCTTTGGTTGCCTCAGTTTTTTATGGATCTATAAATATACTTATTATAGTGATAACAAGCCCTAGGAACATTACTTGGTCTAAGTATAAGTTTTATTGAGAACTGGACCGCTCATTTAAGAAAAAAAGCAATCAATTCTTCAGGATACACATCAACAAATTCTCTTATAATGGGAATTTCACCAAGGATGATCTTTTCTTTATTATCAATCATTTGAGCCATATACACTTGCTAGTAAGGTAATAATATCCATGCTTGAGATGATGATACTAAATAAAATTCATCCACTACCTTGAACTTGTATAAAATTAAAGGCCGATTTGTGACATAGTGGGTTAATTCTTTCTCCCAACAATTTATGTTGGCCCTATACAAGGAAAGGTAATATAAATTGTGAAAATAATTTAATTCCACTAAAGTGAGAATCACAATGTTTTATGGGAAATTAAGCCCAAAAATATGGACACGGGATGAGTTATATGATTTTGATGAAACAATTTTCCCATTCTCCATCTTCACTGAAAACTGAACTTCCATGTTTTGAGGTAGTGTTTGAATAGTTATACTAAACTTGTGTTGTATGAAATAATTCATAGAACCATTGTCACATAATACATTTGTAGTTCATGAATTGGAAATAATCCTACCTTTCACTATTTTATTTTGGTTCTAATTTTTTTACTTCATAAAAAATAGACTTATAGATGATAATTTTCAAACAATTAAACACAAAAATGGAAAACTATGAAAATTCAAGAGATAACTCATGAATGACATATATACTTTAACCTATGGATTTATAGGTTTAATATAAGCAATATATGTTATATTTTCTAAATTAAAATTTTATGGGAATTACTGTTCCCTTATAATGATTTGTAAAGGGATTGTGAATTTATAAAAGAATATCCCCAAGAGTGTAAAAATAGGTGTACAACAAGGCCCATTGTCATGCACTAGCTATCAAATGAGTCCAAATAAATGTGCCATTTTTAGGGTTATTACCCTTATTTACATCTATGCTAGAGCCACATCCACTTTATTTTCCAATCATAGATGTATCTTCTTAGAAACCACTTAATCTATACTTCCAAAAATTTAGATATTTTTCCCGGTATTTAGTATTATCCATAATGTTTTTACCAGAGTATTCTAATTATAATCCCAAAAAATAACTGGAATTTTCTCTGATACCAACTATGAAAACACATATCTTTAATACACCTTAACTCATGATTTATTACAAAAAAGGAACACATAATACAATCCAAAAATATCATGAATCCTATTGTATTTTTGAAATTAGGTATATATCATAACAAATTATAATAGGAATACAATGACATTATAAAAAACTTCCTTAACATGCTTCTAACATTCCATTATTCTTCTAAAACTACATGGGATAACCTGGGGTTGTATATAATAAAGGTATGATATATAAATTCCATTAAGGGAATAAAAATAATGATAACATAAGGTAAATCAGTACATGTGATACAAGAGGCATATCAAGGTAACATAAGAGGGGTGATCATCATAATATTGAACAATGAGGCATGATATAACCTGATAACTTAAAGGAAACATAGGAATGTGACAATAACTTAAAACATGGCATCATAAACATAATTCAAGGCTAACCACCAAGGAAACATAACATAGTGTGCTTAGGATTACATCCCATGCACCATAAATGACATCTAACGATATTAAGGCATTACCCAATTCATTTGGGGGGAATATATAATTTTGGTCCCACCCATCACTTTCATATCATGGACATGCACAAGTGTGCCACATAGATCATACAAAAAGGATATCCTCAATCAATTTTAATCCCAAGATTAAGGAGTTTGAGACACATATATGGAATCCCCTAATAAATTAAGGATATGTACATCTATGTGAATACCTTTGAGTGGAAATGGGAATGGGTATTGACTAAAAAATTATTTGGCATGGAAAATCATAGGAATATTTTGGAAACATAATGGGGTTATATAAAGATTCATGAAGAGTTAAATGAGAGTGAAAGGGGTATCTCATGACTTGTAAATCGTAAGGAAAGAAACAAGGATGTGTTGAAACATATACCAAAGTGATTGTTTTTCATTATTTTACATGTTTATAATCTATCTCATTAACATAATACACTTGTTGATATGGAAGTGAGTCATGTTTATAAATAATTTATTTTAAAACCTTAATATGTAATATAAGTTTTAGAGGATTCATTAAGGGCATATCAAATCAACAAAATAATTTAAAAATGAATTATTTAAAAGGGGATATGTTTATTTGGTCATGGATCCCTTTTATGACATATATTATAACTTTTGAGCCATTATGATGCCATATTACATACTGTATATTTATACGTATTAAAGTTTTACTCGAAAAATTTGGATATCTCAAAAAATTATGAAAAAATCACCAATAGAAAATTTCGACATGATTATTTCAAAAAAAATTATTTTATCAAAATAACTCTCTAAATATTAGAATTTACACTTTTAAATAAAAAATCCTCATTTATTAAGAATATTTTTTTTGAAAATATTTTTTCTGACCCTTAAAAAAAATTACATTTGAATTCATAAAATTATATTATAATTTATATTTAATAAATATTATTTAATAATAACATTTTATTAAAATAACATTTATTTCAAAAATTCCCGAATTCATCAAAAAGAGTGTCTATTGAAACTATATATTTCTCAAAAATACAATTTATGGTTCATAGTATCAAAATCTAATTTTTATCAAACTCATTATTTAATCATTTAAAAAGTAATAATAAAAAGGAATAAATATAATCATTATTTCATTGAATGAAAATTTTCAAATTCATACTATTATAGTCTAGATACTTTATTACACTAGCTAATTCCCTAAGGGAAATGTTTACGATGGTGAGATTTTCATAGGGTGGTTTAACGAACATGATTTGGGCCGTGATCTCAATGAGATTGAAATTTTCCCTTAAATAGTTTCATCAATACTTTATTTGTTGAATCTCGGCTTGGTCTTGATCAAGGGAAAATCCCAGTGATGCTGTCTCCCTTGAAATATTTGATAAATGAACTTCATAGGGTATGATCCTACTAGTCGAGGTGATCACTTCTTCTATCTTTGTAAATTAGACTTTATAATAACCTTTTATACATAATACTAATATGATTACTATTCAATAACTTTATTATCAATGGTTATGATTCTTAACATTATTTTAAATACGATAGGATATAACGTTCCAAAATAACTAAAGTAGTGCATGTGTTTTCTATAACTTTATTACTTGATAATGAATTTATTCATTAAAAAAGAGGGAATTTAATTTATAAAAGTTTTTTTTCATTAAAACTTGTCCTATTTCAATATATTTTTTGATTTTTAAATCATTTAATAATATATTTTTTATCATAAAATATCATTTAAGTCATTTTTTGGACTATTAATTTAATTTGACTTCAAAAACAGAAAGAAAACAATAGAAATCGAACATAAACCTATTTAAAATTAATTATAATTATTTATTAGCTATTAAATTCATTTAATACCCAAATACATCTAAATAATATTAATTTTATTTTTTTAAATCATTTACCTTGATTTTTCTAATTATTGGACAAACACTGCATCAACATTGTCTAAGCATTTAAGGTAATTATATCATCGCTAAAAATTAAAAATAATTTACTATAATGAAAATAAATATTTATAAATGATCATAACTTCGTATTATCCCAATAAAAATATATTAGAAATATTATAATAAAGAGATAAAAATTTTGTATTTATTCCTTAATTAAAATAATATAAAGGTTATAATCAAAGGAGAGTGGAGAAAAATTGACACATTTTAGAATATTGGATGTTTGTGGCCTAAAAAATCTTATATAATAAAATAAATACAAGTTTTAGAGATATTTTTAGTCCTTATCTCATAGTTTTAATCTCGTTTTCCCTATTTCACCCTTACTGAGGTGAAAAATATTTACCATTGCTACTATTCATAATGACCAAAAATAAAATAGATATATTTATCAATTTTGAAAGTAATGA
Source organism: Viscum album (assembly GCA_963277665.1). Lineage (NCBI taxonomy): Eukaryota > Viridiplantae > Streptophyta > Magnoliopsida > Santalales > Viscaceae > Viscum > Viscum album. The sequence goes on along the minus strand of OY728135.1, from coordinate 1,993,298,438 downwards.
TTCAAAATATAGAATCAATTTTCCATGATTAAATTTCTAGAAGTGGCAAAAATAAATTTTAATATAAATGCATAAAACTTAAGGAAAACAATTTTTTAGAAAATTGTATTTTTAAGCATAAAAATGAACTTATACAAAGATAAAATATAATATTTATTCATATGAAATTATTCATATTATTTTTAATAAAATGGATATTATGTTACATTAAAATAAAATTCAAAACAAAATGGTACTTTTAGATTACTTGATTTAAAGAAACGAAATGACAGTTTTTAAAAATCTAAAATTTTCACTATTCACTTAAAAATCAATCTTTTCAGGAAAAAAACCATCCTAATCCATTTATGACATGGATATTTTAAAAATTATTTCCATTTTTTCAAATAAAATTTATTAATTTTATATAAATTAATCATAATATTTGTATAAAAAATGCAATAAAAGCTATTTTTGAAGTATAAAATGACATTATTATCATTACTTTCCTAATAAAAATAATTAAATGAATTTTAATAAATTAAATTGGATATATAATATAATTATTTCATTTTAATACTTTATAAATTGTGATAAATTTAATATATTAAGATAAAAATACACCGCACATATAAAAATAGTTTTATGAAAAATAACTCTTTTACCTTTAAAATATTTTATCTTTATTTCCAACTAATTATTATTCAATGTATATTCTATTATTAATTTATTAAGAAAAAAATTTATATATATATTTAATAATATGGTTACTCCAATACATACTCACTAAACCAATGACTATATTATAATAGTTATATTTAAATAACAATACTTCAATAGTATATCATGGTTCGTTTAAGCTCGGTGTTTCATATACCAAAAATATTAAATGTAGTATTATTTAAAGAATATAAATTCTAAAATATTTGGGTGTTACATTTCATCACCACAATATGGTACTTTTTAATTTCCTAATTCAATTAATCTTCCACAAATACTGATTATCCTTACATAACACTATTTAATTATTACGAAACTTCCTTTGTGGCATGATATATTCTTCCATAGTGTAATAATAGCTCCAATATATAATTAATATTACATAACTTGTTGACTAATTATGTTATTATTACATAGATCACTTCATGGTGGTACATATTCCCCCACTATGTGGCCTGCTTGACTTTTCTAGGATTAATCTTACTTAAAAATATTGTGGAATGATCAACAATTCCATGATGCATCTATCCAACTAGATCCCCCATTTATTTTGACATAACCTCTATTTAATATCACATGAGTCTAGATTGAAATTTTTTCACTACTATTTTAGTTTTATTTTCTATCTACACTAAACCACTTTCCTTATTCACTAAATAACTTTATGCAAGTTCTTGCTTCTTTTAACACTTTAAGAGACTATAATAATATAAGTTTACCTTCACCAAATATGGTTCCCATGAATGGTAACCATCTTCTCTTTTAATAATATAAATATTGGGTTAATTAAGAATATTATCCTCTTATTCTCATAAATCCATTCATCACTCATATCCTTTCTATCAGGTGAAAAAATCTTTATTTATAATTGAGAAAAATTCAACTCACAACCACTAGTTTTAAAATTACCCCTTTATATTTTGTGGTCAATTATTCCATAAATCATACTCCACTATATAAATCCATGTGTTCCAAATACATGTATATATTTATGGCACATTTCATTCTCCCACTTTTACAATAAAAATCAAAGGTACCCTTATCTATATTTCACCTTTCATTTTCTCCACCTTCATTATAGAATTCCACATGGGAATATTCATCAATTTACCCCCTTGTTGGGATAATACTTTCACCAAATTTAGTTGTTTTTTCTACCCATTTATCATGAACCTCATTTACAACCCCTATTAGATACCATTAGACAACATAAAAATCTCTAGGTACTATAAGGTTCTTGAGAATTGTCTTAAAAACATAATATTCTTTCAACATATTCTAAAATTATCTATAAATATTAAAAATTTGGATTTGTTTTCCATATTTAAACCATCAGGATCTTTCTCAATCACATATTGAACAAATATAGATTTTTTATTTTCAATATTCAATACACTTTCACTCACAACAATGTTTCTTAAAATATTTTAGTACTTGTAAATAAGTTTTTAAAAAATAATTTAAGCATATTGAGCAAGAAATAGGTGTAGTAAATAAGAGTTTAAGTTAATAATATCAATGTTTTCTATGTTAGTCACTGACATCCATAAACAATTACAACTTGAGATTTTACTTCCTTCCAATAATTATTCTTTTGATCACAATCACACTTACACAAGATCACCAGTGACTGAATAATAAAGTACCAATTGTGTAATTAATACTAATGGTTAATTAAATTGATACCACTACTTTTTATAAAATCATGATACCACTTGACATCCAAGATATTTCTTCCACCATAGGGTTAAAATTTTATCGAATGAGGGTAGTCATCCTTTGAATTCTTATCCCAAACCACCCTTTAAAATTTTTAGCTCATGACACTAAATATTAAGAGAAATATTCAATATAGGTGATATCACCTATTGTTTATAACATTTCCTTTTTGATAGATTTTAGTATCCTAAAAAAATTAGTTCATATCGCATTGTTAACACATAAACTAAGAAACATGAATATCATAAATGTTGCTTCTTCTTCACATTATCTATATTATTCCTTCTGGAGGTATGATGTTACTTGAAATGTGATTTGATATCACTTATTTATCACCAAAATCTATCTTGATACCACTATATATTTCAAATAAGGCTTTGATATCACTTTAATTCGATATTATAATCTATATAATTTTAAATTTTTCATCACAACATGCAATTTTAGATTATGTTTTTGATGACCAAAGTGGTTTCTTGACACCAATTATTGATTCACAAAATACCTTGATACTATTTATAATTTCATTTAGGCCTGTTACTAATTATGAAATTCAGATGCTCTATCCCCACTTATTTAATTTATCTTCTTTTAGTGAAAAAACATATTCTTTTATAACATACACACCCCATGGATCATATCTCCCCCTAAAATATGCATCAATCAAAAAAAATAGTTAAAAAACATAATCCTATAGGGATAGGGGTACTTTATATACATCCTAAAGTCAAGGAATATGGTTGACCATATTGAACAAATCCCTTTATTTAAACATTATTCCAAGCCTTTATAGTGGTTATCTTTTGTGTGACACCACTTTTAACCACTTTATTCTAGATGTGTGCTTCATAGTTCCCCCTGGTTGACAATTAAATTTTTTATTAAGCAGAAAAACACTAGAAAAGAAACATACACAAAAAGTGTAGAGGGGGTCACGGGGAATGAAAATAATGAAGTCCAAGGGAATCACCTTGGATAATATCAAAACAATGTATTGGAAGAGAACCAATAATTGAATACACCAAAATATCGTCTACTTGGTTACCTTTGGAAGCAATAAGATCCACAAACATATTACCCTCATTCCAAGACTGAAAAAAATATTCACATCCTATTGAAGAGTGGAGTTACATATTATGATGTAGTATATTATGTTCTATGAGAAATTATAATAACCCTTTAATGCATTAACCATAATGAAAGAGTATAATTCAATCTATATTAAGGATAAATTATGATACATATAGAGATTAATCCCTTAAATCACTGCCAATTCCACATCTGTAATCGAATTTCACTCCCCAAAGAATACTAATAAAACTTGGATGATTGAACGGAATTATTCACAAACAATACCAGAACCTCATATAAGCCCTTGGATATAGGATACCTATTTATTTAATTTCAAGTTGTGATTGGGGACCTACCATTTCACCTATAAACTAAGTACCCTTCACCCATTTAAAGACATGATAGAAAGAAGGTTATTTGATAGGATATGGACCTGAAAAGATAGATATAGGTTAACATTCTTACATTTCTAAAAGTGTGAGTGATAGAGGTATAAGTATTTAGTTTTAATGTACTAGAGGGTAATATTAAGCCCCTTATGGAATACCGTATTGTGGCTATTCCAGATAACCTAACAGACAGTTGTGGTGGCGATGCACCTACCCTTGGTCTGCTTATATGACCCCATCTAGTAGTCCTATATCACATTAAAGTAATTCATACACTAATATTAAATTATAATTAGTTCTCGGTGTAACCTTAATTGATCTTCATAATTACTTTCCTCAAATGTAGTAAATTTGTTTTCTAGAATAAAAAAATCTTATTTCAATATAAAATTTCTTCCCATTTGTTATAATAATAGAGGATTTCCTTATGACTTCTTTAATTCCCCCTTACTATTATTTCTCACTATATATCCATGATTAGAATAAAAAACATCTCCATTTAAAAACATACCTCATATAGTTACTCCTAGATTGAGATGTAATTGCACACATTTTATTCCACCTCCCTTGGGCTTCTCCACACATGAAAAAATTTCATGTACCATGATTCCATAATGGTATAACTTTATAGCTACCATCCTTTGAGATCATTCACTTCTAAATTTATCATGAATTTTATATCTTCTTTTTTATTATAGATTTAAAAAATGTTATACATCACTCGTTGATGCTACCTTGAAAGGGATGTATTTATTCTATTTCCCCTTTGAGTATTTGATTTTTGATTCCAACTCCTTAACCTTATAATTCTTCTAATTTAATTTGGTATCCATGTTCTCAAACCATGATATATTTTCCTTTATATATTCTATCCACTCTTAAAGTTATGTTTTGAGTGGGTTAATGTTCACTTTCAGTCCCTTCTCCATGTCCATTTTTCCCTACTTAATGTGAAATGTATTCAAGTAGGTTGATTTTACCCTTCATTTTTACACCCATTTTCATAATATCTTCATTCAATACCACATATTAATTATTCAACCATTTGTTCTCCAACACAAAATATGTAATTAATTCATATTCCACAATATGAATGATTTCCATTTGATCCTCATTATCATTAAATTCTTGGTTCTTATCTTGATTATTTCATGAATATACTCTAGATTGATGACTAAAATGTTGTTTAAAATTATTCCATTGAATCACTATCCACATAATTATTCATAGATAATTTGAATTTACATATTTACATGAATATTCCAAAATAATTTTATAAATAGATTTAACATTGATCTCAAACTCACTTTCCTAAGTAGGTGTGTTATTCTTATAGAGATTATTATTCTTATTCCTCATACTTTTTTATTTAGTCATAAGGTATTCCTCACCATATTTTTCAATGGTTTCTCATCACAACCATATTTACATCCATCTCTTGAGATAAGTTCTACAACCTTCTTCTCTCCAATTTTTTTCCCACAAGTCTTCTTCAATAAGCTCTTGATGTCACAGATACAATAATAATTAATGTTTTTCTTGAACACTTCACTAGAGATACCTCTATTTAAAATCCTTTGTGTCTTTTTATAATGAACTCATTCATTATACCTTCTCAAATTATCATCCCAATGGACATATTCTATGTTCTCTTAACCACATTACTATAAAAACCATTACATCTCCTTTTTTCCATCCATAAAAGTTAGTACCAATAAAAATAGGAGGATTCATTATTGAATACATGTGTGTAAAAAAAATACCCAAAAAAATATTTTACATATTGAAAATAAGATAAAAACCTTTAGGCTCTAATGCCACTTATTGGGACCATACTAAATGTAATAAACCTATAGGGTGGTGGGGGGGGGGGGGTGAATCATGGTGCATAAAAAATATTTTTTCCATTGAAGTTACATTAATTATATTGATCTTGTTCCATTATTTTAAGGAACATATAAATCTCAATTTCTCTCATCATTGATCACACAAAATAGTAAGTATATATATATAAAAGTAAAGAACTAGTACACAAGAATTTTACTTGGTTCACTAATAAGGAATTATTAGAGTATACACATGAAAATGTTCTAGTACACTATAATCAACTATCACACCCTATTCTATAGATAAAATCTTTTAGGTTATGGTCACTCCATTCCAAGGCATATTACCATTACAAGTTTTAGGAAATAATCACTATCGATCCAAGGGACACTACCAATTATCATCCTCCATAAATAGATTCAATGAAGGAAAATTTAGTTTATATATGTAAGGGTGTTATTAATTTATTATAAATAGAAATGTCTTTTCAATATCAGAATAAGTTTCTAGATCAACTTGCATCTTCAAATATAGAATATATACTTTGTTAAGATACATTTTATTATTCCCTTATTCTTTAAACCCAAATGAAATAAACTCATTGATATGAGATTTGAATCTTTTACTTCCAATTAGATATAATAAAAACACTTCTTCTAGATGAAGATTATTTGAAGTTGGAATAACCTTGTTTCATTACATCCTCAACAACCAGATATATAAATATAAATAATTATTTGAGTATTATATCTATAAAAAAACTTATATTAAAATGGAAATATTTCATGTGATGTTATCTCTTATTATTATTCTTATTTGAATCATATATAGAAGTATGATCAATTCTCTTTATCTTTTTTTAATAGCTACTATAAAAAGTTTTATAATTTTCATTAATTATCAAAACCATTAATCTAATGGTTAGGATAGATTATCTTTCTCTAATCCTCCAAGATCATGTTGGGTATCCTACATAACTAAATGTGGTCAAATAAATCCAATTAGGTTGAGTCAATTCCCATGAATCCCAATCCAAAACTTCATATTTTTAAATTCATACAAAAACTTCCAAATATTTTGGAAACTGACACATCAAAACACAAGATATTGTATTAAAACATGATGTACTTAATTTCTATCCAATTTTTGGAAATATTTCCTTTACTATGGCGTGATCCCTAGTCAACAAACTAATCCAAAAAATCTACTCAAAATCTCATTTAAAAGTCTTCATAGGATATCGATGTGTTTGTCCAAATCTTCTCGAATCTCTTATGATCTTGGGAACATTGTGACATGTCACTCTTATTCATGATACAAAGACTTGTTTCCTTAGTCAAAAACATATTTCTACTTTTCTTCCAAATATGCGTTCTCCATGGTGCAACCATCATGCCATGACACAATCCTTCTCAGATATTTACCAGAAATAGTATTGTTTATACATTGTGATATGATTTCTTTATCTACCACATAATAGAGACTCAATCATTACCCCCAGCCTCTTACTATAGTGTAGATTCACCCTGAAATCCTCTACACCACCATTAATTTTAATATTCTATATTAACCATTGTGGTTTGGGATTTATAACCATGGTGTGGTACTTCTCCATTTTTTCAATTCAATTTGTCATCAAAAAATCCAAATTATACTCACATATAACTTTTTAACTCTTATAAAAAATACATTTATGACATAGTATTTTCTTTCATAGTTCAATATATCAGCTCTAATCCATAATTAATCTCAAGTAACTAATTGATTTTCCAATTTTTTCTTACGTAGACCTATTCATAGTGAGACATAATGTCACGACCCACCTTTGGAAAGATGATGGAAGGGGCGGCAAAGCCCCCCGCCCTTCCTTCTTCAAGTCGAAGACGAGATAATGACCCCCCAAGTCCCGCCTCCAATAGGTCCCAGAGTGGAGACTAGCACCAAGGGTGTAACATTTTCACAATATGGGAGGCATCAAAATTTTTAGTTAACCAATATCGGGAAAAAGAATGAGTCAACACCAAACACAACCAAGTATAAGAAACTAGAAAGAAAACCAAACTACATGCATGCTTTAATAATAAAACTGAACAAGGTACAAGAACTCCAAAGTAAAACCCAACAAGAAAAAAAGGCGAAGTAGAAAACAACAGCGACTCCAACGTCCAGACTAGTAAGGTCCCACACGGCCTCTGAAGTCCTCCTGAAAATCTGAAAGTAAATGTAGGGTGAGCATACAAAGCATACTCAGAAGGAAAAACCTATAACTCTCGTGTACAAGTGGGGAGACATACTAAAGTCCCGTGAGAAGCAGAGAAACCAACATCTATCAAGGAGTCTATCTATCCCACCTCACCGGTCACACTCACCAGAAAACACAAGCAGTAAGGTAATAGTAAAAGAAAAAAACATTTGGGTACCCCTCACCACCATTTACCCCACTAGCTAGCTGCTCATCCCTAATGACAAATGTCCTGATGCTACCATGCTCTTCCTGCCCACACACACCTGGGACTCACAACCACACATCCCTGCCCGCACACACCTGGGCCTCACAACCATCCATCCCTGCCCGAAAACACATGGACCTCACAACCATCCATCCCTGCCCGAAAACATCTGGGCCTCATCCCGAAGACACCTGGGAAAACAAACCATAACCAGAACCCCTGCCCAAAAACACCTGGGCTAACAACACACCAATCAAAACCTAGCCAAAGAATCTTGGGTGTAAGGTCACCTCCAGCCATCACAGCCAAGGGAAGAGGGAGCAGGAAGGAGAGTAACTAGGGGGGAACACCCTTCCCTATGAAATGGGGTGTCCGACACTAAGTGTACAACGCCGGTGGGGTGCGAATAAACACAAAACATACCATTATACATATATATATATATATACCAACACACAGCCCAACCTACGGCTCCTCAAACTGATACAAGAAGGTACACTAGCACTGCGGCCTCAGAAAACAGGCACACAACAAATAGTTCCCAGTTCCCCTGTTCAAGTTATCATTCATAATAGTTCATTATGAGTTAATCCCTTCACTACTGGGCAAATAATAGGCAAATTCACAGATGAAACAACAAAATCGACAGAAAGGAAAAACATTAGGTAATTTAAGAATTCACACCCAGTTCTCTTGTGAAGTCACAAAAACTAGGGATAAAGTGAGATTACTCAAAAAACTGGAAACAAAACAACCCCGAGACACAGCCCATGTCCCCAAACTCTAGAAGCCAACAGTTTATCAATAACAGAGGATCTCATCTAAGAAAACCATAAAGTCACCCGTAATCGGCCCATGAAAAAAAAAACAACCAAACCACTACCACCAACACAAGGGAGGCCTATGTAGGTATTTTCAGATTTAAAAGATTTAACACACTCCATGGTTTCAATTCCACTGTGCTTTGACCAGGGTTATCACAGAAAAGGGTAAATCCTGGTGCTTTCAATTTATTTAACCGAGTATACGTAATTAACAAATTCCATGTTACAATTATTTAAACATATAGGAACATCGAGATTCATTAGTACACAGAGAAAGACCACCAACGACCATGATTTTTAGTGAGCATAGGACCTTATAATTCATAACACATATAAAAAATAAAAGAGCAGATCAGGACATCAATCACACCCCCTTTTTATTCTTTAAAGGTCCGTTCATTATATTCATTAAGTTGGGTTTTGTCAATTTCCATAGAGAAAAAAGCATGCCCACCCCGCATGATACACAGAAAGGAGAGATGAAGGAGAAAATACCTACCTAATTGATCAAGGATCGACGTTAAGTCCTTGCGTGGAAACTGAAAAAAAATCAGGAGTAGCAGGAGCTCCACAGAACGCGATCAAGGAAACCTTCACAACAGGGGCATGACTCGTCGGGAGGAAGGGTACTCTGAGCGCAGGGTGATAGAAAACAATAAAATCAGGGAGAATAGAAGCCTTTAGGTTATAAGTATTGAGATATATCATTCCTGGGATGGTTAAGATACGGAGATAAAAACTCAAAACCATGTAAGAAGCGGGATCGTGGGTTGAACACGTGGCTGTAACACCCTACACGCCACTTAAAAGGTCCCCACCTTTCGGGGTAGTTTAAATAGACGCACACCTCAGGGTTTTTCATTTAAGGAGGTTACCTTACTAATCATTTAATTTAAATGCCATTAATGGGAATTAATGGGCTTTAAAACAGGATTAAAGGGGTCAAAACATGGTTTAAAAACCAATTTGTGCAAAAAGGAGGCACTACTAGAAAAAGCCATGGGGGGGGGGGGTAGGTGAGAGTTACCGGTAGCTGAGAGCTACCAGTAGCCGAGCTCCACTGGTATCTGAGAGCTATCGGTAGCCGAGAGATACCAGTTGGCGATAGCTACCGGTAGCCGATAGCTACCGGTTGGCGACAACGATAGCTACCGGTAGCCGAGAGCTACCGGTAGCCGAGAGTTATTGGTATCCGAGGGCTACCGGTACCCCAAGGTCACCAGTAGGCTAGGTCTACCGGTAGGTCGAGGCTATCGGTAGGCCAAGGCTACCACCAGGCGTCACCGAGAAGCTGGGATGGCCTTCCAGACCACCCAGAACACCTCAAACATCATATTTTTACCAAGTAATAGATGCGAAAAACCCAGGCCATTACATCAGATACTTCTCAAACTATTCTCGTCCCCGAGAATATAAGAACAACCCATAAAGGAGAAAAGTGGGGTCCAAAAAACCACCCTCTAAAGATACTTCTCAAGGTCAAACCCCTGAGTTGTTCAAAATCTGGATCAGAATCCTTTCCCTACATCTAGAAATTCTTCCCCAAGAGTTATAAACCGCAAACATTCACAACAAGCATAAGGATGACACTTTCCAACACATGAGTTAGGGATTCCCCTTCTACATTTCAGGATATTATCCGATTTGGGTGGCATTGACTCGCCCGCACGGGTTTAATCGCATCCACATTAATGCGTCCTGATTAGAAGTCAGGTTTCCCATAATCACACATTCGGACACACACACACAGAGAACATGGAACAGATCATCTAATGGATAATCAAAACAAGCATTTCGTATATTAAATAACAAGGTACAATATCTCAACAAAAACAATAAGGAAGTCAAAACAGCTCTGGGTACTGAACGCGTAACTGTGAATCCCTCTCCCAAGTGCTCTCTTCCAGGCCACCATGCCTCCACAACACACGAACCAAGGGGATGGTTCGTCCACAAAGCACTTTCTCTTTATGATCCTCGATCTTGATTGGTCGTTCTATGAAGGTCGCATCGTCTTCGACATCTAACTCTCCCCAATCGATGACGTGGGAGTCGTCGTGTAGATATCGACGAATCTGGGAGACGTGGAAGACGTTGTGAACTTTCTCCAACTAAGGTGGCAATGCTAGCTGATATGCCACCTCACCAACTCGTCCCAACACCTCTAAAGGTATGATGAACCTAGGGGAGAGCTTACTCCCCTTCCCAAACCTTCGCTGCCCAAATCAAGGTGAAACCTTCAAGAACACATGATTACCAACCTCGAACTCCAAGGGCCTCCTCCTACGATCGACATAAGACTTCTGCCGGTCCTGGGATGCCTTCATCCTCTCATGCATGAGTTGAACCTTCTCAGTGGTGCCCTGCACCACTTTTTGACTAAGAACAACTGCTTCCTCAATCCCTGTCCAGCAAACGGGTGAACAACACGACCTTCCATACAAGGCCTCAAACAGTGTCATACCAATAGTATATTGGAATATATTGTTATAAGAAAACTACACTAGAGGAAAGTGTCGTACCCATGATCCCCCAAAATCTAGAACACATGTCCGCAGCATGTCTTCCAACATCTGGATCATTCGTTCTGTTTTCCCATCTGTCAGAGGGTGGAAAGCAGTGATAAAGCGTAGCTGGGTGCCAAATGCATGATGTAATACCCTCCAGACTCATGAGGTAAACCGCATGTCTCGTTGTGTGCCTCCCTTCAAGTGCATCCTCTCTACTATCTCGGCCTTCTTCTGTACTGCTAGGTATGTCGGAAGAGTGAAGGGAGTGACAACGTACTGAAGTGAAGGATGGAGTGCCTCCTCTAACCGTCTTTTTCGAGACTCCTCATCCGAAAAGAGATCCGGGGAAAAGTGCAAGAGATATTTGAATTTGATCCCCAGCTCCCTTACTGACATGCTTCCCTGCTGAAGGGAGAGAAACTCCTATCTCTTCTCAGCCTTCTCCGTAGAGGATAGGAACTCTTCATAAAATTCCTTCTCGAAACTGGCCCATGAAACCTATACCTCTATCTTCTCTCCTAGGAAAAGCGTCCACCACTGACGCGCTACTCCTCTCAGCTGACTGATGGCCAACGGAACCCAATACTCCCTCGAAGCACGAATCAAAGAGAAGGTGATGGCTAGCTCCTTGATCCATCCCTTCGTCACTGAGTTAGAAACGTTGCCCTCATACTTCTCAAGGGTTTGTCACTGGAAGGAGAGTAGAGTCCTCTTCCACAAGTCATCCTCCTCATCTTGGTCAAACCTCTACTGGTCAACTACCTTGATCGGATGGGCCTTAACCGCCCAAGTCGCTCATGGATAACGTTCGGGTTCCATAGCTGCAAGGTAACCAAAGATTTCCTAAGCCCGAGTAGCAAGGGAATTATCATTATTATAATTATTAAATTTTTCTCTCCCCAAGGTGTCCCAAATAAAAAAAAACACAATCAGTATGATGCATGTACCTTCCCTAGGGTCTCTACCTTGCAATAAATGTAGTCTCACTTAGTCGTTTGATAGGGTCAGAGTCCTTGCATCAGATCACGGGGGCCCTAAAATACCATGTCCTAGCCAGTCCTCCCTAGTCTATTTCACGAACCAAGATCACCTAACATTGTTTCCCTACCATCCCATGCAATCCTCACTATGCCCAACTCCAAAATCAATCCTATCCCTCAACTTACCTCTGATACCATTCTATCACGACCCGCCTTCGGCAAGACGATGGAAGGGGTAGCAAAGGCCCCCGCCCTTCCTTCTTCAAGTTGAAGATGAGATAATGACCCCCGAGTCCCATCTCCAGTAGGCCCCGGAGTGGCAACTAGTACCAAGTGTGTAACATTTTCACAATATGAGAGGCATTACCCTTTTTAGTTAACCAAGATCAGGAGAAAGAATGAGTCAACACCAAACACCACCAAGTATAGGAAACTCGAAAGAAAACCAAACTACATGCATGATTTAATAATAAAACTGAACAAGGTACAAGAACTCCAAAGTACAAACCAACAAGAAAAAAAGACAAAGCAGAAAACAACACCGACCAACAGCGACTCCAATGTCCAGACTAGTAAGGTCCCGCACGGCCTCCGAAGTCCTCCTGAAAACCTGAAAGTAAACGTAGGGTGAGCATACAAAGCATAATCAGTAGGAAAAACCTATAGCTCTCATGCACAAGTGGGGAGAGTACTAAAGTCCCGTGAGAAGTAGAGAAACCAACATCTATCAAGGAGTCTATCCATCCCACCTCACCGGTCACACTCACCAAACAACACAAGCAGTAAGGTAAAAGTAAAAGAACAAAACATTTGGGTACCCCGCACCACCATTTCCCCCACTAGCTAGCTGCTCATCCCTAACGGAAAATGTCCTGACGCTACCAGGCTCTTTCTGCCCACATACACCAGGGCCTCACAACCACACATCCCTGCCCACACACACTTGGGCCTCACAACCATCCATCCCTGCCCGAAAACACCTGGACCTCACAACCATCCATCCCTACCCGAAAAAACCTAGGCCTCATCCTGAAGACACGTAGGAAAACAAACCATAACTAGAACCCCTGCCCGAAAACACTTGGGCTAACAACACACCAATCGAAACCTACCCGAAGAATCTTGGGTGTAATATCGCCTCCATCCACCACAACCGAGGGAAGAGGGAGCAAAAAGGAGAGTAACTAGGGGGGAACGCCCTTCCCCATGAAATGGGGTGTCCGACACTAAGTGTCCAATGCGGGTGGGGTGCGACTTAACACAAAACATACCATTATACCTATATATATACTAACACACAGCCCAACCTACGACTCCTCAAACCAATAAAAGAAGGTACACAAGCACTGCTGCCTCAGAAAACAGGCACACAACAAACAGTTACCAGTTCCCCTGTTCAAGTTATCATTCATAACAGTTCAATATGAGTTAATCCCTTCACTACTGGGAAACTAACAGGCACATTCATAGATGAAACAACAAAATCGACAGAAAGGAAAAACATCAGGTAATTTAAGCATTCAGACCCGGTTCTCTTGTGAAGTCACAATAACTAGGGATCAAGTGAGATCCCTCAAAGTACTGGAAACAAAAAAATCCTGAGACACAACCCCATGTCCCCAAACTCTAGAATCCAATAGTTTCTCAACAACAGAGGATCTCATCCAAGAAAACCATAAAGTGACCCATAATCGTCCCATGAAGGAAAAACAACCAAACCACTACCACCAACACAAGGGAGGCCTACACAGGTATTTTCAGATTTAAAATATTTAACACACTCCATGGTTTCAATTCCACTGTGCTTTAACTGAGGTTATCACAGAAAAGGGTACATCCTGGTGCTTTCAATTTATTTAACCGAGTATACGTAATTAACCAATTCCATGTTACAGTTATTTAAACATCCAAGAACATCGAGGTTCATTAGTACACAGAGAAAGACCACCAATGGATATGATTTCTAGTGAGCATAGGCCCGTATAATTCACAACACATATCAATAATAAAAGATCACAGCAGGACATCGATCACCCCCCTTTTTATTCTTTAAAGTTCTGTTCATTATCTTCATTAATTTGGGTTTTATCAATTTTCACAGAGACACAAGCATGCCCACCCCGCATGATACAAAGAAAGGAGGGATTAAGGAGAAAATACCTACCTTATTGATCAAGGATCGATGTTAAGTCCTCGCGTGGAAACTGGAAAAAATCAGGAGTAGCAGGAGCTCCATGGAATGCGATCAAGGAAAACTTCGCAACAGGGGTATGACTCGTCGGGAGGAAGGGTACTCTAAGCATAGGGTGATAGAAAACAAGAAACTCAGGGAGAAGAGAAGCCTTTAGGTTATAAGGATTGAGATAAAAAATTCCCATGATGGTTAAGATACTGAGAGAAAAACTCAAAACCGCGTAAGAAGCGGGATCGTGGGTTGACCACGCGGCTGGGACACCGCACACGCCACTTATAAGGTCCCCGCATTTCGGGTCAGTTTAAATAGATGCACACCTCAGGGTTTTTCATTTAAGGAGGGTACCTCACCAATCATTTAATTTAAACGCCATTAATGGGCATTAATGGGCTTTAAAACAGACTTAAAGGGGTCAAAACATGGTTTAAAAACCAATTTGCGCAAAAAGGAGGTGCTACTGGAAAAACCCATGGGGGGTAGGCGAGAGTTACTGGTAGCTGAGAGATACCGACAGTCGAGAGCCACCGGTAGCTAAGAGCTAGCGGTAGCCGAGAGCTACCGGTTGGCGAAAGCTACCAGTAGCCAATAGCTACCGGTTGGGGATAGCTACCAGTAGCCAAGAGCTACCGGTAGCCGAGAGCCACCGGTTGGCGACAACTACTGATAGCCGATAGCCACCGATTGGCGACAGCTACCGGTAGCCGAGAGCTACCGGTAGCCGAGGGATACTGGTACCCCAAGGTCACCTGTAGGCTAGGTCAACCAGTAGGCCGAGGCTATCAGTAGGCCAAGGCTATCGCCGGGCGTCACCGAGAAGCTGGGATGGACTTCCAGACCACCCAGAACACCTCAAACATTAGATTTTTACCAAGTAATGGACCCCAAAGACACGGGCCATTACACATACTTCCCTACAACATGGATTGCCCAGATAACCAAGTATTAATATTACATGTCACCTATTATGGTGTGATAAAATATTTCATGACCCCTTAATACAACCAAATCTTCTATTTATTCTAAAATATCCTCTATTTAATCTTATGTGAGACTGAATTATGGTTTGGTCATTGATCTTGCAGTGTTATTTTATTTCTGAACCAAAATAATTAAATTCCTCTCCAAATAAATTCATAAAATCTCTTGATTATTCTAAAACATTAATATAATATAATTACCCAATTTTTACTTCCCCAAATTTGGTTCCCATGAATAATAACCATCTTCTAATTTAATTATCTCACCATTGGGTTAACTAAGAATGCCAACCTATTCTTCTCATAAATCAAATAATCCTCTCCATTATTTTCATCAAGTGAAAACATATTTAACTTAAATTTACAAAAAATTCATCTCAAAACCTCTATTAAAAACATTTTTAATAAAATCTTCCATTACTCTTAAAAGATATTGTTTACTCTGGATCACTACCTCATAGATTCATTTCACCTAGGGCTCACTTCCCTTCATTAGAAAAGGCCTATTTCTAGGGGAGGGGTTCTATATGATATTATATACTATACATGAAATCCCTAAAGCTTTATATGGAACTAAAAACTCTGGGTCATGGAACAACATCCATATTTCACGCTGTAACGCCCATAAGTGCATGATAGGATGGTTTATCCCTTTTCATAAAACCTAGGGATCATTTGAATTTAGTTCTAATAACCTCTCCCTCAGAATTACCTGAGTAATTAAAACACATAGACAAATCTATAATACCATCTAATAGAACCTACCATCACTCTTAAAAGATATTTTCCACTTCATCTCACTACCTCATCAATTTGTTCCCCCTATGAATTACTACCCATCACTATAAAAGGCCTCTTGATAGTGGGAAAATTTATAGATGATATTATATACTATACATAAAATATATCCAAGAATCATCATGACCCATGGTAATTATACAATACCCATAGGTTATGATTCAATCTCTAAAAGTGTATAGTAGGGTAGTTATCCCCTTTTCAAAAATATTAGGGAGCACCGGACTTTGGTTTCTACACATAGAAATGAAAACCTATCCTATGAACATACACTATATAATGTAGTCTCTTTATCTTGTGATATATTATAAATCATGATGCAAATATTTATGTCAAAATCCTTCCATGATTTATTTATTCTTTTTTATTTACTATACAATATGGATTAAAATTCTTCTATAGTTTAAATCAAGGTACCACCATCCTATTTAATTGGGCCTGTGATATTTTTACTCCCTATTATTGAATGTGAAAAATACTATCTTTTTCATTTAATCAATATCACACTATCAATATATTACCTAGTATAAGATACCTAACCAAAAACATAAATGATTATTTTTTCATTGTGCATAAAAGTATGTGATCAATGATATATAATGAAAATAATCTCAGAACAAGATACCAATACACATGTACATAGATAAGAAAAACCAATGCTAATGAACACATGTAGTGTTTCTATTTATGGGTTAGTCATTATGATATCAAATACATGAGACCATAAATTTGGAACTTTATGAGAATATGTATAAATGATTATGTTCCCCCAATACCTAATAGTGAAAGATCATCTGCGTCCCTTCAATATGAAGTATCTGTTGGTGTTAGGATTGAGTTTTATTGATTGGGAGATTATTAGTATTATAGATAATGTTTTTAATATTAAAATAACTCACATTAATAGTATGATAATTTTAAAAATAAATAGCTATAATTTCTCACATATTTTTAAAATTTGTGTTTATTATTGAAAAATGATTTATATTTAACAAAGGACAAAGTCATCTAAAATTATCAATGTCATACATTTTCATGCAATGTCATAAGAAATTATCAAAGTAATAAATTTTCATGAAAAATCATACACTTTCATGAAAAGTTATAAGGATTTTTTTGAAGTCTTATTAACCTAAAAATATTTACAAAATTTTTAGGACTTATGAAATTTTAAGGTCTTATGAAATTAAAATTCATACATGATTTCAAAAAGGATGGAATGAATTATGAAAATTGTATATATATTATTATTTGGTTTTTACACCTATTTTAGTCTTCCCTCATAGGTTTAAATGTGTTTTGAAAACATATTTTAAGTGAAAAATAGGTGGATAAACAATATAGAAACCCAAATAGTGAATATCATGGATAACTTTGAAGAATAAATTTGGTGATTTTCTATAAACTTTTTTAAGAGAGATCCAAAACAAGAGGAAGTAATGGATTATAAAAGTACTGATATTCTGCTACTAAAAAGTATGATATTGGTAGGATCACTATCAATGAGATGTACTGTACACTATTTTTGAATTAGTGATCAAGATGCATCATCTTTGACATTATTTTCTTCATTTTATTTTGGTTTTCATCTCTATACTATTTTTTGGTATTTTTTTATTATCAAGTGTACGTTTATTCTTTTCCCATTTCAAAAGTAGGACTATTCTTGGTTATACCTCCTAAAAAAGGTACTTTTGTTGGGTTGTGAATCTCAATTTGTTTTCGGATTTTTTGTTTGTTGCTTGGATTTTAGAAAGGAATGGATTGGTTGGGTTATTACTTCAGCTAAGAAAAAGGTAGGAGTTGTAAAAGGTTATCATTACCTTTCAAATTCAAGGTTAGTTTTAGGGAGTTTCATTTATCTCATTGAGTATAGCTGAGTGAAGATTATATGTAGGATCATGTTGATCCAAACTTCTATAAAAACATGGTGTCTATATCTTTTATTCTATACTATATTTTATTTTTGAGCATTGAATTACACTATTCCTATTGTGTATTCATATAATATTACACTTTTATATAATAATATATTTTGATATGTTATTAATTTGTTTTAAATATTAAAAGTTCCATTCACCCCCTAAAACCATTCAACATTTCACACTAGGTAAATAATTGGTATAAGAGCTTAATCATATTGGAATTAGGTTCTATTTCTTATTTTTCATTGCGCTAAACTTCTCTTAAACTTAATAATCAAAGTAAAATGATTTTTTATGAAATCAGGAATGAACTCAAATGATGTATGGATACCTAAAAAACCACTATATTTTTATGGGAATAATTATGATTTTTAGTGGTCATGAATGAAGGAATATTTGAAACACTTAATCATTGAACATTGGATAGTCATGATGAAACCTTATAAACTGCCTCATACTAATACGAAGGCCCTTACTAGTAATGATGTAGTAAATTATGTTATAAATCAAAAAGTTATGAAAATATTATATCATGTTATTAGTTGAAGTGTGTTTATCCATGCTACACCATGTAAGAAAAATCAAGACATTTGGAGGATTATATAAGTCACAAACTATGACTCAAGAAAGATTAAAAGAAAAAAACTGGGATTGATACATGCAGAATACTGAGACTTAAATATGGGATAAGATGATTCTATGAACCAAATTTTTTATAGATTTATGAGAATCATAAATGGTTTTAATTCACTTGTAGAATCTTTGGATAACATTGTATTATTTGAAATGGTGTTGTAGTCACTACCTAAAACGTGTAATGTAAAGAAGGTGGAAATTAATGAGAGTAAAAACTTTAAGGAGTATAATTTAGATAAACTCATTGGATATATACTGTAGTATTAAATTGATTTGAAAAACATTATGGATGAATAGTATAAAAATAATAAAGGCATAGAATTTATATCCAATATAAATGTTTCTTTTAACTCTTTTGAATTTGAGTTACAGGGAAGTGAGAAGTATGCGATAACTCACTTGATCAAAATATTTTTCAACTTATGAAAAATGATAAGGGTTTCAAGAAGATGTTCAGGAAGAATAATCAAAAGGAAAACAAGAAAAGTAAAACTAGTAAAATTAAAGATTCTTCCGATATAAATTTCTATTATTGTAGAAATAAGGGATATATTAAGATAGATTGTTTTAAACAAAAGAATTAAAGATGATCGATAGAAAAAAGGAGAAGCAAACATTTTTGTAAGATGAACCTGTAACACCCCAAGTTTTTCTAAAAATAAATATAAATTAATGTAACTTTGTTTTAAGTATATATTTATAACTATCCTTTAAAACATAACTTTTCCACTTCTATGTTTTGAATTTCAAGAAACTATCATCTATAATTGTGCTCAGTATGTTATTTGGAGTCTATTGGAACCAACTTTTTTTGGTGAATAATAACATACCCTTATGAATAGTAATATGAATAGTAATATGACCCTAATGAATAGTTTTTTTTTTATTTTTCTTAAGGCTAGAAGATAATAACATCTTTGTTAATTTTTCATTGTGATAAAGAAGTAGTTGTAGAATTAGAACTGTTAATTTTTGAATTAAGTATGATTTTATTTAAAAATTAAATTAATAATATTTAGAAAATTATTTTTAAAAAATGGACTTCATTTTTGAATTCTACACATCAAAAAATGGTTAGGGTAAATTTTTGGGATTTTAATGAAATTCAAGAATTTTTGGTGAATAGTAAAATACGATAAAATATGATAAATGCTAAATACTTGATTTACTGCATCATAGGAAATGAAAGGATGATTTAATCCCACTTGGTTCGAAATCACATACCATTTTTACTATTTTTGGTCACATGAATTAGTATTATTCATAGTCTTGAGCAAAAATATTATAATAATGATTAAAATAATGAAAAATACCCCCTCTCCTCCACTATAAATACCACCCTCACTCCCCTCTTCCTACCACACCTCTCAAGACTTGAGAATTGTCTAATTTCTGCCAAATTCTATCCTCAATCTTCTTCCCCACGTCCTAGAGCTATTGTTCTCACCAAGAGACCAAAACCAAATCCCTTAAGGAGGATCTCAAGGAGAAGAGATCAAGTGGTAAACATCCCCTTTTGTTTTCTTTCTTTTCTTTCATTTTATGTTATTATCTTCCATTACATTTGGATTATGATGTGATATTTCATTAAATATACCCCCTTACTGCCCATATTATTTATTAATTATGATATATCCCCTTCCTCTCATCAAACTATTTTTATGAAATTTTAAGAGACGTCGTTAGGCTGCCAAATTTTCATGAGAAATTTATCAAGTTTTCTTTTATTTTAAGATTCCTTTATTTTATTCTTCTTTACTCAAATCCTATTAACCAAAAGGAATTAAAGATCCAGAATCTTGTATATTCTGTATGCTCTCATTTTCATGGAAAATTCATCATCATTATTTTTCCCCTTCCCCACTTATTCAAGGAATTAAAATATTGTCCATGATGTGTCGAATTACCCACATCGTGGACGATGTGATTTCAATTTGCATTAATTCCTTAAAGTCTGGTCATCAAACAATTTTTATGATTGAAACATATTATAATATATGTATTATGTCTCATCCATGGTTCTGTAATTCTTTTGAACTCATGGTTTTAAATTATAAGACAAAATGAGGATGTTGTTATCGAAGAACCATAAAAGATCCAAACGAACATCATTAATGTTTAAACTTATGAATCATCCTCATATAAAACATCAAAATGATAAATGGTATAATTTATGGTACTGTAAATATGTAAATAACATTTCTTTCCAATGTTTCACTTCCAATCGACAAGAACATCCATCATGAACCAATCATTGAAATCATGTAAGGAACTCACCCAAAACAGTGCAAGAACAAAATACTAACAATTAAGGGGTAAAATGAGGTTATGAAAAGATCATATAAGATGTTATAAACATGAAAATATTTATTTAATATATTAATAACACTCTTTTAACCATTATACAGGAGTTTTAAACAAGTTTTAAGTAAGACAAGCCCGAGGTAATGAAATTCTTAACCCGATTTCCATTCTTTGGGTCAACCTTCTACTTCATTATTTATGTGCTATTTAAATTTTTTGTGTGATGGGTTCTGTTTATATTATGTTTTATTATGTTTATTTACAGTATATATACATACTCCATCCACTCTATTAAGTCTCTCTTCAATTTTATGACATTTATAAGGGGATTTTCTTTAAAAATCCTCTTTTTAAATTCGATTTTACGAAATTCCAAAGTAATGTTTTTATGGAATTATTCATGTTGTATGATTATGTTTTGGTTCTTGGGAATTATTTATGATGAAGGGTAAGACCTATATCTCACTCCAATTCATTGGGTATGAGTAAGTTGGAGGTCGACCGTATGGTTACTCCAAGTGTAACTGCGATGGTTACACAAAGTAAGGTAGTCGTGAGGGTTACAAATTATAAGGTAGCCAATAATGGTTACAAGATTATGTAGGTAATGAACCAAGATACCTTTATGATTATATTTATATTCTCATGTTTTGTGTGTATCTTTTGTAAATCTCAGGTTACACAAAGTAAGTATATATGGGTGACAAGAATGTCTTTTGAAAATGCTTTCACATGTTACGGGTATTCATGGACTAATGTGATCTTTCCTTATTTTCCATCCCTTACTGAGATTTTGTAATCATACCAAGTTTTTAAATGATTTTTCACAGGTTTATGGATGTGTAATACAATGAAGGAATCCATGTTAAATTTTGAATAATTTTCAAGGAATCATGTTTAAGTTTTAATGTTTATATTTAAAAAAAATGGAAACTGTTTTTATAGTATCCACTTTGTAATAATGTGTAATGTCATGAATGTATTTTACTAATTATCTAAAGATCTAAACTTGAAAAGATTCTCAATTTAAAAAAGAAGTTAATTCTTGACTAAATTCAAGATTATTTATGTAATAATGCTGGGTCCTTATAGAACCTATACTAATGGTTTTGATTCGAGCAGTGAATAAAGAAGTGAAAAAGTGTCTATTAAACTTTCTTTGATTTCTAAATGTTCTAAGATAACTAAATCACCTTTTAAACAATTATTAAAACCTATAATATGATTTTTATAAATGTCATTGAAGAAAAAACTGATACTAAATGTGATTCTATTTCTTGATATTATTCTAATTTTGAAAATTCGAATGTTAAAGAATTATATGAACAAAATAAGAAAATATAGAAATATAGTTAAATAACTGTTGAATTGTATAAATAACTCAAAGGAAATAATAGAAACATTTTAAAGAAAATAAGATATTTATTGAAGAAAAAATGTATTATCTCTTGAAGTTAAAAGGTTAAGAGATGTTGATTTTAAAATAGTGAAACTTAATGTAGAAAATGATAGAATTAAGATTTTATTTATAATAATAATAAAGAGGAATGAATTAAGTTAAATTATTATTGAATTATATAAAGGAAATTGATAAATAATATATGAATCTCAAACAAGAAAAATAAAAATCTTAGAAATACATCTTCTTGTTCAAATGAGTTAGTATGTATTGATTTAGAAGAAATTCAAAAAATAAAAAAGATGTTAAAAGATATAATTGTATATTTAATGGATAGATTAACTAATTTTATTCAGATAAAATAAAAATATGATAAAATTATTTCAATGATGAAACCAAATAAAAATTATACTGGTTTTGGTTATAACAGTCAGTTACTTAGGATGAACAAAAATTTATTTGTTAAAAGCATAAAATTACATATTTAAAGTATTAAAAGTTTTAACTGTAGAATGAAAGGAAAATGTGAAAATGAATGTTATTTTTTATTTAATAAATCTTTTAGTCATATAAAAAATTTTATCTCTAAGAATTTATCTTCTATATTACCCACAAACAATTATTTAAAATCTATTTGGGTACTTTAGAGCTCTATTAATAATATTATTGGACCTAAGATTTCATGGGTAATGAAAATATATTATAAATAATTTATTTTAGGAAATATACCTTATAAGCCTCATATATTCATGGTATATGAATAGTGTATTTTCAAAAAAATGGCTAGTGATCTTTCTAATTTATTTTCTTTTAATTCATTTGAAAGAGGTTCTATCATTTTCAAATATAATTATAAACGAAAGAATAAATATCACGGTGAAGTAATTTTTTTTAAAATAATAATTATTTATAAATTTATATATGTTTTAGGTTTAAAAAAATTAATTATTATATAAGACATTGTAATGATAGAATTAATATCAAGTTTGTCTATAGTTTTTAAGAATGAAACTATTTTGTTTAATGAAAAAAATAAAAGAAAAATATTTTCTTGTATTATTTTTTTTGATTTAACTAAATTGAATGTTATTAATAATATTTATACAGTAAAAAATGAAATTATATTGTGTAGATATCTTGTATATGAAAACTTTCAGTTGTTTCATAAATTGGAAAAGAATTGACGAGTTCTGGATTTACTCAAATTAAAAGTAAATAAATATTTTTTTTTTGTGATTCATGGTTAAAAAGTAATAAGTATAAGAAATTTTTTAAATCTATTAATAATGTTAAATCTACTAACCACTTAAATTGTTACATATTTATTTATTTATTCCTTTACAACATACTATTTTAGGTATAATTAAGCATGTTTTTGTAATTATTGCTAATTTTAGTAAATTCACTTATACTTATTTCTTAAATCATAAAATTAAGACTTTAGATAATGTTGTTTATTTTTGTAAATTATCTCAAAATAATTAGGTTTTTTTATTTTATCTATTATGAGTGATATAGGTGTTGAATTTTTAAATTTTTAATTTCAAAAATTTTGTAAGGAAAATGGTTATGTTCATAGTTTTTTTCACATAGAGAACCACATAAAAATAGTGTTATAGAAAGGAAAAATAAAAAAATTCTAGAAATAGATGAAAAAATTATTAATGAATATAATTTGACCAAATATTTTTGAGTTGGATATATGAATTTTTCTTTCTAGGTTTTAAATAGTGTATTAGTTTGACCAATTTTTTTTAAAAACCTCTACGGAATTGTGTAATGGAATAAAGCCTAAAGTATAATATTTTGCGGTGTTTGGTATTAGTGGTTTAATCTTAAATACTAAATATAATCTATAAATTTTTGATTTTAAATGTTAATTATTAATCTTTATAATATATTATAATGTTAATAAGACATATATAGTTTTTAATAAGATAACTTTAATTGCTGAAGAATCAGTTCACATTAAGTTTGATGAGAATAATGTAAAGTAGAATCCAATTTAGATAACATTGAAGAAAAATTTAGATAGTTTAAATTTGGAAAATATGGAATTAAAAATGATAATATAATATTTGTGTAGGTGAAAATATCTTTTCAACCAAACCATAAAGGATAAAATACACTTAAAGACCGCCCTCTTGAAAAAGTAAATGGAAAGGTTGATTTTGGAATTCAAACAAGAAAATCCATTTTAAACTATTATGTCAACTCTATTTTTATTTAAAATTTTTTAACTAATAAGTTTAATTAATATTTGAAATATTCTAAATTACCTAATAAATATTCATGAAAAACTTAGTCAATTTTATAGGAATGAAGTTTGAAATTTAGATGAATTACCTAAATAAAAATAGATTATAAGAGCTAAATGGATTCTAAGAAACTAAATTTATGAATATGGTAATATAGTTAATAATTAATCAATTTTTTTTCTCAAAGATATTTTTAAGAGTAAGGAATTTATTTTGATGAATCTTTTCCCCAGTTTCTAGAATTAAAGCAATTAGAGTTTTTTTTTGTTTTTTTCTTCTTTTTAAGGATTTAAATTATTTCAAATGGATTTCAAAAGTTTATTTTTAAGTGGTTTAATTTTTAAAGAAGTATATATTTATAAATACCATTGATTTGAACATGAAAAATTTCCAAATCACACTACTGGAAATATGATCTATACCAACGGTTTTGGGAAAACCGTTGGTATAGTTTACTAATTTGGACCTATACCAACGGTTTGGCCAAAACCATTGGTATAGGTCACTTATATAGACCTATACCAATGGTTTTGGACAAACCGTTGGTATAAGTACCAAAATCAAAGAACCTATACCAACGGTTCTCAAAACCATTGGTATAAGTCTATACCAACGATTTTGAGAACCATTGGTATAGGTACATGTATTTTTAATGGAATATTATTACAAAGGAAATTAAATAAATAAAAACTTAAAATAATTATGATAATACATATATATATTTTTGAAATTATGTTCACAAAAGTAAGTTAGGTTAGTGGTTAGGTCGTTCAATCACAAAAAATAGGTGCTGGGATAAAAAAACAAATGATTATTTTTTGAATTATATATACCAACGATTTTATGGAACCGTTGGTATAGATTTTCATATTACTTATACCAACGGTTTTCCCAAAATTGTTGGTATAAACCTATCCCCACGGCTTACTTGGAAACGGTTCTCCAAACCGTTGGTATAGGGTATACCAACGGTTTGGAGGCCTATACCAATGGTTCCAAACCGTTGGTATAGGGTATTTTTCCAGTAGTGCCATATCTTAAAATTATCAAAAGCTATATATGGTCTTAAAAATATCATCGAGAATGGTATGATAAAATGTATTTGTTTTTATTGAATAATGGTTTTAATAAATGAAAAATTGATCTGAATTTTTTTATCAAAAAAGTTTCAAATGATATTTTAATTGTGAAAATATATGTTTATGATATTGTGTTTGGATCTTCAAGTAATGTGTTATGTAATAAATTTTATAATATGATGACTTCTAAATTTTCTATGAGAATAATGGGTGAATTAGAACTTCTTATCAGTCTTCAAAATTTTAAAGTCCTAATGGAATATTTTAGAATTTATCTAAGTATACCAAAGAGATAATTAAATAGTTCAATCATGATTCTAGTCAAACCTTTAAAACACCGATACATACTAATTCTAAATGATATTTAGATGAATTTCGAAAACTTGTAGATCATAAACTATTTAGAGGAATGATAAGAAGTTTGTTATATTTAACAACTTCTAGACCCGATATAACATCTTAGTATGTTTTTGTGCATGATTTCAATATAATCCTATGGAAATCTATTTAAAGGATATTAAATGAATAATTAGATATATTAAAGGAAGTATTAATAATGGTTTATTATATTCTAATCATAACAATTTTGATTTTATATATTATTCCAATTTGGATTTTGGTGGATATATAATTGATAAAAAATTACTTTAGGTATATTTCATTTAGTTAGTAAAAGTTTAATTTCAGGGAGCTTTGAAAAGTAATTATTAGTTTCTTTATTTATAATTGATACTGTGTAAATATATTTTTCTAGTTTTTGAACTCTAAGTATTTGGATGAAAAAACTTTATATTATTATAATTTTTATTTTGAAAAAATACCTATTTACCATCATAATACATATGCTATTTCAATTTTAAAAAATCCTTTTCAAAATTCTAGAAAAAATCTTATAGATGTTAGATTTAATTTTATAATAGAATATATAAATAAAGGAGATATTATCTTGGAATTATTTTCCACTAAAGCACAACTTTTTTATGTTTTTTCTAAACCTCTTGATACTGTGAAGTTTGAGAAAATAAAATTTGAACTTTTTATGATGAAACTTTAGTGTTAAATTGTTAGAACCTGAAATTTTTATTTCAGTTTAATGGTTATAATTATACTACTGTACTGAATCAAATTTTAAGAACACATTTGGATTATTGAAATTATTTTATTTGTTTTATATTGAATCTATAAGTAAATATTAAATGATAAATATATATTTTAGTTAAATTTTTTTTATGCGATTGTTCATAGGGAGTTTATGTTTTTAAAACTTCTATGATGTAAGTTTTTTTATTAATTTATTCATAATTATATCATAATTCTATCATAATCTATATTACCTATTTCAATATATTAAGTCATTCATGTTTTATTTTTTATAGTTTGAACATTACTTGTTCTATATTTTAAGAATGGTGGGGAGAGGTTTTGAATAATATTTTATATTTCAACATTTAAATAAATTTTAAAAAAGGGGAGAGTTTTTATAAATTCATTTATTTTTGTAGTTTACGTGTTTATGATTCAAATAATAACATACCTAAAATTTAAAGTATGATAATTTTATAAATACATAATTATAATTTCTCCCAACTTTGTTAACTTTTTTGTTTATTGATGAAAACTGTTTGTTTTTTAGTAAAAAAAAGTTATACAAAATTATTAAAGTCACATTTTTTCATGTAAAGTCCTATGAAATTATAAAAGTCATATGTTCTCTAGAAAATAAATATGAAATCAAAATTTTAATTTTTAAAAACCTCTAAATTATGAAATTTTGAAGTCCTATTAAATTTTTAAGTCATGTGAAATGAAAAAGTCATACACAATTTCAAAAATACTTACATGAATTATGATTTTTTTATCTTTTATTATTTGGTTTTTGAGCCTCTATTATTTTTCCAAAATAGGTTTCAATGAGTTTTGGAAAATCATTTGAAGTGGTTATTTAGAGGGTAAAAAATATATATTCCCATGTGGAGAAGATCGAGGATCTCTTTGAAGTTGATTGTTAGTGATTTTTTTATAAATCTTGATCAAGAGAAAGCAATAGTACATGGAAGTAATGAATTATGAAAGGGATAATATAATTCAACTATGACTTTTTCTATTGGTGCGTTCACTATCAAAGATATAAAATATGTAATATTTTTGATTTATTGATCAATATACACCATCTTTGACATTCTATTCTTCATTTTATTTCAGTTTTGATCATTGTATTATTTTTATATACCTGTTTATTATTAAGTGTAAAATTATGATTTTCCCATTTCAAAATCATATCTATTATTGGTTATAACTATAAAAAGGGTATATTAATTGGTTTATGACTTCCAATCCAAATTCATGGATTTCTTAGTCATGCCACAGTTTTTAGAAAGGTAAGAATTTATACTAGTAGAAAAATGGTCTTTAATATAAAAAATATGACGTCAGTTTCATATAAACCAAAAAAAATACGTTTACATTGAATTTTTGACATCAATTTTGTTTAAAACCAACACCAAATATTATTGAAATTGTTTTTTTGGTGTTGGTTTTTTTACAAAACTGATGCCAAAAATACCCATAAATTTCATTTTTAGCATTGGTTTTTAAAGAAAGTGATGCCAAAGTTTTTTTAAAAAGATTTTGGCATAATGTTTTTAAAAAAATGACACAATTTTTTTTTTAAAATTATAATTATGTTTTAGATCATTTACTATGATTCAATTTTAGTGGTCCTAGAGCTAAAATGAAGTTACAGATTAATGGTTATGGATGTTGAAAGTTTAACTTATCTAATATAAGTCTTAAAGAAGTCCAAATTTTTAAGGCCATAACTTTTAATCTGTAAATCTATTTTAGATCCATGACTAGTAAAATCAAAGCTTAAGAAATGATATAAAACATAGAAAGTTTTTTTTTTAATTTTGTGTGTCAGGTTTTTTAAAAATTGACACCATATTTAATTTTTTTTAAATTATTATCATTGGTTTTTTTAAACACCGACATCAAAAATAAATTATCTTAACTTTTTAGCAGCAGTTTCTTTAAAAAGTGACACAAAAAATGACACCGATGGGTATTTTTGGCATCGTTTTTGTAAAAAACCAAAGATAAAAAACAAATGTAAATCCTTTTTGGTGTCAATTTTAAACAAAATTGATGCCAAAAAGTATCTACAAATATGCAAGATTGGTATTTCATTTTTTTTCCACAATGCATGTTTCACTTTTTACAATACCGTCTAAATTTTAATAAAACACCATTGAAAATATTTTCATTTACTATATATAAATCAATTTTCTCCTTTATTCATAATTTTCAACCTCTTCGATTCAATCAAATTTTCAAAACTGGTTCAATAGATGATTTGGACATGTTATTTATTCTAATCATTTAATTTCTTTATTATTATTTTCCTTCATTGCTAAAAATAGAAATAATATTATTTATAATGATTATTTATTCTTAGGTTCAAGTTACAAATATAAAATATTCAGATGAGATTTACCAACTGAGGTGAAAAATTCATTATTGATCATCGTTTTTATTGTCGCATGAGTTCTACCCTAAAACTAAGCGATATAATGATAAACAACATATCATTTTGACAGAAACTCCTAAAATAATTGAAATATGTTTTAAGCCTTAATTTTATTTTATTTAATTTGATGTATGTAATTTTCATTCATGTTTCTCATGTTTTCTTTGAAATGATTTTTATTTATCAAAACTTTGAGAATTCCAAATTTCAATGACCATATATTTTGATCCGTAACTCCATTTTAGCTCCACGACCAGTCAAATAGAATATTAGGAAATGATATAAAAAATAGTATGATTTTTTTTAATTATTAACATTCATTTTTTTAAAAATTGATGCCAAAAAATATATATATTTTAATTTTTGGCGTCAGTTTGTTTAAAAACTGATGCCAAAAATGATATCGATGGGTATTTTTGGCATCAGTTTTATAAAAAACTGATGAAAAAAATGAAAATCCTTTTTGGTGTCATTTTATAAAAATCAATGTCAAAAGTCCTATTTTTCACATCGGTGGCTTCAACATCAGTTTTTAACTAATGTTAAAATTTTAAAAAAATGACGTGAAAGGCCATTTCTCTACTAGTGTGGTTAGGTTATGATTCTAGATGAGAAAAAGGTAGAAGTTTAAAAGGATATCACTAACTTTAAAAAGAGAAAATAGTGTTAGTGAGATCCATTTAATTGAATGATAATTACATATTTATATTTTATGACAGTCAATATTTTTAAATATGTTGAGAGAGAAACCTTACATTACTTAGAGGCCTAGAGGTACAAAGGACTAAATTACACGGCCTAAAGACCCATATGAAAAAAATATTGTATATATTTATTTGACATGAATCAACCATAAAAACCCATCACCAAAACCTTTTCAAGTATGTGATAATATCACAACCTGGCATTTCTATCAACTTTTAGGGACTTGTGAAGTGCTATATGGGTCGATGGTGGGTTTGCCTTATCCTTCCATTAATCATATGTTCAGTTCTCTCCACATGGTTAATTACACTTTATTTAATCTAGAAACCTAGGGTTTCTCTAGTAATCTAAACTAGATATGCTCTATGGTTTGGAGTCCCTATTTCCAAAAGGCTCTTGATAGCCCGAAGCCCTGTGGCCCCATGGTATGAATTCTTATTCAATATGAATAGTAATATTAAAATGGTACCCCAATATAGTATTTGATACAATACCCACATTACTATAGTGTTGTAACACTGATACAATACTTTTTTATAGTACTTGCAGAAACTCACTACCACCTAGTTTTGAACCCAATTTTCATGCAGGATGATAGGGTGAATTCACAACTTAGGTAAGCTCCCAACTATAGTTATATTTCCATAACTGTGTAGAGAGGAGTGAAGAGTAGATATATAATCAAATTTATCCAAACCAATATAAATATCCAATGTTAATATATTTTATTTTTAGATGAATTTTATTTTTGTACAATGCATTTGTAACACCCAGTGGTTTTAGTATGTATTACTTTAAGTAAATATCTTGTTGAATAACGAGTTATATACACAACACAAAAGTAATACATTATTAAAATTAAATTTAAATGTTAATAATTTATTATTATACAATTTTAAAACAAATAAACGAACCCTCATTGTTAAGTGATATAAAATAAGGTTAAAAACACTTAAAGTCAAAAAGATTTCTTTTTCTACAAAAAAAGTTTTAATTAAATTTTGTATTTTTATTTAAAAGATAATTTTATAAATTATTGATTTTAAATTTGAATAAATAAAATTATTTTATGATTTAATCATGTAAAAATTTTCATAGAGTGAGTTTTTGGGATTTTTTATGAAAATATTGATTTTTAGGTGAATAATGAAAATACCGATTTTACAAATATTTTTATTTTTATGATATTATCATGATATAATAATAAATTTAAATTTTATGAAAAAAAATTTATAAACTAAATATATATTTAATAAGTAATATAATTAATTTTAAAATATAATTTTAAACTTAAAAATCAGTGTTTGACATTTTAGAAATCTACGTTATGTTTTTATGCAAATAAAAACTATTTTTGGTTCTTCTCTTTTAATCAAGTTTTCACAAATTTACTATCATTTTTGGGTTGTTTTAAAAGTAAAATAAGACTCCTTTGATTTAATCTAGTCCAATTAATTTTAGAAGAATCAACATTATACTTGATTTTGGTTAAAATCATTTTTATGCTTAAAAGGCTTTTTTCTAAAGATGGGTTTTCATTGCGTTTTGAAAACATAAATGTAAATTAATTTTTACCACTTCTAGAAATTGAATCATATAAAATGGATTCAATATTTGGTATTAACATGTTATAATTTTGTAATGAGGTCAATTTAATTTTTATTATTAATAAATATTTACCATGGTAAAGGTTTTTCACCACGGTAAAGGTTCATAATGTTAATGAGGGGGGTTAAACTAAGATATAAGGCATAAAATATCTCTAAAAATTGTCTAAATTTGATTTTTTGAGTGAATTTTGACCTTACCATATCCTTTATTTTTTATGAAATTAAATTTAATGAAATTTTTACCACTTTTGGAAATTTAATCATGAAAAATGGATTCCATATTTGGTATCAAATGTTATAATTTGGTAGTGAGGTCAATTTCATTTTTTATCTTAATAAATATATACTATGGTAAAAAAATTTCACCACAATAAAGGTTGAAAGGGTTAACAAGGGTGGGGGTGGGGTGATATTAAACTAAGAGATAAGGCATACAATATCTCTAAAACTTGGCTAAATTTGATTAGTTGAGTGTATTTATACATTAACTTTTCCTATATTTAAAATAGAACTAAATTCTATCCAATTTCTATGAGAAATATATTTATTTTATTTTAAATTTCTTAATATTTAAAAGAGGCCACTCTTTTGACTTAGAAAATAGAAACAAATCTACTCACTTCTTCATACAAATTTAACACCCTAGCTCGAACATGATCTACCAAAATCTCTTCCCAAATCTCCTTCCCACACTTAAGAGGTCCCAATATCTCCAAGATACCAATCCTACAAGGTTTAAGCTGTAATAAAAACACTATTGAAAATATAGGTATTTGCAATAGGCTATTTGTGATGGGCCCGTCAAAAATACTATTAATAAAAAATTATATTTTGATTATTTGCGACGGGCTCCCGTCGCAAAAGGTCCCATCACAAATACTAATTTTGGGAGAAACAATTTTTAGTGGATTGACGACTTCTCTTTTGTCCAACAGCTTATTTACCTGCAAATTTCTCTCACTGAAACCACAATAAAGAATCTTCTCGTAGGTATGAATATTCATTAGTGCATATGAGAATGTATAAGCGTGACTTAAAGAAGATTCTTTATTGTGATTTTTGTGTGAGAAACTTGCAAGTAAATGTGCTGTCGGACAAAAGAGCCCCCTTTTCGTCGATGAATCATCTTCTTACAACTGTCACCGCCTGAATACATTATGAAAAATGTGGTCCTACGAATGCATATTCAAACTCGTGCATTCGAGATTGTATATAAGTACATAGAATCATACTTTTCATAATGTTTTGAGTGGGTAAAATTTGAAAGGAGAAGAGTCATTGAGAAAAAGGAGTGCTGCCAATCCACTGGAAATTGTGCTAATTTATTACAAGTTATTACAATTTATTACAATTGATTTAATTACTATTTGTTACTAGCTATTACTAGTTGTTACTAGTTGTTACTATTTGTTACTAGTTGTTGCTATTTTTTGCTATTTTTTATTGCTAGTTGTTGCTAATTATTGTTGCAAGTTGTTGCTAATTGTTGTTGCTAGTTGTTGCTAATTGTTGTTGCTAATTGTTGTTGCTAATTGTTGTTGCTAATTTTTGTTGCTAATTGTTCTTATTTATTACTATTTATTACTATTTATCACTATTTATTTTTAATCATTACTAATTATTACTAATTATTACTATTTATTACTATTTATTACTATTTGTTAGTATTTATTACCATTTGTTGTTGCTAATTGTTATTGTTAATTATTTTTGCTAATTTTTGTTGCTAATTGTTATTATTTATTACTATTTATTACTATTTGTTACTATTTGTTACTATTTATTACTATTTATTACTATTTATTACTATTTATTACTATTTATTACTATTTATTCTTATTTATTCCTATTTATTTCTATTTATTCCTATTTATTCCTATTTATTACTATTTATTCATAATTATTCCTAATTATTACTAATAATTCCTAAGTATTACTATTTATTCCTAATTATTACTATTTATTCCTAATTATTCCTAATTATTCATAATTATTTCTATTTATTCTTAATTATTCCTAATTACTCCTAATTACTCCTAATTATAGCTATTTATTGCTATTTATTGCTATTTATTACTATTTATTACTATTTATTACCATTTATTACTATTTATTCGTATTTATTCGTATTTATTACTATTTATTAATATTTATTACTATTTATTCCTATTTATTCCTAATTATTACTAATTATTCCTAGTTACTCCTATTTATTTTTATTTATTACTATTTATTACTATTTATTCCTAATTATTCCTATTTATTGCTATTTATTACTAATTATTCCTATTTATTACCTATTATTCCTATTTATTACTAATTATTCCTATTTATTTATAATTATTGCTATTTATTACTAATTATTTCTATTTATTACTAATTATTGCTATTTATTACTAATTATTCCTATTTATTACTAATTATTCCTAATTATTACTATTTATTACTAATTACTACTATTTATTACTATTTATTATGAGTTATTCCTGTTTATTACCATTTATTACTAATTATTTCTATTTATTCCTATTTATTACTAATTATTACTATTTATTACTATTTACTACTAATTATTCCTAATTATTACTATTTATTACTAATTACTACTATTTATTACAAATTATTCCTATTTATTACTATTTATTACTAATTATTCTTAATTATTACTATTTATTACTAATTACTACTAGTTATTACTAATTACCACTAATTATTCCTAATTATTACTATTTATTACTAATTATTTCTATTTATTCCTAATTATTCCTATTTATTCCTAATTACTACCAATTACTACTAATTAGTACTAATTACCATCAATTACTACTAATTATTTCTAATTATTACTATTTATTACTAAAATACAGACAACAAAACAATTTAAATCTAATTTAATTACAACTAATCAACAATAATTAAAATTAACATAAAAAAATTAAATAAATACTAAATTAAATAAAATATAAATACCTTTAAACTTGATCTCCTATTGATGTAACCGTCTTAAAAATTCTCTGTAAAAAAATTTAACTGGGAGAAAATTTCACACTAAAATTCGAGTTTAGTGAGAGAGAGGAAGCGAGAAATGAGAGGAAGAAAAAGAAAACGGAGGGGGTATATATAGGTTAGATTAATTGTGACAGGTATATTAGCGATGGGATTCCCATCGCTAATGTCACTTTTTGTGACGGGACCCGTCACAAATACCTTCGACTGCATTAATTACGGGCGGTGGTTAAAAAGTTATTTGCGACGGGTCCCATCGCAAAAAGTCACATGCTGACACACCTTTTGCGATGGGACAACATCCTGTCGCAAAAACTCATTTACCACTGTCAGTATTTACGACGGGTCCCATCGCAAATACTCTCTGACCGACACAATATTTGCGACGGAGGACCCCCCATCGCAAATAACCTTCCCACGCTTTGGCACACATCCTGAGCCAAAGCGCGCATTACCTTTTGCGACAGGAACCCAAATCCCGTCGCAAATAACTTATTATTTGCGACAGGACGAACCCCCCGTCGCAAATAACCCCTGGGATGGACCATTTGCAACGAGATTAATTCCCATCGCAAATAACCCGTCGCAAAAAACTGTTTTTCCCGTAGTGAAAAGAAGATATCCAATGAGGAGGTATAAGTCTTAACTGAATTCTTTAAAGATTATTTCTTCTCCTACCACCTTAAAATATATTATAACTATCCTAGTATAATGAAATTAGTATATGTACTATAATTAAATGTTATTTTTTTTGATGCAAAAACTATTTTATTCCCCCATTACATCCTATAGTAAATGAAAGTATTGCTCATGCGTACCTTCATACTACCGCCTCCATGAAGCGTTGTAATTTGTTTTTCATTACCGCATCACATGGACAACCATAAAGATGAATTTAATGAATATATATTATATTTATAATATAAATATTATTTTTTGAAGATAAATTATTATTTAACTTTATTTCCATCCATTTAAAAACGAGAACGTCACATGTGCATATGTGTGGACTACCGCCTCCACGAAGCGATGCGATTCATTTTTACTCAATTCCTTACATGGATGGTTCTAAAGTGTATATAATGAATAAATATCATAATTATGACATGATAAATATTCTATATATGATGAAACCATGACCAAGTTGACAAGAACATAATCTCTAAATCAAAACATCATGGAAAATAGAACATTTAACTCCCAAATATTGATTTTAATGAAGAATTATTAATAAATTTGCATTTAAAAATTATAAAGGAATGATATATAGTAATATAATTATGAATATGATTTTTTATAGAATTATTATAAGTATGAAATTATTATACAGGATGATATAGTGTGTATGAATCAATTCAGGACTTAAGGTAAGAGTTTCCTCATCTCAATTTTCCTTCATTGAGATATGTTCTATATTCCCAACCTTATTTGTGTATACACTACCCATGAATGTATCTTATGAAATTTTTTAAGAAAATTATGGGGATTTAATAATCCATATAATTTTATCTCTTTCATGAGGTTTTAATCCAAAGGTTACTAAAGTTGTAAGAGTTTATGTTACAATCACACTTTTATCAAGATTGTTTATGTTTCATTTTTCATTATGGGGAATTACATGTTATTTATCTATTAAAACTCAAATATTTCCTTCTAATATGATTGTTTGTGGTATTTTCAAGTATTATTATTATATTTCCCCTATTTGGTACTCAAAAACACAAAAATAATGTTTTTTAAAAGACCTAATCTTATTTCTCATTTTTAGTTAGGAATCCCTCTATTCCATATCCATATTCTTTAAAATTGTTTTATGGAAGTTCTTATTTAATTTTAAATTATTAATAAAAGTATTTTTATACTATGTTTTAATTTATTTATAAATTCTTAAAGGTATATTCTTTTAATTTTCCAAATGGGTTATTTTTTACCTCCTTTTCAAAATTGTGAAAACAATGTTTTTTAAAATGTTTATGAAATAAATGAATTTTCATGATGTCATGTTCTTTATTTCATAAAAAAAATTTATTTACATGTTTTAATGATTTTAAAAATAGAAACCTATTCCAATTTTCAATGAATTCTTAGATTTAAATGTTATTAAAAGAAAAAATATTTATTATTTTCAGATAATTTTTATAATGCTTCTATAAAAGTATTTTCTATTTATGTGAACATAATTTAAGGTTTTTTATGTTTAAATGAGGATATGATCTTATGAGACCATCCATTTTATTTATCTAGATGTATTACGATGATCACATTTTAAGTATTTTTTCATGAAACCCATTTCTTTCCCACCGGTTAATTAAGATATGAAGGAAAGAATAATGTTGTTATCTTGTGGTATATATATGCATGGTTTATCATTATGTGATAAGTGGTTATATTATATCCTTAAAATGATTAGGAAAAAGTTTTATATATCATGACATATTGAATCTTGGGTGTGGACATGATTGAGGGTAGCTATGTCCTTATATTTTTTCATGGGCATGACTGTGGTTAGATTTATTTATAAGTTAGTGGGTGGACATGATAGTGGGTGGATATGTTCACATGTTTGTGCATGTACGTGATTGTGATTAGCTATGTTTATATGTTTGTGGGTGGAATGATAATTAGTATCTGTGTTCACAAGTTTCTATGTGGACATGTGTAATGTTAGCTATGTTCACAATGTCATGATTATCTGTGTTTTTTATTTATTCCAAAAACTCATGACTTATGATTATGACATGCTTTCATAGCTCATGATTGATTATTAATGATTTCATACTCTTATGAATCTTGTAGTTTTTTATGACAAAGCCTTATTCCATGACTCATGATTTAGGGTTTATGAATTTTTGGGTATGTATTCATAATTTATGATCATGATATGATATACTTATTCTTATCTTATTCCCACTTATGATCATCGATTGATACTATAAAGACCCTGACCCCAGAAGAGGATTCAGAGCAGGTGCACTCACCAGAGCGGAGCCAAATAGATTTTTCAGAATGAGAAGGTATGGCTATGCCATCAGGACCAGTCTATGCTTGCACGGGAAGCCTAGCCAGACGACCATGCGAAGGTGGAGAGCTACTATCAGGATGCAGATGCTGGGGAGGGGTAGTCCCTTGTAGATAGTCTGGTTAAATTCCATAAGGCCTTCAGGTCATGTAATCTCCTAAGCCTATGGACCATGTAATCTCTAAGACTATGGGCCTTGTAAGGGTTCCCCTTATACCTTGAAAGGGGGGTTATCAAAAATCAATAAAAATGAAGGCCTTCGGGCCATTCAGGCTAAAAGCTGATTAAATAATGCCAAAAATAGAAAAATGAGAAAGAAAATTAACCAAAGGTATTATAATAGTTGAATAATTACGTGGTTTATTAATTACTAATATCATAATAAGGGAATTAATAATACCATACATCATAACTTACCATCCAGGCTTTGTCCAAGACACCATAAACAAGTAGGACGTCAGCAAATACCTAAACTTGTTTGTCTCATGAGACCTACCGATGCATATAGGGGATATAGTAGGACTCTATTATCACTTAATATGTCTAATTAATTCCTCATATTAATGGGGTGAAACATAAAAAACATATACAAATGAAATATAAATACCTTTTCCTAGTCAGTGAACATTATCACTAACTATTCTGAGTAATATGGTGAATAGTATCAAGATAAAACATCCACAATCAAACTTATCAAAAACCATTTAATAAAATATGGTATATGATATCATAAAATACCAATCCTAGTTAATCATAATATTAAATAATATTAAATATAATTTATTTAAATTGATAAAAACATTCTAATAAAATCATTGAGGAATTATTGAGAGAAATTCCCTTTTTACTTTTCAAAGAAGAGTTCTTTTAGAAAAATCATTTATATTTTTCATAAAATAAGATTAAAAATACGTATATCCTATAAAAATGTAAGCATAATTAAATTATTTTTGGGGCATAAATGATGTCAAACTGAAGTAAAAACATGTAAAAATATTTTTTAATAAACTTTATAAATGGGCCACTTCAGTGCAGTTTAAGAGAAAATGTAAGAGTCTTTAAAGTAGAAAAATGATGAATTGTTTGAATAAAAATAGAAAAGAACTAAAATAATATTTCTTAATAAAAATATTTATTTTATAAAAATATTGGTTCCTTATAAAATACTATGGAGTGTACTTGAAAATGGGTAAGAAATTTGGATGTACCCTTTAATCGGGCTTTCTTATCATGAAAAATTAAAAAGAGATCCTTAAAAAACATGTATTTCCCTATAAAAGGAATATTTAACGATCTAAATACATGATTTTGAAACATATAAATATAATTCATAAGAATTATATAAAAATAAATAAGAATTACTTTGGTGTAAAGAGATAGAAAGCGTAATCCGAATAAAAAATGGAGATCTGGGGAGAGTCCCTTACCACTTTGCAAATAGTAAAACTGTTTGCACCATAAAATTAATAATCATAAAATGAAATATTTAATACCATGAATAGAAATATATTCATGATATGATACATAAAATTTTATTTTATATACACTGCACATAAGAAATAGAGGTGAATAATGCATATCTTACAGAAATAAAAGTGAGATGAGAAAACCCTTACCTTATGTCCAAAAGCTTTATGCACTTGTACTTAACATCCTGGATAATGAAATTATATTAATTAATAATTTAATTTAGAAACTATTAAACATTTATTTTATTTATTATAATTTTATTAAGTTCATTTATGGTCTTTTTTATGAGTTATAATATTTAATTTTGTCGTTCGGAAGTGTTCGTTTCATTGGTTTTCATGATTGGTTCACTTGTATACATGTATGGAAGATCATGTGAAATGGGAATAGTTATAAAAAATTTAAATTATTTATTATTAATTAACTTAAATAATATTTAACGGTATTATATATCAGTTTTTCTAGATATAATTATGATTAATTAGATAAAATGTTAATGATAATCATTTGGATTATTTTGGTGTTTTTCCGATCATCACTCACTAGTTTTGTTTTATTAGTTAATTTTATTTATATATAATAGTTAAGGAATAATAAATAAGTTATAATATACATATTATAATATTTTTTAACCATAAAAATGGTTTTATGAGCAGTATTGAGGGCGGCATTAGAAAATGAAAGAATCATCATTCATGAAGGTGGTGAATTGACACATCTCGGATGACATTTTCATTTTTAGAAAAAAATGGGAAGAGAAAAGAATTGATGGTGGTCATACCATAATAATAATAAAATTATAGTATATATATGATACTGGAGTTATCATTCATGTTTGTACATATGAGTTAAGGAAAGGATAAGAAAAGAAAAGAAATTGAACGAAAATTAAAAGAACAAAAGGGGATTTTACCACATGAATTCCTGTCCTTGAGAACATCCCTAAGGAACCTTTAAATGGTATTTTGGGTGAGACCAAAAAGACCATAACATGTGGGAGAGGTTTGGGAGTTGTATTGGATAGAAATTGGACAATATTAAAGGCTTTGGAGGTGTGAGAAGAATGAGTGGTGAGGGGTGGTATTTATAGTGGAGGAAAGGAGTGTTTTTTGATTATTTAATTAATTTGTTTATTATTTTGGCTCTAAAATATTAATAATACCTATTACATGAATAAATAAAGTTAATAGAGAAGTTTATTTAGATATTATGGTTCTTATATTATAAATTACTCAATAAATAGTGTATTTAACTTATAATGTATATATACTGTAAATTACTGTATTTCTCTATTCACAATAAATTTAACTATTTTAGAAAAATCCCAAAGATTCACCCTAACTATTTTTAGAAATTTTGAATTAAAAATTAGACTACATTTTATGAAAACAATGTTGTAAATATGAGAAATTTAATTTTTAATTAAAATAATAATTTATTCAAAAATACCTATTTTTAAATTATAACTAATTTTATAACACTTTGTAAAATTAATTAAGGTCTCATAAAATTATCTTATAATCATCAGAAAAAAAATATTAACTTATGAATCTATTTTATGAAAATAATTTTTTTAAAATAGTATATTAATTATAAAATTGTAAATAAACATTTACGCTTTACAAAAATACTAACACTTAATTTTTCATTTAAAAAACATTTAATTACTCATACCAAGATATAAATATATCATAATTTCATTTATAAGATACCCAAATTTTATTTTTACTTTCATATGTAAAGTTATTATTCTATTGGTCATATTACTATTCTCAATGGTCACATTACTATTCCAACTCTAATACTTAATACTGTATTACAGTTTTAAATTCCGTGTTTCATGAAGCATAAACTATGAAAGATATAAAATTTTAAGAGGCATACCATAAAATCTTGGGATATTACAAAAAACTCTCACATTTACCCTTACTAATCATATGAGCTCACTTTTTCTTATGTTCCTATTTCCCCAAGTTAAGAATAAAAATATTAAGTAGGATATGGATAAGAAGGGTATCATGTGTGGAGATTTTTTTGGGAGACTTGGATGAATTATTATGAAATAATAAGTTCTTGATATAATGGGAGAAATACCCATTTGATGATAAAGACATTGGTTTTGTTATAGAAATGGTGTTTCCCCATTTCTATAAATATAAAAACCTAGAAAGATATTTGGTATGTAAGTGACTGGGTATTTGTTATTGAAATTGTAAATATATACTTTTAATTTAGGGAAGCTGAAGTTTTCATAAAACCTAGTATGTAAAGAGTATGTTTTTATCACCAGGTTCAGGTGTATGGGTCTAGGGTGTTATAACATTGCACTATTCCCATTATGTATGCTTATTCTATTACACCATCATGTAATAATATTCTCAAATTTATTATTAATTTTATTAAAAATATTAAAAGGTCTATTCACCCCTATAGATATATTTGAAATCTCACACTAGACCAACAATATCAAGACCACGTGAAATATGTTAAAGATTACTATCATAGTATCTCTAGGTTATCATTATAGTTGGGAATAGATATAACTTCTCAATATGATATTTAATCTAAGGTAATTTCCATATATAGTATATGAAGAAGTAATATTACCATCATGATAATTGAAATCCATGTATATATCAAGCTATGTACATGAATTGGTAATCAAAGTACACATTTGAGTTGGGTCTAGGATAACTACTTTCACAACAATCCCACTTTCACTAGAGGCAACTACTAACCATTCTTAATTCATTACGTTTTCACATAAGAATCATGGTTCTTATGAGATATGGAATTAGTAGGGGGTCTTCCATGTTATCCTCTATTGTTAATTTGATAATTGTGACTTCATGAATTTGAATAAAACCCCCAAGAGATGAAACTTAAAAAGTATATGATTTTGTCATCTAGTGTTACCTAATATCCTAATAAAGTACCACTATAGTAGTATTATCATAGTATAACATAATTGGGTATGCACTTCTTGGTAAAGTCACATGATATAAGAAAAACCTGTATATCTAAATTGTTTTCTTATTTACATTATAAGTGGTAATATACTTAAATTCTACTATAGAATTAGAGAACCTGGGTTTCTTCAAGATTATCTATCTCATTGTACCACTATTCAAGAAAAATACATAACCTAAATATGATTTGAGAAATATCCCTAAATATATAAAACTTATGAAGTATATTCTTTATCCTTTAGTATGACTTGGGATCCTTATAAAGTACTACTGTTGTAGTATTATCACAGTATACTATAACATGGTCTGAACTGCTAGGTATAATGCCAAGATCCAAGATAATGTTTCATATATAAACTGCTTCCTTAAATTCATTAGAATCCATCATATACTTGGATTTTACTATAGGATTTATGACCACGGGTTTCTTTAATGTTATATATCTTACTTAACCACCATTCAGAAAAAATACATCACCTATCCATGATTTAAGATCATCTTGATCTATTTTTAAACTAGCATTGGTATATCCCCTCACCACTATCTCTTCATCCCATAAATATATCAAAAATATATCCTTTTTAAGTATCAATTAATTTAGGATAATTTTAAATTCTACCTAGTTCAACTCTCTTGGATTTTATTGATATCTTCCTACCATGATTAAAGCATAGGAATAATAAAACCTGGATCATAACATAGATTACATAATAGATCTCACTGCTGAATCATGAGGAACTCTACTTATTCTATTTATCTCCTCCTATGTTTTTGCACACATTTTCTTAGAGATATTAATTTCATATGACATTAGTAACAATATTCTCTTGTATTGTTCCATATTGTACCTTTTGAGTTCCTTATCAATATATATACTTTGACTTAGAAAAATAATCCTTTGAAATATATCTTGATTGATCTTGATCCCTAAAATATAGGTTGATTCACTTATGTATTTTATGGAGAAACATTCATTTAATTGAGTCTTAAGAGAATGAAAGTCTTTTAATTCATTTACCATTAATAATATTTCATCAATATATAATACTATGAAAATTAGGACACTAAAATTAACCTTCTTATAGACACATAACCTTCTTTCATTATTAATGAAACCAAATTTTCTTAGGACCTCATCAAAATGAACATTTTAGGATCGCGATGCTCGCTTTAACCCATAAATGGATCTCTACAACTTTCATTTTTTTGGTATTCTTAGATATCAAAAACCCATCTAGTTGAGTCATATAGGAATCTTCAATCAATACCCCATTCAGAAAATAAATTTTGACATCGTTTTTAAAAATTTATAATTATGAAAGGCTGCTATAATAAGTAATATTATAATAGATTTTAACATTGAAAATTTTAAAAAAGTTTTATTTTAGTCAATGAATTGAAATTGTTTGAAACCCTTTATAACCAATAATTATTTATACGTATTTCCTTTTCGATCTATACACAAAATTTTCTTGAATACCCATTTTCACCCAATATGTTTTACATAAGATAGTGGGTCTACCAAAGTTCAATATTGATTTTGGTACCTAAAATCAATTTCATAACTCATCAGTTCTTCTCATTTAATAGCTTCTTTTCCATAGATTA
Organism: Viscum album; assembly: GCA_963277665.1. Lineage (NCBI taxonomy): Eukaryota > Viridiplantae > Streptophyta > Magnoliopsida > Santalales > Viscaceae > Viscum > Viscum album. Next base: position 1,993,254,486 of record OY728135.1, on the reverse strand, counting down.
CTTCATTATGGGATACAAGTTTATTATCCCCAAGGAATAATATGTAAACTAACTTGGTGATAATAAAACCATATACCTCTAGTTTTCTAACCTCTCTTATATAAATATACATTTCTTAATTCTGATAAAATTATTTTTCTCCCACTATTTATTATGGAGTTTGTTCCTATACCAAATATTTTTATTAGTAACTTTTTTTCTTCCATTATTTCCCTCATTGGAAATGTGTTCCATTTAAAATAACATGGCATGTATTTCTACAACAACTTTTCTTTTTGAAGGGTTATATAGGTAATATATTTTAGTTTCCTTAATATACCATATAAATATACACATCATGATTTTGGATGCTAGTTTTTCCTTAGGTATTGTCTTTATAAATGCATCACACCCTAATACACATATGTGTGAAAAAATGATTTTTATTTCCATAGAATAACTCATATGGAATCCCATATTCTACTTTAGTTGACACTCAGTTTAGTGTATATGATGTTTTCTATAGTGTATATCCCTAAAAGGATAAAGGAAGAGTTTTACAACTCATCATCAATTTGACTATGTCAAACAAGGTTTGATTCCTCCTTCACTCACACTATTCTACTAAGGTTTATAAAAAGTGAGTTGGGAGACTATCCCATACCCCATTAAGTGATCAGTGAATGCTTGGTAAAAATACTCTTCACCATAGTCTAAAATAAGTTTCTTAATCTTCTTACTAATATGGTTCTATAATTCATTTTTATATTCCTTGACCATGTTAAAATAATACAAATTATACCTCATTAAGTAAATATAACCATATATACTAAAATAATAGGTAAAATTCATGAAGTAAGAATACCACCCCTTGCCTCTATTATAAATGGACCACATACATCAATATGGATCAATTTCATAAGTTCTATATCCGTTTCTCCTTTGCTACTGAAAGGCGTTTTATTCATTTTTCCTTATAAAAAAGCATAAAATATAAGGATTTTAACTCAAAAGTGTCTAAATACCCTATTTGATGTAGTTTATTCAAAACATTTTCATTCAAATAACCAATCTTGAAGTTCCATATATGGGTGGTATATGAGTCTTTATAACTGGTATTTTCATTGATTTTTAGTTTTTAGGTTCATGTATGTAACATCCCTCGGCTAGATACCACTAATCGGTGTCCAAACTAGTTAAGCTATATATCCTTAGGCGTACCTCCCCATACACTAAATCCTGTTGACTAGTAGTAAGGTTCAATAGTGTTATAATGGGGATACTATACCCTCATATAAGTGAAAAACATAGTGGAAAATAACCAAGAAACAACCTACATAATAATCATCATAGTACACAAAATTAATAAACACAATCATGCTATATCAAATAATATTTATAAGAATACATTCATATAGACACATGATCATACTAGCAGACGTCCATTAATTTTCCACTGGGTTGATCAAATATACAAGATAAATAAAATATTAATAAAAAAGGTTCTCTATTACCTTCTCCAAGAATCATCACAACCCAGATTCTAAATCCTATATGAGATTCCCCACTCAGTTATGAAATAATGGGCCTCTTACCTACCTAGACATATTAAATGGTGAAGGTTTCTTAGGTACTCTAGTACCATGGCCACCTGGGAAAGGTGTGAGTACAACTCATTAGGGAATCACCAATGGGGTCCCGAACATAACCAATAAATAAAATTTATGAACAAGTTATATTCTTATAATAAATAAACAATAAATACAGTAGCATAAATAAATAACCACCATCAATCCTCAGTTTATAACATGAAACTCGATATTGACTATACTTTGGCCAGTGCCAGATGTCACTGAACGTGACACATACCTTGAGGGATATAATTCCTACTTTAAGATCTCATTAAAATTCCTATATGAAATATATAACCCTTAGATACTAGGAACAATCCCAGAAATCTCATTATATCAAATAAAATTCCAAATCCTAGTCATCACTTGGTATTCCATATCATAAGGCATCATTGGATCCTAGATAGGTAACACCAAGCATCCCATCACCACCCAATATCTCTGTATCCAAAGGAGGTAATATATAAAATCCCATCATCACCAAACATCTATGGATTCTTGGGAGGTAATCCCTGACATCTCATCATCACTAAATATCCATGGATACTAGGGTGGTAATCCCTAACATCCCATTATCATTAGACATCCATGGATCCTAGGGAAGTAAACCCTAGAATCACTTCATCATTAGACATCCATGGATCCTTAGGATGTAATCCTTGGTGTCCCATCATTAGTAGTCATATCTCAGTATTAGGGAGGTAATTCATGATATCCCAAAATCATTAACCATATCTAGGTCCTAGGTAGGTAATCCACAAGCATACCATCATCATATATCCGGGGGATAACAACCACCTGGTGATGTATTGTAATAAATATAATAATAATAAAATGAGTTGGATACCTACCTAAACCATATCATGCAACCATAGTCGGCCTCTTAAGGGTGTGACCTATCCCTATCACTACATCCCCACTAGGCTATCGTCATTGATTCAGGTCCTAGGTGACACCTAAAATCATCACTACCCATTTCCAAAATAACCCTATCAAGGTTTAACATAATTATCAGGGGAACCCACTATGGTCCCCTAGGTCACAATGTAACATAGACACCCTACATGGGTTCCCTTATCTCAATCTCATCTCTTGGTCCAAGCCTTTCATTTAGAGGGCATAATGTTCCTCAACATCACCATGATCACATCACGACCTCATTAGACTCATAGGATAATATCCATTGGAATTACTCTTAAGGGATTATATACTACACATCCCACTTCCCAAGGTCGTCCTATGTTGGTCATAACACACCCAACCAATCCATATTGTATCTTGGGTGTACTCACCCACATACACATACTTATGGGGTAGGAACTCTTATCCACTCTCAAATAAACTAGACAATGAATATATATTATCTCAAAGTTACATCATGGCCTAATTGGGAAAATTATCATAGTCCAACACACATCCCTTCTCACAGGGTCTAAGGAAACCTATACCAAGGTCCTTTATGTTTATTAATTTTAATTAATTTATAACCATGATAGGGTTTAAGCATATCATAACCCACTTTTAAAACCAAGCCCTTGACTATCAACGTCTGAGGAATTTAGTCAGTTCTCAAGGGAACTATGGGAACCTATTAAAATCCTATACATCCACATAATTCATTAAACTTATACACCTATGTGGTCTATGTATTTCTAGGTTCACATTTATAGTTAATTCCTCAACTATTGATGATAGATGCATCAAGCCAGTGCATAAGGGTTCATCATTACACTTAGTTATTTTCCCATTTCCCAATCATTTAATTAAAAAACAATTTATTTCAATATATGGTCAATATACCTTGATACCAAGACCACATATCACATCTCACATAAATAAAATTCATATAAAAAATTGGTATACTCAAGGGACCACCTACCTTGGATAGAGTTATTTCCTTTAACCATAAGCTGACTAATCTCGACCAAGCTCATCCAAGTCCAACTATCCATTTCCAACTAATAAAATAACTTAATTCATTTCATAAAATTCATATAAATTAATTATAATAATTTAAAATTAAATATTAATTTTAATTTAAATGGGAATAATTCCTAAAGACTCACTTGGCTATATTCACCCATCAAAACCTTGAGAAACTAAGTGCAGTCTACTCCCAAAACGAACCCGACCCTAAGCCATGTAAAAGAAAAAAATTATTACACCAAATTCAATGAGTAAATTTATTTAATTTAAGAAAAATCCCTATGAAAATATATTGAGTGATGTACCTTCATTGAAATAGTGTGTGTTTATCATCTCGAGGCTCCCTCTAACCACCCTAAGGAAAATTGCTATCATAACATGATGATTCCACCATGATTTTGTTCAATTATCTCAAGAACCCTAATCAAAATGCCTGAAAATTAATAGGATAAAGATATTAAGAAAAAATGAGGGAGAAAAGGTGAGAACATATCTCAAATCTCTAAATAAAGACACCAAAATACCCCAAATCCAAGGGGCACTACTGAAGGAATGTGGGGGAAGACCCTCCTAGTCACTATGCATGATAGAGGAGAAGTAAATATGGGGTGGGGGAGACCTAAAATACCAATGGGAATTTCATTCATTTCAAAAATATAAGTATAGTCATTTTTAACAAAATTTGGTTGGGAATAGGGTTTTTCAATCCATGTTCCAACGATGAAGTTGGATCTATCTCTAGCCCTCACCCTCACATGGTTTGGCCACACAGTTTACCAAACCATGAAACTACCATGATAATCATCACTAAAATCGAATTATAGTTTTTTCATAATTTTTCTATAACTATTTTCTAATCCCAAATTGAAAAACTAAATCCCACAATTTACTTGAACAGTTTTCCCAAGTTGTGCGACAACCATACATAGGTAAAAAACCTTTCCAAATTCCAAAATTTGGACCAAAGATCCCAAGTCTCACTAATTTTCAAATTATCCCTTGTTAGGAAAAAAATTCAAATTCCCTCTGAAATTTTGAACTTGAAAGGACATAGGGTTTTCAAACCTCCACACCATATAAATTATAATACCCAAGAATCCTTGGTGTTCATTATTTCATTAATATAACCTATCCTAGTCATAAATTCTTGATTAATGCACTATGTTCTTCCCAAAATGTTAAACAAGCCTCCACTACACAACTCCAAATATGAAGTGAATAATTCATAGAAACCAAGCCTCCTTCTCATCATCATTGCCTAAAACAATATGGTGCTTCATGAAACCTACCTATATCTAGAGAGAAAGGAATATTCAATATATTTTTCATCATTTTCATGGTGTTCCACACCAATAGACTTAGCTCATAAAGGCTAATTCTTGATCCATGGGGCTCTACACCATTAAAATCACCTACTTAAACACAATTCTAGTAGTCCATCAACCTGCTCAGTGTAATTACAATCTCACTACACCCTATTACAAAAGAAAATACCATCAATCCTCCTTGGAATGACCATCACTAAAATGATCAGCCACATGTAAGGTCCTAGTCTATGAGTCGCTTGACTAGTGCCTTGGACCGGTTCACCACATATTCTTAAGCATAATTTCCCATATTCAATAAGATTTTGACTAATAATAGGCTCTAAAAAGGTATTTTGGGGGGGTCTTTACCTCCCATATCAGAGTGAAAAATCATAAAATAATTTACTAAGTATCATAAAAAAATCCATAACTATCAGAGTATATAGAAGAAATAACCATATCAAATAATAATAAACGATTACAAAAGTAATATAGAATCAGATGATCATGTTATAATATGAGATAGATCTCCTAATGAGGAAATAACATATAAAAAATAAATACAATAGTCTCTTTTATTAACCCAAGACACACGTCACCTCAATCTCCTGAGTTTGAGGTATCCTTATGATAAAAACCCAGGCCTCTACCCAACTCATACCTATAACCAGTGAGAGTATTCTTGGGAACCCCGGTGCAATAGCAGACCAATCTGGGTGTGAGAACATAACTGAGTATTGAACCACCAATATGGTCCTATATATACCAACAATTTAGTGATATGTTCATGTGAAATTCTCATATGAAGACAATAAATAAACTATAGAAAATAAATAAATAAAACTACCATCAAACCTGAGGTCTATGACCCTAATATACTATACCTACTTTGTCCATTCCTAGAGTGTCTTTGAGCATATCATGATATCATGCCAACCATATCAGAAACAATGTTGATTACCTGGAGAATGTCCTAGGAAATACTGTAATTTATGGATCAATGAAAAATTATATCACCATTAATGGCTCAATATCCATATCCCATAAATCCTGATCATCTATCCAAACTCCAGGTATAATGAATGGACTAAATATGATTCCCAAGATTCATGAGAAATCACTAAATTAGTAGTATATCTCAAGATCAGATGGCTAGATCTTAGACATTCTAGGTTTCCTAGGGAAACTTGGATTTCAAGGAATCCCATATAGACTCGAGGTTAAATCCTATAATCTCATGAATTCTTTATGTGGATCAATGACTAAGTATTGGGAAGAAAATCCATATAAAAAAATCATATATCATGAGTCTAAACATCCATATCCTAGGAATCACCATTGGGAATCCACAACATACCACATGAGTCCTAAAAGATGGATCCTAGTAAGAACATTTGGGTATCTAAAATGTCACCATCACATCACAAAAGGCATAGAGATCAGGTCCCTAGAAGAATATTTTGGCATCTATAGCTGCATCAAAGATAAATAAGTGAAATCCTGAATACAAGATATGGCTTTTATGAACTCCTAAAACCATAACCACTATCTATATCCCCTTGGGATCACAAGTTAGATATTATATATAAGGTTACACACATTACCATCTCTACCCATAGCCATACACACCCACGTAGGGTCAGTTTATCAACTGGGCACCCATCTAGGGTGCTCTATGTCACACCATAATTGAGGCCCCCTACAATGGGTCCTTAAGGTAAATCTCAGATCCCAGGATAACACTCAATTCTAATAGTTCATCTCATCCATTGGCCTCATTAATTCATCTCACAACTTTATGGGTCTTAGGGGTACACTACACTAATGGTAGATTCAAGAGATGGATCAAGGAACATCTCTATGTCTAGGGTTTCATTAGGTTGTTCAGTTCACCCAACCCATATCTATTCTTCCTCTAGTATATCCAACCAGGCCTGACAGATCAAAGGAGAAGGACCACTCACTCCTTGGTCTAGTTAATGAGCCTACCAGATCTTAGGTATCTCATGGGTTCTTTATAGGCCTACATGGGTTTGTCATCACAAGTCATGCCACACCTCTATGGGTAGGTATCCACATGCTCATATTAATGGGATACAAGTTCATATTGAGTCCCGTCACACCTCTAAATGGGTATAAATATCAAAATTCATCATAGTTAAATAATTTAATCCTTCATCTATCGGTGTCCAAGGAAACCAACTAGTTTCTAAGGTCCCATAGTGTCCTTAAACACCTCGTGGAGTCCATCCATAGTTATTTCATTTAATTAAATTGTCAATTTATAAATTGATTTAATTATTTTAGAAATTTATTTAATTTAGAGGTCAATCTCTCTAAGGTTTCTATAACACATGCCAAAATGTATAAAATCAAATCCATAAACTATAGGGTGTGTGCACTAGACCACCTACCTCACCCTAAAGATTTTAAATTTATTCTCCAAAGTCCAGAAGTTCCACCAGGGCCTATCCATTGTTCATAAAATCTCATACAATCTTGAAACATCACCCAAGAACCTATATCAATCCAAAACATCCAAATTAATTAATTAGAATCAATTTTACAATTAGGTAAATAAATGATTGTTAAAAACCCAAATTAATCAATCCGGCCTCATCGTTGAAATATCACTAGGCAACCAAAGATTACCAAATCCTCAAGAAATGGGGTGAATGCCATATACAACACACTATCTGACCCATAATAGGTCAAATACATGACCTACACTACCAATTAAATTATTAAATAAATCTAGTTTTTATAAAAAACTAAAGAAAAATCCATGGTGCGGCGTACATTTGACAAAATGATGACCAAAGATAGATGGATGTCACATTGTGATTCCCTATACATAAGTATCACTATATACCCATTGAAAAAGGTGATTTAACCATTATCTAGTGAAATCCACATAAAATCCCAAAACCAAAACAATATTGAATCAAGGTAAAGAGAGTAGAAGGAGTGAGGGAGAAGGAGTCACCCACAACTTGATCTATTGTATAAAAGACCACAAAAGAAGCCCAAAAAACATGAGGGGGAGAGAAGGTGTATAATAAGGTTCACAACCCCCTTCCATGTTCATAACTAAAAGAGGGGGGGGGGGGTGCATCCTCATAAAATATGAGGGGGTAAAATCATAATTTCCCCATTTTAAGGCCACTGGATAATCGGTACATGTCCACCGACTAGCTGTTCACAACCCATAGTATGTAGGTGCTTTTGGATAGACCACTGAATAGATAGTACAGGGACACCAGTGATTCATTGGTGATAACAACCAACAAGGGATGATATCTATAATGACTGTCCAATTAGTGTTTTTCTAGAGTATTGACTTAAAAAATCACCCTGGACCCTCATGGGGCTCTCTCGATCCCTTGGGATTTCTCCCTAATGTCAAAACTCATCCAAAAACACTCATTTATAGTATTCCTACCTTCATAATTAAATATGAAAATTCAATTAAAAATTTAACTTTTCCACTAATTTGAAATTTTGAATTACTTTTTGAATTTTCAACTCATCCACACACATGGGTTATTACAAAACTCCCCGCCATAACACTTCTCATCACCAATAAGTCTTGGTGGTCATCCAATTATACATCATAACCTACTCTGGTCATCAATTCCCATTCAAAAAATTGTATTCTATCCTCAAGCTCTAAACTCACTCTCAGAGGGAAACTCCAACCTAAGGTTCTCAAACCACTAAAACATGATCCATCACTAATGATCATATCTAAAACATCATGATAGCAGACCAAAACTATTTTCTATACTGAGAATCTATTATGACATAATTAAAGTAATCATCCATCTCATGGTGCTCCCCACCATAAGGATTAATACATGAAATCCAATTCTAGCTCACAGTGCCTTCCACCAATGTATTTGACTATCAAAACACCACTTCTAAGCTCCAATAACATGTTTGGAGAGGTTTTTAATTCACTGCATCTAATTAAACTCAAAACCACTAGTCAGAACTCCTATGTCTGACCTATATGAAATAGGACCGACTTTAACTTCTAACATGCCATCTATTTACCTGATCATAATGCTCATTAATCTCATAGGAATCACATGATCACTCTGATACTCTCATTGATATTTTGACTAGACTTATAGTATAAGTCCATGGTTAGATCCTCAACCAGAACAATCTACCATCATTCCCTAACTGCGAGCATTGACATGCTCTCAATTCAAATCATCCTTAGATCAACCATATTTCACCTAGATCTTTACATCATCATTATGACTCTATCATATATCTTATTTGGTTCCATATATAGAATCCTCTTAAGGACTAGATGAAACTAAAATCTTTTCTAACCTAGAAGCAAAATTTTGAAACAACTATCCAAAAACCAGTAACACCATGGTACCCTGACCCCACCCGCATGGGGGTCATATCACCCACAACTGAAATCAAACTCCCCACCAAATATGTAACTTCCCGACCCAGGATACACACACTAGTGCACCGATCCGGTTTACTATGTGACCTCAAGTACACCTCCCTATAGGCCAGAGGCTGCTAACTAGTAGTTAGGGTCTAATATTTATCATGGGGAGACTATAACGTATTTATAAGAGTAATACCATAGAGGAAATAAAAAAAAAATAACCAAATAATAAAACCATAACCAGAATGATATCAATATCACATGATGACTAATGAAAAAATACAATACCAAAACTAAACACTAGATATTCCATGAAAAAGTTCATGTCAAGTGTCAATATGAAAAACCAAAATAAATAAAGACACTAAAAACTCCCAAGTGGGTCCTGAACCATGTCCAATTCCCTCATCGATGCTCCGTCCCAAATCATCCATTTAACATAGGTCCCTTTCCCTTAAACTATTCTATAACCATGAAATATATTTGGGTACCGATCAGGTATCCCTAGTAGGGTGTGAGTACAACTCAATAGGCCACTAACAACGATGTATAAAACAATATCCATTCAATATAGTGTATTCAGTTTTATTAAGAATAAAGTAAAATTAATAATTAAACAGTTATCACATTTATTATTCTTTAAATTAACTATATAAACACCCGGGTTCCTGAGGACACCCGAACCACATTACCTGCTTCGTCATGTGCTAGATTCTAAACCATATCACATATTCTATTCACAATTCTTTATAAAATAAGGGATTTCTTTATCCATTTCATCTCAATTCATTATTATGACCAATTGGAACCATAGTTGAATGTTGATCTCATGGGATTAGAACATCATGTCTAGCACCCCATGGGTATTTGGAGCATCAGTCCCTTTTCCATACAATAACATTTACATTCAAGTACTTAACACTCTATGTGTATTTAGAGGGTTGGTCCGTTTCCCACACTCATATATCAATCTATATCATATATCACATGTATCACAATATCACATGTATCACAATATCACATGTATCACAATATCACATCACTCAAGATTAATCAACATTAATCATATTACCAAATTTCATCATCATAATATTCCATTAATTAATTAATAAATTAATTAACCCAACTCCATCAATTCTAAAATCACAATAATTTACCAATTAATTAATTCAAAAATTAATTAATCTAATTTAATCAATTCCAATGTTCAATTAATTAATATAATTTAACAATCATAAAAGTATATTAATTAATTAAAAAATTAATTAATTCAATTCCACATTCTCAACAATCCATTAATTAATTCAATAATTAATTAATTCAATTTCAAAAATTTCACAATCACCCATTCCATTAATTAATTCAATAATTAATCAATCTAATTAGACAATACCAATATCCCATTAATTAGTTCAATAATTAATTAATCCAATTCAACATTTTCGTAATTTCACATACCTATTAGTTTTCCAATTTTATAACCTCATTATTCAATCAATTCAATAATCCCTAAATTAATTAATTCCCCAAATTAATTAATTAAATTTAATAAATTTAATAGTGAAATGTTCAATATAAATTCTAAAATTACTTACACATAATTGAAATCAAGACTATGAGATTTTAATAATATACCACCTACATCAAAATCGGCGTTGAACACTTGGCAACAAAAATCCCCAATTTGAGAGGAATAACCCTAATAATGATAAAGAAATTGATCTTGATTGAAATCCCAGATCCAAGATCAAATGAACCAATATCCATTAAAATTAGATCTAGATCTAATCCCATTAAGGGAAAACATCCCTTAAAAGAATGGGAGAAGAATGAGAGAGAGATGAAAAACCAATTGTGATGATATTCACTTATAAGGAGAGGTGCAAATCTTCAATCTTAGATTCAAATCATGAATAATAGAGGTTGGGAGCCCTAATAATTCTTCCAAGAGCCTTTAAAAATGATATAATTTGATCAAGGCTATGTTGGGGTCAATTTCGGGTTAATATGGGGGTTCATGAAATTTTAAAACCAAATTTTGGGTTAATTAAAACAACACACACAGTTTCCTGGGAAGGTGCACACGGTTTGTCAAACCATACTGCTAAACTGTGCACCTATTCCAGGGGGATGCGTGATTTTTACTAAAAAGGGGGAATGGTTTGAAAAACCGCATGCCAACCATGAAAATACCCTTTTTTGGGTTCACATAGTTTTCTGGGTTGGGTGCATGGTTTGAAAAAATGATGCGCCAACCATGCACATCCCCTCTTATTTCCCAAAACTTCCAATTTTCACCCAAATGCACCTAAGGAAAAATCCAAACAAAAAGTACTCGAAATAAGAAAAGGGTATTGGTAAACAAGCCCATGACATCCTAAAAAAATGATAGGATCTTACAATATTTCCACCTTATAACAGCTCATCCTCAAGTTGTACTCCAAAGCATCTCTAAGATTTCAAGTCATAAAGGTTAGTCCACTGGGCCCTCATATCCACTTATCTCTCCCATTTTTCCTCCTAAACATGGCCATGTTGCCTTAATACATAAATTATCAACATGGTCTTTCTCCAAAACACTTTCTCACTATGATCCAACACATGTATCAGATTCTCTTCAAAGGACACATTGGTCTCAGGCTCAATATCATTCACATAGATCACATGAGATGGGTCAAGGTGATACTGCTAAAGTTGTGACACATGAAAAATGTCATGCATATCACTGTACCTCTATGGAAGAAACAATCAGTATGCCACCATACTGATTCTCTCCACAACCTTAAATAGTTCAACAAACCTGGGTTCCAACTTGTGCTGTCTCCGTATTCTAGGATGAACCAATCTAGGAGACACCTAAAGGAATACACGATCTCCCTTTGTAAACTATAGGGTTCATTGATATTTATTAGAATAATACTTATATCTACTCTGAGCCATAACCATACATCTCCAAATCAATTGAACCTTCTCTAACATCTCCTTAATGGGACTTAGTCCCAACAACTCTGACTCAGCTTCCTTCATCTAGTATGGAGGTGATCTGCATGGCCTACCATAAAGATCTTTATATGGTTCCGTATGAATAGTTATCTGATAACTTTTTTTATAGGTGAACTCCACCAAAGCTAGGTGCTTTTCTTAATATCCTCCAAAGTCTAGGACACATTTTTGTAGAATATCCTCAAGTACCTATATAGTATGCTTTGACTACCCATCTATCTATGGCTGGAAATCCATACATAGCAAAACCTATATACCAATTTCCTTTTGCAAGCCCTACCAGGAGCGCAAAGTAAAATGCGAGTCACATTCTGAAACTATAGTCCGTAGCACCCCAAACAGATAGAATATATCCCAAATTTATAAGTCACCCATCTAATCCACTAAAATAGTCTCCCATACCAGTAATAAATTTTCTGGATTTGTCAAATGGTCCATAAAAACCCAAATAACATTATTCTTCTGAGGCTTCCTTAGGAGACCAACCAAAATATTCATGGTAATGTCATCCCACTTCCATTATGTAATGGGAAATGGCTATAGTAAACCACCAGTTCATTGATGCTTGGCCTTCACCTGTTAACATGTGTAACATCATGTCACAAACCCCACTATCTTATTTTTCATGATCGACCACAAAAACTATCCTCATAGGTCATTGTACATTTTAGTCACACCTAGATGAACCACCCACTTTGAGGCATGAAATTCATACATCAGATCTTACTATATGATCATAGGAACAAAAAAAATGACTCCTGGCATAGATGATATCATCCTCATATATGATCCAATATGAAGGTGTCTCCCCACTTCCAAGTATTTCTTTCAAGGATAACCATTCCGTATCCTTATACCGCCTCTCCTTAATCTTTCTCAAAAGTGTAGACTCCATTGAAAATGATATGAGATTCATCTAATCCTAACTCTTCTGAAATGAAACATGAATCTCAGCCAGTAAAGTCATCATCTTCTACTCAGTACTTGACTCCTAAACTTTCTAATTCTGAGTTTTCCTGCTCAAAGTGTCAGCCACACTATTTCCCTTTCTGACTGTATATGATATGTCAAAAGAAAATGACTGCATATAGTCAACCCACCTCCACTATTGGAGATTCAAATATCAATAAAAAAAGATATGCTTTAGGATCTTATGATTTGTATACACAATAAACTTCTCACCTAATAGACAATTCTTCCAACACTTCAAATCATAAGCCGTTGTAGTTAATTCAAGGTCATGCATATGATAGTTCTATTAATGTGGCCTTAACTTCTGCGACTCATACACCACAAATCTATCTCCCTTCATCAACACCGAGTTCGATCCTATAAGTGTCACAAAACAACATATACTCCTCACCTAGACTAGGTAGGATCAAGATCAATGCATTTTTCAAGTGCTTCTTTAACTCCTAGAAGGCATTCTCACATGCATCATACCATTCAAACTTTAATAACTTTTTGGTAAAGCCTAAAAGTGGTGCTACCAAGAAGGAGAAGTCCTAGATGAACCTTCGATAATATCACACTAACCCCAGAAATCTATTAATATCAAACACATTCTTGGCCTGATCCTAAGAAAAAAATTCCTGAACTTTATCTGGGTCTAATGACACACCATCCTTTGAGATGATGTGACCCAAGAAGTATACCCAATCAATTGAAAAATGACACTTCGATATCTTGGCGTATATCTGATTCTCTCTCAGTGTACTCAAGATGATGTCAAGATGTTGGGAATGATTTTCATGAGTCTTGGAGTACAACAAATTGTCATCCACAAATACAACCACAAACTGATCCAGGTACAGATGAAATATTTGGTTCATCAAGTCCATAAAAACTACTGGTGCATTCATCAGCCTGAAAGACATCATGAAGAAATCATATAGGTTATACCTTTAATGTACAAGCATGAATTACCCTCGATCTAGTAGCTAAAACGGTCACCACATGACCTTAATAGCGTCTCCCCATTCTCCAAAGACTATTAACTAATAGCAAGGGTCTATGGATAGTCATGGGGGAGATTATACCCACATATTCAGAGTGCACAATGGAAATAGATAATAAACTCAAACAATAGTGGAAGTAGATGTAAAACAATAATCAAATGAATAATGAAAATGGACAACACTAGTTTATACAATGCATGAATGTCATGGTGTTACATATCAGGAAGTAGTAAACAAAATAGCATGCTTTACATTCCAATACAGAAATAAATAAAACTTTCAAATCCCCAAGGAAGATCTCCATGAGCATCCCGATCTCCCACTCGGCCCTTGGCTCCTAACTCCTAAGTACAAGTAAAAACCATAAGCAAAGGCCCATAGTCCTACAAACAAGAAAGTCTACTTGGGTACCCCAGTGCAATGCCGACCCGAATAGGGTGTGAGATATACATCTCAGTAGGCCGAAACCACCGATTGTCTAGCTAAACCAAGAAAATGAAATATAAAAAATGGTGTGCAAATATAACAATGAAATAACTGAACTAAATAAAGAACCAAAAACCTATATAGGTTCCAAAGGGACACCTAACGACAATACCTACTTCGTCCCGTAGCTGGAATAAGAGTCTATACAATAACCATACATTTTTATTTATCAAGCATACATAACTTTTACCACTTAAACATTTATTCTCTATTTCATAATTTCTTAACTGTAGGTTTAAATCATGCCATATATCCAATTCAAAATTTTCTATACATATTTATCCTTACTGTAGGACATCATGTTTAACACTCAAAATCCTATCAGTGTGGAATATCAGGTCTACCAACCCAAGTCCCATTCATTTATTTATCATTGGTGTAGAACGCCTTGTCTAACACTTAAAATACTATTGGTTTAGAACATCATGTCTACCACACCAAGTCTCGTTCATTTATTTATCATTGGTGTAGAATTCCATATCTAACACTCAAAATCCCATTGGTGAAAAATGCCATGTCTAACACCCAAAGTGTTATTTATCATTATTTATCATTGGTGTACAATGCCATGTATAACACTCAAAATCCCATTAGTGTAGAACACCATGTATAGAACTCAAAATCCATTTTATTATTATTTATCATTGGTATAGAATGCTATGTCTAACACCCCAAAACTCAAAAATATTTATAGATCTATCAGTAGTGTAGATCACCATGTCTAACACCAAAAATACCATTGGCGAAGAATACCATTTCTAACACCCAAAATCCCATTCATTTATTTATATCATTGGTGTAGAACTCCATGTCTAACACCCTAAATCCTATCCATTAATTAATTCATAAATTAATTAATCAAGTCTGTTAATTAGTTCAAAAACTAATTAAAAACATCAATTTCCCATTAATTAATTATACAATTAATTAAAAATTCAACATCTGAAAAGGAAATAATTAATTATTCTTAACCCCAATCAAGTCAACTAGATAATTAAATCAACTAATTATCCCAAATTCTTTGATAAAAAACATGAAAATTAATTCATCAAATAAATTATCCTTATTACCTTACCAATCCAATCGATTGGTTAAATATACCAAATCTATTAGTTAACCCAAAAATTAACTAAGTACATGAATCCATTAATTAATCCATAAATTAATTAATCTACTATACAAATCACATTCCATAATTAATTTTTCTACAAAAAATTATCCAATATAAATCTCAACTCATCACAATTAATCTCGTAATTAATTATCTTGAACAATATCAATTCACATAATTAATACACCATTAATTATCTCAAAATAGCCAATTCCACATCTCATAATTAATCCCACAATTAATTATCTATATTACAAACTCAAGCACATAATTAATTCACAATTAATTATTCCATTATAAATCTCATATTTCTATAATTAATTTCCACAATTAGTTATCCAAAACATTACTAAAAAACACATAATTAACTCATAATTAATTATATCAATTTCAATTCTCAAGGTTCATAATTAATTCAAAAATTAATTATCTTAACTTATCCAATTCACTATCTCATAATTAATACCCCGATTAATTATCTAAATTACAACCTCAAGGCATATAATTAATTCCCAATTAATTATTACAACTTATCCTACCCAATACTCATAATTACCACTTAACCCAAGGGCATAAACATGTATGTGCGATAGTAGAAAAATACATATCAGCAAGCTAAACTAACATATCAATCGAAACATTATGTTTTTAGATTGAAGGTAGCGCACCTCCATTGGAGGGGTTTTATTACAAAAACGTGATTTTGTATTCTAAGAAATCATTTTATACCAATATAACCATTCATTCAGCATTATCAATTAAATTCATCATCAATAGTAATTTAACAACTATTATGTTTTAATAATTAAGCAATGTTGAGGACCCTACCTCAAGGAATTGGCCGAGACAATGCTTTCTAACTTAAACCGTCATCTGCTCATGTTGACATACCTGAACAACTGCATGCACACACTCTGAATTGGTTGCATTACCCTACAATGATAATCAAAACCCACAATTATTATGGTGAGGACCAACGCAACACCAATTAATTAATCGTAACCTAAAATACACCATAAGCAACTAATTCAAGGGGTGAAAAACCAATTATCAGGTATATAGCCTTACCCGAATATGACATAAGTGAACAAAATCAAGCTGAACCACCACAAATTTGGTGACGGTTGTCGAAATATGGACAAATAGATCCCGAGATATCATTCGCACCACATAGAATTGAAGGAAAGGAAGAAACAGAATTAATCCTGAGCCTTAGGGTCTCGGCCTTATGGAGACCGAGTGAAGGAGAGCCAAAACAGCCAATGAAAAGAACAAAACATGTGGAGAGGGACCTACCTCAATGAGACTGAAAACTTTTGTGAAGGAACCACCATGATCAGTGCGTGGATAGGGAGCCGGGTTGAGGAGTGGTGCGCCTCACCATGGTAGAACAAGGGGAGGGGGTCACACCTCACCCTACTGTGCGCCTCTCCCTCCTTTTCTCTCTCTCAATTACCCCTAAATAGAATTAATATAATAATAATAATAATAATAATAATAACCATATTATTATTATTATCATTTAATTTAAATGCTTCTTTGACAAACCCCATAACTCCCCCATTACACATAATTTAATTAAATTATCCTCCAACGAATTTAATTAAATAAATTCTCCAACTCATCATTAATTAATTGAATTCTACAAACACAATTAAATTAAATAAAACCCATCATTTTTTATCAAATAATTAAATTCATCTTAACCTTAAATTTAATTAGATAAAACTAAAACTCCACATTTAACACATCATTTAATTAAATTCCTTTCAAACCGAATTTAATTAAATAGTTTTTATAAAAAATTATTATTTAATTAAATTATATCAATATAATTTAATTTAAAAAAACCAGACACTTCATTAATAATCATTTAATTAAATTCATTCCAACTGAATTTAATTAAATAATTCCCCCAATTCATGTTATTTAATTAAATTATCTGAACACAATTTAATTAAATAAAACCCTAATTTTTCATATAATAATTAAATTCATCTTAACCTTGAATTTAATTAGATAAATCCCCAAATCTATATTTAACACATAACTAAATTCCTTTCCAACTGAATTTAATTATATAAAATTTTCCAACTCAATATTATTTAAATAAATTATCTTAAAATAATTTAATAAAAAAACCCCAACAACTCATTAATCATCATTTAATTAAATTCGTTCCATCTTAATTTAATTGAATAATTTCTTCAATTCAATTATTTAATTAAATTATCTGAATATAATTTAATTAAATTAAAAAATCTATCTCATCAACATTGTTGGTCGAAGTAGGATACTCAAGAGGGGGGTGAATTGAGTTCCTATAAAAATTTCTATTAAAAAGTTTATTTAAAAGATTCCTCTAATTAAAAATAAAACATGTTAGTTAACCAAGGTAGTAAAATTATAATAGTTTAACTGTTCAAATAGTTTCTCAGAAGATTGATTAATTCTCAATAATATAAATATAAGATATTGATATAACTTTTTAAACTAATCTAATAAGTCAAAAAAATTATAACTACTATCCAAGACTAACTATAAAAGTAAAATTTAGTTTTCTAAACTATGAGTTAAAATAGTGGCACACTAAATTGAAAGACACATCACATAAAAAAAGTGGTTCAGTCTCAAGACAATATCTAATCCACTCTACTTAGTGATCACCTTCCACCAAGATATATATATATATATATATATATATATATATATATATATATATATATGAAAATATTTGATCCACACCCTGGATCGGGGTTAACAACAGTACACAAGACTCTCTTGGTCACATGACCTCTTCCATAATTCTATGTGAGAAAACTAACAACCAGGTCACACAAGACCCGTTCCACAGTTATATATGGTTGAAAAAAGGTGTAAAAGATATTTGAGTGAGGATATCTTATACCCTCTAGTTCGGTGCAGGAGACAGTGTGTGTTTTTAATACAAATACACACACTACTCAAAAAGATTAATAAAATAGTAAACAATAGAGTAAAGATAATGAGAAAGGATTAGAAATGCTCTGAGTATTGTTCTATGAAAATATGGACTTGTAGGATGTAGAATATGTGATTTTCGAGTCCTCTTGTAGAAATATAGTTTTGTGAGTCTCATGTTCTAGTTTCTAGTTTGATGAGATGTGATTTGTAGCTCTTGGTCTTCTTAGAGTTGCTACTACGAGGATGTTTGAGGTTTTGATCCATAATAGTTTAGATCCTAGTAATTGAGAGTTATTCACATGTTCTTTCATATATGGATGTTATCCTATTTTTTTTTCATGCAATCCACTGCTACTTATGTTTTCTCCAGTACCACGCTTTTATTTGTTTTTCATTTTGGGTGCTTGTGTTGGAGCCGACAAGATGCACTATCTCCACACCTCATACCTCATACTATATACTAATAGGACTACAAAAGAACATTAATTATATCAGTGTCATTAAATGACTCACATATGACCGTTATAAAAATCTTTTAAATTAAATTGAAAAAGGTATAAAAATCATTAAGTATGAAACAATGTCACAGTTTCAGTGAGACAGTCACGGTGCCACAGTCATGGTGAGATCTGGAACCAGTGGCATAGTTACGGTGTCTGGTCCTTTGAAAATTTTGAAACCAATAGAAAGACTATTATGTCTAGTAAACAGTGTCTCATGTAATAGTGTCTAGTCCTTTGTCAAAATTCTGAACGGTGTCTTGTTACGATGTCTTTGAAATGGTAGCAAGGAAACAATGTTAATGTCTTTGTGAGAATTTCTAACTGGTAGCAACCTTACAGTGTCACAGACTGTGAAAATCTGGAACCGGTAGAAAAGGTACAGTTTCAAAGACTTATCCAAATATTTGTAAGTTGTATTAAGAAGAAATATTCATAGAATGGATTAATATTAAACATAATCATACTGAAACATAATAGAACAAGATTAAACATAGTTTGCAAGATTCCAACATAAACATGATTTGTAATATGTGAAACATGATTTGTGAGCATTAAAACATGAGGAGTCCAATAATCTCCAAACATGATTTGTGATCATTAAAACATGAGGAGTCCAAAGATCTCCAAACATGATTTGTGAGAATTAAAACACGAGGAGTCCAACAATCTCCCCATTTTTAATGATAACAAACCATGGAATTTATAAGCCATATATTTTAGTAAAGAAAAGATATTTGAGTATAAATGTGATAGGTTGTATAAAACTATTCTTCTCTCATGAATATGCTTCTTCCATAACTGCTTCCATAAATGCCTTTTCATATTTCTCCCCCTTTTGGGATTATAAAAAAGAAAAAAAAGAAAAATAAACATTGAAAGAAGGTAATTAAGATAATAAACAACAACAATTCACATTGTATTGAATATAGTGAGAGGGTTAATTACAAGCATGAGGAAAAATACAATACATCCCTATCAAAATACATCATTCACTTCTATTTAGAGCCATCAATATTTTCTTTTACCTTGGAAGAGACATCATGAGGAGCCACAAGAGTAGAAGTAGAAGTGGGAGAAGGTATTTATCCAACTATGAGAGAAGGAAAAGAAACTCCTTAAAAGAAAGAGTGTGCAAGAGATGGTCTGGTGGAAGACTGGGGAAATATTTTCTCAATAATAAAAAGTCTGATCTGGCTTAGAGCCTGAGATACAGAAATGGTAGTAGGAGAAAAGGTAGTGGAGGAGGAAGGAGTTGGACTAGGCCACAAAGGGGAAGCTGTAGGAGCCACAATGGTGGTACTTTTCACATGTAGATAGGGCTTCAAAAACTTAATGAAATCAGTGATGACCTCACCTCTATAATATATAGCCTTCTTGAAGTCATCTTTTTTTCCTAGAAAATTATCCAGAGTGGGTGTGAATTCCTTGATCTTCTTCCCTTGATCCTTAAAGGCTTTAGTGACTGGAGGTATTTTCAAATTCTCTACAAGATACTTGAAGTGATTTGTCAGCTCATGCTTAGAATAAATTCTCTTAAAGTAGAAGTCCACTTTCTTAGAGATTTCTTATTGAGAATCATTGGTGATATTTGAATGGATATTCACCAAATAAAGTACATGGTTACTATTATTGATGACATCAGAGAGACTTTACTTATCAACAACACTCAACACTGACTGAATCTATTCATTAAAAACTATTCTGATTTAGTCACTGTCCACAGGCTGAGATGGCTATCCAGAGGCAGTTGAAGTTGTAACAGCTGGTGTGAGAAATTTAAGTTGATTTAGAACCTTTTGTAAACATCATTTATATTCATCAGTCAGCTTATTGTGTCCAGTAACAAGCACACAAATCTCATTTTCTATATTAGTGTTGTTCTCAACCACTTTTTCATATACAATGATCAGGTTTAGTTTAATTAGAGATACAACTTTCTATGGAATATTATCAGCATCATCTTCACTAAGATGAGAAACAAGATATTGAGCAGTTGGAAAGACTTTATTCATATCTTCAACCATAGATTTTATATATTTCATCTAATCACTCAAGAGCTCATTCTCAATACGAACTTCCTGAATTTCATGAAGCTTCTTTGGTTGAATCTTCCAAATAATTTTCTCTAATAACAGGGAATTATCTCTTTCACTGATATTAGTTAGAGGGGAAGGCTATGACTTCATGACCTTTTCAAATCTAGATAAAAAGGTGTTTCCAAAGTCTTTTAAATCGTATTTACTTACATAAGCAGGAGATTCTTGTGTAGGTTCAGAAGTTGTAACTGATACAGGTTCTGATTCCTTTAAAGGTACAATTTTCTTAGCAATGATTGGTTTGAGATTAAACACTATGGAGGGATCAATTTATTTAACTAAGACTCCTTGAGAATAAAAAATATAAAAATACTCTAAAAATATATACCAGGTATCCAATGAAATTAAATTCATAGGGTTGGTCACTTAAATTCTTTCCAAATTAGGGTTTTTCTCTCCCTAAATTGGTGCATCACTGATATGACTAAAAGACTCAATCTCTTGAGTTACTTCCACTTCTTCTATTCTGTTTGGCTCAGTTACTTCTTTAACCAACTGAAAGGCTTACTCCATACTATCCTTAATAGATAAAATTACTTCTAGCTCCATAGGTTCTTATAAATGTTCCTCAAGAATAGCTTGTTCTTACACAATAGAAACTTTTTCTTCTTTAGAAAAAACTTCTTCTGTAACTTTAGTAACTACATCTTC
This sequence comes from Viscum album, assembly GCA_963277665.1. Classification (NCBI taxonomy): domain Eukaryota; kingdom Viridiplantae; phylum Streptophyta; class Magnoliopsida; order Santalales; family Viscaceae; genus Viscum; species Viscum album. The sequence goes on along the minus strand of OY728135.1, from coordinate 1,993,232,475 downwards.
TACAATTACTTCTTGTGGAATAGGTAGGAAACTATCTTCTTCTTCTAAGAAAGTTCCTTCCTTAGGTGAAACTACTGCATCTTCTACTTCTTCATTTGAGTATTCAAAAAATTCATTAGGTTCCATAGCAAGGTCAAATACATTCTTAGGTCTTGAAGGGTTTTCAACCGGGTTGAAAATTTCATAAATTCTTTCATTATCTTCCACCCAAGATTTCTTTCATGGGTTCCAACTAATTTTCATCCTTATAAATGTATAATTTAAGATAAAAAACTCAAAACCTTCAAATAATTATTCATTTGGACTAACTAATCCCTTGGCTAAGTCCCCTTTACTTGAAAAAATAAGATGTTGAATAAACTTAAACAATAGTCTTGTCTCACCATCTAGCTCAGCTACTATTAGCCTTTTCTTCCTTTTGTTGCTAGTTAAATTTTATAGATTTTCTTTTAGGATAAACTCATTACTTGAAGGAGGAGGACCACTTTGGATGTCCTAAAAAATTCCTTCATGAGGTATTCCTAGGAAGGAATCCCACAACCTCGAAGAAAAAGTACATTTTTGATATTTACCTAGCTTCTTACTACAAAATCATCTTCAGAATTGAACATGAACTGAACATACTGATAAAACTCAGAAACTAGTTTAGGATAAATGGAACTTTTCTCTTTTGTGAAAATTTCCAACCACCACTCTTCATCCAATACTTTCTAAACAAGAAACTTACTTGTCAGCATCCACTTTAGACAAAATTCTTTCTCATGCACTACTATTTGATCAACAAGGCCTAGATTCAGCGGTTTCTCAGGCATTATTTTCAAATTCCTTTTCACTTTATTTAGAGATCGATGCTTCTCAGGATTCTATGAAGACATATACTTCATTATGGGCATCCAATTTATTTTTGAGAAAGATGAAAAGTTGAAAAAGGGCTAACAGTTTGAGAAAGAAAGGTTTTAGTTTTAAGAGAAGAGAGCTTGAGTGAAGAGAGGAGTGGAAATATCAGGTTTTTATCATTTAGGGATTTCAAACATCACAAACATAAATATGTGGTATAAAATAAATAAAATAATAGATATAGTGATATGAATTTTATTTCTAAAAAATATAAGTCTGAGCCATTATAGTTAGACCAGAACAGGTAATCACGGTGTGACTCTAAATGGTGCGACTGTATCATTGAGGCAATAATTATGAGACCAAAACTGAGAGATAGTAACTATAAGATAGTAACTTGTGAAACCATGAATCGTGAAACCGTAAAATGTGAAATAGTAAACTGTTCACTTAAGTTTTATCATCCCTAACTCATGTATGATGTAATTTATCCTTTAATAATTTAATGTCTTAGTGAATATATCAGTAAGCTAATGTTCAGTGCCAATGAATTCCAAAATGATATAACCTTTTTGATATTGATCTCTCAAAAAGTGATGTATTATATCAATATGATTAGTCCTAGAATGTGAAACATGATTCTTTGAAATATTAATAGAACTTTTATTGTCATAGTTTATAGGTACATGTATGAATTGATATCCATAATCTAGTAAAGTGTGTTTCATCCACAAAATTTGTGCACAAAAACTACCAGCAACTATGTATTCATCCTCGACAATAGATAATGTAATAGATTTTTTTACTACACCTTGATACTATAGACTTGCCTAAAAAGTTACATGTTCTAGAGGTTCTTTTTCTATCTAACTTACAACCACCAAAATCAGCATCAGAATAACTTACTAAATCAAAAGTTTTTCCTTTAGGATAGAATAGTCCTAAATTGGTCGTATGTTTGAGGTATTTGAAAATTCCTTGAACAAAATTTAAATGAGACTCTTTAGTATTTTCTTGAAGATGTGAACACATGAAAACACTAAATATAATATCAGACCGACTAGTAGTTAAGTAGAGTAAACTTCCAATCATTCTTCTATAAGTTTTCTGATCAACAGATTTTCCATTTTCATTAAGATCCAACTTACAGGTAGTAATCATTGGAGTATCACTACTTTTAGTGCTATCTAAGCCAAAATGTTTTATGATATATTTTGTATATTTTATTTGATTTAAGATAATAACTTCTTTGTTTTGAAAAATTTGAAATCCAAGGAAGAATTTGAGTTCACCCATTAAACTCATTTCAAATTTTATTTTTCATCATTTTTGAAAAATCAATACGTAAAGAATTTCTTGAAGATCCAAAAATAATGTCATCTTGATAGATTTGAACAACTAAAACATCTTTAGAAATTCATTTTATAAAAAGAGAAGGATCATATATACCTTTTTTAAAACCATTGGAAATAAGAAAACTACTTAGTCTATCATACCAAGCTCTTGGATCTTACTTTAAACCATATAATGCATTTGTTAATTTAAAAACACGATTTGTAAAGTGAGGGTTTGTAAACCTAGGGGGTTATTCAACAAAAATATCCTAAACTATATAACCATTTTGGAATTCACTCTTGACATATATTTGACAAAGTTTGAAATTGAGATGTTTTTCATATGAAAGTAAGACTCTAATGGCTTCAAGTCTAGAAACTAGTGAAAAAGTTTCTTCATAGTCAATTCCTTCTTCCTCACTCTAACCTTGTGAAACCAATCTTTCTTTATTTCTAACTATGTTTCCAACTTCATCTACTTTGTTCCTAAACACCCATTTAGTTCCTATGGTCAAGGTTTCTTTGGGTATATCCACAAGTTTACAAACTTTATTCCTTTCAAACTGATTTAGATCCTCTTGCATATCCATCACCCAAAATTCATCATTGATAGCATCATTGATGTTTTTAGGATCAAGCTATGATAGAAAGGCTTGATGTTCGACCTGATTTCTAATAGAATATCTAGTCTATGTTTATTTTTCTAAGTCTCCCACTATTTCATCTAGAGGATGATTATTAAGAGTTATAATAGGTCTATAAAAAGAACGACTAGTTATTTTAGGTTCTTCAACAGGTTTGGGTTCATTATGACCAGAATCTATAGAATTTACAAAATTGAAAGTTTTAACTGATACCTTCATAGGATGGTCAGAATATTTAAAATTAATGTCCAGATTTTACATATCATCCTCAAGATTCTCTAGGGAGGTTTTGGTTCATGTGTATCTATTTCATCAAATTTGACATGTACAGATTTTTTCACACATTTGGTTCTTTTGTTGAAGACTCTATAGGCTTTACTAGAGATTAAATAACATAAAAATATTCCTTCATCACAATTGGATTCAATATTATCAAGATTATCATTAGTATTAAGAATATATACTTTTCAACCAAAAACTTTGAATTAATTAACCTTAGGTTTTCTATTGTTCCATAACTCACAAGGTGTTTTCTTAAGAATAGGTTTGATTAACACTCTGTTAGTAATATAGCATGCTGTATTGACAGCTTCATCCCAAAAGTAAATAGGTAGGTTATATTCATTAAGAATTTTTCTAGCAATTTCTTTTAAGGTTCTATTTATAATTTCTACAACTCCATTTTTTCGGGGTGTCCTAGGAGTATAGAAGTTATGAATATAGAAATTTTGTGAGAAAAATGATTCAAAATCTTTGTTTTTAAACTCACAACCATGATCACTTCTTAAAGATTTTATCCTAGTTCCACTTAAGTTTTCAACTGATCAAGCATACCTTGTGAAGTAGTTACATGCTTCAATATTTTGAGCCAAATAGTGTATCCAAGTATACCTAGAATAGTCACCAACGAGAACGTAAACATAGTGATTCCCATTTAAACTAGAAACTCTAGATGAACCAAACAAATATATGTGAAATAACTTAAGAGGTTGAGAAGTGGAAACTTCTTTCTTTAGTTTGAATGATATTTTTTACTATTTACCCTTTTGATAAGGATTACTAACTTTTTCATTTAGAAACTCAAGTTTGGGTAGGTCCTTGACTAAACCTTTTCTAGTAAGTTTTCTAAGTGAGTGTATATTACATTGTCATAATCTCCTATGCCAAAAAAAAAACATTATTTATAAAAAATTCTCAAGCAAGAAATATTTTGAGATATTAAAGAATCTAAATTAAAAGCATAAACATTTTCATTTCTAAATATAAATAATATTAGTTCATTTTTAGAGTTAAAAACATTAGAAGTATAATTTTCAAATTTAAAATAAAATCCATTATCACATAGTTGTGATATACTAAGCAAATTATATTTTAATCCATCAATAAAAATCACTTTATAAATTAAAACTGGGTTAGTGTTACCAATTTGGATGTGGCTAATTATTTTTCCTTTAAAATTGTCACCAAGGGTGACATTCCCACCATCAATTTTTATTAAATTCTTGAAGCATGAGTAATCTCCTATCATGTGTCTTGAACATCCACTATAAAAGTACCATAATCTTTTGCTGGAGATCTTCAAACACCTATCCTACAAAATATTTAAACAAAAAAAAATTTTGGTACCCAAATTTATTTGAGTATATTAACATTAGTAATAAATGCCTCAGGAACCCACATCTTCTTCATGGGTTTCCTATAACCATTATGTAACATATTTGAAAAATAGACTTTATTTGGTCAAGAAAAACTAGAGGTAATAAAAGACTTTATAGAACTAGAACTAGCAACAAAATTTTGATTTTTGGGTAGAAAAATAGATTTTCCAGATTTAGTTAACAACTTGTTTTTGTGAGATTTCTTTTCCTAGGTTGGTATCCCATACCAGTAGTGTATCTAGGGGAAATTTTTTTTACCATACATCTGTGTAAGAGTATTTCTTCCATTGGTAAATTTCTCTAGGTACTTTTTTAATTTCTCATTAGATTACTTAAGTTCATTGTTCTCTTTAAGTAATTGAACATTTTTCTCTTTATCTATAGCCAGATTTGATTTGATAGTAGTAGTCAAGGAATAATGTTTCTTTAAAGATTTTCATTTATCTTTTAGCTCATTACAAGTGTCTTCTAGCATTTGTTAGTATTAAAAAATTTCCTCATTTTTTATATTTTCAGAGTAACTTTCATCTCCAGAATAATAGGAATTTTCTATAGGAGACTGAAGGGTTACCTCAAGTGTGTTTTTCATAAAACACATATTGGATTTATCATCCTTTTCATAATTTGAAGACTCTAAGACACTTGAGTTGTCCTCAGAAGCACTCCATGTCGCTTTCATTACCTTTTTATACTTTCTATATTTGTCCTCATACATCTTATTATATTTTAGCTTGGGAAAATCATCCTTTGCATGTACTTTTCTCTTGCATTCATAACAGTCTATTTCATCAGATTTTTTACTTCATTTCCAATCCTTCTTCTAGTTTCCCTTGTGATTATATCTTCCTTTGAAGTTGGGGTTTCCAAAAAATTTCTTTCTTCTATAAAAATTCTTAAATAATCTAGATAATTAAGTCATTTTCTCATCACTATCAGATGGTGAATCTTCATTACTTCTACTCTAAAAATGAGGTTGTATCCTTTCCTTTTCCTTATTCTTAGAATTAGTGGTTTTGAAAACCACTAACTTTCTCTTCAGCTAATCTTCCTCTTCCTTATTGACTTTTAATTCTTCCTCATACATCATTAACTTGCCTATCAGCTCCTTTTCTACTAGCTGATGTCATAGGATTATCTAATTGATACAGAAGTTCCTCTCCATCTATCTAGTTAGCATCTAAGTATTCTCATGATTTTCTCCTTGGATGTAACATCTCTTCCTAGAGAAATCACATTGTTCATAATTTCATTAAACCTAAGACGCATGTCAGAAATTGGCTCATTTTTCTTTATTTTAAAGTTATCATATTTAATAGTATACGTGTTAAGTCTCATTTCCTTAACATTGGAGGTTCCTTCATGTGAAACAGATAAAGTATCCCAAATTTCACGGGTTGTTTTACATGTAGAAGTTATATTGAATTCTTCATCTCCTAAAGAAAAGTATAAGGAATTCATGGATTTGTAATTATTATTATAGATATCCTTAGTTGGGTCATCCCAAGTATTCCTATCAGTATCTAGAATCTTATATTCATCTATAATTGAAGAACAAATATCAAAACCCATACTTTTTAAGTGCATTTTTATTTAAATTTTTCATTGTGCATAATTTTTTCAATTGAAGAATAGAGGTCTATTGGTAGTATCACCTTCCAATCTACTATCCATAATAAAAAATAAAGTGGTTATTTTTTTAATGATTTTTTTTAACTAATATAAATTTAAATATATTTAAAACACAACTAAAATTTCAGTTGAAAAACATTTTAAACATATTAAAAATGTTGAAAATAGGGATTTTAAAAACTCCTCTGATACCAAATGTTGGTTGGAGTAGGATACTCAAGAGGGGGGGGGGGGTGAAATTAGTGCCTATAAAGATTTTTGTTAAAAATTTTATTTAAAATATTCCCCCAATTAAAAATAAAACAGGCCAATTAACCAAGGTAGTAAAATTATAATAGTTTAAATGTTCAAATAGTTTCTCATAAGATTGATTAATTCTCATTAATATCAATATAATATATTGATACTAATTTTGAAACTAATCTAATAAATCAAAATAGTTATAACTACTATCCAAGACTAACTATCAATGTAAAATTTAGTTTTCTAAACTATGAGTTAAAATAGAGAAAGGATAAATTGAAAGACACAATGGATAAAACACACGGTTCAATCTCAAGCCAAGAAATAATCCACTCCACTTGGTGATCACCTACCACAAAGCAATATATATATATATATATATATATATATATGAAAATATTTGATCCACACCCTGGATCAGGGTTAGCAACAGTACACAAGACTTTCCAGGTCACAAGACCTCTTCCATTATTCTATGTGAGAAAACTGACAAACAGGTTACACAAGACCTCTTCCACAGTTATACGTTGGTGAAACAAGGTGTAAAAGATATTTGAGTGAGGATATATTTTACCCTCTAGTTCGGTGAAAGAGACAATGTGTATTTTTAATAAAGATACACACACTTCTCAAAAAGATTAATAAAACAATACACAATAAAGAAATGATAATGAGAAAGGATTAGAAATGATCTGAGTGTTGTTCTATTCAACTATGGACTTCTAAGATGTAGCCGATGTGATTTTAAAGTCCTCTTGTGGAAGCTAAGTGTTGTGAGTCTCATGTTCTAGTTTCTAGTTCGATGAGATGTTCTTTTGTAGCTCTTGTTCTTCTTAGAGTTGCTGCTACGGTGATATTTGAGGTTCTAAGCCGCAACATTTCAGCTACTAGGAATCAAGAGTTATTTATGTTTTCTAACATGTATGGATGTTCACCTCTTTTTTGTATGAAATCCATGACTACTTATGTTTTCTCCAATGCTGAGTTTTTTTTTCAGGTGCTTGTGTTGGATCCGATAAAATGCACTATCTCCACAACTCGTACCCTGTACTATCTGCTGATAGGACTGAAAAAGAACATTAATTATATCAGTGTCATTAAATGAATCACATATGACCATTAGAAACAAATTTTTAATTAAATTGAATAATACTAAATAATGGTTAAGTATGGAATGGTATCACAGTTGTGGTGAGATAGTCAGGGTGCCACAATCATGGTGAGATCTAGAACCGGTAGCACAGTTATGGTGTCTGGTCCTTTGTGAATTCTGGAACTGGTAGCAAGAATACAATGTCTGGAAAATGGTGTCTCATGTAACAGTGTCTAGTCCTTTGTCAAAATTAAGATCTGTGACTTGTTACAGTGTCTTGGAAATGGTAGCAAGGAAATGATGTCAATGCCTTTGCGAGAATATGGAACTAGTAGCAAGCTTACAGTGTCACAGACTTTGTGAAAATCTGGAACCAGTAGAAAAGTTATAGTTTCATAGACTTATCCAAATATCTTTAAGATGTCTTAAGAAACAAAAATCATAGAATATATTAAGATTAAAAATACTCATACTGAAACATAATAGAACAAGATTAAACATAGTTTACAAGATTAAAACATAAACATGATTTGTAATATGTGAAACATGATTTGTGAGCATTAAAACATAAGGATTCCAACAATATATAAACATGATTTATGAGCATTAAAACATGAGGAGTCCAACAATCTCTGAACATGATTTGTGAGAATTAAAACATGAAGATTCCAACAAACATTATTTAATTAAATTTTCTCAACCTCAGTTTAATTAAATAATAACCCCCATTTCACAACAATTAATTAAATTCCTCTTAACCTTTAATTTATTTAAATAAAACCCCTAATTCACATAATTTAATTAAATTTCTTTTTATCATAAATTTAATTAAATAAATTTACCAGAAACATAAAACTGGGTAAGCCGCATGCTTTGACTCGCATGGTCTGACAGACCACGCACAAACCGTGCATCCGTTAATGTACACCCATTTTAACATGAACGGCTGACCCACATGGTTTGACTAACCATGCACAGCCTATGTGTACACCTCTTTTGGTCTCAGTGCTCCCGAAACCCATCCAACCTTCCTTGAAACTTCTCGAGCCTTTACCTAAACCTGATATAAACACGTTTAAAGAACCCAACTCATGGAACTTAATTCTAAATCTTGGTTTTAAAACTGACCCATAGTTATAATGAAAAAGTTAAAAAACTTTCATGTTTGAAATCAGTTAAAAAAACACAGGAATTTACAATTTACCCACCTTTGAAACTTCTCATCCTTGAGAAGCCATAGGGAGATACTACAACACCATCTAACCCACCAAGTTCAAGAATTCTTTTTTGAATGATCACCTTGCCTTCCCAAACTCCCAACACATCTTTAAACATTTTAGAACCCCAATAAATGACTATTTTCTTGAAATACATTGCCGACCCATGAAACCCATACCCATCGTTAAACCGGTGACGTGCCTTTAAAACAATTTCAACACCAACTGAATGTAAACCAAATTACTTACTCAAATTCCAATGAACTCTCCAAGTCAATACATCAGAATTCTACTTTAAAACTATCATTTCCCCGCATGAATAAAAGAATAACCCTAATTACCATGCATCCCGTGTACAACCCAGATAAAAACCACTTATTTTTTTTTAACTTTATCATCCCTTGTTCAATTATTCCAATAAACGGGTTACCCTTTTTCCAATTATAAGGCACCCATACACCTTAAAACTAAAATTGGATCCCGTTTTAATCATAATCAATAAATTTCCACTCATGCATCTATTTACACATAAAAACATCTATAACATGTTATCATAAGCAGTAACACGACAACATGTTATAACACAGAATCATGGAATATAATCATCTAAACATGTTATACAAGAAGACATGCTAAAGTAGATCAAAACATGGCATTCCACGCAAGGAACACCATAAAAAATAACAGGCATCCTACTAATGAAACCACATGGCATGTTATATGCATGGCATGTGAATCTCTAAGTGCCTAAGATGGTTCATGTATGAAACTTTCACGCCATATTAGGTTAAGGAAAATTTTCAAAATTCTCAAAATCAATAAGTAATGAAAAATACACCAATCACCCAAGGTGAAATAATATCAACTATAATATCAAGTAGTATAAACATCAATTCCTATCCATGACCACTTGATCATTTCCCGTACATGGGGTGATCAGTCCCAAGCATGACTATTAACCAAGCACTGACACTTTCCTAGTCTCCTGTATACCAACCCAAAACAGAAAGAAAAAAGAAAAAGAAAGAAAACCTGAAACTATGATACCACTTTGTAACATCCAGTCCTAGATTACCCTCAAACCAATAGTCAGACTGATCACCACATGAACTCAAGCGCATATCCCCTTACAATAGAGGCTACCGACTAGCAGCGAGGGTCTATGGATAGTCACTGGGGACACTATACCCTCATATTCAGAGTGAAAAGCAGAAATAGATAATAAACTCAAACAAAAACAGAAGCAGATGTAAAACAATAATCAAATGAATAATGAAAATGGACAATGCTAGTTTATACAATGCATATATGTAATGGTGTTACATATTAGGAAGTAGTAAAAAAAATATCATGATTTAAATTCCAATATAGAAATAATGAAAAGAATCAAATCCCTAAGGGAGATCTGTATGAGCATCTCGAGCTCCCGCTCAGTCCTTTGCTCCTAACTCCCAAGTACATGTAGCATCCATAAGAAAAGGCCCACAATCCTGCAAAAAAGAAAGTCTACTAAGGTACCTCAGTGCAATGGCGGCCTGAATAGTGTGTGAGTTATACATCTCAGTAGGCCGAGGCCACCAGTTTTCTAGCTTAATCTTGACAATTAAATATAAAAAATAGTGTGCATATATAGCAAGGTAATAATAGAACCGAATAAATAACCAACAACCCATCTAGGTTCCAAAGGGACACCTGATGACAATACCTGCTTCGGCTTGTAGCTAGAATAAGAGCCTGTACAAGAACCATACATGTTTATTTATCAAGAATACATAACTGTTATCACTTAACCATTTTTTCTATATTTGATCATTTCTTAACTCCAGGTTTGAATCATTACATATATCCAATTCATAATTTTCTATAAAAATTTATCCTTAGTGTAGGACTCCATGTCTAACACTTAAAATCCCATTGATGCAGAATATCATGTCCACCACCCCAAGTCTTGTTCATTTATTTATCATTGGTGTAGAATGTCATGTCTAACACTTAAGACCCCATCAATGCAGAACATCATGTCTACCACCCCATGTATTGTTCATTTATTTATCATTGGTGTAGAACGCCATGTCTAACAATCAAAATACCATCGGTGTAGAACGCTATGTCTAACACCCAAAATCCTATTTATTATTATTTGTCATTGGTGTAAAATACCATGTAGAAAACTAAAAATCCCATCGGTGTAGAATTCCATGTCTAACACCCAAAATACCATTTATCATTATTTATCATTGGTGTAGAACGCCATGTATAACACCCCAAAACTCAACAATACATATAGATCTATCAGCTATGTAGATCGCCATGTCTAACACCCAAAATCCCATTAGGGAAGAACACCATGTCTAACACCCAAAATCCCATTCCTTTATTTATATCATTGGTGTAGAATTCCATGTCTAACACCCTAAATCCCATCCATTAATTAATTCATAAATTAATTAATCAAGTCCATTAATTAGTTTAGAAACTAATTAACAATATCAATTTCCCATTAATTAATTCTACAATTAATTAACCATTAAACATCTAAAAAAGAAATAATTAATTATTCTAAAAACTCAATCAAGTCAAATAGATAATTAAATCAACTAATTATCTCAATTCCTTGATAAAAAACCTGATAATTAATTCACCAAATAAATTATCATTATTCCCTTACTAATCCAATCGATTAGTTAAATAAACCAAATCTATTAGTTAACCCAACAATTAAGTAAGTACATAGATCCATTAATTAATTCATAAATTAATTAATCTATTATACAAATCACATTCTATAATTAATTTTTCCAGAAACAATTATCCAGTCTAAATCTCAGCTTGTCATAATTAATCTCATAAATAATTATCTTGAACAACATCAAGGCACATAATTAATCCACCGTTAATTATCTCAACATAGCCAATTCAAAATATCATAATTAACCCCCCGACTAATTATCAATATTAAAAACTGAAGCACATAATTAATTCAAAATTAATTATTCCATTCTAAATTTCATCATTACATAATTAAATTTCACAATTAATTATCCATAACATTACTACAAAAGTAGATAATTAATTCACAATTAATTATCTTAATTTCAATTCTCAAGGTTCATAATTATTTCAAAAATTAAATATCTTAAATTATCCAATTCACTATCTCATAATTAATCCCCCGATTAATAATATAAATTATAACCTCAAGGCATATAATTAATTCCCAATTAATTATTACAACTTATCCCACCCAATAACCATAATTACCACTTAACCCAAGTGCATCAACATATAAGGGTGATAATAGAAAAATACATATCAGTAAGCTAAATGAACATATTAATCTAAATATTATGTTTTTATATTGAAGGAAGAACACTTCCTTTGGAGGGTTTTTATAAAAAAACATGATTTTATAATATAACAAATCATTTTATACCAATATAACCATTTATTCAGAATTTGCAGTTAAATTCATCATCAATAGTAATTTAACAACTATTTCATTTTATTAATTGTGAAATGTCGAGGACCCTACCTTAAGGAATTGGAAAATCCAATACTTTCCAACTTAATCCATCATCTTCTCACGTACACTTACCTCAACAACTATGTTCACACACTCAGAATTGGTCACATCACCCTACAATGATGACCGACACCCAAAATTAGTTCGTTGAGGTCCAACACACCTTCAATTAATTAACCGTAGTCCAAAATACACCACAAGAACCTAATTCAAGGGGTGATAAACCAATTATCAGGTATATATCCTTACCTGAATATGATGAAGGTGAAACAAATCAATCCAAACTAGAACGCCTTCGGAAATAGTTGTCAAAATATGGACTAACGGGTCCCGAGACATCACTCGCACCACCTAGAATTGGAAGAAAGTAAGAAACTGAATTAATCTCGTACCTTAGGGTCTCATCCTAATGGAGACCAGGAAAAGGAGATCCGAGACAGCTAATGAGAAGAACGAAACATGCAGAGAAGGACCAACCTCAACGAGACATACAACTTCTGTGAAGGAACCACCACGATCCGACACGTAGAGAGGGAGCTGGGTTGAGGAGTGGTGCCCCTCACCATGGGAGAACGAGGGGAGGGGGTCATGCCTCCCCCTACTGTACACCTATCCCTCCTTTTATATATCTCAATTAACCCCAAATATAATTTATATAATAATAATAATAACCATATTATTATTATTATCATTTAATTTAAATACTTCTTTGATAAACCCCACAATTCCCCCAGTACACATAATTAAATTAAATTCTCCTCCAACGAATTTAATTAATTAAATTATCCAACTCATCATTATTTAATATAATTCTCCCAATAAAATTTAATTAATAAACCCCCAATTTTTATAAAATAATTAAATTCATCTTAACCTTGAATTTATTTAAATAAAACCCCAACTCTACATTTAACACATCAATTAATTAAATTACTTTCAAACCAAATTTAATTAAATAAATTTTACAACTAATTATTATTTAATTAAATTATCTCAACATAATTTAATTAAAAAAACTCGACACTTCATTAATCATCATTTAATTAAAGTCATTCCAATAGAATTTAATTAAATAATTTCTCTATTTCATTTTATTTAATTAAATTCTCTGAACACAATTTAATTAAATAAACCCCCCATTTTTCATCCAATAATTAAATTCATCTTAACCTTGAATTTAATTATATAAAAACCCAACTCTAAATTTAACACATTATTTAATTAAATTGATTTCCAATCGAATTTAATTTAGTAAAATTTTTCAACTCATTGTTATTTAATTAAATTCTCTTACAATAATTTAATTAAAAAAACCCGAAAACACATTAATCATCATTTAATTAAATTTTTTCCAACTAAATTTAATTAAATAATTTATCTAATTCATTTATTTAATTAAATTCTTTGAACACAATTTAATTAAATAAAAAACTCTAACTCATCAACATTATTTAATTAAATTCTCTAAACCTCAGTTTAATTAAATAATAACCCCCATTTTACAAAAATTAATTAAATTTCTCTTAACCATGAATTTAATTAAATATAACCCCAATTCAAATCATTTAATTAAATTCCTTTTTATCCTGAATTTAATTAAATAAATTAACCCAAAACAAAAAACTGAGTAAGATGCATGGTTTGACTCGCACGGTCTGACTGATCATGCGCAGACCGTGTGTCCATTAATAGACACCCATTTTGATATACATGACTGAACTGCACAGTTTGACTAACCATTCACAACCTATGTGTACACCTCTTTCGGTCCTAGTGTTTCCGAAACCCATCCATCATTCTAGGAAACTCATTGAGTCTTTACACAAGCCCTATATAAACACGTTTAAAGAACCCAACTCATGAAACATCATTACGAAGCTTGGTTTTAAAACCAACCCATAGTTATAATGAAAAAAATTCAAATACTTTCATGTTTTAACCAGATTCAAAAAAAAAAACACGGGATTTTACAATACCTTCTTCTGAAAGGTGTCCTCAGTATATCAAAAGATCAGAATCTCAACTGATGATACCCCGATCTCAATTTGATCTTGGAAAAGACACAAGATCCCCTTAACTGGTAAAAAAGATCATGAAATCGTGAAAGAGAATGCCAGTTCTTCACTGTCATTTAGTTAAACTTCCAATAATTGACACACAATCATAGAGTCCCGGTGACCTTATTATAAACAAAGACTAGATAATCCTAAGGAGAAATACTTGGATGGATAAATCCCTTATCCTCTAACTCCTACAGTTGAGTTTTATGCTCCTAAAGCTCTGTTGGTGCCATTATATACAGTGTAATAGAAACAAAATCATCCCCCTATATGAGATCAATTGTAAATTCCACATCTCTCTCAGGTGGAAAAAAATAAGAATTATTTAGGAAACACATCCTGAAACTAGTCCACCATAGGTTCAAATAAATCCTACTTTATCCCTCTATCATCCAAAAACAAAATAGAAACCTACACAATAATCTCCACCAATTTCTGGTGAACCGGCCCTTCATGACCCTCCTTGATATCCCATTCTCTATGATGAACGTAATTTCCCCGATTAGGAGAAATAAAATTCACTCTCATATGGTGATAATTTACATGGGTTTAGTTTTCTATTGACTAATCCATACCAAAAATTAAGTCGAAGCTTGACATATTAAGGACAGAAATATCCCAAAGAAGATGATACTCACCAACCTAAAGATAACACCCCTTTAATGAACAAATTCCCCTCGACCACACTCTGAATGGTGTATCTATCATCATAACCCCACTCACGAGCTCCACCACCAGGATCAAACCATTCACAAGTTGTATAGATATGAAAGAATAAGATGTACCCGTATCAAATAAGGAACTAAATAATATATAATATGCAAGAATGGTACCTCTAACTGTTGATGGTCTAGCCTTGCTATCTATAAGTGTAAGATGAACAACATGAAACTCTCCTAACCATATTCCCTATGATACAGTATGAATCCCCTAAGCTGCACCACTGTAATGATATGGGTTCTATTTCCTAGAAGCTCCTCATCCACTTCCTCAGCCTCTATGTCTAGTAGAAGTATAACTGCCAGACTGGTATGGTGTAGAAGATCCGCTTCCCATAATTTGGTTCTGCCTAACTCCCCCATTATTCCCCATCTATCGTGGGTTCCTGCAGAACCTCTGTAGATGAACCAACCTACTAAAGGCTCAGAACTCTATCAGTGGATGGGGACAATGTTCACGAAAGTGTCCTAGACTACCACACTAGTTTTAAAGCACTCAGGTAAGATCCCATGTAACTGACCCCTATGTCTAGCTTTTCTACTTTACACTACTCTAGATAACATTCTTGTAATGATTCTTCATGCTATCAAAAGTCATACCTTTAGATCATCCAATATAAACCACCTTTCCTCCACTAGATACATCCTTTAAGTCTCCCTCCAATACGAGATACTAATTCACCACTTCTGAAAACTTATTCATCCTCAAGACATTCACCTGATACTTATTCTCACATTTAATCCCATCTTGAATCTTCTTTGCTGCAGTCTCCTCATCTTCTTCCAATTTTAGAACAAATCATTGAAAATATATAAACTGAACAACCTAATCTAAAAATGACATGCTCCCCTAATTCAACCTCATAAAATTAGCTACTCACTTCTATCTCAGTGTCTCTAGGTAAAAGTGCTCCAAGAACTTCTCTTAAAATTCTTTCTACCCCATATTGTACAACTCTCCATCCTGAGTCTAGATATACCACCGACATTTTTCTTGACCACATAACATGCAAGCAACCAATTTGACTCTCTTCTCATCATGATTCTCCAATTGGTCAAGTATAGTTTGGATATAATATACCCATAACTCAACTGCCTCAGGTCTATCCTCTATAGTAAATGTAAGAGGGTATTGTAGATGGAACTCCCATGTTAGATTAGATATGATTTTTATAACCCTCCCTGGGTCTCTTTCCCTGAAATGCATGAGGTGAGAAAAGTTGTCTCTGAACTGCTCTCCGACTTCCTCACTTGGCACTATCAATACCTCAGGTTCTACTACTGATAGATGATATCCATCCATGTCATCCTATCATCCTATCAATAAACATAATCATGGAGTCATATATCTATAATGAAAAAAACACATCTTATGACACATGACACAATGTTATCACATTTACACAAGAGTAAAAAATCACAACAATATACAACAAGCCTTTTTCCCCAAACCTCACCACATGGTTAAAAGCAAGGTTCTATCACTACCCTTTACTATTGTATGTCTAGGTCACAGTTAAAAAGGGAAAAATCATTCTCATTAATCATGTTTCATATTAGACACCCAGTTTCCATTTCAATTAAAAAATAAAAGAAAACATTTCAGTTTTCTTCACTAACCCCAAAAACTGTTTTCCCATATGTGCCTAAAATGATTCATGCCAAAAAATAATCTCGAGTTCCTAGAATTATTCGTGTATACTCAATTATTATTCCATTCTAGAACACAATTCAAATATTATAAAATATAAACATTAATAATCACATCAAACAATAAGTGCATCACCCAAGGTGAAATAATATCCAACTGTAACACCAAAAACCAATAACAATAATCCCACCCTGGGTACTTGGGTTCTCCTCCAATCATTGGTTATATAATACCATGAATGAGCCCATAAAAAAGGCTCTAATCTTCCTAGTATCCTATATACATTTCCCAAATAATAATAAAATATAAAATAAAATAAAACCTGGCTATGATACCACTTTGTAACATCCTGACCCAGGTGCCACACACTGGTGCCCTGATACAGTTCGCTACATGACCTCAGGTGCACCTCCTCATATGCAAGAGGCTATCAACTAGTAGCAGGGGTATAATATTGATCAATGGGAGACTACACCCTATTTATCAGAGTAATAACATAGCATAAATAAATAAACAACAACCAAATAATATAACCATAACCAGAATGATACCAACATCATTTAATGACCAAAGTAGAAAACACAATACCAAAAATAAACAGTAGATATGCCATTCCAAAGTATGTTTAAAGTGAAAATCTGAATAACCAAAATAAATCAAGACTCTAAAAACTTCCAAGAAGGTTCTAAACCTCTTCTGGTTCCCTCATCCATACTTCATCCTGACTCAGCCATCTAACATAGGGACCTTTCCCTTAACCTGTCCTGCAACCATGAAATTTATTCAAGTACCAATCAGAGAGCCTAAGTAGGGTGTGAGTACAACTTAGTAGGTCACCACCAATGGTATCTAAAATAACATCCACTCAAAATATTGTATTCATTTTAATAAATAATAAAGTATAATGCATAATTAAATAGTTATCACATTTATTAATTTTTAAATTAACTATATAAACCACCTGAGTTCTCAAGGACACCCGAACCATAATACCTTCTTTATCCCATGTCAGAGTCTAAACCATATCACATATTCAATTCACAATTTATTATAACACATGGTATTTCATTATCCATTTCATATCAATTCATTATCATAGCCAATTGAAACTATAGTCCAATGTAAATATCATGGGCGTATAATGTAGTGTCTAAAACCCCATAGGTATTTGGAGCATCAATCCATATCCTACACCCCATGGGTATTTGGAAAATCATTTCCTATCCCATACAATAATATTTTCATGCATGCACATGGAACTCTATGGGTATTTGGATCATTAGTTCGTGTACCACATTCACATATCAATCAATCTCATATATCACATGTATCACAACATCACATGTATCACAATATCACATGTATCACAATATCACATCACTAAATATTAATCAACATTAATCCTCTTATCACATATCACTATCAAAATATTCTATTAATTAATTCATAAATTAATTAATCCAACTCCATCAATTCTATAATAAAAACAATTGACCAATTAATTAATTAAATAATTAATTAATCCAATTCAATCAATTCCAGTGTTCCATTAATTAATCCACTAGTTAATTAATCCAATTTCAGAATCATAAAAATCCATTAATTAATTCAATAATTAATTAATTCATTTACACATTCTCAATAATCCATTAACTAATTCAATAACTATTTAATTCAATTCCACTAATTATACAATCACCCATTCCATTAATTAATTCAAAAATTAATTAATCCTATGAAAAATACCAATATCCCATTAATTAATTAAACTATTAACTAATCCAATTCAACAATTGTGCAATTTAACAAACCCCTTAGTTTACCAATTCTATAACCTCATTATTCAATCACTTCCACAATTCAAAAATTAATTAATTCACAAAATTTATTAATTCAATTTTAGAAATTAAATAGATAAACTTTAAATAGAAATTATATAATTACGTATACATAATTGAAATCAAGACTATGATATTTAAATAATATTCCTCCTACCTTGAAATCAGCGACGAACGCTCACCAACAGAAATCCACAATTTGAGAAGAAAAACCTTAATCACAAAAAACAATGAGATATTGATTAAAATCATAAATCAAATATAAATAAACAAGATCCATCAAAACTATATCTAGATTTAATTCAAATAGGGGAAAAATCCCTTTAAAGAATGGGAGAAGAATGAGAGAGAGATAGAAAACCAATCGATATGAGATACACTTTCCAGGAGATGTGTGATCATCAATCCGGGCTTCGAATCATGAATAATGGAGGTTGAGAGCCCTAGGAATTCATACATAAGCCTCAAAATATGATATAATTTGATTAGGGATGAGTTGGGGTTGATTTGGGGTTAATATGGGGGTTTGGAAAATTTTAAAACAAAATTTCAGGATAATTAAAACTATGTACACAGTTTCCTAGGTAGGGGTGCATAGTTTGTCAAACCGTGCACCTAAACCATGCGCCTCTTTTGCGGGGAACAATTTCTCCTAAAAAGGGTGCATAGTTTGAAAAAAATATCTTCCAGTAATGTGAATCCCCTCTATTTGGGTTCGCATAATTTTCTGGGCTGGGCACATAGTTTGGGAAAACTGTGCGTCAATCGTGCACGACCCATCCTCCTTATAAAAACTTCCAATTTTCTCCCAAAAGAACCTAAGGAAAGAACAAAACAAAAAGTTTTCAAAATAAGGCAAATTTAATTATAAAAAAAACCTATGAAATCCTCAGAAAAGGCCAGGATCTTTCAATAGGATAATCCTTGTTTTCATTTTTTTAAGATTAATTCTAAATATTTGAAACCCACATCTTATCTGTCACTAAAAACTATGGTTGGAAATGACCAAACTCTCTTATAACCAAGTTCCAAAATGAAACCTAAAATTTCCACCCATCCCCAGATCATGGGAACATATACATTTGGTGCCTTCTAAATTTTCATTGATAATGAGGGTCGCACCTTCCAACTGCTAATGTCGCACTCCACACTATATATATTACCTTATTCCACTCCTTGAGAGCCACCTAAAAATGTTTTGTAATCATACGTGTGTCGTTCATCCAAAGACACGTTCTACTTCTTCCAACCCCTGACATCACATCTCTATAACAATGCATGTCAAGGACTACCCTTGGGTTGACCATCTCATGATTCCAGATTCATTTCTGTTATCTTATATTCCACTATGGGACACATCAAATTCCCATCCAACCCCCAAGACATTATAATTGAAATCATCTCATCAGTTCCCATATTGCATCAAATCACACTCATCCATCACCGATTTCAACTTCAATTGGTCCCATGCATAAACAATGTGCATTACTATGATCTAATCCAATATAAAAGAAATATGATCCAATAATACCTGATCACACCACCCGAATCACATTCCTATGATCTGTTCATTATTTAACCATCTCAAAAGGACAACTCCATGATCTATTCAAATTAAAAAAATATAGATAATTTGAACCTTTCACACCTCATGATACAACACACTATATTATTTTAATTATACTTAAAATGACCTAGGATTTACATACATAGATATTATATCTTAATAGGTGAATATTCATTTCATTTTATATAAATATGCCTGAGGGACTTAAAGGTTTAATATATCTAGAGACTAATTATAAAATATTATTAATTCATGAAATATCTTCAATATCTCATATAATTATCTTCCCATTTAGTACTATTTATATACATACCCTACTGAAACCTTTATTTATAACCTAGGGACAAGAAACAAAATAAAGGGTAAGATCAGATGCTCATTAAAGGAAAATATGGAGGATATCAATCAATGATCATATGAAAGAATAAGATAAGCATAAGGGTATGATATTATGAATATAACTTATAAAGTTAATAACTAATCTATCATGTATCATAAACATGATCCATGGAATAAAACATTATCATTTCAAAAGACATATACCACAAGAGTATGAAATCATGATAAATCGATCATGAACTATAAATTCATGTCATATAAGTGTGGAACCATCATAATTATAGAAACCTTTTCATATTTCAAGGTTAACACACGAGACCATACAATCATAATGAACAAGGCATAAAATACTATTTCTCATTTCATAATAAATCATACATCATCACCTATTTACCACAATGGATCAAGCACATTAGCTTATTTCTCATAGTAGATAAAGAACATTGTCTTGTTTCCCATAATTATCTAATGAGATATAAAACATTACCCAATAAATTGGAGGGAGATATAGGTCCCATTAATAACATAATGAAAATAATTCATATCTGTGCAATAATATCATAAAAAATCATCATTTAATAACCCAAAAAAAGGAAACAGGTTTCAAATAATTTGAACCCATGGAAAATAAATGAATTTCAAAGTCAATTCATCATATCATAACTCATGGAAAAGGAATAATTTTCATAAAACATATCATCATCATAATCATAAACCACCCAACAAAATAATAAGGATGATATGATTAGATCATATTCCTATTAAATCTTATATAAAATCAAAGGATTTCATCTTATATGGAAAATGATTTTGAAAGATCACTTGGAATATTTATTGAGTAAAATTGTAATAGCCCGGACCCCCTGGCCATTACCTTGCCAAAATACGGCACCACCAAAATGGTGGCACCGGTCAGGGTGGCACTGTGACGGTGGCACTGGTCACAATGGAATTGTGACGGTGACACCATGAAGGTGGCACCGTAAGGGTGACACCGTGACGGTGGCACTATCTCCTCACCTAGCCCTCAGTTTTCTTTTTTCCATTCCCGCTCCCACAACGTAATTTTTTGACGTAAATTAATTCTTTTAATTTTTTTAAATCAATTTAAAGACCATAATTAATTACTAAAAATACCGAGAAACCTCCCCAATGAGGGGTATTAAATAATACCTTAATACCATCGTGTGTAACTGCCCACCCTTGTAGGAAACCATGATCCGACTTTCCAGGCGTTCAAAATTCCATATCCCGTAACAGTAGGTTCTCCTCTTTATATCTCCCTCTAGAGTTTCTTATTTTTTCTTCTTGGCTGGATTTCTTTCTTCTTCCTAGTGCGCCTGGAGTCCCTCTCTTACCGTGGCTTGTGGTGCACCTCCACTGGAGCTTTCTGCACCTCTTGGAGTCCACGAAACTCCTCCCCTGCAAGCCGCGCATCCCCTGTTCTTGGCGCATGGAAAAAAACTTCGATCCTTAACCAACCAGGTAGGGATTTTCCTTTGTATCTCCTTTCTGTGTATCATGTGGGGTGGGAACACTGCTATTTCTATGAGAGTGGGTGAAACCAAACCATAATGAAGATAACAAATAGACTTTAAAAAATGAAGGGAAGGGGTGTGAACGATGTGCTGCTGTTCTGTTTTTCTTCTCTTCCTTGATGCTTATATTGTAAACTATGGGGCTTTGCTCACTGAAAATCATGGCCGTTGGTGGTATTTCCTTGCACACTAATGAACCCTTGTCTTCTATGATTATTAAATGACTGTAACTTGGAAATTGGTTAATCACGTAAACTCGGTGAATTAAATGACTAAAACTGTGTGGTTTCTCTACTTGTGATACGAATTGGGGTGGAATCCTCTACTGTTGGCATATCATTGGTTCATGGTTTTGGGGATGTGGGGCTGTATATTGAAGACTGATTTGGTTACAATACTTGGTGGGATCTAACTTTGACTTATTTTATGGTGTGTGGTTGTATCTTGAGTCTTGGTTTGGTTCCAGTACTTTGAGGGATCTCAATTATCCCTTTGTTGTTGTGAATTCACAAGAAAACCGGGTGTGAATGGTTAAATTACTGTTTGAATATTTTTCTTTTCCTGGCTTGTGGTTATGCCTGTTAGTTTCCTAGTAGTGGAGAATTTACTTAAATGGGATCACTTGAACATGAAACTAAAAATGAGTTAAATGGGTAATTGGTTTTGGGAATGAGTTGTGACTTGGCCCTGAGTGCTGTGGCTTCTTTTATGAATGAAAAGTAACAATGGTGTATTGCTTAGTTTGGATTTGGGAACCCTAGGTTGGGATGAGTTCTTGTTGACTATACGTATATCTGTAGTTTTTATGTTTCCTTATTCGTGCCCCACCCAAGTTGAGCACTTAGTACCAAACACCCCCATTTCATGGGGGAGGGTGTTTTTCCCAACACTCCTCTGAGTGGCTGGTTATTAGCTCCTTTTCTGCTCCCTTTCCGGAATAAACCAAGACTCTTTAGGCAGGCTGTGATGGCCTGAAGTCCATTATTAGCCCAAGAATCTTCGGGTAGGGTAGTGTGGTAGTTGGCCTAGGTGTTTGCGGGTAGGTTGTTTCCCAAGTATCTTCGGGATGAGGCCTAGGTCTCTTCGGGCGTGATAGTAGCTTTCTAGACCAGGTGTCTTCGGGCCTGGAAGTGGTTGTTCTGGCCTAGGTGTTTGTGGTCATGGTTACATGTGGTTGTTATGGATCAGTTGTCTGTGGGCGGGATAGTTGTTGTGGCCGAGGTGTTTGCGGGCGGGATGCGTGGTTGTGGTCCAGATGTGTGCGGGCGGGGTGTGGCAGTGGGACTGCGGTGAGAATGGCGGGATTAGTTCGATGTGTTGGATGTCTTCAATAACCAGTGGGAAAGTGGTGCAGGGTACCCAAACATCTATGTTCTATTACTATACCTTACTTTACTTGCATTATTTGGGAAGTGTACCTTGGTGAGGTTTGGGTGGATAGTTTTCCTTGCTAGGTGTTTTGGTTGTCTCTTTTCTCACAGGGCATTATAATGCCTCCCCACTTGTGCACGAGAGCCTTTGGTTTTCCCTACTGAGTATAGTTGTATGCTCACCGTACATATATAAAATGTTTTTAGGTTTCCTAGAGGATTTCAGGGATCGTGCAGGGCCGTACTAGCTCGGGCATTGGGACATTGCAGTTGCTCTTTTTCTTTTCTTTTGGGTACTTTACCTTTGTAGTTTCCTTGTACATTCTGGATTTTACTTTTGTAACATGCATATGGGAATGGTTTTATTTGGTTTTAATTTTACCCCTAGTTTTTGTGTTATTGGGTTTTACTATCTTATCTCCCGATCATATAAACGAAAAAGGGTAATGCCTTCCATCTTGTGTGTGATTCTATACCCTTGGTGCTTTTCGACACTCCAGGACCTATTGAAGGCGGGTCTCAGGGGTCATTATCTCCCCTTCAACTTGAAGAAGGAAGGGTCTGGAAATCTGCTGTCCCTTCCCTTATCTTGGTGAAGGTCGGTCGTGACAGAATGGTATCAAAGGAGAGGTTGAGAGATAGGATGGAGTCTGGGTTTAGGCATAGTGAGGATTGAATGGGATAGTAGGGAAACAATGTTGGGTGATCTTGGTGCATGAAATAGGCCAGGGAAGACTGGCTAGGACACGAGATTTTAGGTCCCCCTGTGATCCAATGCAAGGACTCTGGACCTACCGAACGACCAAGTGAGGCTACGCTGATTGCATGGTAGAGACCCTAAGAAAGGTACATGCATCATAATGACTTGTGTTCTCATGTTTCTAGGATGTTTTGGGGATTTAAAGAAGTCTAAGAAAAATTTAAGAACAATATTCTGTGCTACTCGGGCTTAGGAATTCCCTGTTTACCTTACAGTTATAGCACCTGGGAGAGGACCATGAGTAGTGCGGGTGATTGAGGCCCAAGAGGTTGACTTGGCCGATAAGCGGAGGACGGATCGAAGAGAGGAGGACAATCAGTGGCAGAAGACGCTTTGTGCCTTTCAGCGGCAGACCCTCGGGAAGTATGAGGGAAACATCACTAACGTGGAGATAGAGAGATGGATAGAGGAGATGGTGATAGCTTTCGGCTTGATCTGGGCTCTGGTGGAATATTGGGTTCCTTTGGCTGTGAGCCAGATGTGGGGAGCGGCGCGTCAGTGGTGGATGCTTTACCTTTGGGAGAAGAGGGAGGCTGAGGTGACGTGGATTGATTTTGAGAAGGCGTTCTGGGCAGAATTCTTCTCTTCCACAATGAAGTCTAAGAAGAGTCAAGAGCTACTCTCCCTCCAACAGGGGAGCATGTCAGTAAGAGAGTTGGGGATCAAGTTCAAGGATCTCCTCCGCTTTGCTCCGGACCTATTTCCGGATGAGGAGTCTTAGGCGAGACATTTGGAGGAGGCGCTTTGACCTTCTCTCAGGCATGCTGTTACTCCATTCACCCTAACGATGCACTTGGAGGTCCATAAGAAGGCTTAAGTGGTGGAGAGGATGCACACTCTGGGAGGTGTATCGTGAGAGGGAATCTAGTTGGGCTCGTCGAAGGGGAAGGCCGTTAGCAGCATGCCTCCAGCATCAGGGCCCTCTAGGTTCCAACCAGTAGGGATCAGGCCTCAACAGTTCCAATTCTGATCTCATGGCCTTCACCCTTTCCTTTCGGGCCCAGGGACAAGATGATTCATCTGTGGAACCCATGGGAACCTTCGGAATCAGTGCTGAGACAGAGTGAAGTATGGTGGTGGTGGGAAGGCTTAACGCCCACCTTAGCAGCAGCAGTTTCCGGCTAGGCCCTTTTAGCAGCAGCGACAGGGTCAGTGAGCACCTGCTCGTCCAAGGGTAGACATTGCAGGAGGAGGCCGACCTTAGGGTGCTCCTCAGGAACCTCGACCCGGACGTGGTCGGAGAGGTGGCCGACAGCCGAGAGGCAGAGGAGTTGGGTGTGGGCAGTTGCACTTTGCGGAGGCAGCAGTTCCAGCAGGGCCAAAGGTTGTTCGAGGTACGATCAGATTGTTTAGTACCCTTGATTATGCCTTGTTTGATACAAGAGCTTCACACTCCTTTGTTTCACCCAGTCTGGCCCGTGCTCTGGGTTTAGACGCTGAGAGACTTCCAGTGCCCCTGGTGATGAGCACACCAGTCGGAGGTCAGACTGACTTGTTTTATGTTTTCCCGGGGTGTAGACTAATGATAGGGACACATAAGTCTGTCATGGATCTTCTATTATTGCAGATACATCCATACGATGTCATCCTAGGCATTGAATGGCTGTTTTATGTATGTGCTGTCGTTGACTTCTTCCGAGGAAGGGTCATGTTTTCAGACTTGGGCGACCGATGTGTAACTTTTATTGGCAAGCGGGGTGGCTAGAAGAGCAGCAGGCGAGAGGAACCCCTCCTTTCCTTGTTAGCTGAGCTGTCAGTGGAGTCGGTGGACATAGAGATGGTGGAAGTTCCAGGGGTCGTCTATGAGTTTATGGATGTCTTCCCTGAAGAGGTGAAAACTCTACCCCCTCGACGTGATGTTGAGTTCTGGATAGACTTTCAACCTGGTGCCAGTCTGATTTTGATGGCCCCCTACTGGATGGAACCTTCTGAGTTACAGGAGTTGCAGATTCAGATTGACGATCTGATGAAGAAGGGTTTTGTTCGACCAAGTGCATTGCCATGGGGTGCTCCAGTCTTGTTCGCAAAGAAGGCGGATGGTGGTCTCAGGCTGTGTGTAGACTAAAGGAGACTGAATCAGGTAACAGTAAATAATCACTACCCTCTTCCGAGGATATATGATCTCTTTGCCCAGTTGAAGGGGGGCATGATTGTTCTCCAAGATATACCTACGGTCGAGATATCACCAGTTTAGGGTGAAGGAAGGAGACATCTCTAAGACTGAATTCAGGTGCAGATATAGGCACTTTGAGTTTGTAGTCATTCCGTTTGGCATTACAAATTCTCCAGCTATGTTCATGGGACTCATAAAATCCATCTTCCAGGAATACCTAGATCGGTTCGTAGTCATGTTCATTGATGACATCCTGATCTACTCAAGATCAGAGGAGGATCCCACTGAGCACTTGAGGATGGTTTTAGAAGTCCTCCGACATCACCAGCTCTATGGGAAGTTGTCCAAGTGCAAGTTTTGGATGCTAGAGGTGCACTTCCTTGGGCACGTGGTGTCCGAGCAGGGGATAGCAGTGGACCCATCGAAGGTCGAGGCGGTTGTTTCTTGGGAAGCACCCAAGAACGTGGAATATGTTCATAGTTTTCTCGGGCTTGCAAGTTACTACTGAAGGTTCGTACCCAACTTCTCTCGAGTTGCAGCACCTTTGACGGCATTGAACAAGAAGGACCAGGATTTTGTGTGGAACAGGTAGTGTGAGGTAGCCTTCAACTCTCTAAAGGAGAAGTTGGTTAGTGACCCAGTGCTAAGATTTCCAGAAGAAGGGGCGGTGTATGAGGTGTTCTGTGATGCTTCATTACAAGGCCTCTGGTGTGTGCTGATGCAACGACAAGGGGTGATCTTTTATGGGTCTAGGAAGTTACATCCTCATGAGCGTAATTATTCCACCCACGATCTAGTGCTTGTGGCGGTCGTTTTCGCGCCAAAGTTGTGGCGACATTACGTCATCGGGGAGTGCTTTTTGGTCTTCACAGATCACAAAAGCTTGAAGTATATCTTCTCCCAGTGGGACCTGAACTTACGACAGTGAAGGTTGATGGAGTTTCTTTAGGAATATGACTTCAAAATTTCCTACACCTTAGGAAAAGGGAATGTGGTGGTCGATTCCTTGAGCAGGAAGTTGCAGAAGGATGCAGTTTGAGAGTCGGCAGATGATTGGAAGGCGATGGAGGAGTTGGTTGCCCTTCACCTAGATGAAAGGATGGATGGTGGTAGAGGTTTTCTGTATCAGATGACAGTGTAGTCTTCCCTGTTATAGAAGGTAGAAGAGTCCCAATGGGGATACTTAGAAAGTGAAGTGATTCATGACCGGGTTAACCAAGGCGATGCTCCAGAAGGGTGTATGGAGGATGGTCAGAATCAGATGCTTTTCTAAGGGAAGATGTTTGTTCCAGAGATTATGCGTGAGAGGGTTCTTGGTGAGTTCCAAAAATCACCCCTAGCAGTGCACCTGGGAGTTTCCAAGATGTACCATGGTCTGAGGAGACAGTTCTGGTGGCCCGGGGTAAAGTGGGCGGTGGCAGAGTTTGTGGCCAGGTGCCTAGTGTGTCAGCAGGTGAAGGCTGAACACTGTGTTCTAGGTGGTTTGTTGTAACCTTTAGAGGTCCCCGAGTGGAAGTGGGATGACATATTGATGGATTTCATCACAGGGCTGCCCAAGGTTCAAGGAGGCTGCGACGCTATCTAGGTAGTGGTGGACCGGTTGACGAAATCGGCTCACTTTCTGGCGATCAAGGAGTCGGGTGCAGTGGATGCCTTAGCTTAGAGGTATGTGGATGAGGTGGTGTGGTTACACGGAGTTATAAGGCCCATATTCTTAGATAGGGATGCATGGTTCACCTCACAAGTTTGGAGAGGATTGCAACATGATTTTGGCACCCAGCTACGTCTTAGCACTACTTTCCACCCCTAGATAGATGGGTAGACGGAGCACACCATCTAGGAAATGAAAAATATGCTACGGGCATGTATCCTGGACTTCAAAGTATTGTGGGTGCGACACTTTCCTCTGGTGGAGTTTTCCTACAATAATAGCTATCACTCTACCATTGACAGGGCTCCATTCGAAGCCTTGTACGGGAGGCTATGTCGCTCACTCGTGTGCTGGACTGAGGTTGGGGAAGTAGGTGTTTTTGGCCTGAAAGTGGTGAAGAGCACGACAGAGAAGGTGCAGCTTATACGAGAGAGGATGAAGGCAGCCCAGGACCGACAAAAGTCATATGCCGATAATAGGAGGAGGCCCTTGGAGTTCGGGGTTGGGGACCATGTATTCCTGAAGGTCTCCCCCCGACGTGGGCAGTAGAGGTTCAGTAGAGGGAGTAAGATTTCCCCCAGGTTTGTCAGACCATTCAAAGTGCTGCAGCGGGTTGGCGAGGTGTCTTATCAGCTGGCGTTTCCACCACAACTACAAAGGGTGCATGATATCTTCCATGTGTCCCAGCTCCTTTGGTATCTGCACGATGTTTCACACATCCTTGACTGGGGAGAGCCAGATATCGGAGATGATGAAACATTTGTGGAGCGACCAGTGATGATCAAAGGTCGTGAAGAGAAGGTGATTTATGGACGAACCATTCCTTTGGTTCCTATGTTGTGGAGACACGGTGGGCTTGAGGAAAGTACCTAGGAATGAGAGATGTAGATGTGTGCCTAGTACCTAGAGCTGTTTTGAGTTTTGTTCTGTTCTGTTTATACTTGGTTGATGGAACCCTTTACCTTGTTAACTATGGAATGTGTGGTTTTCC
The DNA here is from genome assembly GCA_963277665.1 of Viscum album. NCBI lineage: Eukaryota > Viridiplantae > Streptophyta > Magnoliopsida > Santalales > Viscaceae > Viscum > Viscum album. The sequence continues at coordinate 1,993,203,700 of OY728135.1, read as the reverse complement.
TTTTCTGTGGATGTGTGTGAAGTGTCCTGAAATGTGGGGATGGGAGTACCTAATCCCAAGTTAATATGAATTAGGGTGGATGCACCTAAATCCATGTGGGTGAGTCAGTGCCGCCCAAAGTGAATAGTATCTTAACATGGAGGAAGGGAAACCCCTCACCACATGACCATATGGTTTAATCTTTTGTTTTGCATGGTTGCACAGGGGAGAGGACCAGTATGATTGTGATTGTTCAGGAGATAGATGAGGGAGGGGGCATTCCTTGGTAACAAGGAGGTCTACTCTTGAGAGGTATCTTTTGAGGTGGTTGTTCGGACCCGTCTCCTTTATTCAAGTCTGGTTTTAATTCTTGAGGGTGAGAATAGTTTGAGAGGTATTTGATGTAATGGCCCATACATCCCTGGCCAATAATTTTCCAAAATATGGCTCCACCAAAATAGTGGCACCGTAAGGGTGACACCATGATGGTGGCATCGTAAGGGTGACACCGTGACGGTGGCACCGTGTCCTCACCCAGCCTTCCATTTTCTTTTTCCAGTCCCGCTCCCAAAATGTAATTTTTTAATGTAAATTAATTCTTTTACTTTTTTTAAATCCATTTAAAGCCCATAGTTAAATCATAAAAATCCCGAGAAACCTCCCCGATGGGGGGTGTTAAATAACACCTTAATATCATCATGTGTAACTGCCCACCCGCGTAGTAAACCACGATCCGACTTTCCAGATGTTCAAAATTCCATACCCCGCAATAGTAGGATCTCCTCTTTATATCTCCCACAAGAGTTTCTTCTTTTTTCTTCTCGGCTGGATTTCTTTCTTCTTCCTGGTGCGCTTGGAGTCCCTCTCTTCCTGTGGCTTGTGGTGCGCCTCTGCTGGAGCTTTCTGCACCTCTTGGAGTCCACAGAATTCCTCCCCTACAAGCCGCACATCCCTTGTTCTTGGCACGTGGAGAAAAACTTCGATCCTTGCTCAACTAGGTAGGGATTTCCATTTTTCTCTCCTTTTTTTGTATCATGTGGGGTGGGTACGCTACTGTTTCTATGAGAGTGGGTGAAACCAAACCTTAATGAAGATAAAAAATGGACTTTAAAGAATAAAGGGAAGGGGTGTGAATGATGTGCTGCTGTTCTGTTTTTCTTCTCTTCCTTGATGCTTATGTTGTGAACTGTTGGGCTATGCTCACTGAAAATCATGGCCATTAGTGGTCTTTCCTTGCGCACTAATGAACCCTAATCTTTTGTGATGATTAAATGACTGTAACTTGGAAATTGGTTAATCACGCAAACTCAGTGGATTAAATGTATACCTAGTAAACATAAATCCATGTGTGGTCACCCCGGCTAACCAACAGAAAGAAGAAAATAATGAATGATGTGTTTGAACCTAGAAGTTTCCCTGCTCTGTTTTGGTAGTAGGTGTGTTGTTATGTTTGATTTCCTATGGGGTGATGTGGGTGAGGATGGGATCCTCTTGGTTGTGAGTCTGAAACTGTGTGGGTTCTCTGCTTGTGATACGAATTGGGGTGGAATCCTCTACTGTTGGCATATCATTGGTTCATGGTTTTGGGGATGTGGGGCTGTATCTTGAGGCCTGCTTTGGTTCCAATACTTGGAGGGATATCACTTTGACTTATTTTATGGTGTGGTGATGTATCTCGAGGCTTGGTTTGGTTCTAATACTTTGAGGGATCTCACTTATCCCTTTGTTGTTGTGACTTCACAAGAGAACCGGGTGTGAATGCTTAAATTGCTGTTTGGCTGTTTCTCTTTTCCTAGCTTGTGGTTATGCCTGTTAGTTTCCCAGTAGTGCAGAACTTACTTAAATGGGATCACTTGAACATGAAACTAAGAATGGGTTAAATGGGGAATTGGTTTTGGGAATGAGTTGTGACTTGGTCGTGGGTGCTGTGGCTTCTTTTACGAATGAATAGTAACAATGGTGTTATTCTTAGGTTAGATTTGGGAACCCTAGGTTGGGATGAGTGCTTGTTGACTATACATATATCTTTAGTTTTTATGTTTCCTTATTCTTGCCCCACCCAAGTTGAGCACTTAGTGCTGAACACCCCCATTTCATGGGGGATGGTGTTTTTCCCAACACTCCTCTGAGTGGATGGTTATTAGATCCTTTTCTGCTCCCTTTCCCGAATAGCCCAAGACTCTTTGGGCAGGTTGTGATGGCCTGAAGTCCATTATTATCCCATGAATCTTCGGGCAGGGTAGTGTGGTGGTTGTCCTAGGTGTTTGCAGGCAGGTTGTTTCCTAAGTATCTTCGGGATGAGGCCCAGGTGTCTTCGGGCGTGACAGTAGCTTTTTGGCCCAGGTGTCTTTGGGTGTAGCAGTGGTTATTCTGGACTAGGTGTTTGTGGGCATGGTTACATGTGGTTTTTATGGACTAGGTGTCTGTGGCCGGGATAGTTGTTGTGGCCTAGGTGTTTGTAGGTGGGATGTGTGGTTGTGGCCTAGGTGTGTGCGGGCGGGGCATGGCGGTGGGACTGCGGTGAGAATGGCGGGATTGGTTTGATGCGTAGGATGTCTTCAATAACTAGTGGGAAAGTGGTGTAGGGTACCCAAACATTGATGTGCTATTACTATACCTTACTTGACTTGCGTTATTTGGGGAGTGTACTTTGGTGAGGTTTGGGTGGATAGTTTTCCTTGTTAGGTGTTTTGGTTGTATCTTTTCTCATAGGGCATTAGAATGCCTCCCCACTTGTGCATGAGAGCCTTTGGTTTTCCCTACTAAGTATACTTTTATGCTCACCCTATGTATATAAACTGTTTTCAGGTTTCCAGGAGGATTTCAGGGATCGTTCAGGGCCATAATAGCTTGGGCGTTGGGACATTACAGTTGCGGTTTTTCTTTTCCTTTGGGTACTTTACCTTTGTAGTTTCATTGTACTTTATGGATTTTACTTTTGTAACATGAATATGGGAATTATTTTCTTTGGTTTTACTTTTACCCCTAGTTTTGGTGTTGTTGGGTTTTACTGTCTTATCTCCTGATCCTATAAACGAAAAGGGTAATGCCTTCCATCTTGTGTGTGATTCTATACCCTTGGTGCTTGTCGCCACTCCGAGACCTATTGAAGGAAGGTCTTGGGGGTCATTATCTCTCCTCAAACTTGAAGAAGAAAGGTTCTGGCAATCTGTTGTCCCTTCCCTTATCTTGGTGAAGGCAGGTTGTGACAAAAATATCCTTTCCACTTGAAGATAACTTTTTAAAGTCTAAAATTTTCCTAGATATCGATGATTTTTTTTATTTTAAAACAAGATTAGAATAATTTGAAGGATGTTTTGAATAATTGTGCAGTCATGATATTAGGAAATACCATTCATGATATACACATTAAAATAAATATTCCTTTCACATTTTTGCTAAAAAATTAAAAGTACCATGTTTTTGAAAGTGAAAAGAATATTACTTTTAATTTTTTAAAGGGTAAAAAATGAATAAAAATAATTTTAACAATTATATAAGAACATTAAAAACATTCCTGAAAACATTTTTATAAAATTTGGATATTGAAGAAAAAGGGTTTTCAACCGAAGAAATAAATAAAGTCAATTGTTCTTAAAAAAATTCTTTCAGTATATTGGGTTCTTAAAGAGAGTAAAATTAAATGAAAACATATATTCTATAGAAATAACCATATTATAAGAAAATATATAAGTTTATTGAGATTTAGATTATAATATTTCATCATTGGAAGTGTAATCATAAACAACCTCGATAAACAATGAAATTTTAACATAAAACCCTTACCACATCGGTATCTTCAGAATAATCTATGTGAAAGAAATAACCTTAGACGTATATGTACATACCATAATTTTCATGATAATAATCATAAAATTCATTCACGTTCAATATATATATATATAAATAATGTGTGTATAAGGCATGTGTCCCACAGAAATAATAGTGAGATGAAAATCCCTTATCACTTTGGAAAATTTTGAATCATAATCCCCATTAAAGAATAAAATCAAATGAAACTTTAAATTTCATGAAAATATTTATAGTAAATATATAACATGAAAATGAGTTATTATATACACCACATAAAATAAATTAGTGGTGAATATGTCATATGTATCCCAGAAGTAAAAGAAAGACTATAAATCCCTTAGCTCAAGTATCGAATTTATTTTTACATGTTAAAAAATAATATATAATAAATATAAATTTATTATGAATATATTATAGAAGCATACTAATATATATCATACCATACTTGATTTACTTATGTCCTTTTATTATCTGTTTATTAAAAATTCCTTGTTAAAATCATGTTTTAGATAATAACTGCTTCGTTTTTCATGTATGTTTTGGTATGGTATTTTCAGTCATTTTACTATGATCATGGTTCCATAATATAAATAATTTTAAAAATTATATAAATATAATATATATTCATTATAATTTTATTTATAATAATCCATAAAATTTAGATATAGAAAATGAATTACACCATTTATGGAGACGACATGCCATATGTACAAATGAATGTTGTTTCTCTTTTATCGATGGATGGAATGAAAGGAAGGTAAATAATATATCACCATTAAATTTTAATTATGATGTTATATATATCACATATATTCATTAAATTTATACTTATTACCTTCCATGAAAAGTATAATATATAAACGAATCACATTGGTTTACAAGGCGGTAGTCTTCCATACACATGAGTGGCGTTATCTTATTCCAACAGAATGGAAGGTAACAAGGTATATGTGATATTATAATTATAGAAGTATAATTATGTTATTAATATTATATATATAATTTAAATCCATCATTTTATACTTTCATGAGAGGTGGTGATGGAAAAAATAATTACATCGATTCATGAGATAATAGTCCGCCGTACACACGATCGATGGTTTCATTTCCCATTTTATGAAAGTGGGTATGGATATAGGTTATTCAATAAATGTAATAAAATATCACTATATGGTATTAAATTTTATTATTATATTTAAATTATTAGGATATTAATTATGTCGGTAAGATAAGATGTAAAAAAAAGAGCTCAGTGAAGACAGTTACCTTCATTTAGAAAACCCTCCTTTGGATCTCTTATTAAGGACCTTAGGATTGGTCTTTTAGGAAGGAAAGTAAGTCCAAAATGTGGATAAAGGATTTTGGGGAGATATTTTAGAAGTTTTTTATAAATAAAAATGTCTTAATATGTGTTAATAAGCGAGGAGATGTGGTTACCTTTTATAATTGAGGAGGAGTGACATTTTTGTAAATACACAAAACTATTAAATAATGGGAAGTCACTCTCACTCGAAGTACCTTAAAAATTGATAAATAAAGGATTATAGAGAATATATGGTTGATAAAAACATACAATAAAAAATAAAAACCCAATTTTAAACATGTTATTCCTTGGGAATTAAGTTTACTTATTTGTAACATTTTAGTTTTCCCCACGGTAACTAGTTTTATTTATATATTTACCTAGGCGATTAATCCCATAAGACTAAAACTAATATAATAATGATTATATAATATGGAAAAAATATTCTAAATATAAATTCATATTTATCAAATAAAAATCTTATGTGTGAGTAAAAATAATGTTAGGACATGCACATGTAACCCACAAACCCACGTTTTAACCTAAATCACTGTAATTAATTTTTATTTTCTTTGTCATTAATTTTGAACAAAAATTATATTGAAAATATTAAATAATATTAATTATTATAATTCAAAATGAGGAATAAATTTTATTTAATTAATCTCACATAAGTGATAGGATTTAATTTAAAGTTAAACCTACAGACGCGATGAAAAACTATTTTCCATGGAAAATGATTTCAAAAGTATAAAAAGTTTTTATATAAAAATTAAAAATTAAATTAATTATAATGAAATAAATTGGATTAATAATAATTTATTTGAATTAATTTTACTTTTAAATCAATTTTAAATAATATGTAATTTTTAAATACTTTAAATAAAATGCAGTTTTTAATTAAACATGACAAATTTTTCACTATTCATCAAAAAAATAATCTTTTAATTTTTTTTGAAAAATTCACTCTAAGAAAATTTTGATTTTTTTATTTCAAAAAAAAATTAATTTTTTAAAATTCATTTTCTAAAATGGTAAAAAAATTAATTTTAAAAATAAGTTCTCAGTTATGATGAAACCACTTTTGAGAAAAATACATTTTTAAGCATAAAACTCGATTTATTCTTATCCCATGATTAAAATAAAAATTAGAGGAATGACAATTTTTTTATTGAATTTATAATATATAAATTTAATTAAAATCATTCATTAATAGTGGATAATTTAATTTATTAAGATAAAAACACTTTGTGTACCTAAAATAGTTTTTCAAAACACTTCTTTTACTTTTAAATGATTTTTATTTTTCATTTATATTAAATTTATATCCAATGAATTTATATGATGAATGTTTACACCATATAATTTTCATAATCTAGTGATTATTATTCATATCCTCCAATTTAACAGTTTGGTTGAAATGGTCACATTTTAATATTATAATAGTATATCACGGTTCATTTAAACTCAATTTTATGTGTTATGCAAGCTAGTGAAGAAATTTAATTTATTTGAAAAAAAAATCAGAAAATCTTGGGGTGTTATATTCTACCCGACTTAGATAAATTTCATCATCTCAATTTAAAATTGATCTCGATAATCAAGGGTTTTACACTTGAAAATTCCTTCATCGAAACTCACATCATAAAAAAGGGTTAATAAAGATTCCTATTGAAAAGAGGGAAAATAAATTATGAAGGTCATATGGGATAAAACATAACTAGGTTTCCAAATAGGATAACATCGATGGTATGTGGAAATATGGACACGAAAAAGAAAACTAACACCCAAATACTAATAGAGAGTGATAAAGAACATGGTCATGATAAAGTTAACCACCATAAAACCATAGATCTATAATGATTTAAAAGACAACTCATTCATCAAAACTAAAGGAAAATTTATAAAAATATTATTTAAATATCCTTTTACTAAATTTGAGGAATTTTCATGAGAAGATATTTTTACTTGATTTCATTCCATTTTATAATCATAATATCATCCTTTGGTTGTATCTCTGTCAATTTAAACTTTATCTATTACTATAATAAATAAAGATGAATTTATAATTCATAAAGCACTAATGGATTACATAGTCCATTAAATAATTATAAGTCATTCCTTTTATATTTACTTATTATCAATAATAATTTTTTTAGCATAAGTTATCCCATATGAATAAATATTCATATGGTGAAATAATAAATTAATCACTAAAACCTCATCCAAAGTTCAAGTTAATGTATTCAATAACTGGTTAAACTCAATACCCTTCCAAAATTACAAATTTAAAAATAATTTCATTAAATTACCTAAAATAAACTTAACATTGATCCCCCAAATATCATAAAGTATCTCATAATGGGCACATACCCAATATGTGAATACCTTGATCATATATTCTCCTGAATCATGACAATAAATAGAATTACCATAAAACCTCAATAAAAACATACATGCTTCCTCATCACTTAAATAAAACCACATATTATTGAATATATTCCATAAATCTGAAAATGTTGTAAACTATATCAATGATAACATAAACCACTTTTTCAATAAATCATTAATTTTTTCCATGGCCATCAATACTATCCAATTTAAATTATCCATATCAATAACCTATTTATCCAAAAAAACCATTTTATCGTCATCAAGAACATATTAAGGGTTATCTTCCCTTAATAACGTGTTTTCTATAAAATATTAACTTGAAATTAAATCAATTTTCAAGATCATTGATACCATTCAATATATCCTTGAAAATACTCATCATAAACCTTTTATAGAACATTACTAACATATTTAATGATTCATATAACACAATTATTGAATTCTAATACATAAACACTTTAATCATTTCAATTCATTCTTAAAATATTAACTAGGGTTCATCATCTTATTCCTTAATAACAAATTTATTTCATATGTCTTTTTTAGTCTCTTTATCATCAATGAAAAACCATTAATCATGAAATCTTATTGATCCCATTATTTATTGTCCACCATAGGACATAGATTTGAATAATTCTCATAATTTACACATTTAATGGATTAAAAATTTGATAATTCCTTTAGTAAACCTATAAATACCCAATATTGATGTACATGGACATTACATTTATTTTGAGGAATACTTAAATACATGACACAAACAGATTCCCAAAGACCGTATTAGTTTAGTGTCTTTGGAAACTAGGAACACAATCTTCTAACTTGGTGAAATATCTTAAACATCTCCCATAAAGATCTTCCCCTTTTGTTTTCCTGCCTAAAACAATTATTTATATCATGGGGAAAATAAAACATAAAAAGGGTGAGCTTAAATTCTCAGTAAGGGTAAACGTGGATACTATAAAAAAAACATAAACATTTGAATGTAAAAACATGAACATAAAGTTTAAACATCAAAATATTGAGTCATGAAATAAATCTTAGCAGTACGTAAGGCATAGATCATAAAGGAACATTAACCATGATATAATATCATTAGAATAAAACATGTAATTGTGGAAAACTAATAATCATATAATATGATTTCCATAGTAGCCAAGACATTGTTGCCAAGACCATCATAGCGGACAAAGTCCACTACTGAACTAGGTTTACGTTCCGTTCTAGCCATGTATTACTAAACCAGATTTACTTTCCATTCCAGAAATATCTATCTCATGAGATATAAATCTTTACCTAATGAATTGTATGGAGATATATGTCCCACCCATCTCATAATGAAATCATTCTTACATATTCCACAAAAACATAAATCATTCATCATAGCATAACCCATGAAATAAAATGCGTTTCTTAAACATCGTTCCATAAAAATCCATATAAAATAAATGGATTCAATAAACATAAATCCATCATAAACACAATAAAATAAAATTAATAATAGGTATATAAACATAACCCTATTTCATCTTAGATTGAAAATAATTTGGATAAAACACTTGAACTTACTTCTTGAGGAAAATATCCTTTCTTTTTCAAAAATGATTTCTTTTCTCAAAATGTCGGAAAATTTTAAAAGAAAAGAATTTAGTTGAAAATACACTTGTAAATGTGTTGAGTAAGCTTCATGGAAATAATATGTTTTGAAGATATAAAAACTCTTTCATTCCATATTAGTTAAAAAAACATTCTCCTTGTACTTTTACCGGAAAAGTAAAAAAGTACCTCATATGGTAAACAAAAGAAAGATTCCTTCCATACCACATAGTAAAAGTAAAAAGGGGTAAAAATGACTTTAAAGATACATATAATAATTTTAAACAATTTATGAAAATAGTTTTAGAAAACATGGACATGGCTGATAAATATATCCCCAGTAAACAGTTATGAATAAACAATCTCAAATAAAAATGAGATTGGAAAAGTTATCCCTTACCTTAGGTCCGATATGATTTGTATGTATCTGAACATCCTGTATGATGATTTAAATAGTGTTACTGATTTATTACAGAATCATAATCATTTTTATGATAACATTTATGATCATATTTTCATCTATTGTTTAGTAAAATTTCATTGTTACTCGTTATTCAGGTATTAACTACTTTATGTTCTTATGCATGTTTTGTCGGATAAGTTCTTATTACTATTTTTTAGGTTATAGTTATATAATTTAAATAATGGTATTATTATAATATATATAATATTTATTCATTTAATTCAATTATATAATCACGTTTTAATGAAGATTATGTAGAACAAATCACATCGCACTGTGGAGACGGTAAGTCATACGCACACACGAGCGACGATATCGTTCCCATAATTGATGAATGGTATTGAATTGGATGGTGTATAATATATCATAATTAGTACAATGTTATAACAATCATATATATTTATTATTTCCACCATTATACTCATCCAAGTAATGTGGTGGTGAAAAATAGATTACACCACAATGTGGAGATTGTAAGCCGTACGTACACACGCACATTGATTTTGTTTCTCATAGGATAGATAAAAGGTGAAATAGGGTTGTTTAATATTTATAATAACATATAAATATATGAGTGATACTGATTTTATTACTTTATAATGAAACAACTAATGAAGAGGAAGTAAAAGGAGAAATAAATTTGAAAGAATCATTAGAAGAGATTACCTCTTCCTTGACGCGCCTCCTATAAATTTCCTCTTAGGGCACTAGAGTTGGTATTTTGAGAAGACCAAAACCTATAGAATGTAATTAGGGAAGTTGAGAAGAAAAATGGTAGGGTTTTTCTAAGATAGAAGGATCAAGGTGGTGTGACAAAAAGTGGGAGGATATGCCTTTTTATAAGGGAGGAGGAGGGACACTTTTAGACAGTTTAGGTCTCAAATTTAACTTTTTCTTTTAGCTTTAACCCTTAGTTAACTAATTTAACTATTACCATGTATTCTTGTATATTCATACTATATGGTTAATATAGTTACTATAAAATGTCAATAAAACCTCAAGTGGTTCATTAATGACATTTTCAACATTTTCTAAGTCATTTTTACGAATCTTAGATTTTTGGGACTATTATATCAATTAATAAAATAGTATTTGTTATAAAAAATCATTTATGTCAATTTTTTATAGTATTCATATCATGACTTTTTAAAAAATCCATAACAACTTGATTCTTTCAAAAAAACTTAATTAATTCAAATATAACAATTAATACTCATACATAAAATTCGTGGATGTCATAAAAAGGTTCAAAGTAAATTTATTTTAATATTTAGAATCTCATTTATTTAAATCATTAATTAATAAGGTAATCACTACATCATCATTATGTCCTAAATAAATTTATTTATTTGGTGTCTAAAAACTATAAATAAAATACCATGATGTAAGAAGTATTTTTATATTTCTAATGAATATATATAGACATAAATATTAGTTCTATAACCCTATATTAAAATCGATTTATTAAAAGATATATGTTTAGGTTATAATTATCTTTACTTTAAATTAATTCTTATAAAATTTCATTTTCGCATCCAAGTGAATCCATGGGATCCCAAAATCGACCCAGCTATGGCCATGGTCAGAAATATCTAATCTAATAGGATTAGTACATGTGTTATGGTATTTTAATATTATTATAATATTATTTTTACCCTTATTTACCAGATTTACCCTTTAACCATGGAAAATAAAATAATTACTGAAGCTACTATTCATAATGTCAAAAAATAAAAGGTACCTATTTAAAAAATTTGAACCTTATGATTCCAAATATGGAATCAATTTTCCCAAATTCAAAACACATATGTTTCAGTAATTAAGTTAAAATTAATTCATGTTGTTAAAACCAAAAAGCGGGTTTTTAAGAAGTAATAACTATCAAAATACTGACATGTGTTTATATCCAATTTAAAAGTGAAATTACTTCCAATGACCAAAATTGGATTAAATGATAAAAAATTAATCCAATTAAATTTTAAAACCAATTAAAAATATAATCTAACTATATAAATAAATTAGATGAAAATACAGTTTTGAATTAAAATGCAGTATTTGTCACTATTCATTAAAATTGGAATTTTATCAGAAAAATACTAAAAATTCAAAAAAAGTAAATTTTTATGTCCCTATTCCAAATAATAAGTTTATTATGTCAAATTTAACTTATAAAAGTGTCAAAAACTAGATTTAAAATGGGTGTTCCATTAAAAGGCGATAAAATCTTATTTTTTGAAAAATACTTTTTTATCCGAAAATCTGATTTTTTTTCATAACATGTTCTAGAAAATGTGTACGATGAATGATAATGTTATAAAAAATTCCAAATGTGGTTAATACTATTCATAAGGGCTAGTTTATATCCCATTAAATAACAATATTTTAATAATATATCGTTGTTTAGTGGAACTCAGTATGACATACAATGCAAGCTATCGAGGAAGATCGCTCTTGTGTGTAACTCAAGCCAAGATAGTGTTGCATATAGTGAAAGCTTCCTTTGGTGTTTCATACAACATAATCCAAACTTAGTTCATTTATACATTGAATAATATATAGACTCACTGTTGCATAAAATTAATTCTATCAAAAGAACTTTAAATTATGTGAAACACAAGCAAAGAATAGTGTTGCACATACTGCATGCTAATACGGTGTTGTGTATAGCACAATACAATATTTGTGTAGCATATAATACAATACATCAAATAAATTAAAATAAATCTATCTCATAAAATCTCAGGGTGTTACATTCTACCCCCCTTAAAATGAATTTCGCCCTCGAAATTCGTCGAGGTTATAAATGGGTTTCTACTTAAAAGTTTTTTTCATGGAAACCCACATCGTAAAAAGGGATACTGAAACATAATTTTAAAAAGGAAATTTTGAAATATAATCCTTACCCAAAGTAACTCATCACTCGGTTTCCACTTATGAGAACATAGGTGGTAAGTGAAAACATGGATATAGAAGAGAAATCTAACCATCAAGTTCTGATGGATAGTGATAGAGAATAAGGTTTGAAGAAAGTTAACTACAAGAAAACCATAAATCTGTGATTATTTAAGGGATCATCTGATTCATCGGATAAGAAAGTACTAGGATAACATTTTTGGTTTTCATGATCCTTTTTTTTGAATTTTAATATTTTTTCATGAGAATAAATAATTACATGATTTTGGTACAATATCACCATTATTCATGACTTGAACAATTTCCACTTCATCTATTATTTAAATAGATGAAGTTGAATTTTTCATTCTTAAAGTTTTAGAAGATCATGAGATTGAATGATATGTCATTCCATCTATCTCAAAAAAAGTTAGCACATGTAATCAAATATGCATAAGTCCACCTATAGTGAGATAATACATTAATCTAAAAATATTAAAATGGAAAATAACTTATACTATACATAAATGGATAACATTAAAATCCTTCCAAAAATTAAAAATATAAAACTTTAGAAGGAGATGAACTAAATTGACTTAAATTTTTTCTCCCATATATCATTTGTCCGTTCTTGGTTTTCACATTCCAAACATGTGAATACCTTAATCATGTATTGTATTTAAACATGATAATAACATAAATTACTATAAAAACTTATTGAAAACATGCATTCTATCAAAATTAACTCTTTCCACACACCAAAAACTCTATATACTCATAAAAAGATATCACTTTGTCCTTGTATCAATCATGAGCTCATTAATACTATCAAATATCTCATTACCTCCTTATCCTTTCATTATGTGCATATCATGTGCTTTAAAAACAATTTCAATCACTTTTCATGGTTACCGGTACCATATAATTATTGAAAACCACAATAAACCAACACATAGATATTCCAATATTCCATAATACTATAAATGAGATTCCACAACTCTATTTTGTAATCCCATTACATAAACACTTAATCATTCCACCACTTCATTTTCATACTCAACATCACCAATAGTGATTGCATGTGACTTTACTTTGTCTTTTTCATTAATAGGTTGCTGATGTTGATCATCATTAACTCTTGGATTAGGGAATTAGTTAGCATAATTCCCCATTTCCTTTAACTTATAACATTGAAGTGTTATTGGTGCATTATCTGTAGTCTTTTCTCTATTCACATCATCAGAAACCTTTTTAACATTACTTCAGCACTCAACTGCTCAATGAACTTCTTTTCCACACATGAAAAATTTTCTAGTACCTTTAAGACAACATCCACCATAATTTTTTCCACACTTAGAGCATAAGGAAACATTCATCTTCTTTTCACCATTGTTTTCAGAATTTTCCTTAAACTCCATCTTTCATTTCTTGTAAAAAACATGATATGGGTATGTAACACCAACTTCCAGTCCTACCTTGATTACAAAACACACAATCTCTTCATAGATACTGAAGTATCTTATAGCTAATTTACTTAAAAGATTTTTTATACACTAAATAAACAATCAACTTTACTTTGAGGTTGGATGATAAATTCAGAATCATACCATGAAAGTCTTGTAAAATTCACCTCATATTTACTAACAGATTCATCATTATTTTTCTTAATATCAAGGAACTACTTTTACATATTTTTTTCGAAGAATATGAGGGAAGTAATTATTGAAAAATAAGTTATTGAACTCATACTATTCCATGGATTTAATTTCATCTTTGTGCCTTGTATTTTTAATTAGATTCCACCACTGGTATGCTTCACCTTCTAAATGGTAAACAACCAAAATGAATTTTTTCATGTTCCAAACAACAAAGGATGGAAAATATATTTTCAATGGTACTGATCCATTGTTCATCAAAAAGTGGATGAGAAGACCCATTGAAAGAAGGTGGACGTTGCCTCATGAAGGACTCAACAGAATGTTGTTCCCTTATTTGCTCATTTAGAAGTCCAGAATGATTCATAGCTTGTGTAAGTATAGTAATAATATTTTGAATTCCATATTCTACAAAATTTGATTGCTCAGGAGGAAAATAATTGCATTTACTTATGCATTGATCATTAACATGGTTCCTTCGGGTTCCAGCTATTGTCTAAAACTCAAAAAGAATAGTGTGAGAGGAAAAAATCATACCAGAAAAACAACATAATCAGGGGGTACTTTAAATCTCTAACATCTTAGGTTTAATACTAGGTTACTCATGATCGTTACCATAATTCTTTTACTATAACCTATAGTTAGACTTACCCTTAGGGAAATCCCTAAACATACCTTAGAAATATATCTAGGGATCTCACTAAAGTTTTCACATCCTAGTTTCCGAAGGTTGACTAAACCATCGATCTGATACCAACTATAAAGACCCAAACTTGATGTACATAAAAATTACATTTATTTGGCGGAATAGTTAAATAAATGACACAAACAGACACCCAAAGACCGTATTAGTTTAGTGTCTTTGGAAACTTGGAACATAATATTCTAACATGGTGAAAGATCTTAAACATCCCCCATAAATATCTTACCATTTTTTCCTACCTAAAACCTTTATTTATATCCAGGGGAAAAGAAAACATAAAAAGGGTGAGGTAAAATGCTCATTAAGGGTAAACATGGAGAACATAAAACAAATATAAACATTTGAACAGAAAAATATGAATATAAAGTTTAAAAATGAAAATCTTGAGTCATGACATAAATCTTGGTAGAACATAAGGCATAGATCATAAAGGAACATTAACCATGATAGAATAGCCTTGGCATAAAAAATTTAATTGTGAAAAACTAATAAGTGCACAATATGATTTCCATAGTATCCAAATCATTGCTTCCAAGACCATCATAGCAGACAAAGTCTACTATTGAACCGGGATTACATGCCGTTACAACCATGTATTACTGAACCAAATTTACTTGTCGTTCCAGTAATGTGTATATCATGAGATATAAATATTTACCCAATTCATTGGAGGGAGATATAGGTCCCACCCAACTCATAATGAAATCATTCTTACATGTGCCACAAAATCATAAATCATTCAACATAGCATAACCTATGAAATAAAATGGGTTTCTTAAACATCATTCCATCAAAATCCATATAAAATAAACAAATTTCATAAAAAATAATCTATCGTAAACAAAATCAAATAAAAGTAATAATAGGGATAGAAACATAACATTATTTCATCTTATATGGAAAATAATTTTGATAAAACACTTGAACTTACTTCTTTAGGAAAATATTATTTCTTTTTCAAAAACGTTTTCTTTTCTCAAAATGTCATAAACTTTTAAAAGAAAAAATTTAGATGAAAATAAACTTGTGAATTTTTAGAGTAAGCTTCATAAAAATAAGTCTTTATGAATATGTAAAAACCATTTCATTCCATATAAGTTAAAAAACATTGTCCTCGTACTTTTACTAGAAAATTCAAAAAGTACATCGTATGATAAAAAAAAGAAAGATTCATTCCATATGATGTAGTAAAAGTAAAAAATGGGTAAATATGACTTTAAATATATATAGAATAATTTTAAACAATTTATGAAAACATTTTTAGAGAATATGGACATGGATGATAAATATATCCCTAGTAAACACTTAAAAATAAACAATCTCAGATAAAAACGAGATTAGAAAAGTTATCCCTTACCTTAGATATGATATGTTTTGTCTATATACAAACCTCCTGTATGATGATTGAAATAATTTTAATGATTTATTCCCAAATCATAATTATTTTTATGATAACATTTATGATCATATTTTCATCCATTTGTTAGTTACATTTCATTGTTACTTGTTATACAGGTATTAATTGCTTTATGTTCTTATGCATGTTTTGTTGGATAAGTTCTTATTACTATTTTTAGGTTATAGTTATATCATTTAAATCATGGTATTATTATAATATATATCATATTTATTCATTTAATTAATTTATATAATCTGGCTTTAATGAATATTATGTAGAACGAATCACATCGCACTGTGGAGACGGTAAACTGTACGTACGCACGAGTGACGATATCGTTCCCATAATTGATGAATGGTATTTAATTTTATGGTTTATAATATATAATAATTAGTATAATGTTATAAAAATCATATATAGTTATTATTTACACCATTATACCCATCCATTTAATATGTTGGTGAAAAATAGATTACACCACGACGTGGAGATAGTAAGCCGTACATACGCACGTGCGGTGATTTCATTTTTTGTTGGATGGATAGAAGGTGAAATAGGGTTGTTTAATATTTATAATAAAATATAAATATATGATTGATAGTGATTTTATTACATTATAATGAAACAACTAATGAAGAAGAAGTAGAAGAAGAAAGAAATTTGAAAGAATCGGTAGAAGAGATTACCTCTTCCTTGAGGTGTCTCCTTTAAATTTCCTCTCAGGGAACTAGAGTTGGTATTTTGAGCAGACCAAAACCTATAGAATATAATAGGGAAGTTGAGAAGAAAAATGGTTAGGGTTTGTCTGAGATAGAAGGATCAAGGTGGTGTGAGGAAATGTGGGAGGATATGCCTTTTTATAAGTGAGGAGGAGGGGCACTTTTTGCAGGTATTGAAATATTATTTTATTATAAAATGATTTTTGGTTTCAAATGGTCCAAAACTAATTTAGTTAGAAGATAAGACGTGGATGTTTCTAATTAATCTCAAACAATAGGTTTTAGACAAGTTTAGGTCTTAAATTTAACCTTATATTTTAGCTTTAACCTGTGGTTAACTAATTTAACTATTACCATGTATTCTTGTATATTCCTACTATATGGTTAATATAGTTACTATAAAATGTCAATCAAACCTCAAGTGGTTCATTAATGTCATTTTAAACACTATATAAGTCATTTTTCTTAATATTAGATTTTTAGGACTATTATATCATTTAATAAAATAATATTTGTTTAAAAAATCATTTATGTCATATTTTTGTAGTATTCATATCACGACTTTTTAAAAAATCCACAACAACTTGATTCTTTCAAAAAAAACTTCATTAATTCAAATATAACAAGTAACACTCATACATAAATTCGTGTATGGCATAAAAAGATTCAAAGTAAATTTATTTTAATATTTATAATCTCATTTATTTAAATCATACATTAATAAGGTAATCAGTACATCTTCATTTTTTCATAAATAAATTTATTTATTTGGTGTCAAAAAATTATAAATAAAATAACATGATGTAGGAAATATTTTTATATTTATAATGACTATATGTATATATAAATATCATTTATATGACCCTATATTAAAATCTATTTATCAACAGATATATTTTTAGGTTATAATTATCTTTACTTTAAATTAATTCTTATAAAATTTCATTTTCACATCCAGGTGAATCCATGGGGTCCCAAAATCAAACCAAGTATGACCATGGTTGGAAATATCTCATCTAATAGGATTAGTAAATGTGTTATGGTAGTTTAATATTATTATAATATTATTTTTTAACTTTATTTACCCGATTTACCGTTTAACCAAGAAAAATAAAATAATTACTGAAGTTACTATTCATAATGTCAAAAAATAAAAGGTACCTGTTGGCGCCAAAATTCAGGACAGAGAAAGAATCCCAAAGAATGCCCCATTGACTACCTCAAAAAGGCACTTCACGGAGATCCACCCAGCACCACGGCTACCGCAAATCAAGGAGGCGGGCCGCTACGTGAACGCATTTGACGTTCGTGAGCCCGCCGCGAAGAAAGTAGGCGGGACACTCCACGATCGTATTTGACGTTCGTGACCCGAAGTGAAGAAACCAAGGCCCCCTTCATGCCGTGTAAGCTCCTCTTCATGGAGCCTCTTGTCTATAAATACTGGGCTCCCCTTGAGCCCAAGGGATGGACAATAAAACCTTTCGACTTCCCATCTCCCGAATCGCGAAGCATCCTTCTGCTCTGCAAACCATGAGCTGTGTGAGGTATTTCTGCTCCACGAAATGCCTTCCCCTTGTCTCGTCTTGATCCCCTCTTCCAAGAGGGATGCCTTTCACAAATCCTAAGGGATTTCACAAAGGAAGGGGATCCCCAAGGGGACCTGGGTCATCGTGGAGCGTTTATGCTTCACGAAGCACCCTTCATGTACACATGATCCCCATGCTAAGGTAGGGTCACTGTACTTCGCGAAGCACATTGCTTCACAACACCTTGCTTTACGAGGAAGCTTTTCTCCATGAGTAAGTTCTCTGAAAATGTCTTTCCACTTCGCAAAGCACCTTTATATGCACCTCTGCCCTATGCTTAGGCTAAGGAACCCCACTTCGTGAAGCACACCCCTTCACAAGTGCCCTCCGCCACGCAGAGCAACAGAGCTCCCCAAGGCTCCTGCCTATGAACTCCTCTGCTTGGAAATCCCTTTTCCCGTGCGACCCTCTAGGTTTGCATGATGTGATTTCAGAGTCCCTTGGATGACACCCCCCATTGTGTTGCTTCACCTCATGCTTCTTTGAATAGGCACGCTAAGGGATATTGCTTCTTCGCATAGCCATGCTAACATGGTCCCCTTGATGGTTCACTCCGTGACACCCCCTCACCATGGATTTTCCTGTCCCCTCTCTGCACCAAGGAGTAGAGGGTACTAGTTATGTAAGTCCTAGAGGTGTGGAGCACACCCACCTCGTTCAAGCTACAGGACGTTAAAATACCAAGCACCATCGTCCTCAGCACATGACGTTAAACTGTGGCCTCGCCCCGTGCCTCGCACGCGGGGTGCCCCCACCTTGGACATTATCTACGCCCCCTAGTCTCCATAGATGATGATATCCTCCTTCTGGGAGTGGCGTTTGTCTGCGGGGAAAGGGTAGCCACCTTGGCATAAGCCCCTAGATTTTCTTGCCAAAGGCAGCATCCCTGCTCCTCCTTTCATCTTCTGTCCCCAGGTCTAGCGAAGAGCGTGGTGGGAAATGGCGCTTCTCCTGTCTTCGGTACCAAATCCCTCTCCCATTGCTCTTTGTCACAATCGGGCCTCCATCCTGGAGTAAACCCCGATCCCTATGGGCCTCCATCCTGGAGTAAGTCCCAATCTCTCTCTCCCTGGGCTACTCCATACATAAGCCCCACTCCATCTCTCATGGACACACCTTTCGCGACGTGATCGTCACGTCTCTGCTATCTCTTGTTTCTCACACTAAGCACAACTCACGTGAGCTTAGATCAAGCACTGACCATGGAAAACACCCTAGGCATCCTCAGCGTGTAATCCCCAAACACCAACCTGAAATACGAACACTTTGATCCATGTCAAGGCATGGTACGTAGGAAGTCTCCATGAGGTTCAAGCCCACCACCCGGTCGTTCCGACCCCATTCACATCGGTTCACCAATACCCTGGGCAGGCTTAGAGTGTAAGCCCTAAACACTATTCTGAACTATGGAGACTTTGATCCATGTCAAGACATTGTAGGTAGGAAGCCTCCATAAGGTTCAAGCCCACCACCCGGTCATTCCAACCCCATTCACGTCGGTTCACCAACACCCTGGGCAGCCTAGAGTGTAATCCCCACACCCCAACCTGAACTATGAGGACTTTGATCCATGCCAAGGCAGGGTACATAGGAATCCTTCCTATGGTTCAAGACCACCATCACCCGGTCGTTCCGACCCCGTTCACATCGGTTCACCAACACCCTAGATAGCCTAGAGTGTAAGCCCCATGCCCCTTCCTGAACTATGAGGACTTTGATCCATATCAAGGCATGGTACATAGGAAGCCTCCCTGAGGTTCAATCCCACCCCACCTGGTCGTTCCAACCCCCTTCATGTTGGTTCACCCCCATCCCACATGAAGTTAAAATGTATTCGCCTCCCGAACTATGAGGACTTTGATCCATGCCATGGCAGGGTACGTAGGAAGCCTCAACAAGGTTCAAGCCCAACACCCATCGGACCCCAGGTCCATCTTCACATCGGTTCGCCGACACGCCCCCTACTTGAACTACGTGGCCTTTGATCCATGTCAAGGCATGGTACGTAGGAAGCCTCCACGAGGTTCAATCCCAACACCCATTGGTTCCCACCCCCTTCACGTCGATTCACCCCCATCCCGCACAATGTTAAAATGTGGACCTCCATTCAGCGGTAAGCCATTGTTACTCCATTTAGTGGTAATCCATTTTCACTCCATTCAGCGGCAATCCATTTTCATCGCAGCGGTAAGCCATTGCAACCTTATCCAACGATAATCCATTGAAAACCCCAATTGATGGTAAGACGTCATCAGATGAACTACGTGGACTTTGATTCCCTACCACGAGGATACGTAGGAAGCCTTTTCAAGGCTCTAGCCCAAAACCATCATCATCCTTATGACTGTGTCATCCCATTAACCATCACCATCAACCACTCCATCATCCATCCTGATCCTTACCCAGGACACCACATCCCAGTGGGATCATGCCACCCACATCCCCATTCCATCAGACAACATTTGGGAGGCCACCCACGCGATGGCCCCAATAGCGGTGTTCCCTCCAGGTGGTTCCTGCATTTGATCCACTCTAGTTAGTGTTATGATCAGCCCGATCCATCTCCGATGAACGTTATACTTGCAGCATACCCTGTGTTAAACATAGGAATATGAGGAAAACCTCAGATACATGCCCATGGCATATTATTTCCCATGTTTTATGTGGGATGACTTGGGCTTCTGTGCCCTCGAGAAGCCCAATAATAAGGGACAGAAAACAGACACACCAATCCCTAGCGTCCAGACATGCTAGTGATTCCCAGCGTGACTACTCCCCTAACTAAAGGTTGCTGCCCTGACCAGACCCCTTGGAATGTTCTGATAGAAGCAGCGTAATTAACTGGTGTCCATAGAGATATGGTGCCAAGAAGAGTTTCACGAACAATGTCTTAAGTCTATGAGTGAGACCCAGACTAGGTGATGAGTTTTGAGGAGGAATCCATGGAAGGAAGAACCGAAATCGCATCATCCCATTTCGATCAAGGAGCAGATGTCCCTGAATAAGGAGTGGATGCTACCCGCCTTTGGAAAGTGGGAATACGAGGCAACCAAAAAAGCCGCGTCTCTTGTCCTCGAATGAGACGGATGCACGAACCCCGGAGAAAGCATCAGAAATAGAAATGGTGAACCCAACATGAATTTATTCTCCTCAATATGGAGATTAGTAGTGCTCAGGGCATCAATGGATTGATGTGTCATCAGATCCAGCTACCCGGCGCTGGGTCCCGCCAAGAAAATAGCAGGCCTGGCATGAAACTCAACAAAATTTGGGGCATTAGAATGTTGTAAATTCTGTTCTGTGACATTGTCAGCGTGGATACCTCTTATCGGTCACAGAAGAGGGGATGGAACTGGGTAATTGGTCGTCAATTCCTTTTTCTTTCAGCACTAATGAGTTTATCTCTCTACTTTTTAGGAATTAGGTTGCTGCGGAAAGAATGCGATCACCTCCCACCCGTCTACAAAGGGGCAGGGGAAACACCAGCACAGCCGATCTACGTGGCGTCACTGCTTCCGTGATGGCATCTGCGTCCACGACCGTGGGGCGCCCATGCCCCGTCTCCCCATCAGAATTTATCCAACGAAGGGTAATTAATGACCTCGTACATCATTATGAGGAGGAGGGCATAATCCCAACCCGAGATATGGACCGCCTGGATTTGGAGGCGTTCGTGCCTCACCGTCAATGCCACCCACGAGGGCCATGCGGGGAGCCATTGCTCCCCACCCCGACATACAACCGCTTCGGGAGCCTGTCCTCGGAGCACTTTGATGACTCCCTGCCTTACCTTGATAAGGTAGGTGACGTCCGACCTAGCCCGACCAGAGTCCCAATCCAGGGGCTCCCAAAAAAGGCTCCCACTCGGCTGCGTCAGTGCCGCCGTTTGGTATTGCCAGAGGAGCATGTAAGCTATGCACCTGCGCCACCAGCCTCGGCTCGTCCGACCCGATGCCAGCATCGGGAACAAGCTGATGAGAACGCCCGCCAAGGGGCGTCAATGTCGACGACTACTGTGGCCCGATCAACTAACAATGCATACCATCAGGTCCCTTCACACACTAAGAAAGGGATCTTATATTCCCAACTTGGATCGAGGCCCCAACCGCCCCACATGCAGGCTATGTTGACTCTCCTGGTCGTAGGCATGAGCAGTGGTCGCCGTGAACCAACCCGCAATGATGCCACCCCGTACGGAGGTCCTCCCCATACCACTAGCACACAGAGAATGGGACTCCCCCACTCTGAGGATCAGCATGGAGGTCAACCCCATGCTACCCCCAATCTGAATGAAGGTCTACCCCACAACAGTGATGCTCGGAACGACAGCCTCTCCCATGCCCATTACACTGGATATGGAGTCATTCCTTCTACTCCCGACCGCCAGTGCAGGGAAATTTCCCATCCTCTCTTTTAAACGTGGGGATCCTCCATACATCCTCTCCACAGCTGGTGAAGGTCCTCCTCGCCCTGACAACCAGAGGGGAGAAGGCCAACCTCGCTCCACCCGCACCAAGAACGGAGGCCCTCCCCACACTCCTGTTGGTCCTAGTGGAGGTTTTGACTACTCTGGCATTATTCATGGAGGTCCTCCCCATGTCCCCTTCAACATTTTTCCCGGTGCTCCTCGCACCCCAGTTTTCTTTGATGGAAACCCTCTCCGCCCCAGGACTAGTGCGGCCGAAGGACCCCATGTCAGGAATCAGCCCTATCCTGAGGAACCACCCAAGGGTAGGAGGGCGGGTCATCACCACCACAAAAAGAATCCTGGGAAGGCTCGGATGGAGATCAAACTAGTCTGCTTCTCAGACTCTAAAGCGGAGTATGACTCAGCTCGAAGACCCTCCCCTTACTCATCCGAGTCCAGGGCCGGGGCAGGGATGAGGCACATCATCCTAGTGCTCCTGGAATATGCAGTCTAGAGGATTCATGCCTCCCTCTGCAGTTTTATCCAGGAGGATGAAAATCTGGCAACCCTGTAGTTTACGGTCGTGAAATCACCACCATCGTTTCCAGAAGCGCTCTCTACCTCCACAAGAGATCACGAAGAGCTATTATGGGGAACAATGGCAGGCAAGTAGCAACGCGACCCACCACCAGCAGCCCTGGCCCCTAATGTAACACCCCAAGCTTCCATGATACGCTTCTCATTCAATAATGCAATAGCTTGCATTGTACGCAACTTCGAGTTCTAACACACTGCAACTAATCAAAGTAGCCGTTATGAATAGTAATAACCACCTTTTAAATTTATAGAAAGTTTATATTTCAAAATGGACTTCATTTTTGTATTCCTAATATTGAAATTATCCTATGTTGAATTTTTTGTAATTTTCTGAGAACTTCCAAATTTTTATGAATAGTGAAAAATACTTAAAACAACTTTTTAAATCAAAATAATTTATAGTGATAAGTTATACTATTGAGTGGTTTTAAAGTATAATTATAATATATTTTTACCATTTTATCCAATGGTGTTCATTAGAAGTAATTTAACATTGAAATTGGACATAAACAATTGCTAATCTTTTGATATAAATTGTTTCTGAAAAACACGCTATTTGTTGTGACAACGGGAATTAATCATAAAATTAATTAATGCAACTTATATGTTTGGAATTTTTTAAAATAGACATCATTTTTGAATTTGGAATATCTATTATAGCTTAGGGTGAAATTTCGGCATTGTTCTAAAAAACTTCAATTTTTGATGAATAGTGAAACCACTAAGTGGTAGTTAAATAACTGATTTTTCGTTTAAATGAAATATTACCACTTCTGTGATTTGATTTTCAAAAATCTGACATACATGGTTGTCATTAAGAAGTAAAATGTGGTTCAATGAGATTAAAATAATTCTTTGGTGAATAGTAACTTTTAAGTTCTTAATCGCGATTAGAGGTAATTAGTGTAGTTTAAGGTAAGAATAATGTTTTAATAATATGAGATGAGCTTGACACATGACCTACCCTCATTGGATGTGCCATGGCAGACCAAGAAAATCCATGGTTCAACTTGGGGACCCCATGGAGCCACTTTGGTTGGAAAATGACATTAAAAACATTTTATTTAATGTTAAAATAAAAAATGACACAAACATGAAATGTTTTACTAAAACAATTTTTACATGGGGTTATACAAGTCATATTTTTGACTAAAAATAGTCATTTGAAAGCTAAAAAGATTTCCTACATTATAGTATTTTTTTTATAATTTTTAGACATTAAATAAATTAAATTATTTATGACATCATTATGAAGCAGCGATGACCTCATTATTTAACGATTTTAATAAAATGAAAAGATAATGTACAATCCAAGGCTTAAACTTTTACAAAGACTATTGGATGAGTATATTTCAAACCCTTATCACCTTATCCACGAATTATATAAGTTTGGGACCTTTATAATCCGAAAAGCATTGTATAATAATGTAAAATTTCCTTACTTTCCAAGAGTGCCCCTCCTCTCCACTTATAAAAGGCCCCCACCTGTACCACATCATTCACACTTTAAAACAATTTGGCTCGGCCAAAATCTGCCCAAATACCCTCCCAACTTCCCTACCTTACTCCTAGAAGCCTCACTTTGGGAATAATTCTTCCCAAGGAAGCCTTTGTCTCAAATCAAAAAGAGTTACCCGATTTTTAGGTAATGTCTTCTCTAATGTTGTTTTGTTTTATTTAGCTTCTACAACCCCTTAAACTCTTTTTATTAATTTATTTTGTAACAAAACCAGTATCCTCAATATACTAGGATGTTTTTATAAGAATTATTCGAGCTACACTTACACACACCTATATCTAATGGTTAAAGAACATACTGTTTCTGTGGATGGAGAATTTCTGCCTCACGAAACGATGATTGTTCAACACTCATATAACACCTTCATAGGTGACCATTAAGATGTCACTATATTTATATATGATATATAATATGTTTATGTTTTACTTATGCTTATGTATTTCTCATTTATGGCATACTTTATGATTTCCATTATGGGTAAACGCGATAATTTCATTTTAGGAAGTGCGGACTACCGCCCCCTCAAAGTGATTTGAATCGTTAATGCCATATGTGGGATGTATAAAGGATGGAGTAAATGATATTATATATGATTTTATACTGGAATTATAATATACCTTTATATCATTATGATTTCATTCCATTAAATACGAAATAGAAATGAAAGTAGCGTTCATGCGTACGTACGGCTTACCGTCTCTATGAATGGTGCATTTCATTTCTTACCTCTAAATGTTACGTAATATTATAAATGAATGTATATACTGGATATATATGATATATATGATATCTACATCATGAACATAATTCTGGATATAATGGATATATCACCACATGAACAACTTGTAATTATAAGAATTTTATTTTTGACTCAAGTACCTAAGATCGACAAAATGACCGTTATAAACTTAAATAATTACATAATGTTCATAACATGGTAATAAGGGATATAAAAGAAATAATGAACATGAAAAAGGTTCTTAAGTAAATATAAATTAAATCTAGTTTATTATTCAGGAGGTTAAAGAATGATCAAGTCAGGACAGGACACAAAGTAAGGGAATTTCTTAACCCAACTTCCATTCTTTGGGTTAATCTCATACTTTCAAATTATGTCATGATATTATTATGTCCTATTTTGTATTTTTACTTTATTTATGTGTGCCTATAGTGAATACACATAATATATCTATTTTATTTTAAAAATTAACTTTTTAAGGACTTCGTCTCAATCCCCTTTCATTGAGGCATATTTGGTTTTATACACAACTTTCTTTTATATGGTATATAAACCCCTTTGACTTTTACGTTTATTCAAAAGGAATCTTTTTTATACGAAGCATTTTACTAAATGACAAAAAGGGAATGCTTTTCTTTCCGTACTTATGTGGCGACAACGACTTCTCCGCCGCCGTGACCATTATTTGCGTTTAGGCTTCCTCTACAAGCCATCATTTTTTTTAATGAAAAATAAAAACAAAGTTTTAACTTTCTTTTATTTTGGTATTGAAAATGGTTTTGAAAGCGTTTTTATTATATCAATGTGCTGTATTGATATATTGTGATTGAAATGTGGAAATGTTATGTTTACTTTATGCATGTTTTATGTGATATGATTATGTTATGGTTTATGATATGTTTAAACCTATTCATATGAGGAATGCATTGGACTTAACAAGTGACGGGTGGAGCCTGCTATAGCTCCTCGATGCATCGGTAGGTCTCATGAGACAACTAGACGTGGAATTGGCTGAGGCCCTTTCCCAATTTGATTTATGGTTTTGTCCGAGGCCTTAATAATTTTAGACGTCTTGGCCGAGGCCTTGACAAAATGTTTCAGAATATCTGGCATTATGCATTCCATCATTATGAAAGTGGTTATTGATATTGCATGTGATTATTCAACCAGTAGAATATCCATGTGAATAAGTAAATGACATTATCTCATTTTACTTTTTCCATATTATGTTGAAGTTCATGTTTAAAAGGTTTTTGTTTTAGTTATACATTGCCTTAAATGTTGATGTTTATTTATGAAAGCTTCCGCAATATTGTTATCCTTACTGAGCATCTGAGCTCACCCCTTTCAATGTTTTAATATTTTACAGGATGTGAAGAAGTATTTTAGGAATGACCTGCAGGGATAGTCAGAAGAGGATATGAGTGTGGACTATGAAGACTTTGTTATTAGTTTTTAAATTTATGATGTAATGTAAGACTTATGAATGTATCAAGTGTTTCCAAGGCTACTAAACTAATCAGTCTTTCGAGACTTGATCTTTTGTGATCATGCCAATGTTACGAAGTAACGCACCGGCTCCGGGTAGCTGGGGTCAGGGCGTTACACCTAAGCCAGGAATGGATGCCGTTTGTAACATCCCAAGTAAGTAATGAATAATATATATTTTTATCTATGTCTATTAATGAATTATATAGTGTTTTAGAGGCTCAAAATGAGAATAAATCCAATCTTAAGCATGGAATACACAAATATTTTTACAAGATTGTTTTACTGCCTTTTGATGGTAAACCATTTTTTAAATCAAACTTTTGACAATTTTATAATCTATATTTGTCAAAATAAACTTATTCTTTATTATTGGGACATTGAAATTTACTTTGGGTAAATTTTTGGTATTTTTCCGATAAAGTTCATTTTTTAATGAATAGTGAAAAATGTTGTATTTTAATTCAAAATATTGTTTTAATCTAATTTATTTATATGATTATATTATCTTTTGAATTGGTTTTAAAGTTAAATTAGAATATATTTTTACCATTTAATCCAATAGTGGTCGTGGAATTAATTTCACTTTGAAATCAGACTTAAACTAGTGTCAATCTTTTGATACATTTTGTTTCATAAAAACACGCTATTTGTTTTGACAGTGAGAATTAATTATTAAATTAATTAATGAAACTTATATGTTTTGAATTTGTTAAAATAGACATCATTTTTGAATTTGTAATATCAAATATAGCTTAGGGTGATTTGTTGGTATTTTTCTGAAAAACTTCAATTTTTGATGAATAGTGAAACCACTAAGTGGTAGTTAAAAAACTGATTTTTCGTTTAAATGAAATTTCACCACCTCTGTGTTTTGAATTTCAAAAATCCAAAATACATGGTTTTCATTAATAAGTAAAATGTGGTTCAATGGGATTAAAATAATTTTTTGGTAAATAGTAACTTTTAAGTTTTTAATCGCGATTAGAGGTAATTAGTGTAATTTTAGGTAAGAATAATGTTTTAATAAAATGAAATGAACTTGACACATGTACTACTCTGATTGGATGTGTCATGGCCGACCAAGACAATCCATGGGTCAACTTGGGGACCCCATGGAGCCACTTTGGTAGGAAAATGACATTAATATCATTTTATTTAATTGTAAAATAAAAATTTTACAAACATGAGTTGTTTTACTAAAACAATTTTTAAATGGGGTTATACAAGTAATATTTTTGACTATAAATATTCACTATAAATATAAAAGGATTTACTACATTATGATATTTTTTTTTATAATTTTTATACATTAAATAAATTAAATTATTTATGACATCATGATGATGCAACGATTACCTCATTATTTAACGTTTTAAATAAAATGAAAAGATAATGTAAAATATAAGACCTACACATGTCAAAAACGTATTGGATGAGTATATTTAGAACCCTTATCACCTTATCCTCGAAATACATCAATTTGGGACCTTTAAAATTCGAAACTCATTTGAAAATTAAGTAACCTTTTATAACTTTCCAAGAGTGCCCCTCCTCTCCTCTTATAAAAGGCCCCCACCTCTACCTCCTTACCCACACCTCTCAAGCCTTTGGATCGGCCAAAACCTACCCATTTAGTCTCTCCACATCCATCTCTTACTCCTATAAGCCTCACATTGGGCAGAAGGCTTCCCAAGGAATCCTTTGAGCTCAAATAAAAAAGAGTTACCCGTTTTTAAGGTAATGTCTTCACTTGTGTTCTTTTGTTTTATTTTTCTTCTACAACCCCCTAAAATCTTTTTATTCATTTATTTTGTAACAACTACAGTATCTTAAATATACTAGTATTTTGTTTTAATAAGCTTTTGAGCTACACTTACACACACCTACATCTAATGGTTAAAGAACATATTGTTTCTGTGGATGGCAAATTTCTGCCTCACGAAACGATGATTGTTCAATATTCTTCTAACACCTTAAAAGGTGGCCATTAAGATGTCACTATATTTATATATGATATATAATATGTTTATGTTTTCCTTATTCTTCTGTATTTTTCATTTATGTCATACCTTTTTGGTTTCCATTATGGGTAAACGCGATATCTTCATTTTAGGAAGTGCGGACTACTGCCCCCTCAAAGTGATTTGATTCGTTAATGGCATATGCACGACATATAAAGGATGGAGTTAATGATATTATATATGATATTATAATGGAATTATAATATACCTTTATGTCATTATGATTCCATTCCATAAAATACAAAATAGAAATTAAAGTAGCATTCATGCGTACGTACGGCTTACCGTCTCCTTGAACGGTGCCTTTCATTTCTTACCTCTAAATGTTATGTAATATTATAAATGCATGTATATACTGGATATATATGATATATATGATATCTAAATCATGAATATAACTATGGATATAATGGATACATGAACAACCTGTAAAATATAAAGAGTTTATTTTTTACTCAAGTACCAATGATCGTTAAAACGACCGTTATTAACTTAAATAATTACATAGTGTTCATGACATAGTAATAAGTGATAAAAAAGGAATAATGAACTTGAAAAATGTTCTTAAGCAAGTAGAAATTAACTCAAGTTTATTATTCTGGAAATTAAATAATGATCGAGTCAAGTCGGACACGAGGTAAGGGACTTCGTCTCAATCTCCTTTCATTGAGGCATATTTTGTTTTATAAACAACTTTCTTTTATACGGTGTATAAACCCCTTTGAATTTTACGTTTATTCAAAAGGAATATTTTTTATATGAAGCGTTTACTAAATGACAAAAGGGAATGTTTTTTTGTCGTACATATGCGGTGACAACGACTTCTCCGCCGCTGTGACCATTATTTGAGTTTCGGCTTCCTCTACAAGCCATAACTTTTTTTTAAAATGAAAAATAAATTCCAGGTATTACTTTTCTTTTATTTTGGTATTGAAAATGGTTTTCATAAAGTTTTTATTATATCAATGTGTTGTATTGATATCTTGTGATTGAAATGTGGAAATTCTATGTTTCCTTTATGCATGTTTTATGCGATACGATTATGTTATGGTTCTTGGGCATTGTTATGAAGACGGGTGGTTCCGTTATAAACTAAGGGTGGGTGAGCCCGATATAGCTCTCCAATGAATTGGGTAACACGTAGGAGTTAAACGTTAAGGTTTCTCCATAGGGATTTAGGTAATATACTGTGATGGGTATTCCAAACGTAACTAAGAGGGTTACTCCCTACGTAAGAATGTTATGAATGGATCAAGTTACCTTTATGTCTTAGGATTTCTATGATTTATTATTGACTTGATGAGGTATGTGATTATGTTTTATGATTAAAGTATGATTTCATGCATGGAATAATGTTTTCATTTCAAATTTTTTTATAACCCTTACTGAGCTTATTATGCTCATCCCAAGTTTTTGAAATGTTTTTCACAGGTTAAGGGAATGGTACATGATATGATGATATTTTAAAGGAAGTGTCAAGAAAGAATCTATGTTTTATTTTAAATATGTTTCCGTTGATGGGAAAAATTAATACTATCTTTTATGTAACCACTTTGTTTAAATGTGGAATGTAATGCAAGTTTTATGATCTAATTCTCTAAAACTCTAAACCTGAAAAGATCCTCAATGTGTAATCTTGTAATAACTCAAGATTAAGTAAGGTTTAAGGCTGGGGCCTTATACCGTCATCCCCTCCTATCGCGACATAGTGTCTAGGTCGCTACACTCTTTGGAGGACAACCTGAGAATCGACGGCCAGTCAGCCCATTCACCGTATTCCCCACCAGCCAACCTTTCGTCCCAGTGGTCTGCCTCAGTACCCCTGCCAGATCCTCATCCACCCCCAGTTGGAAAGTGATTAAATCAAGGGCCATACCTTGAATTTGAGGTGAGGAGATTTTGGAGCATCCTTGCTACGAACCACTTCCCCGAGAAGTTATGGCCTGCAGTAGTGCAGGATTTCTGCATACCCAAGTCCCTCACCCCAGAGGAAGTTGAGCGTTTTCGCTACACCCTATGGGAGACACATTTCAATCTCTGTCATCAGCACATGGTTTATCTCAGGAGCCAAGAGCATTTCGAAGACATCAGTGAGTAGTGCTGTCTAGTCGATCTGGCCACGCTTCCTGTGGCCTAGCGCCCTGAGTCACCAGGTTGTCGTGAGGTCCTCCAGTAGAAATGCGTTCAGAGTATCAAGGTACTCCAAAAAATCATTAGGGAGGCTACCCCCATGTGAGAATCCATGGTTGGGGGAAGTATGCTACCCTCCTCTTCAGTCATATCTATAGGCATCCCGACTCGCTATGTGATATTGAGGACATGCCCCCAGGAAGGGTCACGATCCACATGGATGACATAGTGGAAAATGAGGATGAGATGGAGTTTCTCGATGGAGAATTACCCCCTGAGGGTGTGACACCACTGTTGGACCCATCGGGGAGGATTACTCGTCAGTAGAGGAACCTCCTAGGTCTCCCTGCGCCCACCGAGGCATTAATACTCTGATGGAATGCCAGTAAGGGCTAAGAGAATGTCAGAACTATAAAGCACTCCGACCCATCCACCTCATTGCAGAAGATGGAGGACGACTCCAAGAAGGCCACGTTGTGCCAACAACATACCGAGCAGAAGAAGTCGGTCGACAAACTTCTGGCTGAACGCATTGTAGAGCGACAACCTGACTATGGCGATCCAAGGCCGGGGCAATAGGGGAAAGAACAACTACCCCTCAGGAAGATGACCCCAGGCAACCTTGATCATACCACTCCTCTAGACAGAGCTGAAGCTGGAGCTCATGGAAAGAGGGTGCAATATGTCTCGCCAAACCCTCCTGAATGACACAAAAATCCAAGGAACCCTGCTTGGGCTCCTCTGGTAGCCCCAAGGGACGCTCCACCAGTCACTCCTTGAGTCACTAAGCCTGTCTATTGTGTTGAAGAGCCCGAAAATGCGCTCGCGGTTAGGGATCCCTGTAAAGATAGGGAACCTCGCCCAGATGATCCTATAGAAGCACTCATAGCTCACCTTGAGGAATTGGAAACACGGTAGGTGGCAATCCCACCAGATAGAAATCCATACCCGGCATGGGTGGATGATATGCTAGAACCTCTGGGTTTCGGGAATCCCACCTTCTCCCCCTTTAACGGGACGGGGGACCCAACGCAGCACATAACCCACTTCAACTCAAGGTGTGGGTCCATGTTAGGCACTCCAGTGCAGCAGGAGGCTTCCAAGCTCTGCTGTTTTGTTTAGACACTGGAGGGGCCGACATTCTTCTGGTACAACCAGCTCCACGTCGGATCCGTGACCAGTTGGGAGGACCTTTGCAAGAAGTTCCTCTACCAGTTCCGCTCTACCACCCAGAAAACAAGCATCACAGACCTCTTTAAGTGCAAGAAAAGGCCTGATGATCGAGTCGTGGAATTTATCGCCCGATGGAAGGGGTTTACATACTCCCTTGACATGCCACTGACTCAGGAGAAATTACTGATGCTGTGCATAGGGAACGTCAAGACG
Source organism: Viscum album (assembly GCA_963277665.1). Taxonomy (NCBI): domain Eukaryota; kingdom Viridiplantae; phylum Streptophyta; class Magnoliopsida; order Santalales; family Viscaceae; genus Viscum; species Viscum album. The sequence continues at coordinate 1,993,170,907 of OY728135.1, read as the reverse complement.
GAACCAGTTCCTTCTCTAATCACCCAGAACTACCCTAGAGGATTCCGAGACTTCTCGTACAAGGACTAGATCCTTGAGGAATCCCTACAACAGGCCAGCCAGGCACGTCCATTGCCCTCTGTGATTCTAGAAAAAAGAGCTGCCAGAGCCAAGACCACCATGGTGGCCCAAATAGAAGCCCCCAGACAACTGGAGTTACTACTAGTGGCACCGACCCCTTATCCTCGTAGAGGTCCTCCTCCTCAGGCACAGCCTCCGGCTCAGCAACGTCCTTAGAATCGGCAAGCACCCCCGTGTAATGTTCCACCACCACCTAGGTAGGACAATCATGGTCCACCTCCTCGACAGGCCCCAACGACCCCTCATCTAGGACAGGCTCCAAGAGACCCCTTTCCAGAAAGAGGAAACCGGACTTACTCATTCAACGAGAATTAGGTCCCCGGTTACTTCCGTAGCACCTTGGAACATGGGATTGCACGCTTATCAGAGTACAGAAGGCTAAAATAGGTGAATCTTACTGATCTCCCAAACTACTTCCCCTATCATCGGATTATGAGGCACACCCTCAAGAAGTTCTATTTGTTTAAATACTGGCTCCAAGACCTAGTCGATAACAACATAGTCAGGCTGGGCCCGGCCCCGACATAAGTGGCGGGTGTCTTTGTAGGGACAGACAGCGGCAACGACATCAAAGGTGGGTGGAAATAGGTTTCTAATTGTGGGTCCTAGAAGTATGATGACTGGATGGCTCACAATATGGTTTCTCACACCCATGGCATCATTCAGGCATGCCTACATCAGCCGGAGCCTTCAGGAGCTGCGACCGACACTTCTACGTCATCATCTCAGAAGGCCTCTTCTCAGAAGAGCCAGCATCGGCGGTGCAAGAAGAAGGAACACGCCCCGCCAATGCCATCATCGTCCCACACTCTTGGAGACTTCATGCCCCCTAAGATGAGAATCCCCCCAGAATCCACCTAGTAGTTGATGTCTCTTCAAGTGATAGTCAAGGGTACACTTTGGTTAATACCGTTGATTTGGTAAACCCCTATATGACTCCCGACGAAGGGTAGCACCAAGAAAACCTCCCCAACGTACCCAAAAGATGACAACGTCGGCAGGGATGTGGAAATATGGGTTGTTGAGGTGCATTAGTTGGAACCTCTGGCTAGTTCGTGCATGCCACTGAGACCAGAAAACATGCCCAACATAGAGCTCAGCACTCACAGCCTCTTTATCCGGTGTCGTCAGGACTACTTCCACCACCGTTTGTGCTACTGGATCGGGAAGAGATACCTCATCCAGGCCGCAACCAGTCTCTCCCCCCTACATGCCGATCTCATTCATCCGGTCCTCATCCCACAGCGACCCTTCGGGCTTCGACTTGTGAACAACAGGACATGCCTAGCACCAGCCAGCCGTTGGTCCAGCCGACAGGGCCCGCCATGCCTCCAATCATAGAGCGACCTCTTGTAAGAAGAAGTTCATGCCTGGCGGGGAAGTATGATGTTCTCAAGAACCTAGCTAGCATCCCAGTGAGGCTTTCCATCCTTGAAGCCCTTCTCCTGTCATCAGATATGCGCGAGGACCTTGCTGAGGCTTTAAGAAGCCCCCTCCAGTTTGAGATGGAGGTAGCGGCTGCAGAAGCCTTTCATGCTGAAGCGGTCGAGAATGTCTAATGCCAGGACATCATTTTGTTCTCAAGAGAGGATGAAGTCTCTCCTATATAGGGGAACATCCGCCCGCTGTACATCACTAGCCAATTTAATGTCATGGAGGTTCGTCGCTGTCTTGTCGACATTGACTCTGGGATCAACCTTATCTCGAAACGAACACTACAGAAGCTGGGGTTATCCAAGGATGATATAACTCCCTCCGATTTAAGGATCCAGGGATATGATAGGACAGATCAGACCCCGATCGGCAAGATCTGTCTAGAGACCCAGTTTGGTGGCCTAGTTGCAAGTACTGAATTTATGGTCGTCTCCCAGGACACCGCATACAATGCATTGATGGGCAAACCATGGCTTCATCTACATGTAGAGGTCCCCTCGTCATATCACCAGTGCCTCAAGTACTCCCTAAATGGTCGAGTAGGTGTACTACAAGGTGATGCATCTCCTTTCGCCTCTTGTGAAGCCCATTATCTGGACGTTGACTATTAAAAGAGCAAGGATAAGAAGATTCTAGAAAGTGGGGTTGAGCACTCCATGGTCACAACTGACCCCTGGGTAGGTCTGGATGAAGCCTATGTCTTCCCAATCCATCGATTGGAGGCCATGACCCCTATCATGGGGCAATGATTTTTTGTCTTCGGTACAAGAGGAAGGTATATTCCCAAGTCCAAGCGACGATGGAAAATCACCTGGTACTCTTAAAAAAACCAGGCTCAGGTGATCCCGGAACCTCGTACCCCCGTATGGTATCAGGATGTCTGCCCCATGGCCATAGTGGTACGTCATACTTGCCTATTTCTCCGGGCTAGGATAAATCGGCTTTGGCTAATGCACCACTACTGCTTTGATATTATCAAGCGTGGCCCCTTGGGCCAGAGACCAGATGGGATCAGATCGACTACCTTCGTCGCTATGGTCTCAGTAGCACGTGAATCCCATGATATGCTATCCACTGCTATCTAAGCTGATACCAGCCTCCCGTCAGGATCTGCCGACCCAGAGGGAGCTCCTCTCGTAGGGAATCCCTCCTCCGCAAGTGAAGAAGGGGATTTAGAGGATGCTCCCTCTACCTTTGAAGAAGACATCTCTGCCACGGTCGATGAACTGGTATAGGTGAACCTTGGTAGTGAGGCAGATCCAGGACCCACATTAATCAGTGCCGCCATGTCCCTCAAGGATCAATAGTGGTACATGGATTTCTTGAAGCAACACCATGATGTGTTCGCCTGGAGTTATGACGAGATTACTGGACTAGATCCTCAGGTAGACATCCACCACCTCGGTCTCCCTGCAAATCATCACGGGTTCAAGCAGCTTCCCAGAAAGATACACCCTTCTCATGGTGCCATGGTCAAGGCCGAAGATGACAAACTCATCCGAGCCAACTTCATCAAGGAGGTCCAGTACCCTAAGTGGCTAGCCAACATTGTGCCAGTCAGGAAGAAGAACGAACAGATTAGAGTCTTCATTGACTTTAAAGATCTCAACCGTCACTATCTGAAGGATTATTTTCCCCTTCCAGTGAAAAAATTACTTATTGACGCTACGAATGGATTCCAAGACATCTCCTTCATGGATGGTTACTCCGAGTATAATCAGATCCGAATGTCCCATGAGGACGAGGAGTCCACCGCTTTCAGGGTGCCCCAAGGTACTTTCTGTTACCATGTTATTCCCTTTGGCCTAAAGAATGTAGGTTCCACCTATTAGTGGGCCATGAACCACATATTCAATCCAATAATTAGGACATTGGTGGAATTCTATGTGGAGGATCTGGTGGACAAATCTCACCAGTGCCAGGACCATCTCGAGGACCTTGAGAAAGTGTTTGGCTTCCTATGTTCTCACCATCTGAAGATGAAACCCCTAAAATGTGCCTTCAGAGTCACCTACAAGATGTTTCTTGGATTTGTTTTAGGTACTAAGGCATTGAGATCAACCGAGAGAAGATCAAGGCCATCAGTTAGATGCCTCCCCCAAGCAATATTCGAGAGCTTCGAGGTTTCCAAGGCCACTTAGCCTACATACGTCGATTCATTGCGAATCTGGCCAGAAAGTGTAATCCCTTTTCTCAACTCATGAAGAAAGTCTCTACCTATGAATGGGATGAAGTGTGCCTGATTGTGTTCAAGGAAATTAAGCAGTATCTTCTCCAGCCTCTGGTCTTGATGCCACCTGTCCCTAGAAAGCCACTGATCCTATACATGACTGCTTGGAATGATCTCTTGGTGCCCTTCTCACCCAGAAGAATAATGAGGGGATGAAAAATAGTCTCTACTACCTCAGCCGTATGCTCATCAATACGGAGACCAGATACTCCCCATCGAGAAGAGTTTCCTTGAACTGGTATTCGCAGTACAAAAATTGCGACACTACATGCAGCACCATGAGGTACAACTGGTGTCTCGGGTAGACCCGTTGAAGTAAATTCTGAACCGCCCGATATTGACCTACCATCTATCAAGGTGGGTGGTAATCCTCCAGTAGTTCGACATCAGGTTCATCCCTCAGAAATCTATCAAGGGACAAGCATTGGCAGAATTTCTAGCTGCCCTTCCAACCTCTACGGACCAGTCCTTGGACGTGGATTTTCCCGACGAGTGAATCCTCTAGGTAGATCCTGCCATCCCATGTTGGTAGATTCACATTGATGGCGCCTCCTTGAGCCCCACCAGCAGGAGACTCCATGATCCTTGGCTCAATAGAGTGGGCCTGAGTATTGTCTTTATTACCCCGGTGCAAGCCATTCTACCATACTCATTCCTGTTGTTAGAAGGCTGTACCAATTATGAGACAGAGTATCAGGCTCTTATCACAGGCCTCAAGCTGGCTCTCGAGATTGATTTACCCCATTTGCATGTGAAAGGGGATTCCAAACTAGTCATAAAGCAAGTTAACATTGGCTATATTGTCAGAAAGCCAGATCTCATACCATTGTTGGAGCACACCCTCCATCTAATGGCCCAGTTTCCATCCCGGTCGGAAGTTACTCATGTCCCTTGATCTCAGAATGGTCGAGCTAATTCCCTGTCTGACCTGGCTGCATTACTTACAAAACCCGATCAGGATGATCTGATTATACACATGGCACACTAGAGAGTCATTTCCCCCCATCACCCCAGAGGATGACGACGACCTGTGAGTAAGCCATATTACCGCCGGGTCCTCCAAGTCAGGACCCCCAGGTTGTTCAGATGCAGTTGTTGAATAGACTCCTGACTAGAGAGACCCTTTTGTCGAGTACCTCCAAAATGGTTGCCTCCTAGATGATCGGGCCAAGCGTGAGCGAATCCTATGCCGCGCGTTGCATTTTACCCTCCAGAGTGGTTCTGGACTTGAGCAGATCCTCTACAAGTGCGGGTTTGGTGGTTTCTCCTCCGTTGAATCCAAGGAGTCAAGATTTATCAGGTTATGCATGATGTTCACGCCGGTTCCTGTGGGGATCACCAGGCGGGGCCGAAGCTGTCCTATCAGATCCGGAGACTGGGGTACTTCTGGCCCACTATAATCCATGATTGTATCGAGTTTTCCAAGATATGTCACATGTGCCAAGTTCATGATAACTTCCTAAATCGGCCTACAGAACCTCTCCAATCCACTAAGTACTCTTGGCCATTTGTGGTGTGGGGACTCGATGTCGTGGGACCATACCCACCAGTAACAACTCGCCGGTACAAGTTCATCCTGACCACCACAGATTTCTTTTCCAAGTGGGTATAAGCAGTTCCACTCAAGGAGGTAAAGTCACATTCCATCGTTGACTTCATGAGATCTAACATCATCCATCGGTTTGGAGTCCTTCATGCTATCCTCACCGATAACGACACCAAATCACGAGCAGCTGAGATGAAGAAATTTTATGCCAAGTACAACATCTATTCGAACCACACATCCCGCTATCACACGCAATCAAATGGGAAGATTGAGGTGTTCAACAAAACCTAATCTAAAATTCTACAGAAAATGGTTGGTCAGAACAAGAAGAGTTTTCCTGAAAATCTCCCCAATGCCCTCTGGGCCTATCAGATGATGACTTATAATTCCACCTAGGTGACCCCTTATTCCCTGGTGTATGGAGATGAGGCCATCTTTCCCATCGAGATATATCTTCCCTCATTATTCACAATGTTCTATGACCATCTGGTGCTAGATAGGGTATCCAAAATTCGTCTGGATGAATTGGAAGCACTTGACAAGAATAGGCTTCATGCCCTGCATGATCTGGAAAGGCATCAGAACAAGATGGCTAGAGCCTTCAACAATAAGTTTCACCTCTGATCTTTTCTGCAAGGCGACTTGGTATTGGCCCTCAGGGTGCCAATGGTCCCCTAAAAGAAACCACCCAAGTTGGATCCCAAATGGGAAGGACCTTACATAGTCCACAAGGCTTACCCCAATGGACCATACTCCATGGTGACCATGGATGGTGAGCATATAAATCCTCCCACCAAGGATAATTTCCCCAAGTAATAATTTTCTTGAGCCTACTAGTCCTACATGACCCTAAACTACACATCGGTCCCGCATGACCTTAAACTGTTCGGTCCCGCAACCCTAAGCTGCACATCGGTCCCGCATGATCTTAAACTGTTTGGTCCTACACAACTTTAAACTGTGCATCATCCTGCATGACCTTAAACTACATCTTGATAACTACGTATGGCTTGATTCCCATCCTTATGGAATACTTAGGAATGCTTAGATGCCTCATCTTGAGCCCAACCCCCAAACTATTCTTCTTGACTATCCCCCTCGGTATAGTTCTCTAGGAGGATCCTTGCATGATATGGTGTAGGCTTCCTTAGCCCCACTCATATCAGGATTGTAATGGTCACATCATGTTCCCACTCTCCATTCTTCTATCCTCCCACATCCTCACCACATGATGTTAAACTGCATGGACTCCAATAACTATGTATGGATTGATTCCCATCCTTATGGGATACATAGAAATGCCAAGACATTTGGTCTGTTGGCCCAGCCCAAATGCCAGAGTCTTCCCCTTGAGTCAAGATATATGGAAGGGGTGAAATTTTTTTCCCCAACTCACATTTATATAACCTCGATCCGGATATACTTCCTGCTCCTTGGAGATGTTTGCCTCTTTCAGAGATGGGTACATCTATGCTTCACCCACTCCTTTGATTGGGACTCCATCATCTTCCCCATCCATAAGGGCCCCCAAATGGTATGAATTCTAGGACTAAGGGCTCTCTTACAACTTTGGGCCAACACCCTCGAGGGTGTTGAGCAACAAGATGATACAAGTCCCGCATTTCAAATATGGTCAGCGGTCGATGCTCATTTGTTGCTCCCATTTCAGGTTACTATAGGGATGCTGTGTTTTGAACTTGGTCAACAGTTGTCCTACGACATTAGAACCACCCCAATATGTCCCAAACATCGAGTGTAATGGTTCATTATGCCCCTTTGTATCTCCAAGAGACAAAATACCTTAGGGAAAAGCTAGGTTTTAGTCCCCCATATGACGGGGAGAGCTGAGACCGACTCCTTGTTTCCCACACCAAGGACTGATCACATGGGATTATGAGCTGTGATGAGGTGTTAATCAAACAAGAGGGTGTATGGCCTTCCATCCGAGGCTCAGCCTCAGGCCCCTTGGCCTTTTCAGGCCCCAACCTAGGTTCTCTCTTATGGTATTGTACAGTGTGGTATGGGATTATGTCCTCATTCACAGCGGGTTGCTCGCCGTGCCGTACACATCCCCGGATGAGACACCTTATCCTCTCTTTCGTCCTCATGGAAAGATGTTAAACTGTAGACTGGTCGGGAATTTCTGACCAAGGCCCAGCTTAGGCCCCTTGTCCTTTTCGGGCCCCCAACCCAAGTTCCTATTTGGGAGTGTCTGGTGTGGTATGGGATTATGTCCTCATTCACTTCAGGTTATTCGCCATGCCGTACACCTCCCTTGTGTGGGGTATCTTACTCCTCTCTTTGTCCTCATGACAAGACATTAAACTATAGGTTGGTCGGGCCTTTCCGACTGAGGCCCAACCTTAGGACCCTTGGCCTTTTCGGGCCCCCAGCCCAAGTTCCTATTTGGGAGTGTGCGGTGTGGTATGGGATTATGTCCTCATTCACGTCGGGTTATTTGTCATTCCATACACCTCCCTTGTGTGGGGTATCTTACTCCTCTCTTCGTCCTCACTACAAGATGTTAAACTGAAAACTGGTCGGGCCTTCCTAACTGAGGCCCAGCCTTAGGCCCCTTGGCCTTTTCGGGCCCCCAGACCAAGTTCCTATTTAGGAGTGTGCGGTGTGGTATGGGATTGTGTCCCCATGTACGTCGGGTTACTCACCATGCCGTACACCCCACTCATTAGATTATATTACCCCCGTGTGCCTTTAGGAACTACGTGTGGATTGATTCTCATCCTCATGGGATACGTAGGACCACATGAATGTATAGACTTAGGGTCCATCCCCATCTCCCAGAAATCTCCCTTTCACCTTGGTCCCTTGGCCTACCCTTTCCTGGGGAGAGGAGTACATGTTGTGGTATGGGATTATATTCTCACTCACGTCGAGTGTAGTAATAACCATGCCATTTACCCCTATTTCTCCTAAGGATTCTCTAACCCCTTACTCTATACTCATCTCTCCAAATCGGTTACTCTCAAGTAGAGCACCTCGCCGATCCTCTTCGGCGGTTCACCAATGTGCCTAAGGGTACTCTGGTTTAGTACCTGGAATGTCGAAATCTGCTTGGACATGCTTCCAACCATTTTTCAGGCTTTGTGTACCCTTCATTAGGGATTCCATCACATTTCACACCCGAAGGGACCCCAAGTGGCATGGATGCTAGGCCTAAGGGCTCTCCTACCATTACAGGCCAACATCCTCAAGGGTCTCGAACAACAAGCCGATACAAATCCCACGTTGTGAATATGGTCAGTGGTCGATTCTCATTTTTTGTTCCCATTTCAGGCTAATGCGATATGGATACTATGTTTCGAACATGGTCAACAATTATCCTCCACCGCCACACCAACCTCATTAATCCCAAAATGTCAGTTACATAATTCACATCCTTCTCCACCCTATGATGTCCAAGTAGAGCTTCGAAACTCTTGGTATCTTTCCTCAGTGAACATCCACATGTTAGGAGGACAAAAGCCATGATAAGGGAATCATTTGGGGCTCCTCACTGATTTTAATTTGGCGTGAGTTCTTGGTATTTCAATAAACATCTTCCTCCCGTGTTTCCCACAACGAGTTCGACTCACGTGGGCTTAGGGATCGGGTTGAGGTATGAACTTATTTGAAGGGTTTTCACTCTTCCATGGTTCGATCTCTAAGTCCATAAATGAAGATCTCATCTAGAACTACGTATGACTTGATTCACATCCTTATGGGATACGTAAGAACAACCATACATCTCATTTTCGGGTCTAGCTCAGTTGGGAGTTAATTTCTCCTTCCCCTTACCCTCTTACCACTATTTAGGCCCCTTGGCCTAAGGCTCCTTTCTCGGAGTTGCGTACGGTGTGGTGTAGGATTATGTCCTCATTCAAGTCAGGTATTCTGTATCATGTCATGCACATTCCCTCGTGTCCAATCCATACAACTTTAAACTATGCCGCCTGGTCCTATCACGTGACCCTAAACTGTGACATTATCATCCTGGTTGCACGATGAAAAATAGTACTGCATCGTGATATCCTCACTAAAGGGGACACCATGTTTGGTATTAGTCACATGCCATGCCATTTTTCAACGCCTGCTATGGATTAATTCTTGTGGCTATGCCAGGTCCTGCTACTATAGGCCTATCGCTTCAAAAAAAACTACTCAACTTGATGGACAAACAAGATTTATCAAATAACACTTCTTTTAGTGCGAGGGCCATGCACGCACACCTATTTTATCCATAGAACTGGTACCTTACCTTTACACCTCTTAGAACTACGTGCATCTTGATCCCCATCCTCATGGGGTATGTAGGAACGTCTGTGTACCTTGCCTCGGGCCCAACTCAACTATCATTTTTGATCCCACGACCTAAAACCTCTTCAAGGAACACATGGTGGTTAGAACCCCGGTTCCCATTCACATCATGTTTTTGTAATTACCCTACCATATGTCTCTCGCATTTCCTACCATCCATGGTACGAGTTCTACAACCCTAAAATAAGATCTCCCTATGGGAAGGGAATCGACTCCCTCTATCTAATACGTCTCGGTTCCATATTCAGATGCGTTTTGACAAAGAGCCCAAAGTGTGGAATTTTCATGGGGACATTCCCCTCGTTCCATGTCCAAGCTTCATGAGATCTCTATTTGGATCCTCATCCTATTCCACATCCAAAGGGACCCTTTAATGGCATGGTCACATGCCGCATCATCTCACCTACCATCCTGGGCCAACGCCCCTAAAGATCTCGGACAACATTTGCGATATGTCCTGTGTTTCGAACATGGTCAATGGTCGACCCTCATTTGTCTGTCCCCATTCCAGGATAATGCGATGTGGATGATGTGTTTCCGCCATTGTCCACAGTTATCCTCCATCGTCATGCCACCATCATTGTGATAAATATTTAGAGCATCATAATTCACACATTTCCACTTCCTCATGTTCAAGTGGAATTCTGACATACCTGGCTTTACCTCTTCGCACATCTAGGTGCCCTACATGGACGGGTTAGAATCATTGGGAAGACACTCACCGAGCGTCCCTTCACCCTAATATGTTCCTTCCTGTGTTAAGAAAGTCCCACCACTACTTCTTGTTTTCTACCTCTAGCATGACTCATGTGGGCTTAGTAGTTTTGGTAGGATATGCACTAGCATAGATAGGATTCTCATCATCCCACATGACGTTAAACTGTGCTGCCAGAACTACGTACGACTTGATTTCCATCCTCATGGGATACATAGAGACACCCAGGCATTTCACCTCAGGTCCAACCCCAGGAATCATAAATCCTGTTCCTCCCCATTTTTGTCCCCCTAGCCTAACCCCTTGCGGGGAACCATTTGACTGAATCTTTTCCCTAAAAAAGTTCGGGATGCCCGACGATGACATTGGGAAGCGACGACCCCCCTCACCGGAGAGGCCCTGTCTGAAAGAAGGAATGATCCATGATCAAAACGATGCATCCATCTAGTGTGATTCCAAAACGGTTGCAGAATTTCAAGAGTGTTAGATTCTATTCGAGAAAACCACCACTCCACATTCCACGCTTTGAGTTCCCCTTATTCGGACTTTCGTACTCTTTCATGTCTAAGGGAACCCCCTAACATTATGGATGCTCAACCTACGACCTGCCTATTATCTTGGGCCAATGTTTTAGAAGACTAATAGATGACATTTTGAGTCAGGAACCGTGTTTCGAACATGTTTAGCACTTGGACCTCATTTTCTATCCCCACTCCAGGCTAATACAATAAGAATACGGTGCTTTGAATGTGGTCAACAGTTATTCTTTATTGTCACTCCACCCCCACAATGTTCCGAATCCTAGGTATCGTGATTCACACCTCCCATTCTGATCTATTTGGATTGATTTAAGTGCCCCTGGTGTTACCCCGTTCGTTCACAAGAGCACACTGGGAAAATGGTAATTCAGATGTTATGAGAGCATCATTATCTAGTCAAGTCTCTCCCATTTCCTCCCAGAAATACATACCGGTTGTTCAAACCCTAGATGCCCGAAGCTTGGCTTGTACTCCTACATTTATATGGGGTGATAAGGTGGTCATCCCTTATTTCTCACATCGGGCCTGACCCATGTGAGCTTAGGGAATGATTGCTGGACGCTCCGTGAACATCACAAGGATGCAATAAACCAATGTAAACAACAGAACTCATGCATGCTATGACATTAAAGAATCAAAGCATGAAAGCACGTTTAAGGTTTTGTAATCATTACAATACCCGGGGGTAGACTCCCCCCATGGATGGATTAACCTCGTCGAAGGAACGTTGCAGCTCCGCCACCCTCTGGCTGGTGGCGTCCATGAGTTGTTGCCGCCTGTTTACCTCACACTTATCCTCGACAGCGAGAGGGCATAGTTCTCTAGCCACAACCCGAGCCTGCTCGACACCGGTCCGGATAACGACCATCTCCTCAGAGGCTCACTTCATTCCCTCTTCAGCCTCCGCTAGCTGGGCTTTCAGCCGTGAGACGAGCTTTGATTGCGCATCGAGATAAGTGGAATGCTCATCTTCCCGGGCCTGCAACCCTTCAACATCATTTTCGATCTCCCGGAGCCTCTTGATGTTCATCACCTTCCTCCGCTGCCATCCCACATTGAGGCCACGGTCATACTCCTGAATATTTTTCTCCATAAGATCTCGTATGATCATGTGAGGGCGTTGGGTATCTACTACCCCAAGACATAGTTTGTGTAGTCGTGAGCGAAGTCTGTCCATCTCATCTAACCATAGTGCTTGGGGGGTGTCATTGATGAAGTGTGCAATCAGCTTCCATGATCGGTGATGGACTATTTTGATGTCCTTATCATCAAAGGCCGTATCATCCCAGTAGGAACGATTGACAGGCTCGTATGCAGGGAATGCCCCCAAGAACTCCTCAGCCGGGCCCACGTCTGGCGTTGGATCTGGCGCGGCAGGGCCTGAACTGTCTGGTTGATCCTCATCATCAAATCCCACCTCAATAATCTCAGGAGCAGTCCCACTGGCATCCCCACCAGTGATCGGGAGTGCTGTAGTTTGGTCAGGTTGGATGTCCACCTCCACGACTATTGGCATGCCCCTGGGAAGGGTGCTACCAGAAGTCCCGATAAACTTCACCACATCGGCCTAGGCCAATTGAAGGTCTGCAAACACCAAAAAGGGGACGTGAATGTTAGTTAACGTGGTCAGGGGATGAAAATTGTAAATTCGGAAGAGGAGACTTACAGAGGTCAAATCACTGGTCTCTCCCTCGGGATGATGTCGTCGGAACCCTGAGACGTAGCCCCCCGTATATGGTTGGCAGGTCTGGAGACTCTGGGGGAGCCACCTCAAGTGTCCTAGCCCCACTAGACATGGAAGTTTATGCAGCCACGGGCGTGGATCCTGAAGGTTCCGCGTCAGCACACACTGAGGGGTGAGAACGAGGTCTATGCATAAGGTACTCCTGCACAGTGCAGATGCTGATGAGGAATCCAGAGTAACCTAAGAGCAGACCCGGAAGAAGGGAATTGGGATTTTACCTCAAGGGCCTCCATGAAGTCTTCAAGATATAAGGACTGATCGCCAAATTCACCCACCTCCGGTGGACTCTCTCTACTGGCCTCATCTCCCCAGGAGGACTCGTCTGATTCTTCTCTCAGAGGGAAGTGCTCCCTCAGGTCAGCATCTAACAGTTGTGTAGGAACCGTATGACCCAACAGCACCCTGACCTGGTCTGTCATCGGGTGAAGGGCACCCCGGGAGTGGATAAAGTCTTCCAGCCCAGCTATGCATTACTCCACCTCTACCTGGGATACTGCAAAACTGGATCTAATAGGTACAATCCGTAGCAAGTCCATCCCGAGGCGGTTAAGGTGCTGCCATAACTCATATGGGCTGAGGAATTGCCGGTTGACTTCCCAGATGTCCCAGGCCTCCAGGAAGACAGCGTTCTCAGACATATCAATATGGCATAGTCATTTCCCCAGGGCCTAAGTAGAAATCCTGTGGAATCCTCTTGGTGGCCGCCCCTCCGGATGACTCTGTTCTCCTGGGACTACCGGGTCTGCTGCTGCTGCCAAATCCGCCACCACTATGTCCCCCTCAACTGGTGCGGGCATCACTGCTACAATAGCCCCACCACTGCGGGATGACCTTACCGCCTTCCGACCTCATCCCCGAGGTTGGGGAGGATCACCATCACCGACTAGAGTGGTTGGCCGCTTCAGCGTCTCCCCCGGGTAGGCCACCTCCCAGCTCTGGGCATATTCCTTTATCAGCCCAAGGATGACAATTGGCAGAGGTAGTTCATTCCGCATCTTCCCGTATTCCTGTGTGAACATGAGACACATCCGTCTCATCACACATCGGTGCTCCTCGTAACAAACCTCCAGGTATACCTGAGGGGTCAGTCACTATAGGCACCAGAATTTCCTTGCAAACCGGTGTGGGGTGTATGGCTCACAGAGGTGCTCACCGTCCACCCTAGCCACCAAGAATCCACCTAGAAAGGTCAGGAGGTAGGCCCAATGCTCTTCCATCCCCCGACCGTCATCAGTAAAGGCCCCTGTCAGTAATGGAAACAGGTGTAAATTTAATTTCTCCACCCTCCACATCCGGTTCAGAATCGATGGTGCAGTTAGCTTGGTCGGAAAGCTCCCCGCGACATTCAGGATCGATGGGTGGAAGTTCGACCCTGGAGGCGAGATGAGGTTCAGATACTCATATATCCCCCTGATTTGCACTGTTATCCACCCATACAGGAGATGGAATGACCCGCATACTATCTATGGCCTCTTCCCCTCGCTGATGTGACACAACATCTTGTACAACTTGGTGAGCATCGGGATTCCGAGGTTGACCCGCCCTCCTTTCACCAATGTGTACACCATGATAAAAGTACTTGGTCCCACTACCATGTTGGTATCCCTCAACGGTAGGATCCAACCACATATGAGAGCTGCAATGAAGGCCTCCATCCTGACTATTGGCAGTTGCTCAGTGCTGACACTGAAGCCCCAGGTCTTCCACTAGCTACTCTCCAATAGTCGCCAGTACGAGTGTTCCTTACTTCGGGCCCCATTTGCCAAAGTTTAAGGTCTCACCAGGAAATGATGGTCTACCGGGAAGTTTAGAAACTTCTTAAACCAATGCTTGAAGTGGACATCCCTCACCGCCTCCTTATGCTCCCCTGGTACGAGCTCCATCAATGCCACTTCCAGATGTGGAATCTGCTCAAGATCCTCCCATGCACCCATAGCAGGGAGGAATTTGTCATACATCACCCCCAGTATCAGGACCCCCGAGATCTGATGCACATCCCATAAGCTGATGCCGACCTCCCCGCGATGCAGGTGGAAGGTATTGGTCCCCGGTGACCACCATCTCAACAGCTCCGACATTAGCTTCTTTGGCTGCTAGCTGTGGAACTAGGAAGCCCAAGCTGCCTCATACAGGCCCACTCTTCTTAGCACCACCCCGAACTTCTCACACAAGGCACCTAGCCAGTAGGCCCATGACCAATCATCTGTGAAGTTACTGCCCTGGCGCAGGTCCCATTCCTCAGACCACCCCTTCTTCGGGTTCCCCAGCACCGCCTTGAGGATGGTTTGGTACAGAGGAGGGGACAACTCTGGCTACAATTCAATCCCGTCAACGTTGTTCAAATGATTGTATAAGCAGTCAGAAACAACGGGCGTGAAATCCTCTCGGGCATGGCCATTAACCGCCTTGAACCATCAGTGTTGGCATGACGTGCTCCGAAACCAGTAAGCTGTATCATCCCTACTTGCTTCAGGGATGAAGACATCATCCCTCATCACAAATCCATATAAGGGAAACCTCCTACACAATGGGTAGTTCTTCTGGCTCTCCAATATCAGCTCCACTAGTGAACTATGGTCCTAGTGGCTATGGACCAACTCTTCTTGACCTATACTGTTCGCCATATCATCCCTCCATTCGGCATCCGCAAGCACCCTCTGGGTAGCTTCTTGGTGGGCCATTCAGGTATGGAACTTGGATGATTTTCTATCTAGTTCGTAAAGCTCGACCATAGAGCACGATCACGAAGTCTCTTCATGAATACTATTTTCTGAGCACTACCTAGGAGTTCAAGCACCGGATCACGGAGCGCAAATGTGGAGTCGAGGACTCGCTGTGTAACGCAAAGACTCGATTTGCAGAGAGCACTCACAGAGTGTGTGGAGCTTTGTGAATCGAGAGTGGAAAAGGAAAAATTCATGGAGAAGGCAAAGTAAAAAAGAGACGGCTGCCCCCTATTTATAGATGATGACCTTTGGAGCTTCACGGGGCGTCCTGTGCGTGCTGAGCTTTGCAGCGCGCTCGGCATGCGTATGCCCTATTTACCTCGTGAGCCCTCTTCGCGGGCCATCATCACGAACAGCCAAAGATTTTATCAATTACCCTCAAACATCGACCCTTGATCTCTCAGTGGATCCAAGTCTGAGTGGGGGAGGCATTTGCTGGCGCAAAAATTCAAGACATAGAAAGAAGCCCAAAGAAGGCCCAATTTATTGCCTCGCGAAGCCACTTCACGGAGGTCCACCCAGCACTGCGGTCACCACAAAGCAAGGAGGCAGGACACTTTGTGAACACATTTGATGTTCATGAGCCCGATGTGAAACAAAAAGGTGGGCCGGTCCACAAAAGCATTTGACGTTCGCGAGCCCACCGCGAAGGAATGAGGTAGGACGCTCCATGACCATATTTGACGTTCGTGACTTGCCGCAGAGCAACCAAGGCCCCCTTCACCCCACGTAAGCTCCACTTCACAACATCTCTTGCTTATAAAAACTGGGCTCCCCCTGAGACCAAGGGACAAACAATCACACCTTTCGACTTCCCAGCTCCCGAATCGCGAAGCACCCTTCTGCTCTATGAACCATGAGTTGTGCGAGGTACTTCTGCTCCGCAAAGTGCCTCCCCCTTGTCTCGTCTTAATACCCTCTTCCAAGAGGGATGCCTTTTGCGAAGCCTAAGGTATTTTAGGAAGGAAGGGGATCCCCAAGGGGACCCAGTTCATCGCGGAGCATTTATTCTTCGCGAAGCACCCTTAATGTACACATGATCCCCATGCTAAGGCAGGGTCACTGTACTTCACGAAGCACATTGCTTCATGACACCTTGCTTCATGAGGCACCTTTGCTCCACGAGGAAGTGCTGTGCGAATTACTTTCCACTTCACGAAGCACCTCTCATATGCACCTATTCCCTATGATTAGGCTAAGGCACCCCACTTAGCGAAGCACACACCTTCGCAAGTGCCCTCCGCCACACGGAGCAACATAGCTCCACAAGGATCCTGCCTATGAACTCCTCTGCTTGGAAATCCATTTTCCCGTGCGACCCTACAGGTTTGAACGATGTGATTTTAGAGTCCCCTAGATGACAACACCCATTGAGTTTCTTCGCCTCATGCTTCTTCGCATAGGCATGCTAACAGCTATTGCTTCTTCACATAGACACGCTAACATGGGACCCTCAATGGTTCGCTCCATAACACACCCTCACAATGGATTTTCCTATCCCTTCTCTACACCAAGGAGTAGAGGGTACCGATTATGTAAGTCCTAGGGGTGTAGAGCACACCCACCTCGTCCGAGATACAAGACATTAAACCACCAAGCACCATCGTCCTCAGCACATGACGTTAAACTGTGACCTCGCCCCATGCCTCGCATGCGGGGTGCCCCCACCTTGAACATTCTCCACGCCCCTTGGTCTCCACATGGGATGATATCCTCCTCATGGGAGTGGCATTTTTCCATAGGGAAAGGGAAACCATCTTGGAATAAGCCCCTATCTTTTCTTGTCAGTGGCAGCATCCCTGCTCATCCTTTCATCTTTGGTCCCTAGGTCCAGTGAAGAGCATGGTGGGAAACAGTGCTTATCCTTTCTTCGGTACCAAATCCCTCTCCTTCTGTGATTTTTCAACATCGAGCCTCCATCCTAGAGTAAGCCTCGACCCCTACAGGCCTCCATCATGGAGTAAGTCCCAATATCTCTCTCCCTGGGCCGCTCCATGTGTAAGCCCCACTCCATCTCCCATGGACACACCTTTCGTGACGTGATCGTCAGGTCTCTGCTATCTCTTGTTTCTCACACCGAGCACGACTCACATGAGTTTAGAGCAAGAAACGAATATGAAAAAAACCCTGGGAAGCCTCAGAGTGTAATCCCCAAACACCAACTTGAACTACAAGGACCTTGATCCTTGTCAATGCATGGTATGTAGGAAGCCTCCAAGAGGTTCAAGCCCACCACCCGGTCGTTCCGACCCCATTCACGTCGGTTCACCAACACCCTGGGCAGCCTTAGAGTGTAATCCCCAAACATCATTCCAAACTATATGGACTTTGATCCATGTCAAGGCATGATACATAGGAAGCCTCCACGAGGTTCAAGCCCACCACCCAGTCGTTCCGACCCCATTCACCTCGGTTCACCAACACCCTAGGCAGCCTAGAGTGTAAGCCCCAAACCCCAACCCGAAGTACGAGGAGTTTGATCCATGCCAAGGTAGGGTACGTTGGAAGCCTCCTTGAGGTTCAATACCACCACCACCCAGTCGTTCTGACCCCATTCATGTCAGTTCACCAACACCCTAGGTAGCCTAGTGTGTAAGCCCCACACCCCTTCCCGAACTACGAGGACTTTGATCCATGTCAAGGCATGATACGTAGGAAGCCTCCCTGAGGTTCAAGACCACCACCACCTGGTCATTATGACCCCCTTCACATCAGTTCTCCCTCATCCCGCATGACGTTAAACTATATTCACCTCCCGAACTATGAGGAATTTGATCCATGCCAAGGCAGGGTATGTAGGAAGCCTCCACGAGGTTCAAGCCCAACACCCATCAGACCCCAGGTCCATCTTCACGTCAGTTAGCCGACACACCCCCTACCTGAACTATGTGGTCTTTGATCCATGTCAAGGCATGTTACGTAGGAATCCTCCATGAGGTTCAAGACCAACACTCATTCAGAGGTAAGTCATTGTCACTCCATTCATCGGTAAGATGTTGTCACTCCATTCAGAGGCAAGCCGTTTTCATTGCAGCGGTAAGCCATTGCGACCTCATCCAGTAGTAAGCCGTTGAAAACCCCAATCGAAGGTAAGATGTCATCAGATGAACTATGTGGACTTTGATTCCCTGCCACAGGGATATGTAGGAATCCTTTTCAAAGATCAAGCACAAAACCATTGTCAGCCTCATGACGGTGTCATCCCATTCACCATCCCCATCAACTGCTCCATCATCCATCCTGATCCTTACCCGGGCCGCCGCATCCCGGTGGGATCATGCCACCACACTCCCCATTCCATTAGACAACATTCGGGAGGCCACCCACGCGATGGCCCCAATGGCAGTGTTCCCTCCAAGGGGTTCCACCATCTGATCCACTATAGTCAGTGTTCTGATCAGCCCGATCTGTCTCCGCTGGGCGTTAAACTTGCGGCATACCCTGTTTCAAACATAGGAAACTGAGGAAAATCTCAGATACATTCCCATGGAATATGATTCCCCGCGTTCGATGTGGGATGCCTCAGGCTTCCGCGCCCTCGAGAAGCCCTATAATAAGGGACATAAAATAGACACATCACTCCCCAGTATCCAGACATGCCAGTGATGCCCAGCGTGACTACTCATCTAACCGAAGGTTTCTGCCCTAACCGGACCCCTTGTAATGTCCTAAAATAAGTAGTGTAATTAACTGATGTCCATGGAGATATGGCGTCGGGAAGAGTTTCATGAATGACATCTTAAGTCTATGAGGGAGACCCGGACTAGGTGATGAGTTCTGAGGAGGAATCCAAAGAAGGAAGAATCGACATCCAATTATCCCATTTCGATCAAGGAGCATACTTCCCTAGATAAGGAGTGGATTCCACCCGCCTTTGGAAAGCGGGAATGCAGGGCAACCAAAAAATCCGCGTCTCTCATCCCCAAACGAGACGGACGCGCGCGCCCCAGTGAAAGCGTTGGAAATAGTACCTATTTAAAAAATTTGAACATTTTGATTCTAAATATGGAATACATTTTCCCAAATTCAAAACCCATAAGTTTCAATAATTAATTTAAAATTAATTCATGTTGTCAAAACCAAAAAGATGGTTTTTAAGAAGTAATAACTATCAAAATATTGACATTTGTTTATATCCAATTTAAAAGTGAAATTACATCCAATGAACAAAATTATATTAAATGATAAAAAATTAATCCGATTAAACATTAAAACCAGTTAAAAAGATAATCTAGCTATATAAATAAATTAGATGAAAATGTAGTATTTTTCACTATTCATTAAAATTTGAATTTTATCCGAAAAAACTAAAAATTCAAATTTTTTTTATGTCCCTCTTCTAAATAATGAGTTTATTTTGTCAAATTTAACTTATAAAAGTGTCAAAAACTAGATTTAAAATGGGTGCACCATCAAAAGGCGGTAAAACTTCATTTTTGGAAAAATACTTCTTTTATCAAAAAAATTGATTTTTTTTTCATAACATGTTCTAGAAAATGTGTAAGATGAATGATAATTTTATAAAAAATTCAAATGTGGTTAATACTATTCATAGTGGCTAGTTTATATCTCATTAAATAAAAATATTTTAATAATATATCATTATTTAGTGGAACTCGGTATAATGTACAATGCAAGTTATCGAGGAAGATCGCTCTTGCGTGTAAGTCAAGCCAAGTCAAGGTTACGTATATTGCAAACTTCCTTTGGTGTTGCATATAACATAATCCAAACTTAGTTCATTTATACATTGAACAATATCTATACACAGTGTTGCATGAAATGAATTCAATAAAAAGAACTTGAAATTATGTGCAACACAAGCGAAGAATAGTGTTGCGCATACTGCAAGCTAATACAGTGTTGCGTATAGCACATGGTAATATTTTTTAGCATAAAATACAATAAATCAAATAAATTAAAAAGAATATATCTCATAAAATCTAGGGTTGTTACATTCTACCCTCCTTAAAATGTTTTTTCCCTTGAAATTCATCGAGGTTATAAAATGTTTTCTACTTTAAAGTTTCTTTCATGGAAACCCACATCGTAAAAAGGGATACTAAAACATCATTTTAAAAATGAAATTTTGAAATATAATCCTTACCCAAAGTAACTCATCACTGGGTTTCCACTTAGGAGAACATAGGTGGTAAGTGAAAACATGGATATGAAAGGGAAATCTAACCATCAAGTTCTGATGGATAGTGATAAAGAATAAGGTTTGGAGAAATTTAACTACAATAAAAACATAAATATGTGATGATTTAGGGGATCATCTGATTCATTGGATAAGAAAGTACTAGGATAACATTTTTTGTTTTCAAGATCCTTTTCTTAAAGTTTAATATTTATTCATGAGAATAAATACATACTTGATTTTGGTACAATCTCACCATTGTTATTGACTTGAAATTTTTTCACTTCATCTATTATTTAAATAAATGAAGTTGAATTTTTCATTCTTGAAGTGTTGTAAGATCACACGATTAAATGATATGTCATTCCATCGGTCTCAACAAAAAGTTTGCACATGTAATAAAATATGCATAAGTCCACCTATAGTGAGATAATACATTAATCTAACAAACTTAAAATGGAAAATAACTTATACTATACATAAATGGATAACATTACAATCCTTCAAAAAACTAAAAATATAAAACTTTAGAAGGATATGAACTAAATCAATTAAAATTTGTCTCCCATATATCATTTGGCCATTCTTGGTTGTTACATTCCAAACATGTGAATACCTTAATCATGTATTCTATTTAAACATGATAATAACATGAATTACCATATAACCTTTGTGAAAACATACATTCTATCAAAATTAACTCTTTCCACACACCAAAAACTCTGTATATTCAAACCATGATATCACTTTGTTCTTATATAAATTATGAGCTCATTAATACTATCAAACATTTCATTATCTCATTATCCCTTCATTATGTGTGTATCACTTGCTTTACGAAAATATTTTAATCAATTTTCATGGTTACCGGTACCATATAATTATTGAAACCACACAAAAGCAACACATAGATATTCTAATATTCTATAATACTATAAATGATATTCCAAAACACTATTTTGGAATCCCATTACATAAACACTTAATCATTCCACCACTTCATTTTCATACTCAACATCACCAATAGTGATTGCATGTGAATTCCCTTTCTCTTTTTCCTTAATTGGTTTCTGATGTTGATCATCGTTAACCCTTATATTAGGGAATTGGTTAGCATAATTCCCCATTTCCTTTCACTTGTAGCGTTGATGTGTTGGTGGTGCATTATTTGTAGTCTTTTCTCCATTCACATCATCAAAAACCTTTTTACCATTACTTCTACCCTCAACTGCTCGATGAACTACTTTTCCATAGTTGAAACATTTTCTAGTACCTTTAAGATAATCTCCACCACACTTATTTCCACACTTATAGCATAATGAAAAATTCATCTTCTTTTCACCATTTTTTTTTGAGATTTTCCCTTAAACTCCATCTTTTATTTCTTTTAAAAAACATGAGATGGGTATGTAACACCAACTTCCAGTTCTACTTTGATAGCAAAAAACACAATCTCTTCATAGCTACTAAAGTCTCTTATTGCTAATTCCATTAAAATAATTGGTTTTAATCCACTAAAGAATTGATCAACTTTACTTTTAGGTTGGATGATAAATCCCGAAGCATACCTTGCAAGTCTTGTAAAATTCACCTCGTATATACTAACAGATTCATCATCCTTTTTATTAATCTCAAGGAACTCCTTTTCCATATTTTTTATGAATAATATGTGGGTAGTAATTATTGAAAAATAAGTTCTTGAACTCATCCCATTCCATGGATTTAATTTCATCTTGGTGCCTTTTATTTTTAATTAGATTACGCAACTAGTATGCTTCACCTTCTAAATGGTAAAAAACCAAAATGAATTTTTTATGTTCTAAACAACGAAGTATGGAAAATATATTTTCAATGGTACTGATCCATTGTTCATCAACAAGTGGATCAAAATACCCACTGAAAGAAGGTGGACGTTGCCTCATGAAGGACTCAACAGAATGTTGTTACCTTCTTTTCTCATTTGGAAGTCCAGAATGATTCATAGATTATGTAAGTATAGCAATAAGATTTTTAATTCCATATCCCACAACATTTGGTTGATCATGAGGAAAATAATTGCATTGCCTTGTGCATTGATCATTAACATGGTTCCTTCTGGTTCCAGCTATTGTCTAAAACTCAAAAAGAATAGTTTGAGTAGAAAAAATCATACTAGGAAAACAAAATAATTAGGGGGTACTTTAAATCTCTAACATATTAGGTTTAATCCTAGGTTATTCATGATCTTTACCATAAATCTAAGACTATAACCTATAGTTAGACTTACCCTTAGGGACATCCCTAAACATACCTTATAAATATCTCTAGGGATCTCACTAAAGTTTTTGCATCCAAATTTCCAAAGGTTGATTAAACCTTTGATCTGATACCAATTGTAAAGACCCAAGATTAATGTACATGGAAATTACATTTATTTTGTAAAATAATTAAATATTTTACCTAAAGAGATGACCAGAGACCATATTAGTTTAGTGTATTTGGAAACTTGGAACATAATCTTCTAACTTGGTGAAAGATTTTAATATCTTCCATAAAGATCTTCCCCTTTTGTTTTCCTACCTAAAAACTTTATTTATATCCTGGTGAAAAGAAAATATAAAAAGGGGGAGCTCAAATTCTCAGTAAGGGTAAACATGTAGAACATAAAACAAACATAAACATTTGAACGTAAAAATATGAACATAAAGTTTAAACATAAAAATCTTGAGTCATGACATAAATCTTGGCAGTACATAAGAAATAAATCCTAAAGGAACATTAACCATGATAGAATAGCATTTACATAAAACATTTAATTGTGGAAAACTAATAATCAAATAATATGATTTCCATATTAGACAAATTATTACTTCCAAGACCATTATAGCGAATAAAGTCCATTACTGAACCGGGATTACATGCTATTCTAGCCATGTATTACTGAACCATATTTAATTGCCATTATAGTCATGTCTATCTCATGAGATATAAATATTTACCTAATTCATTATAGGGAGATATAGGTCCCACCCATCGCATAATGAAATATTTCTTACATGTTCCACAAATACATAAATCATTCAACATAGCATAACCCCTGAAATGAAATGGGTTTCTTAAACATCATTCCGTCAAAATCCATATAAAATAAATAGTTTTCATAAAAAATAATCCATCATAAACAAAATAAAATAAAATAAATAATTAAGATAGAAACATAACCCCATGTCATCTTATATGGAAAATAATTTTGATAAAACACATGAACTTACTTCTTGTGGAAAATATCCTTTCTTTTTCAAAAATGTTTTCATTTCTCAAAATGTCATGAATTTTTAAAATAAAATAATTTAGTTGAAAATACACTTCTAAATTTGTAGATAAAGATTCATAGAAATAAGGCTTTATGAAGATGTAAAAACTCTTTCATGCCGTATAAGTTAAAAAACATTGTCCTCATACTTTTACTAGAAAAGTCAAAAAGTACATCATATGGTAAACAAAATAATGATTCATTCCATACCATATAGTAATAGTCAAAAAGTGGTTAAAATGAATTTAAATACACATAGAATAATTTTAAGCAATTTAAAAAAACTTTTTTAGAAAATATGGACACAGATGATAAATATATATTCTCAACAAACACTTACAAATAAACAATCTCAGATAAAAATGAGATTCGAAAAGTTATCCCTTACCTTAGGTTTGATATGTTTTGTCCATATCCAAACATCTTGTATTATGATTTAAATAATGTTACTGATTTATTCCATAATCATAATAATTTTTATTATAACATTTATGATCATATTTTCATCCATTTGTTAGTAACATTTCATTGTTACTTGTTATTCGGGTATTAACTGCTTTATGTTCTTATGCATGTTTTGTCAGATAAGTTCTTATTAATATTTTTTAGTTTATAGTTATATAATTTAAATCATGGTATTATTATAATATATATCATATTTATTCATTTAATTCATTTATATAATCACCTTTTAATGAATATTATGTAGAACAAATCACATCGCACTGTGGAGACAGTAAGCCGTACATATGCACGAGCGACAATATCGTTCCCATAATTGATGAATGGTATTAAATTGGATGGTGTATAATATATCATATTTAGTATAATGTTATAAGGATCATATATATATATATTATTTCCACCATTATACCCATCCAAGTAATGTGGTGGTGAAAAACATATTACACCACGACGTGGAGATGGTAAGCCGTACATACGCACGCGTGGTGATATCATTTTTCATAGGATGGATAAAGGTGAAATATGTTTGTTTCATATTTATAATAAAATATCCGTATATTATTGATACTGATTTTATTACATTTTAATGAAACAACTAATGAAGAGGCAGTAGAAGAAGAAATACATTTGAAAGAATCGGTAGAAGAGATTACCTCTTCATCGACGTGCCACCTTTAAATTTCTTCTTAGGGCACTAGAGTTGGTATTTTGAGAAGACCAGAACCTAGAGAATGTAACTAGGGAAGTTGAGAAGAAAAATGGGTAGAGTGTTTTCGAGATAGAAGTATCAAGGTGGTGTGAGGAAATGTGGGAGGATATGCCTTTTTATAAGGGAGGAGGAGGGGAACTTTTGGAAGGTATTGAAATATTAATTTATTATAAATTTATTTTCGGTTTAAAAAGGTCCAAAACTCATTTAATTAGAAGATAATATGTGAAGTTTTAGAAATCCTCTCAATAAATAGGGTTAGACAAGTTTAGGTCTCAAATTTAACCTTATCTTTTAGCTTTAACCCGTGTTTAACTAATTTAACTCTTACCATGTCTTCTTGTGTATTCATACTATATGGTTAATATAGTTACTATAAAATGATAATTGAAATGCAAGTGGTTAATTAATGAAATTATAAACATTATATAAGTAATTTGGCTAAATATTATAATTTTATGACTATTATATCATTTAATGAAATAGTATTTTTTTTAAAAACCCATTTATGTCAATTTTTATACTATTCATATCATGACTTGTAAAAAAAATCCTTAACTTGATTATCTTGAAAAAAAAATTAATTAATTAAAATATAAAAAGACATAATCATCCATAAAATTTGTGGATTACATAAATAGGTTCAAAGTAAATTTAATTTAATATTTATAATCACATTTATTTAAATCATTTATTAATACGGTAATCACTACACCATCATTATGTCATAATTAAATTTATTTATTTGGTGTATAAAAATTATAAATAAAATACAATAATGTAGGAAATATTTTTATGTTTATAATGAATATCTATATACATAATGATCAGTTATATAAACCTATATTAAAATCTATTTAGTAAAAGATATATGTTTAGGTTATAATTATCTTTACTATAAATTAATTCTTATAAAATATTATTTTCACATCCAAGTGAATCCATTGGGTCCTAAAATAGATCCAAGGATTCCCATAGTAAAAAATATCTCATAAAATAGAATTAATACATTTTCTAGGTTAGTTTAATATTATTGTAATATTATTTTGTACTTTAATTTACCAGATTTATCTTTTAACTATGGTAAATGAAATAATTACTAAAGTTACTCTTCATAATTTACAAAAATAAAGGGTAACTATTTAAAAAATTTGAACCTTATGATTCAAAATATGGAATCCATTTTAGTAAATTAAAATATAGAAGTTTTAGTAATTAATTTAAATTAATTCCCATTGTCAAAACCAAAAGGCGGGTTTTTAAGAAGTAATAACTATCAAAAGATTGATATGTGTTTATATACAATTTAAAAGTGAAATTACTTCCAATGAACAAAATAAGATTAAATGATAAAAACTTAATACAATTACACTTTAAAACCAATTAAAAAGATAACATAACTATATTAATAAATTATATTAAAAGGCAGTTTTGAATTAAAATGCAGTATTTTTCACTATTCATTAAAATTTGAATTTTATCAGAAAAATACCAAAAATTAAAACAAAGTAAATTTTTAGCTCCATCTTCCAAATAAGAAGTTTATTTTTTCAAATTTAACTTATAAAAGTGTCAAAAACTTGATTTATAATGAGTGCGCCATCAAAAGGCTTTAAAACTGCATTTTTTGAAAAATAATTCTTTTATCCAAAAAATTGATTTTGTTTTCAAAACATGTTATAGAAAATGTGTAAGATGAATGATAATATTATATAAAATTAAACATGTGGTTAACAATATTCATAACAACTAGTTTATATACCATTAAATAATAATATTTTAATAACATATAGTTGTTTAGTGAAACTCAGTATGGCGTACAACACAAGATATCGAGGAAGATCGCTCTTGTGTGTAACGCAAGCCAAGTCTGTGTTATGTGTAGTGAAATATTCCTTTGTGTTTAATATAAGATAATAAAAATATAGTTAATTTATACAATGAACAATATCTATACCCAGTGTTGCATGAAATGAATTTTATCAAAAGAACTTGAAATTATGTGCAACACAAGACCAGAATAGTGTTGCATATAATACAAT
Organism: Viscum album; assembly: GCA_963277665.1. Taxonomy (NCBI): domain Eukaryota; kingdom Viridiplantae; phylum Streptophyta; class Magnoliopsida; order Santalales; family Viscaceae; genus Viscum; species Viscum album. The sequence continues at coordinate 1,993,143,891 of OY728135.1, read as the reverse complement.
CCAATACGGTGTTGCGTATAGTGCAAGATAATATTGGTGTATCATAAAAAACAATACATCAAAGAAATTAAAAATATTATATCTCATAAAATCTCAGGGTGTTACAAAACTGTTATTCTTATCTATTGCGTTAACTAATCTTTTCATTTTTTCTTGGAAATTACTTACTATGTACCCTTATTATCCAAACATAAAACATATTATCATACCTTCGAGACAATAACTTGAGTGATTATTCCCATATTCTCAATATATAAGAAACTATAACTTTTTTCTTCTATGGTATCCACTACCTAAGCTCTTAGTGAACTCTATCCTTATCTTCTTTGGTGAGTCTGAGGGTTGGTTGGGGTGTAAGTTGTTAATCATATATCATGATAACTAATTAGGCATAATCAAAATATCCTTCACTCCAATCATCAAACCATTTGGTCTCTCAGAAAAAAATTGTCTATAAAATTCAATTTTAACCCAATTCCTCCTATTTCTCACCATTGATTAAAACTAAAATCATAGTGCATGTAACAAAAATCATAGTGGGAAATCACATAATATTAAAAAATTATTTATAGGATGTCTAAATCATGGGACCTTATTTTAAATCTAAAGAACCTTATGTTTAAACTAGTTAATTCATGGTCATAATATATTAAAATCCCTCATGATGGTTTATAATGAGTTTTTGAATTTTGAAAACATATCACCTGAGAGTGTCAAATCAAGTGAGATGCAAGGCCTGTTATTGCGCACCGAGTGACGATTGAGTCAAATCCCAATGTTACGTTTTTAGATTTATTACACCTAGGTAAAACTATGTAAGAACCACATACACTTGTAGTATCCAGAAATGGATGTAATTTCTTAGAAACAACTCACTATATCCTTCAACAAAATTTTAATACATTTTTCTATACTCTGAATTACCATTAGAATCATCCCTATGATATTAATAAAAGTTTTCACATATTAGTTCCCAATTTTAACTGAAAAATTCCTATGATACCAACTAAAATGACCTAGGATTTATATACATATACACTACATCCTAATAGATGAATATTCATTTCATTTTCTTTAATCACGCATGACGACTATAAAGTTTTATTGTCTTTGGAGACTAGTTACACAATATTATTATTTCATGAAAGATATTAAATATCTTCCGTAAATATATTTTCATTTAGTAATATTGGTAGACATACCCTAATTAAACTTTTATTCATATCCTGGGGAAAGAAAACATAACAAAGTGTGAACTCAGATGCTCAGTAAGGGTAAATATGGAAGATATCAATCAATGATCATACGAAAGCATAAGATTAGAAAAGTGGTATTATATTATGAATATAACTTTAAAAGTTCATATACAATCTATCATAGATCATAAGCATGATCCATGACATAAAACATTATCATTTCAAAAGACATGAACCATAAGAGTAAGTAGCCATTATAAATCAATCATGAACCATAAGATCATGTCATATAATCATGACACCATCATAAGTATAAAAACCATTTCACATGTTAGGGATAACATCTGAGACCATAAAATACTAATGTATTAGGAATCAACATCTATTTCTCATTTCATAATATATCAGGAATCATAACCTATTTCCCATAGTAGGTTAAGTACATTAACCTATTTCCCATTTTTGATCAAGAAAATTGTCTTATTCCCCATCATTATCTAATGAGATACAAAAATTTAACTAATGAATTAGAGGGAGATATAGGTCCCACACATAAATTAATTAAAACCATACATATGTGTTTCCCAAGATCATATAACATTCATCATTTCATAACTTTTGAAAAGGAAATGATTTTCATAAACATTTCACCATATCATAACCTATAGAAAAGAAACTAGTTTTATAGTTATTTAATCAATTCATCATAGAATAAAAAGTGGAAAAGTAATGGATTTCATAAATATTTCATGCCGTAAACATTAAAACAAATTTTCCTTTCATATTTTTTTTTGTAAAAAGTCAAAAGTACTTTGTTTCATAAAGATAAAAGAAGATTCATTTAAAATAATTTTGTAAAAAGTAAATCATGATTAAAAATTAATTTTAAAAATTATAGAATAACATTAAAAAATTTCATGAAAACATTTTTAGATTTGTTTTTAGAAAACATGGATATGGAAGAAAAAGGGTTTTTGATTGAAGAGATAAATAATATCGATTTTTATTAAAAAAATTATTTCGGTATCTTGAGTTATTAAAGAGAGTAAAATTAAATTAAAAAATATATTATCAATAAATAACCATATTATTAGAATATACATGATTTTCTTGTGAGGTATATTATAATATTTCATCATCAATAGAATGATTATAAATAATCCTGATAATTAATGAGATTTCAACACAAAACCCTTAACACTTTGATTTATTTAGAATCATAATACCAATGAAATAAATAACCTTATATGGATATTTAAATCCCATATTTTTTATGATATGAATCATAAAATATATTCATGGGTCGTATATAAATCATACAAAAGAAATAAGTGGTGTATAAGGCATGCCTCACACAAAAATAACAGTGAGTTGAAAATCTCTAACCACATTAGAAAATTTTGAATCATAATCAAATTATATAATAAAATCAAATAAAACTTTAAATTTCATGACAATTAGTATTTTATAGATATAAAATTTCAATGGTCCATTATATACACCACACAAATTAAATGAGCGGTGAATATGACATATGCCACCTATAAATAAAAGAGAGACTAGAATACCCTTACCTCAAGTCTCAAATTTCTTTATACACATTAAAAAATCACATATAATAAATATATATTTATTATAAATCTATAAAATAACCATAATAATATATATTATACAATATATGATTTACTTATGCCGTCATTTATTTACAATTCCTTGTTAAAATCACATTTTGTGTAATAACTGTTTCATTTTTCATGTATGTTTTGGTTTGGTATTTTCTATACTTTTACTTTGATAATGGTTAAATAATATATCTAATTTTAAACATGATATAAATATCATATATATTAATTATATCTTATTTATAATTATTCATAATTTATAGAGATATAAAATGAATTACACCGTTCATGGAGATGGTAGGCCGAACATATACATGAATGATGTTTCTGTTTAATAAAAGGATGGAATGAAAGAAAGGTAAATAATATATCAAATTTATAGAGTCCCTATTATGTTATATAAATAAAATATATTTATTAAATTTACCCTTATTACCTTTCATGTAAATCATAAATGATAAATAAATCAAATCACTTCGCGATGAGGTAGTCCACCGTACACATGAGCGACATTATCATATTCCCATGGAATAGAAAGTAATAAGGTATAAATGATATTATAATTCATAATTATAATTATTTTATTAAAATAATATATATAATTTAAATCCATAATTATGTAATTTTGTGTGAGGTTGTGATGAAAAATTAATTACAACTGTTTGTGAGGGAGTTGCCCACCGTACACCAGATTGATGGTTTCATTTTTCATTTGATAGTAGAATCAATGGATATAGGTTATTCAATAAAAATTATAAAATATATGTAAATTTTATATATTGGTTTTTTATATTGGAATTATTAGTACATTAATTAATGTGGTAAGAGAATAAGTGAAAAGAAAGAGCTTAGGAAGGACAATTACATTTTCTTAGAAAAACCTTATTTGGATCACTTGTTAAGGGCACTAGTATTGAAATTTTGGGAAGAATAGAAGATATTGAACATGTATAAGGATGATGGGGATATATTTTGGTAGGTTTTTGTTATGAAAATGGCTTAATATGTGTGAATAACTGAGAGTAGGAAGTTCTCTTTTATAATTGCAGAGGAGTTCCATTTTTGTAAATATCTAAAACCTTTCAATAATAGAAGTCACTCTCACCAAAAGTACCTATAAAAAAGATAAATAAAGAATTTTATGTAATATAATATCAATAAAAACCTAAATCACAAAAAAAACATGTTTTATACATGTTATTACTTAGCCTTTAAGTTTACTTACTTTTACCATTTTAGTTTTCCAACGATAACTAGTTTTTTATTTATTTACATAGGTAATTTATCCCTTAATAATAAAAATAAAATTATTATTATTAGATAATATGTAACAATTTATTATAAATATTAACAAAAAATTATCAAATAAAAATAATATTTGTGAGGAAAATTAATTTTAACATAGGCGCATGTAATGCCCAAAATCCCATTCTAACCTTAATCACAGGAAATAATTTTTATTGTTTTTATTATTCAATTTGTAAAAAATTACATTGAACAAATTAAAAAATATTAATTATTATGGATCCAAATATATAATAAATTTCATCTTATTTAACTTGCATAAGTGGCAGAATTTAATTTAAAATTAAACCCATAAACATGATGAAAACATGTTTTTTAAGGAAAAATATTTAAAAAGTATAAAAAGTTTATGTATAAAAATTAAATATGAAATTACTTATAATGGAATAAATTGGATTAATGATAATATAATTGAACTAATTTTACTTAAAATCTATTTTAAAATAATATGTAACTTTGTAAATACTTTAAATGAAAAGGTATTTTTTAATAAAATACATCATATTTTTCACTATTCATTGGAAAATTAATATTTTCAGAATTTTTTTAAAAAATAACACCAATATAATTTTTAAATTTTGATTTCAAAAATGAATTTAATTTTAATCAAATAATTATTCTAATTTTTTTAAAAACAATCTTAAAAATAATTGTGAAAAATGCGACAAAACCGTTTTTTAGAAAAATATAGTTTTTAAGAATATAACTAGATTTATTCTTATCCCATGCTTAGAAAAATATTAGATGAATGATAAAACATTTGATTAATATGTTATATAAATTTTATTAAAATAATTCCCTAATAGTGGATAATTTAATTTATTTAAATAAAAACTCTTTGTGCACCTAAAATAGTTTTCAGGGAAAAAATTTATTTTACTTTCAAATGTTTTTTTATTTTAATATATATTAAATTTACATATAATGAATTCATTTTGTACATGTGTACACAATATAAATTTCACAATTTAGTTAGTCTTATTCATACCTTGTAATTTAAGGTCTTGGTTAAAATGATATTGTTTAAATATTTTAATAGTATATCGAGGCTTGTTTAAACTTTGTGTTGTGTATAATGAAATATATTGAAGAAATTAAATTTATATGGAAAACAAATTTCATAAAATATTAGGTTGTTACCAAATTACCTTGAGTGCTACCTCATCTATCTTAGGTTCGCACACCTAAACCATTGACCTTACCTCACATCATGTCCATTTCATCTAAGCATAGAGTCTTAGGAACTCCTCTTCAAAATAGAGCACTTCATTTTTTCAATGTTCTATCTCACTTTAACTGAATTCACACACATTTACCAAACTCTGTAAATATCCATCCATTCTCTAATGAATTTCAGTCTCATTCACATACTTATCTGACACCTTACGCTTTACTAAAATCAAAATCATGTACCCAAGATTTCACCATACTTTCAAAGTGAATCTTGAAACAAAAAGGTTAGACATATAAGAAATCCAACCCTTTAAAACTAGATTGAATACCAAAGCACTAAAGGTGCTTTATCATGAATTGAAGGAATTATAATGCCTATTTCAAAAACCCCATAACACCTCCCACAAATTATCCCCAAATAAAAAAACTTACTGATGATTTCTCTCTTTTGGGAACTCCCAATCCTGGTATAATGCCTCTCATGGGTTCCCCTCACACATAACTACACACTAACTCACTTAGAAACCCAAGTATCTTATTAAGTTTCATTAGGTATCCAACTAAGCTAACAATACCAAACTCACCATGGTCCAACATTATGAACCACCCACTCATGGGTCCTATATATGTATAACTGAAATCACATGCCAAAATCATTAGCCCAATAGGCACCGATTCTCACCAATAATCCAACTACAAGACTTCTCCATAAAGATTCATGTTCTTATTAGTCATTGTATCCATAATCAATGTGATCATTACAGATGATCCTTATCAATGAAAAAAAATTCCACTGTCTTAGTTAAGTTGAATTCTATTCCCAAATATACGGGAAAACACCATATAGGTTGTAATTGTCACTTTAAGTAGCCACAAATGGATACTATAAACCCATAAGTGATTAATAATTAAAAATATAATGTCATGTGAACCCACTAGGGACACTTCATATCCTATGGACCAAGTGACTGTGTCATTATTTTCATTATAAATCATCCTACCATAGAACCCAAAAAAATTCCCTCAGAATGTACTATATACATATTGGCCCAACTGAGTATAATTCCACTAAGAAATTATATAGGAAAACACTATATGACATGTTGTTGAAACTTTTAATATCTAAACCTATCTTTGGTGATAAAAATCACACTAGTAGGACCTTATATGTCATGTGAATACTATGTTATGAGAATGATTCCTTCATAAATTCCTCTTTCCTTTATGGTCTAAGAGAAAAAAAACAACTCATAAGTCATAAATTAAAAACCACATGTGTTTCACACAAGGTAAAAATCATATCAATTATAAAATCACATATCAGGAATAAAAATTCCATACCTATGGTAAACTAGGATTATTATCTGAATAGGTGTTTATGAATCACCAAACTAGTATTAATCATAGGCACTGACACATTCCTATGTATCCTAGATACTATATCCCAAATAGTAATAAAGAAGAAAAAATAAAGACACTGATACCACTTTTTTAACATCTTAGTCTATAAGTCACTCGATTAGTTCCCTAGCCTGGTTTGTAACATGTTCTAAAGAAGGCCTCTCTATATTCTAGATGCTACCAAATGGAAATAGGATTCTATAAAGGTATCATGGGGAGAATATACACTATATATTAGATTGATAAATCATAAAATAAATTATCAATAATCATACAAAATCCATAACCAATAATAAATGAGTGTAGAAGCAATACTGATGCGAATGATCATGGTGGAATATGAGCTGGATCACCCACTATGTCGATCACATACAATAAATAAATAATAATAATAATAAATACAAAAGGCTATGCTACTACCTCGAGCTATACCTCACCTAAATCTCTTGATTCCATGAAATAATACTCATTGATCAAAACCTATACCTCTTCCCAACCTATACCTGCACCCAGTGAGTCTTCTCAGGTACCCAAGTGTAATAGAAGTTCGAGAAGGGTGTGAGCACATAACTAAGTATAGAACCACCAAAATGATTATATACATAACGAAAATGTAGTGATATATTCAGGTGACATGATCTACTAGAAACTATAAATAAACTATAAGAAATAAATAAATTAAACCATCATTTATCCTCAGGTCCATGACCCTGATCGATTATAACTAATTCATCAAACATCAGATTGTGTTTGAGAATATCATGATATCATGCCAACCATATCAGACCCAAGGACGATTCCCTAGAGAATGTATAGGGTAATCTAGTAATGTATGTCTCAATAACCAATTATATAATCATTAATGATTGAATAGTCAGATCCCAAGTGTCTTGGACATCTCTCCCAACTCTATTTATAATGAATAGATTAAAGACGATTCCCAAGCGTCCTGAGAAATCACTGAAATAGAAGTATACCTCAAGGATGAATGATTGGATCCTAAACATTATAGGAATCCTAGGGAACCTTAGAATCCAATTTATCCCATATAGACTTGAGGTTGAATCCTAGTGTATAGGGAATTATTTACATTACTCAATGGATGGATCCTATGAAGCACATTTAGACATCCACATTATATCACATGAGGCACAAAAGATGGATCCTAGGAAGTACCTATGCGCATACAAAACATATCACATGGGGATTAAAATCTGAATACTAGGAATCACTTGTGGGAATATACAATTTCAATATCACATCACATTAGGCCCAAAGGTTGGGTCTTAAGAAACATGTTTGGGCATCTATAAAAAGATAAAAAATAAACAAGTGAAAGTATAAATATAGGACAGGGGTTAGATAAACACCTAAACCCATAAGTAATATCCACATACTCTCATGCTCACAAGTTTGGTATAGGATCTAAGGTGAGACCCATTACCATCTCTATCCATACCCATATGCATCTTCTTAGGGTCTGTCAATCAACGAGGCACCGATCTTGGGTCACCTGGGTCCCAACATAATCAAGGAACCCGAAAATGGGTCTTTGGGGTCAAGATCATCTCCTATACAATTAACAAAACTCAGATATCATACTAACCCTTTAAATAATCATACTATATCACGAACTAATGGGACTCAAGGGTACACTACACTGATAGCAGTATCAAGAGATCACTCAAGGATAATCTCAACGTCTAAGGATACAACAGGAAGACCAGCTCACCCAAACCATCTCTATTTTAGCTAAGGTCTATCCACAAAGGCCTAATAAATAAAAGGGGAAATATCACTCACCAATTTCTCTAGTTAATGATACCATAAAATCTCAGGTATCTGGGTCCTTCCCAATCCTATTCAGGCCTGTCATGACAGGTCATGCCACACCTCTACAACGATTTGGACACAAGATCCTAATCAAGGGAACCTAAGCCATACAAATCAACATAAAAACTCTCAAGGTATCTAAATATTATAGATAATCATAATTAAATAATATAATACTTTTTATATTGGTGTATGAGGCAACTAGATGGTGTCGAAGGGCCCATAGTGGCCCTAGATACCTTGCACAATCCATCCATAGTTATTTCATTTAATTAAATTATAAATTAAATTCATTATCAATTTAGAAATTTATTTAATTCATTTAATAATTTATTTAATTTATAGGCCGATAAAACTAAGGTGGTGGGACCATATTCCACAATACATATAATCAAATTCATAAACCATAGGGTGTGTACCCAAGACCACCTACATTATCCTCCAAATTTTTTGTGTATCTCTACTAAGACCTATCCATGGTTCATCAAATCTTGACCAATATTGACACATCACAGGAGAAACTATATCAAGCCAGAACCTCAAAATTAATTATTTAGAACCAATTTAAAAGTTAAATAAATAAATTATTACTAAAAAACAAAATTAATCAATTTATAAAAATCACTAAAATCTCACAAGGCTTGCAAAATTGAAGATTACTTGAGAAAAGGGGCTCCAAATATCCCTAACATACTGTCAAACCCTTACAGGGTTAAATCTTAAACCTATGCCACAAATTAAATCATTAGATAATTCTAGTTTTAATTATAAAACAAATAAAACTCCCTGAAACAAACTACCTTTGATGAAATGATGAATGATGATAGGCATACATCATATTAGGACTCCCTCTACATAGTTAGTATGAAAGGCCCATTGATAATGGGTGATTTCACTATTCTTTATAGAAATACCTATAAAATAACCAAAAAAATAACATTTTTTTTGGAAATATAGTAGAATAAGTGGAGGGAGAGGGGGGGGGGTACCCATACCTAGATCCACGATAGGCAACACAAAAAATGAATCCCTAAAAATAAAGAGGAGAAGGAGGAGAAGGGATATTTGACCCCCACCATGCACACAACTAAAGGAGTGGGGGGGGGATCCCCTCTTAAAATTCAAGGGGATAAAATCATAATTTCTTACTTTTTAGGACTATTAGATAGGTGATACATTCCCAAAAACTAGCCGATGACCACCTATAGTATACAGGTGGCTCTGTATGGCCCACCAACTAGCTGGTACCAGGCCACTGGTGATCCAGTGGTTATAGAAACCACCAGATGGATGATAGTTTATTGTAGTATTGAGTACAATAATCACTTTGGCACCTCCCGAGGCCCTCCTGAGCCCCTAGGATGACTACCAAACTATAAATATCATCTAAAAATCCTTATTTAAGATATTAAAACATTTTGAATTTGATTTTAAGTCATTGATCAAAATTTTGGTCATCCACTAATTTGAAAATTCTAATTGCTTAAGGAATTTTCAACCCATCCATACACATTGGGTATTACACACACTCATTAACACACTATCTAATTTTCTATTTATGATGAATTAACTCTTGATGTCATCTTGAGATCATACAAACACCCACACTAAAGACCAAAGTGAATATTTTATTGAATTCCATGGTTGGTTCTTGACCAACCAATACCCACCATCACACTCCACTCATGATCACCGATGCATATCAAATCTTACTCACCCCAATCTCTTCAATTTCATCCTAAGACCGATTCCAATTTAAGAACCTTATCCAAAATCACATCCAAATCTAAAATATTATATTCTCTATAAAACTGGATATAATCACCTCTACCTATTCATCAGGATCCAAATTGTATCTTGATTTTCCAAATACTGATCTTATCGCACCCATGAACCTACCAACATGGGGTCTTATCTTCAAGTCCCATAATCTTTCCATTAACACAAATAATGATTGGATGTGACTATCTCACTCATACCAAGTTTGAATTTGAAACATCAATCACTACCCATACCTAGCTCACCAGAAACTTAATCCTAAACACCCTAAAAAAAGAACCCATAAAGAGGGTCACCCCCCCATATCCAATGAAATACTCACCACCATATATATTTACCTATACTACTCATCGATCATATCCTAAATAGCTTTTATCATCAAATTCATGTCAATCCTACCGATCCATGCTCAACAACCTTCCTACCTTCGACACTATCCATCCATGGCCTCGTCATCATGTTAGGGGAAAATTTATCATAAAAAATCTTGGAAAAAAAGCCATAATCATTCTATTAATTATATCACTCCAGAACCTATGCACAACCACTCACTAATCCATCTCAACTTCATTAGAATCCAATAGGTGTATGCTCCTACACTACCCACTCATAGAATAATTCTCATACTCCCATGAGTCTTATACAATCAACCTAAGATAAAAAATAATCTCTATGAGCTAATTCAATCCAATCAGATTATTAAGACCACTCAAACACACCTCATGTCTCTAAATGAATCTCCCTTTATAATGGAGCTCAATAACCTCCAATTTCAAACACAACATACCGAAGAAGGCATACACCTTGGTGTTACCCTAGCATATCACCCAACTCAAATCACCTTGAGTCCTATCAATACCATCTTCATGCACTCAAACGACTGATCATGCTCCACTCTTATGTCTATATCATCTAAATAAAGGCTCCCTTGGAACTCCTCTTCAAAGTCAAGTAATTTCAGTCATGCGAAGGTCTACCATAGTATCACCCATCAATCGACTTTATTTTAAAACGAAAAGCATCTACCTATGAAATATCCATCGTAGATACAACCATATATGACTATGATCCACTAAATCATCTAGAAACACACCTAAAAGCAATAGGTTTAGGTGTTCAACCAATAACACGCTTTTAAACTGAACTTTGATACCAAATGTAGTTTAAGTGATTTACAACATAAACTCCTATAGAACCTATTTTCCTATATCACACATCTTGTGGAACCTTCCGTGCACTGATGTCATAAACTAAAGCTTCTATCCGTCCCTGTCATCTATAAGTTACTCACAATACTGATCTAATCATCTCTTTGAGGCTACCCTCATACCTACCATTTTCCTCACTAATATCCTGAGCCACATCTCAAAATAACATAACTCTCCCACATAGCACTTAAATAAATTTCATATAAAGTTACACCTCATGGGGTACACTTATGATCCCATCTCAATGATTAGTAGAAAACTCATGTAACAACACACCCACTCTAGGGTTCTATTAAACACACACACACCCATACACAAATCAAGAATTGCATTCCAAATCATTATCCTATCGGGGAACTGATCAACATCGGGAATTTTTATATGAGACTAACCCCTCTAGAAAAACAATCTAAACTATGCACATATATATAACTACATCATCTAAGATAATCCTTGTTAAGTAAAACCATATTAATATGGTTTAGTTAAGTATAATTTCAAAAATAAATTATATTTAAAAACAACAGAGGGGTTATTTTTGACACTTTAAGTAATCAAACCCATTTTGTTTCAGAACCAGTACCATAATCACCCAAAAGGGGTTCATCATAAAGGAATCTAATTCATGTGATGAACGAAAAGGGGTAACTATAAATCCATTAAATAGAGTGATTTTATATTCATCATCAAGAATAATTCCTCCATAAAAACCAAATGACCTTTCATCAGAAGAAATATATTATGGTTCAACTAAGTAGAATTCCACCAAAAAGTTATATACAAGATAACCTTATAATTTTTTATTGATACTTTAAATAGATGAACCCTCAGTTTCCTATGATATCAATTAACCATAATAAAAAATATTTCATGTGTGTCCTACATTCCAAATATGATGTATACACACAGTAATATTTCCAATGGGATAAGAGATAAAAAACCATAGATCATAAATTGAAAAAAACTGAAGTGTGTCACACTTGGTGTAATCATATAGCTATAAGAGTAGAAACTCAAAATAATAATCCCATATCCCTGGTAACCTAGAATTATCCTCAGGAATGGTGTTGGAAACACACCTTAAAAAGGTCCATTATAAGATCTAACACATTCTTATATCACTTTTATACAATCTATCCAAATAGAAAGACAAAATAAATTTTTTTGATACCACTTTGAAATGTCCTCTGGGTAGAGACCACTGATCGATGTCCTAGCTAGTAAAGATATGTGACCTCAAGCATGTTTTCACATATTCCAGGGGATTCCGACTAGTAGTGAGTGTCTAGGGTGTCACTATAATAAGATTATATACTCATACCAGAATAAAATACAACCTAAAAGTAACGAAGAAAAATTCAACACACTAATCATCAAAGTATGTGGAAGCAATAAACACAATCATGTTATATAAAATTAAATGTATAAACATATAGTTATACAGATACATAGTTATACCAGCATACATCCACTAACTTCCCACCAAGACAATCACATATACAAGATAAATAAAATAATAACAAGGTAGATCTTATAATATCCATAATCCTAATCACATACCAATATAAAAATCCGATATGATCCATCCTACTTTGTAATTAAATACTAGGCCTATATCTTACCTGATACTGTAAAATAGTAAGAACTATTCAGGTACCCAAGTTTCATGGTCACCCAAGAAGGGTGTGAGTAAAATTTAGCAGGGAAACATCAATGAGGCCTTAACCATAATCGGTAAATATAGTGTATGTGTAGTTAATATGATCAGAATAAATAAACAATAACCATTGAAGAGGAAATAAATATCCACCATCGATCCTCAAGTTATAAAGTATTACCCAATATTAAATATACCTACTTTGGAAAGTTCCAAATCTCTCTAAGTATGAAATATATCCCTAAGGTGATACGAGTCCTACCCAAGGATATCATGAACATTCCCACAAGAGAGGTATAAACTATGGATCTAAGCTACCATATTAGTAATCCCATAAAATCAAATGAAATTCAAAATCCTAGGAATCATTAGGAATCCCATATCATAAATCATCACTATATCCTAGGGAGGTAATCCCTAGAATACCATCACCACCAAACATCTTTGGATTCTAGGGGATAATCTCTGATAAAAAATCATTACTAAACATCCATGGATACTAGGGAGGTTTGGAGATTATGTTTGGTAATCCATAAATCCTATAATCATAAAAAATTTATTTTTCATAGAGATGTAATCCCTAGAATCCCATATCCAAAAATACATGGATCCTATAGAGGTAATACCAAGAATCCCATCATCACCAAACATCCAAGGATCATAGTTAGGTAATCTATAACATCCCATCATCACCAGGAATATATGGATCATAGGGAGATAATCTATGGAATTCCATCATCATTAACCATATATGGATCCTAGGGAGGTAATCCCTGGAATTTCAAAATCATAAACCATATATTTATCCTAGGGAGGTACTCCCTAGACATTATCATATATACAAGGGCCTTCATCCACCCAAAAATATCTCATAATGATAATAATAACAACAACAATTACAATAATAACAATAATAGTATGGGTTGGAAACCTACCAAACCCATATCATACAACTATGAATGACCTCTCAAGTACATGACCTATCCCCATCACTACAATCCTACCTAGCTCTAGTCATTGATTTTGGTTCTAGGTGGAAGCCACAATCATCACTTCCCATTTTACACTAACCTTATCATGGTTTAATAGAATTATAAGGAGCACCCACCATGGTACCCTAGGTAACACTATAGTGAAAACACCCTATATGGGTTTTCTTATCTCAATATCATATCCTAAGAAAATCCTATCACTTAGAGGGTGTATAATACCCTAAAATCACCATGATCACATCATGGATTCACATGCCTCATAATCCACTGACATTACTATTAAGGGATAAAATATTGAACATCCAACTTCTCAATGATATACTAAGTCATTCCTCACGAACCCAGCTCACCCATAATATACCCAGGGTGTACCCTCCTAGGTAATCACATATCCGTGAGGGAGGAACACTATCCCTACTCTCAAATAAACTAGCCAATGAATATACAGTATATCACAGTTCTATCATAACTTACCTGATCCAATAATTATATTCCATCACACATCACTATTAATAGGGTCTAAGGGAACATATATTATAGTCCTATATATCCATTCATTTCAATTAATTTATAAACCTCATAGGGTTCATGTATATCATAAACCACTTTTAAAATCAAGCCCTCAACCATCAGCAGCCGAGGCATATAGTAAACTCTTAAGAGAACTAAGGGAACCTATACAGGTCCTCTATATCTACACAATTCATTTAATTTATTACCCTATAAGGTCTATGTATTTCTAGGAACATATTTATAATCAATTTCTCAACCATTAATGACCGATGTATCTAGCTAATGTACATGGTTTAATCATAACCCTTGGTACTTTTTCAATTTCATGGGAATTTAATTTTAGGAAAAACGTTTATTTAAATAAAAGTTCAATAACCATCGGTGGTGAGACCACATATCACATGATATATTAATAAAATTAATATAATAAAGGGGTATTCTTAGGGGACCACATACCTCATAAGAATTTATTTTCTTTAAGAAAAGATAGAACAAGATTTTCTAAGTTCATATGGCCATCACTAACCCATAAAGGCCTTAATTCATGTCATGAAATTTTAATAAATTATTTATAATAACTTAAAATTAATTTAAATAGGTACAATGCCTAAAATCCACCTAGTGAAATCCACTGACTAAAAGATAGAGCAACCAAGTGTGGTTTACTTCTAACATGCACCTGACCCTAATACATGATGAAACCCTATTTATTAAACCCAATTCAACATAAAGATTAATTTAATTTATGAAAGAACATATGAAAATGCATAAAGAAACATACTATCATTGAAATAGAGTACTATAATGTGAGTTCATAATCTCAAGATTCCCTCAATCCATTTTGAGAAAAATCACCCTCATAATGGTATGATTTCACTAGGATCCAGTGGAATCATCTTAATAAACCTAACCCAAATAGTCAAAATTCAAGAGGAAAATAAATGTAAGAATAAATAATGTATAATATAGGACAACATACCTAAAATAACTAAAAAATGAGATAAACAAACCCCAAATCCAAGTGTAATTGAAGGAGGAAGGAGGGGAAACCCCTATTTTCCATCACGTTTGAAAGAAGAGGGGGGGGGGACCTAAAATCTTGAGGGTCATTATATTAATTTCCACACTTTTAATGAAATTGGGTAGCCTTCATCTTTTGAAATAATGGGTTTCAAAACTGTATGCCATCGGTGTAATTGGAACTGTCTCAAGCCCTCATTCGCACAGAGTTTGGCCACATAGTTTACCAAACTATGTGCCAACTATTTGAATCACCATTAAATTTTTTTTATGGTTTTGCATAGTTTCTCTACAACCATTCACCCAATATGCACTAATACCCATGCCAAAACCACACCACATGGTTTAGTTTCCCAATTTTACCTAACTGTGTGACAATGATGCATAGGGAAAAACACTTTACAAAATTACAAACTTTGGATTTAATCTCATAAGACTCACCTAATAACCCGATATAATTCCCAAACCTCAATACGTATAAAAAAATCTCCTTGACATGCTCTAACTATTGTTATTACAATACAAAGATAAATTTTCAAATAAACCCTCCTCCAGAAATCAAAAATTAGAATTACCTATAGAATTTCCATCCCAAAAGGGAACAAGGGTATCAAAAAGTGTCTAAAAATTGTTGTTATGATACACCATATAATAAAATATTTCATTATTACAGAAAAAAACTTATTTAAAAACATGAAATACTATCCTTTAGTGTCTATACTCAACACTAGGATAATGTTTTTGGAAACTGTTGATACATAATGACAATTATTTAATAAAAGAACATAAAAACTTGGTAAAACAAGATGATAGAACTCAACTACTAATTCTACCAATATTTCAAAACTTTCTACATGGATATCCTTATCTTGATATTTTAAAAATAAATACTATGTTTGATAGTGTTCATGATATGCAACATCGATCTTAAACGAACAATGAATTATTATTATTCAAATTTGAAAATTATAACCTATCCATTAAATTTATGAGAATGAATAGTATTAACTGCACTATGAAATATACAATAGTCCTAAACATTGATAATTTATTAATTAATTCTATGCAACTAATAAATTTATTTTTAGTGAATCCATTTTATTCTTCAAAAATATTTTTTTTTCAAAAATGGGTTTTCTTAATTTTTATGAGTGAAAATTATAATTAATTTTAGAAATTTTTAGAAATTTTTTTTTGAAAAAATTAATTTCATTTTTATTTAAACATTTAAAAATTATCCTTTGATTTATTTTTGAGAACTTTTGGAAAATAATGATTTTTCAATGGATAGGAAAAAATAATGATTTTTATTAAAATTTGTATTTTTATTTAAGTATTTACATAGTAAAATCTTATTTTGATTTATTTTTAAAATTAAATTGGTTCATTCTGGTTAAAAATAATCCAATTATGGTTTTTTAAATTTATTTTATACATGAATTTAGTATAAAAACATTTTCTATTTTAAAAGGACATTTTTTTTTGGAAAAACTGTATTTCTTCACATTTTAGTGGTAAGATTTTGAATTAAAATTATCCAATTCTATGTTTTTATTTTTTAAAAATTGATTCCATATTTTTAATCAAGAGGTTCAAATTTAGTAAATAGTCCCCTTTTATTTTTTGGTCAATATGAGATAGTAACCTTATTAATTTTTGTTACCATGATAAATAATAAATCACGTAATTAAAGTTAAAAAAAATGATAAGGACTATAAAATGAAAACATGAAGTAATTTTATTGGATGAATATATTTTTTTCATATTAATACAATACTTGGTTATATAGACTTTTTTTTTATTTTTGGGTTATTATAATATTTAAAATATTTTATTTACAGAAAAGTAAACAACGACACACTCTTGTCTTTATTAACTATAATATTTTTAACATGGGTATAACCAAAGTATATATTGTGTTATAAATATTATTTATATATAAATATTATTTATATATAAATATGATTTATATTATTCATGGTAATTTATTTTTAATTTTTATTTAATAAATAATTACCATAAATTCTTACACTATATTGATGTAGTAATTATTCAATTAATGAAAAAAATCAAATAAATGAAATTAAAAATACTAAAAGAATTATAATTTGAGATAATTGATGTAATAAATGAATTTTATAGACAAAAATGACATGTTATATATGTATTAAGAATTTTTATTTTAATTTTACTTGCTATATTTATTTTATTATAGTCAAAGAAATGAATAGAGCTACAAATTTACATTATTGATATTTTATTATAAATTATATTTTTTTAAATGATAAAAAATTCCTAAAAATATTATATTCAGCCAAGTGATTAGTATAGGGTTTAAAATATCAAAAATAATAAACTTATTATATTTTTTATATTTATTGTGACTCTCTCTACTCTCAAAGTTTCAAAATCATTGTTGTCACGGTAAGTGTGAAATGAGTTAATGAGGGGTTAAAACCAATAAATAATGGTAAAAACATAGTAAAAACTTGTCTAGTTTTTATTTTATGAGAGTATTTATATCTATTATAATCTTATATTTGAAACAAATTATTTTATATCCATTTTAAATTGAATGTTAATTTATATTAATTTAATATTTTGGGAAATTCCAAGAGTGCCCCTCCCCTCTCCTATAAAAGGGAATATCTTATTCCATTTACTTATCACTTCAAAACTCATTTGATTTATCCAATAACTACCCAAATAAATTATTATAATATATAAATTAATTCAATAGGTCTTTTTTAGGTAGAATACCAACCTCAGGGGGATTAATGTATTAAGAAAAGAAGATTTTCCAAAGAAGTGGTATAGTTTTTAACCGCTTGTTTTTATTTTATTACTTCTTCCACATCATTCAAATATTAATTAAAAATGATTATATAATAACACTGATATATCCAATATGATTATGTTATTTATGTTAATTTAATAACCTATATCTATATCCTCTTCCATAAAATTGGAAACGAAACCATCATTCATGTGTATGGCGGACTACCACCTCATGAACCAATGTAATTCGTTTTATATAAATGTATCTCAAGACTGGTCATAATGATGGTATTATTTCATATATATGTTAATAATGACATATTTATTATTATTAAATTATAATATATCATTTAATTTCCTAGCTTTCCATTAATTGAGAAATTATAACGTCATAAGTGCGTACGTATGGACTTCCACCTTTACGAAGCGATGAAAATCATTTTTTATCACCACATCAAATGGATGATATATATAAGTTTAATTAAAGATATAATATTACTTTTATTATATTATTACAATTATGTAAATATAAAATGAAACTTACCATCTTTCCAAAATGATTCTTTAAAAATTGAAATGTTACATATGAATATGTATGACCTACCATCTCCATAACTGTATTGTAGTTCATTTTTTTAAAAAAATATCCCATGATTAGTTTTAAAATTTTAATTGAAGTATAAAAATTATAATTATTCAATTATTATTATTATGAATATGATGGAATTATGTCCTATTGGACCATGGTGGACTTACCAAAGACATTTTGGACTTATAAAACAAATATCATCAAAACACCCAACGTGAATTTAATTAATTAAATAATTAAATATAGAATGGTAAGAGATAAAATAAAAGGAATAATAATATTTAAAATTTTTATTATTCAAGTAAATAATTAACCTATTTTTATTATTAATTAATATAAAGAACGTACGTGATGTGTCAGACTCAAGATAGAAGACTTTCTTTTAGAAATTATCTCTTAAAGTTTCCCTTAAAAAACATTTTTTATTCCATATATGTATTTTTAGAATTACGTTTTGAATGTGTTTATATGAATTTAAGTGATTTATAAAGGAAAATTTATGTTTCTTTTTTTACTTTTATTCAATAGTTTTCCAAAGGAATCTTTTTATTGAATGTTTTAAAATTCTTAACAAAAAGAAAAAGGATTGTCCAATTTTAATTTATATGATGACAATGACTTTTCCCACCATAGTAAAAATTATTTTATATTTGGATTACTTTATAATATTCCATGTATTCATTAAAAAAACCATCTTTCCTTTTATTTTAGGAACTTTATTTTTCAAAATTGGGTTTTAATGAAAATGCTTTATTATGGGTGAAAAGAATGTTTTTATGATGCATGATTTTAAGTATTTTTTATGGTTGTTGGGAATTGTTTATGAGGATGGGTGATTCCATTATAAAAAGATAATGAGTGATCTTTTATAGCTCTTAAATTAATTTGGTAAAAGGATGGATTTAACTGATTAGGTTCATCCTAAGAGATTGTGGGAATATACTTCAATGGTTATTCCATGTATAACCATGATGGTTATTTCAAGTGTAACTATAATGGTTACTTCAAGTGTAACCTTGTCGGTTATTCCATGTGTAAGTATTAATGATATTAAAGTGATTCCTCAAGTTACCTACATTATTTATCCATTATTTATATGGGATTTTATGGAAATTTTATGGTTTCACAAGGGAAAGGAATGTATATGCTACTTTGTATGGTTGAAAAGTATAACTTTTTGAAAAAGTTATTATGTGTTTTTGATGATTTTAAAGAAACATTATGAGTTTTATTTTTCCTTTAATATTTATTATGAAATGTTTTATGAATGGAATTTGGTAGATAAGGTTATTTCTTGGGTAATAAAATGTATATTTTTATCCCAAAGTTATTTGAAAAAGTAATTTTTTATAAGTATTCATGGAATATTTATTTATTTATTTGTTTTTATATCCCTTTATAATATTTTTGTACTCATCACACATTTTAAAATATTTTTATAGTTATTAAGGATATTTAATGGAAATGAATAATTCAAGTTAAAATTCATGAGGATTTTTCATGAAAATAAATCATGTCTTACATTAAAAGTTTTATATTTTGAAGAAATGGGTACTGAGTAGAAGTGTCCTATTTATAATATATGCGATTATTATGCAAGATTAAACACCTAAATCTATAAAAATATAAACCTAAATGATATTTGGGAATGAAAGGAAATGAAATATAGTATAAAGATACTAGATTTAATAATGCTTAACGATGGGTCCTTACAGTTAGTATTAGAGTAAGGTTTAAATTACTTTAGAGGATATCATGTTATTAAAGAAAAAGTTAACAGTCCTCTATAACCACAATTATTATTATGTTAGGGATAATAATAGTTACTTTAGATAAAATGAAAGAATTTTATATAACATGAATATGGATATCTTAGTGTTTATCATTTTTATAAGATTATATATTATTATTTTATTAATATGATAAAACCAACTTTTTTGGTTTTAATAAATGGATGGATCTAATAGGAACTAATTTAATAATGGATGTAAAGTAAAATGTGGTGGTTATATGAATGAGCAACTGAATGGAATGATATATGTAGTGAGAAATCTTGTGGCTATTTTAAACTAACAATTTAGAGTAATGATTAACAACCTGGACCTTGGTGAGTTTCCTAATGCATCAAATTTGAGAAGAATGAAGACCCATGGAATTTTAGATGATAGTATCCATAAAGGTAAATGTATTCAATGAAATATTTTTCAATAATATGGAAGGAAGCACCCAGAAAATTATCTTAAAATAACAGGAATATGTTTTATATGAAGCAAAGGATGCCATAAATTAATAATATTCCAATGAAAAGTAATAGTTTAGTTAACTCCATTAATTGAAAATAAGTTCTTGTAGAGGTATCAATTCAATGTCTTAAATGTGGAGAGAATGGTCATTATGAAAATCGATGTCCTAAGGGGAAGGTTCATGAATGGGATAATCAAGACAATACATATATCTATTTAATAATACCTAATGTTGTTACAATTGAAGATGAGGAAACTAAAAATGATATATGAAAGGTATATATTATTTCTTGGATTATGTTTGGATATTGTTTAATCTTAAGGCATGATTCATATTTTTGTTTATAGTAAATAATTATTAAGGAGTAATATTTAAAATCAAAGTTAATGGATTATGAATAATTATGAATGATTAATATGTCTATATATAACTGATTAAAGATTTATGTTATATTTAAGGATGATCATACGTTTAAAATAATTAATACTCATTTGATGATGAGAGTTTTTTGGGAAAATTTTATTGAGGTTTGATAGATGTTTGAGGTTTATGCAACCATTAAGTTTATCATGTGAATAATTTTTTTGAGGAATAATGTTGTTTTTATTATTTATACACAAGTTTAAAGGCATAGATAACCTTTAGGGTTTATATGATCTTTGATTTTAACATAATTGTGGGTTATTGTAACTTTGGGGATGAAAAATTTAAGGCATGAGATAACATATGAGGTTAAATAATTTCATTATTGTTGAAAATATTAAGTTTGTTATTATGAATATTTATCAAATTTATAGGAATTTTGTAAATATTATATTAATATAGTTTTAGAAAAATACAACCCACATGCTAGATGACAACCCATCACATACGACAAGACCATTTGGCTTGAACCCACAATTAAAGGGAAATAAGGGTTAATCATCTACCATTGGACTACGTAATGTCCTGGTTAGTATGAAATTTTATTTATTTATTTAAAAGATCTCAAAGATTTATTTTATGTTAATTTTAGGAATATATATTTTATTCTATAGATAACCATGATGTTGAAAGTGATTTGATTATTATGTGATTAATGTTATTTTAGAAAAAGTTCACTATTTCGATATCCTTATATGATTAAGGTAAACAAAACTAAAAGGATTTTATTTGGGTAATAAAGGTTAAATTATCTTTTAGATACATATATGATTTTAATGTGTCTTTATAGTGATTTAGGTTATTTATGAAAATGATTACCATATCTTGGAGATTATATGATTATGAAATATACTTTTTGGAATGAGACATTAAGAGTGACTGATATTATTTAGAGATAAATTTTAAATTAATCTTAGAAGACTATGTGATCAAATAATTCCATTTTTTGGGTTTCAATCTTAGTTAGAAGTATTTTTCATTTTTTAAGGATATTTATTTATTGAATGATCTATGTTAAAATTTGGGTATTACTATTTAATTTTAGAAATTAAAGTAGTTATTCTTATTATGAAGGATTATTCATTTTGGGAATTATCTTATCTTATCCTAACCATTTGGTTTTGTTTAATATCTAAATATATTAGGAATATATTATTACATTTCATTGATTATGTTATCCCTTAGGGGTTGATTATAGTACTATCGACATTAAAACAATTCATCTTGAATAGTTATCGTCTAGATAAAAAAATAAGATTGTGGTGGAAATTGATTAAAAGATGAAATTATTCTTTAAAAGTAAATATATTTCCAGTTTTGGAAGTAAAATAGTTCCTCAAAATTGGTAAATTTATTTTAAAATAAAATTTTTATACGTTTAATTTTCTTACTGAGAAATAAATGTTATTTTAACCCACTACATATTTAGAGTTTTATGATGTTTAATTTTCTCATAACCATGTTGTCTTTCACTCTCTATTAGTCCTTGGGAGTTGGTATTTTCGTCTATATAAATTTGTTCACTAAAAAAAAATTCTATCCTATTTGGAAACCTACTATGTGTTATTCCAGATGACCTTCATACCCCCTTTTCTCTTTTTTCAAGAGGAAGTTTTATTGAACCTTTTTACGATGTGGGTTTTAAACAAATGTATTTTGAAAAGTCAAACCCTGGTTACCAAAACCAAGTAAAAATCGTGAGGACATAATTTATTAAAGGCAAGGAGAATTTACTATCTTGAGATTTTAAAAATGAAGACTATGTTCAATTGTGTACAAGATACACAAAACTTAGCTTAAATGAACAACCAATTATTATTATTTAAATGTAACCATTATAACTTGGCTGTTAAATTGGTGGGAAATAATAATATTAACCAAATTATTAAATATACAATGGTCCTACTCATTGGTAAATTTTTAATTAATTATTTGTAAATAAAAACTTTTTTTAGTAAAGTCATTATATTTTTCAAAAATATGTTTTCTTCAAAAATAGGTTTCCTTTATTTTTATGAGTGAATATTATAATATTTTTTTTTTAAAATTTAGGGAAATTTATTTGAAAAAATGAATTTTATTTTAGATTTTAGTATGTTAAAATTATCTTATGATGAAGTTTTAAGAATTTTATGAAAATTTTCTTTTTCATTAAATTATGAAAATAATAAATTTTATTAAAAATTGTATTTTTTTAAGTATTTACACATTCAGATACTATTTTGGATTAATTTTTAAAATTTAATTATTTCAATTTTTTTTAAAATGATCCAATTATGGTTTTTGAAATGTATTTATACGTGATTTTTATAAAAACCTTTAATATTTTAAAAGTCATTTTTTTTGAAAAACTGTTTACGTGGCGTTTGGCTAGTTTTGTTTTAAATTAAATTCTGTAAATTCTATGTTTTGAATTTTGAAAAATTATGTTCATATTTTTAATTGGGATTCCCAAGTTTAGTAAATTGTTTCATTTTATTTTTTTTGAATTGAATAGTAACTTGGGATTTTTGTTACCATGATAAAGGGTAATTCAGGTAATTAAAGTTAAAAATAAAAGAAATAAGGACTATAAAATGACCCTAACACTTGCCTTAATTTTATTTTATGAGTAAATTTTTTCCATACTCGTCCAATATTCCATGATGTTGAATTTTTTCCATTTAGATGTGATTATAACCTTTAGAATATTTTATTTAAAGAAAAGTTCAAAATGTCACACTCTTGTTTTTAATAACTATAATTTTTTTAACATATGGATAACTAGAGGAAATGTTCTGTTATAAATATTATTTCAAAATATAAATGATTTATATCGATCATGGTTATTTATTTTTAATTTTTAATGAAGAAATAATTACTTTAAATTCTTACACAATAGTGACACAATAATTATCCAATTAATGGAAAATTAAAATAAATGATATTAAAAATACTAAAAGTATTATAATATGAGATTATTAACATGATAAAAGAATTTTATATATTAACATGAAATTTTAGTGATGTATTAAAACAATTGGTTCTAATTTTACTTGTTTTATTGATGTTATTAAAGTCAATGTAATGAATAGTTCTACAAATCGAAATTATTGATATTTTATAATAAATAATAATTTATTAAATGATATAAAACATAAAAAATATTATATTCAGAAAGTGATTAGGGTATGGTTTATAATATCAACCATGGTCTTTTTTTGGTCAATATTCTATTTATAGTAACTATTTTGACCCTCAAAGAGTAAAAATCCTTATTGTCATGGTAAGTGTGAAAGGGGTTAATGAGGGGTTAAAACCAAATGATAATGGTATAAAAATAGTCAAAACTTGTATAATTTTTATTTTTAAAGAGTATTTAGACCCTTAATCATAATATCTTCAAAATAAATTAGTTTATAGGCATTTTTAATTGAAAACTAATTTACATTAATTTAATATTTTCAGAAATTTCAAAAGTTCCCCTCCCATACCTTGTAAAAGGGAATCTATTTTTCCCTTTCTTTCACACTTCAAAACAATTTTTTTTTAGAAAATACCTAAAAAAATACCTTCTTAAAATATCTCAAATAATTATAGTGGTATTGGTTTAGGAATATACCAACCCTAGAGGTTTTAAGGTCTTAAGTAAAGGAGATTTTCCAAAGAAGAGGTATAGTTTTTAACCATATGTTTTTGTTTTTTTCATCTTCCACATCATTAAAATATTACTTAACCATGATTATATAATAAAATTAGTATATTAAATATAAATAGTTTTTTATGTTAATTTCACAACCTATATCCAACTCCTCTTCTATCAAATGGGAAACAAAACCATCATTCGTGTGTATGGAGGACCAACGCCTCGTGAACCGATGTTATTCGTTTTCCATCACTATCTCTCACAGTTTTTTATAATGATGGAATATATATATATATATATGATATTAATAAAATATTTTTCATTTTTATAATATAATATATAATTTACTTTCTTATCTTTCAATTCATTGAAAAATGATAACACTGTTCGTGCGTACGTGTGGACTGCCACGTCCATAAAGCGATGCGATTTGTTTTTCATCACCAAATCACATAGATGATATATATAAGTATAATTAGAGAAATTATATGATATTTATTATCATTATTTTTAGATAAAATGAAAATAACCTTCTTTACACATTGATCATTGAAAAATGGAAATGTTACTCATGTATACATACGACCTACCATCTCCATGATTATAACATAGATCATTTTTCATAAACATCTTTCATGATTGGTTTTAAAAGTGTAATTTATGTAAAACAATTATAAATATTTAATTATTATTATTCCATAGATGATGTAATAATTAATTATTTTACCATAGTTTACTTATCGAATCCATTTTATACTTATGAAACGAATACCATCAAAAAATACAACATTAATTTAATTAATTAAATAATTAAATATAGAATTATAAGAGATAAAATAAAATGAAAAATAAATTTTAAAAATTTTCTTATGAAATTAAATAATTAACCTAATTTTATTATTCCAAAATATAAATAATGTACATGATGTGTGAGACTCAAGGTAAGGGTATTTGTTTTAAAAATTCTCTTTTAATGTTTCCCTAAAAAACCTCATTTTCTTCCATATCAATATTTTTCAAATTATTTAATGTATGGATTTATATGAATATAATTGATTTATAATGGTCAATTTATGTTTATTTTTTACTTTATTTCAATGGGTTTCATGAGGAATATTTTTATGAAGTGTTTTCAAATTATTTAAAAAAAGACAAAAGGAGTGTTTTACTTTAACATATACGGAGACAACATATTTCCCCCCTCCAAAACCATTATTTTATATTTGAATTCCTTTATAATATTCCATGTATTATAAAAATAAAAAACATATTTCCCTTTAATCTAGGAATATTTTCTTTAAAAATTGGATTTTAATGAAAATTCTTTCTTATGGGTGCAAAGAATTTTTTTATGATGCAAGATTTTATGTATTTTTTGTGCTTATTGGGATTTTTTATGAGGATGGGTGGTTTAATTATAAATGAGAATGGTTGAAATTTTTATATCTCTCAAATGAATTATAATAGTGTTAAATGATTATATTTCTCCTAAGATATTATTGGAATATACTATGTTGGTTATTCCAAGTATAACTATGATGATTATTTCAAGTGAAACTATGATGGTTACTATAAGTATAACCATGATGGTTATTCCATGTGTAAGTTATAATGACATTAAAATGATACCTCAAGTTACCTATATGATTTATCTATTCTTTCTATGTTTTTTATAGAAATATTATGATTTTAAAAGGTAAAGGAATGTATATACTACTTTGTAAGGCTGAAAAGTATAAATCTGTTAAGAAAAGTTATTAAGAGTTTTTCATGATTTCAATGAAAACTTATGAGTTTTATTTTGCCTTTAATTTTTATTATAAAATGTTTATGAAAATATTTGGGTAGAGAAGTTGATTTCTTGGGGTAATAATATGTTTATTTTGAGCCCAAAGTTTATTTTGAAAGGAAAATATTTATAAGTATTCAAAGAATAATATTTTCTTTCATTATTTTTATGCCCCATACTATGATATTTGTGCTAATCCAAAATTTTAAAATGTTTTTCGTAGGTCTTAAGGATGGTTAATGGAAACAAATAATTCTAGTTTAAATTATTAAATATTTTTAATGAAAAGAAATCATGATTTATTTTAAAAGTTTTATATTTTGAAAAAGTAGATAATGAGTAGAAGTGTCCTCTTTATAATATATGGGATTATTATATTAGATTTAGGAATTAAATATCTAAAAATAAAAACCTAAAAGATCTTTGGGAATAGAAGATAATCAAATCTAGGATAAATTCACTACATTAAGTAAAGTTTAAGGCTAGGCCATTTTAGATCCACCTCACCGTTTGAAATATTATTAAATCTACTTGATTCCTATATTTGAATGAAAATTTTTAAGCCATATGATGTATATAATATCCAAATTGTAGAAATATTTAGATTATCTTCAATGGAAAATGTACATTAAATATAATAATCACCTTTCTTATTCTTTATTTCCATCCAGTTCTTCTTTCAGTAACCTCTCTTTCCATATAAAAGGTAGAGAGATTATTTATAATTAATCACCCATTGTATATTTGGCTTCTATAAGAGACAATGTAATGGTTACTTTGGATTTTGTTTAGCCATTGAATTTTTTTCCTTTACCTTACTTTTATTTTTCACAAAAAAATATGAATATTTTGTATTCTTTACATCCTTAAAAACTTGGAAAACCATTTACAATAAATTATAAATAAACCTCTTAATATTTTTCATGTTATAAATAAAAAAATAATTTTGATAAGTTAAATAATAGAGATTCTAGTATTAGATATTTAGTAGGTTTTGAGTGTATTTAAACCCTAAGGGCTACAATAACTAAATATACCTTATCATTTTTAGTACATGAGAAACTTATTTATTTCCCCATAAAAGATTTCAATTAAATAGAAAACTGGATATCTTATACCTTTATTACCTTTCTCTCTCATGATAATGTTCTCTTAGATAATTAAACATCTTATATGTATCCTTTTCCTCATGAATTTTCTATATTTAATTAGAAATAGATGATAACATGATGTACTAGAAATCCAATACATCATCAATGGACCTCATATAGGTATATCTGTTCACTTTGATTTCTCCCTGAGGAGGCTCATCAGGAAATAGGGATTATAACATATATAAATTCCTTTTTAGCATAGTACGATGTTCAAGAACCTATTCCAGTCCTGGAAGTTATTTCAAGTTATGAAATTTTCTTTATCTAATATATACCATAATGATAGTGAATTGGGGGTATCGACTTGAATTTTCCCTATAATTAATAAATTTAGTAGATTAATACTTTTTCTTGATTACTTATACCAAAAAATTTATTGATTTATTATTACTTAATGTCTCACACTATTTTATAAAATCCTAGTAGCCCTCAACTGTTTGATTTATATAAATAATTTTTTTGAATATTATAATGTAAAGGATACTTAAAACCTATACTCAAAGTCCAAGATTTGGATTCAAAACTACTTAGAGAGTTTTAAGGTATAATTTCGGCTTGTTAATTTCATTAACTCATGAATCATTAATTTTTTTGTGTGGATTACAAAATCTTTCAAATCCTAACATTGGATTTACTTAAATATTTTTCTTTAAAGTTGTAACAGTAAAAATGTGACTATTTATTTGAAGAAAAATTTATTTAAGTTGACCAAAAACTTTCCAAAAAACTTTCTAAATAGTTACAGGTACTCTCAAATATGGTTGATGAGTACCCCATAATTATGGTTTTGCTTAAATTCAAGTAATGGAAATATTTTTACTTAATATTTCATTGATAGAATTTAAATTTATTTTTATTTTTATTCTCAATGAATGAAATTCAATTATATTTATCATTCTTGATACCATATTATTTAACTCACAAATTTAACCATATATAAATAGAAAAATCTGTTTATGTGCTTATTAATTTTATCTATGCATGCTTGTTAACTTCTCAATGTGATCATATATAATCATAAATTCAAAAAAAATATTGACCATGCTAGAAAAAAAACTATATATGATCATGATCTATTTAATAATTTTTTGATCCATTGAGTGAATTATGGATCAATTTAGTCCATAGAGAAATTCTATGAGTTATTAAATTACTTGATTTACAACACCTCTACATTATCTTGTGCATTTTCTCTTGGCTGAATCCTCAACAAGACACAAAATGAAATATATCTCCTTCATCATCCCCATTAAACAATAATAATCACATGCATGTGAGGGAGTGTTAGGTATTGATGATATATGTGAAGAATATATCATATGGAAATGTAGTATTTTATACATATAATTCATTTGAGGGATGGTGCACATATCATCATTTATTAATTAATTTTTATAGACATTACATATTTCAATATTTTGATAAATAAATGATCAATATAAAACATAAATTGTTTGGTCTAAGATCATGATCAATCTAAAATGAAAAAACTTGTATAATAATATTAAATATTCTAAAATTATACATTGAGGTAATTCTAGTGAATAAAAATAACATTAAAATAATTTTAATTTACAGATGACACATCCCAAACTATCAAACTTATTTTTAAGAAATTTTAGATAATTTTCTTATTTTTTGAAGTTATTTTGGGTATATCTGTGACTCAAACAGGCTCTAATAGGTATTCCAAGCCTTTTATAGATACGAACCAGCTAAAAATAGATTTAGTGGTGGGTGATACACTATGATTTGGGTGTGTATGTTTGATAGGAATCTCCCCTTTAAGGAATTATATAGATCTTCTATAAGTCACTTAAGTTTGTGAAAAAATTATATATATAAAATAATTATAGATTAAAAGTGCTACATAGTTCCTACTTCCATGTGGGTTAACCATTCCAGTTAATGGGTGTCCACCCATTTAGTTTTTTATTAAATTATATTTTATTATTCTTGTTATTTATGGATGATTGGTAGACCCAAAAACCTCTATTGATTTACTCCTATGATGAGGATGCTCGGATACCCCCATGTATCTAGTTCCCAATATATATATATATATATATTATTTCAAAGAAAAGTTGATCATTTAATGGTCATATCTCGACCATACAAACTCTAATAGACATTCTATCTATGACAATAGTATTGTATCAATTCCCTCTATCCAAATTCAAATAAATTTAATTTAAAATAAAAGAAATTGAACTATTTTTAAAATAAGAATTGTTAGTACTAGGTATGTGACATAATTAGGTAAATTAAATATTTTTTCACTAGATTGATGTTGAAACATTGGATCCTACAAAGTAGTACACAATTTAAACAAGAGGATCACATGCAATTCACATAATTGCAAAGAAACCAAAAAAATGATACCTTATTTGATTTAAAGATGTTATCCCATTTTGATCATTACCAATGGTCATATATTTAAGGAATCTGTTAGGAAAAACTACCTTAATGTATCATTCAAGCATTTTTGAGGTGATTGTGTTTGTTAACAAAGAGGACCTCTATGTTGTGTTTATTGAAAAAGAAAACCATGATGACTATTTTGTTGACAAAGGGGGTTTACATGGTGAGTTTTGGAGTTCTAGAGATATTGTTGACATGTAATGTTGATAAAGAACTATGACAATGGAACAGATGATCTGAAGGTGGTATAAAAAGAACAGATCTAAGGTGGTGCCATTTTCCAATGTTTGCCAAATTTTGGGGCCTCAAAATCGGAAAATGGAGATAAATGTTTTTGGAAAAGGAAGTTGTGAGAAAGATTGAATATGGTATGTAAAATTTCACGTGAGGCATGTTTCAGGAGCAAAACGTCAAAAAATGGAAAAGGCATGATGTGCGTGAAAGATTTGGATATGTGCACGAAAGAGGAGGTTGTACAAAAGAAACTTGCACGCCCAATGTGACGTCAAATAGGGTTTTTAATGCTTGAAGAAGAACTTTCACGACAAAAATTGAATCTTCCACACAGGGGTCAAGAACGTCTATAAATACAAGGTGACCCCCTTATTTGAGTAAGCTCAACACTTAGAGAAAATCTAAGCACCGGATCGCGTAAGAATTTCACGCAAAGGGAGTTGCGTGAATGATTTTGAGTAGCGCACAAGATTAAGAAAGTTTCACGTATGATTTGAGTTCCACAAAATATTGAAGTTTCACACAAGACACATCAAGGGTTTTGATAAAGATTTGAGGATTCCCCGTACACCTGATGGAAAGAGAGATTCATCTATGGGAGAAAGTGTGACGTCAATGAAGCATCTATCAATAGTTAAGGATGAAAATTTCATTAGAAATAATGAAGAGACCTACAGGTCAATAAACTATGAGTGGATCTTATAAAGAAGCAGTGATCACACTTCAATTGAGAGATTATTGAGATTTCATATTGTGAATGGTTGTAAACCAGAAGGGACAGTGAGTATGATTCAGATATTATAAATAACAGTGCGCTTTTAGTGGATTTGGTACATTGGCACATCACCAGTGTATGCTCCTTGGGTGTAGCCCAATGAGGGTGAACCAACTTAAAATCACTGTTTCCTGTGCATGATTTAGTTTCTATTTATACTTTTCTACAGGAAAGAGAGAGAAGAGAGTTTTACCAAACAACAAAACAAGATCAATAGAGGAATTTTTTTTAATCATTCATACCCTGATTCACCCCCCTCTTAGGGTATCTAACCTAGTGGACCTAACTATTGGTATCAGAGTGAAAGGTTGATATCAATGTTTCTCTCTCAAATGGTGGTCACTAATCATAAAGGTATTCCAATCTTTGACTGGAATAATTTTCATCTATGGAAGAATCGAATGCAACACTACTTCCGATCTTTGGGAATGAATGTGTTTACAATAGAAATGAATGGTATAACAACCAATATTAAAAGTGGCACATTAGAAAAAGATGAGAATATAGAATTAGTTGCTGATTCCATCTGAATTAATGCTTTAGGGGGATCCCTATCCAATGCTATCTACACGAAGCTGATGTCATGAAAAACATCACATGCCAAGTGGGAAAAGCTATTTAATATATATGAAGGAGATGCAAAGGTCAGAGAGGCAAAGCTGCAAGTTCTGTGGAAAAAGTATGAAGATTTAAAAATGAATCTAAATGAGTCTGTTGATGCATTCTTTGATATGGTAAATATTATTGTGGAAGATATGCAGGGTCTTGGGGAAGTCATTGAAGACATAAAGATCGTAAAGCACATCTTGAGGAAACTTCTACCTTGGTTCAATAAAAAAGTTTCAGTACTGGAAGAAAAAGATCTGAAGGAGATAACACTAGACAATTTGCACAGTACCTTGGTTGCATATGAAATGAGGAATGATAATTACAAGGATATGGAAAAGTGGAACTCTAAGGAGGTGGCATTCAAGGCCATAAAGAAGCTCACCATGGAATATTCTTAGGAGGATGAAGAGACAAATGAGGTGATGCCATTTATTTCTTCAAATATGTAAAGAGGAAAAGAGAAGTTCAAGGGGAAACTTCCACTGGCTTGTTTTCAATGTGGAAAGGTTGGTAACCTTGGAACAAGGTTTCCCAAAAAGTTCCAAGAAGATGATGATGTTGATGAAGCTGAAATCCCCAAGAAGATGTCTTCAACCTATGGGAAAGGCAAGAAACAATTCAAGATAAATTTATTTAAGATTAAGAATATCCTTTCACAAGAATGTTATAGTTCGGATGAGTCTGAGGATGAGGAGGTTAAAGAGATTGAAAAATGAAAAGATCATTGAGAAAATGATATAGTGGGAGTTGTCGATAGTACTCAGAAAAAGGAAGAAAATGACATTGACGAAGAAGAAGAAGTTTAAGGAAGAGTTGATATGCAAGCTGAGTTAGAGGTAAATATTAAAGAGA
Organism: Viscum album; assembly: GCA_963277665.1. NCBI lineage: Eukaryota > Viridiplantae > Streptophyta > Magnoliopsida > Santalales > Viscaceae > Viscum > Viscum album. Next base: position 1,993,110,699 of record OY728135.1, on the reverse strand, counting down.
TAGATATTTGGAGAGATAAAACAAATAAATCCAACAAATTCATTCATGTTGCCAAACTCTATATGAAACAACAATAAGAACATAAGTTTGAGTTGATGGAAGAAATTGAAAAACTCAAGTCATCAACACCATAGGACTCAGAATCAGTTAGTGTGTATAAAATCAATATTGAAGAACAAAAAAGGGAGATCGATGGATTAAATAACACAATGGAAGATAAGACCAAGAGTATTGATGAACTTGAAGGAGAAGTTGTCAGTCTGTGACAAAAAAACTAAGGACCAAGAAAAACTTTTGATTCCCAACACGTCATTGGTAAAGAAGATCTTTCAGAAGACTGAAAAGATAAAAGATGAGCCTAGTAGTTCAGTAGGAAAGAAGCAGAAACTGAGATCAGATGTTAAGGTTGATTTGGGGATTGATCAGAAACAAAAATCAGTCACGGTTGAAGTTAGAACGCAAGAACCCACTCCAAGAATGAAAATTGATGTGTGTACGAAGAAAAATTAGAATACTCATGGAACCAAAGAAACTACTGGAAGTATATAAGTGACACATAGGAATGTTCCTTTCATAAGGTGTTATTTATATAGAAAGATGGGATACTCACAAAATTTGTGTTCTATATTCAGAAGATACTAAAGGGAACAAGAACAGAGGTGACAACCAAATAAGGAATGGTTCTCTAGAACATATTTTGAAGGAAGCTATTTTTGGTGTGGAGAATTTGGGAACTTGGATAGATATTGTACATCGACCATAAAGAGGAGTATACCACAACAAAATCAAAATGTTTTCAAGAATCAAATCAATGAACCAACATGTGAGTTGAAAATGAAAAATAGATTTAAAGATTTTCAAGATGAAGTTGGTCCATCATAATCTGAGAAATATCATAAGTCTCAATCTATTCTGAATGTGAAGGAAAAAATATGGACCTAGAAGACAAATGATGAGAAGGAATTGGTGGCCGAAATTGCCCTCAAAGCATCAGACCGTTCTGGTGTGTGGATCTTTGATAACGGTTGCACATATCACATGACAGGTAATTAATATCTTGTTCTAGGCATAAAATATTACAAAGAAGGAATTTTAAATTCTGGAAATGATGAAGGCCTAAAGATTATTGGCTCAAGAAAGGCCAGGTTTGGGGGAAAAGAGATGAGATGTGCTGATGTCTTAGTAGTACAAGGCCTCAGTCACAATTTACTCAGTGTCAGTAAACTATGTGACTCAGGAAATTATATAAGGTTTACTAAGAAGATTTGTATCATCAATGGAAGAGATAGGGAAGTGGTTCTACAGGGAGAAAGAATAAAAAAATATCTACCTGGTAAGTGGAGAAGAAGATATGCGCTTTCTATCTAGAGAGGAAGAAAGCAAGTTATGGCATAAACGACTTGGTAATCTATGCCAACCATCCCTAGAAGATTTGGTAATGTGTGAAGCAACAAGTGGCCTCCCTAAGCTATCACATGATCATAATCACATGTGCAATGCATGCCAACAAGATAATCTCATCAGAAAGACATGGAAGGAAAAGAAAAAGAAGTCAACAAGAGTGCTCTAATTGGTGCATGCTGATGTTTGTGGGCCTATCACACCAAGAGAAATTGACAGAAAGAGGTACTACATTCATTTCATTGATGACTATAGAAGAATGGCATGGGTATTTGTTATTTCCCATAAGTCCTATGTGTTCAATTTCCTAAAACGGCACCGAAGTGAGTGTGAAAGGATGCTTGGACAGAAAATTCTGAAGTTTCATACTAAAAATGGTACGGAATTTAAAAATAGTCAGGTAGAAGAATATCTCGAGAAACATAGGATAAGGAATCAAGTTTCTTCAGTAATAACACCCCAATATAATGAAGTGGTTGAAAGGAGAAATAAGATCATCAACAACATGTCCAGAATGATGCTTATAGAAAAATACCTATGAGGGAAATTTTGGAAGGAAGCAGTATTGACATCGGTCTGCATTTCTAATTGGGATCTTTTGTGTCCGAAGGAAGGAAGGACTCCCGTATGAGATGCAATAAGGGAAGAATCCAACCGTGAATTACTTTAGAATCTTTGGAAGTAAGTGATTTATAATCAATAAAGAAAAACACAAGAAATTTGAGTCACGGGGAGATGAGGGAATATTCCTTGGCTACTCAGGAAAAAAAGCATATAAATTCTTTAATAAAAGGCTGGGAAAGGTAGTTGAGAGCAATGATGTCACTATTGTGGAAAATTAAGAGAATATTCAATAACACAATGAAAAATTTCATGATGAAATTGATGAGAAGGAAAGAAACACAAAGGGTGAAGAAGTGGCCGATACTGATTCAGAAGAAGATACCGATGATGAGCATGAGGAAGTAAAATCTTTATTTGTACAAAAGCCAAGAAGTTGAGCTGAAATTGGTAAGCATAATATCATTGGTGATCAGTTATCTTCAGTTCAGACAAGACGAATGAAATCTCTGCAGCAAACATCTTTCTTATCTCAGATAGAGCCTAAATGTTTTGCTGATGTAGCTGAAGATGAAAACTGGGTTTAGGCTATGAATGAAGAGCTAGATCAGATTGAGAAGAATCATACGTGAGATATTGTTTTGAGGATAGCTAATAATAATGTCATTAGGACTAAATAGGTCTTTCAAAACAAGACAAATGAAGATGAAATAATGATTCGAAAAAAGGAATTACTAGTGTGCAAAGGGTACTCCCAGATAGAGGGAACAGATGTCGATGAGACATTTTCACTGGTTTCAAGGCTAGAGAAAATCAGATTATACCTAGCCATTGTAGTGTAACAGAAGTCCGAAGTGTTTCAGATGGATGTCAAAAATGGGATTCAAGAGGAAGAAGTGTATATTGAGTAGCCAGATGGTTTTCTCAGTCATGAGGATGAGAAAAAGTTTTTTTGTCTGAAGAAGGAATTATATGGGATGAAGAAAGCACTAAGAGCATGATATTCAAGGCTTGATCATCATTTTAAGAAGTTTGGTTTCTTGCATGGTGGAGTTGATTAGAATCTCTATTTAAACAACGACATTAATAAAAGGATGATGATACTGGTTTATGTCGATGACACAATATTTGGTGGATCAGATGAATCTTAGTGCAGACCATTTTCTGAATTCACGAACAGTGAGTTCGAAATGTCAATGATTGGGGAACTGACATTTTTCCTTGGCTTACAGGTGATACATGGAAGGAATGAAACATTAATTTCTCAATCCAAATATTCCAAGTAGGTTCTAAGAATATTTGGAACAGAAAATTAAAAGGAGATGAATACTCCGGTTGCTACCTAGATGAAGTTATTGAAAGATGATAATGTAGAGGCAACTAATATCACAAAATACAGGCAGATTATTGGGAGTTTACTGTACCTAACAATGATGAGACCTGATATTGTTTTTTCCACATGCCAAATAGTGAGATATCAACTAATCCCAAGGAAATCCACATGATTTAAGTGAAAAGAATACTTTGGTATATCAAAGGAACTATGGATTTCAGTTTGATGTATAATAACAGATATCAGCAAGAGCTGTTGGGATATATAGATGCAGATTGAGCCGGTTCAGTAGATAATAGGAAATCAACATCAGGAGGTGATTTCTATCTTGGTGGATTTTGTGTTGCTTGGCCAAGAAAGAAGCAAGATTGCATTTCATTAAGCACCATGGAAGATGAGTATATTTCCACCACTCAAGCATGAACACAATTATTGTGGATGAAGCAATAACTTGATGATATGGGAGTTGAAGTGAAGTCTCTGATCGGAATTTAGTACGATAACTAAAGTGCTATAAATATCAGAAAAAATCCCATACATCACTCAAGGAAAAAGAATATTGAGATGAAGTGCCATTTTATCAAGGAGAAGGTTGAACAAGTAATAGTAAAGTTGAAGTATGTGTCTACAGAGCTACAAGTTGTAGACATTCTAGAAAAGGCCTTACCCAAGGAAGCTTTTGAGTAGCATCGAATGGCTCTGGGAGTTCAGTATACTCCCCGCACTTGAAAAAGTGTGTCTGTGGTATACCCCCTCTCCCCAAGGTATGACGTGTTTTTCCCTAATGCACTGATATGTGTTTCGACCCTGTTACAGACCAAAAAAGAGTTCCCTTTGGGTTCATTGAAAAAGTGGGAGAAAACAGTGATTGTTCACAGGGGATACGGTGTGGCTATTTGATAAATCATGAAAGATATGGGGAGAAGCTGACAGATTGACCAACAAGATAGGGGGAGTTGAAAGATGAAGAGGAGTTGAAGCTGTAAGAAGACAACATGTGTTTTAAATCTGAAGATGCTAGAAGTGATCGATCAAAGAATAGATATCATGATAGTAGAGGAACATTTTAAAAGTAGAAGAGTGATGTTAGAATGGTGTAAAAAGGTTTCAAATGATCAATAATTGGTATCAGTTTGGTGTAAACAATGGGTGTCGGAAATGAAGTGATTCAATGATGAACTATTCATTTACTCTTGTTTTTCACGCCGAGAATTGCTCATGTGGGATTAGAGTATGTGATGAGATAATCCTTGATCGATATAAAAATTTTAAGAGGAGAATGGTGGCTAAAGCACTAACACGGTATCATTTTATGAAAAGAGTTGTTAACATACCCAAAGGAGGATATTGTTGGGCAAAAATCCCCCAAGGTATCATTGAATCATTTTTAGGTGATTGTGTTTGTTGAAAAAGAGGACCTCTATGTTGTGTTTGTTGACAAATCATACCATGATGATCATTTTGTTGATAAAGGGGGTTTCCATGGTGAGTTTTCGAGTTCTAGAGATATTGTTGACATGAAATGTTGAGAAAGAACTATGAGAAGGGAACATATGATTTGGAGGCAGTATAAAAAGAACATATCTAAGGTGGTTCTATTTTCTAGCATTTGCCAAATTTTTGGGCCTCAAAATTAAAAAATAGAGATATATGTTTTTGGAAAAGGAAGTTGCATGGAATATTGAAGATGATATGAAAACTTTCCCATGAGGCATGTTTTGGGAGCAGAATGTCGAAAAATGGAAAAGGCATGATGTGCATGAAAGATTTGGACATGTGCGCGAAAGACGAGGTTTCGTAAAAGAAACTTTCACACCCAATGCGATGTAAAATGGGGTTTTTCATTCTTGAAGAGGAACTTACATGAAAAAATTTGAATCTTCCATGTAGGGGTCAAGAATGACTATAAATACATGGTGACCCCCTCTTTCAAGTAAGCTCAACACTTAGAGAAAATCCGATCACCAGATCACATAAGAATTTCATGCAAAGGGAGTTGCACGAAAGATTTTGAGCTTTGTGCAAGCTAATAAAGTTGCACGTAAGATTTGAGTTCAACGAAAGATTGAAGTTGTGCACAAAGGGTGTTTCACGAAAAAAGTGGAATCTCGCGCGTAAGGAATTAAATTTGTGCACAAGATGCAATAAGGGTTGTGAGAAAGATTTGAGGTTGCCCAGTACACCTAGTGCAAATAGAGATTCATCTGTGGGAGAGAGTGGGACGTCAAAAGAGATTCTATCAATAGTTAAGGATGCAGATTTCATTAGAAATAATGAAGAGACATACAGGTCTATAAACTGTGAGTGGATCTTCTAAAGAAGCAGTGATCACTCTTCAGTTGAGAGAGTAGTGAGCTTACATATTGTTAATGGTTGTAAACCATAAGGGACAGTGAGTCAGATTGAAACATTGTTAACCGCAGTGCATTTTCAGTGGATTTGGTAAATTGGCACATCGTCGGTGTATGCTCCTTGGACGTATCCCAGTGAGGGTGAACCAAGTTAAAATCACTATGTCCTGTGCATGATTTAGTTTCTGTTTATACTTTTCTATAGGAAATAGAGATAAGAGAGTTTTTCTTAACAATGAAACAAGATCAATAGAGGCATTTTTTTAATCTATCATACCCTAATTCACCCCCTCTCAGGGTATCCAACCTAGTGGAACTAACGAATTCAAATAGGGAAATCTCTAGATTATCCTGAATTGGTCTATAAGATCATATTCTATCATTATACAAGTTCCATGTGTTGGAATCATGATTTGGAGTACCCTATAATGTTCCTCCAATTGTGGGAAGATAAATTGATTTAATGGATGAAGGAAATTAATAGAATCTATATAGTTTTCTCAATTTATCAATATATAATTGAGAGAAAATATTATAGATGAATTAAATTAATGAAGGTGGATTCCATTGGGGTATTTGAGTGTTATATGTGTTTTTATAGATAGGTTGAACTTCTCAAAATTTCACTTTGGTCCATAGATAAGGTTAACCACTTAAAACATAACAAAATATCACAAAGTAACTTAATTAACTTATCATGTATGACATTTAAACCCTAATACTAACATAATAATATCTTAACTATTATATAGAGAACAAAAATCCATGAAGCTGAACTATTTCTCTCAAATAGGATTAGTGAACCTTGTATAATAAGATATATGTTTGAAAAAAATGGGTTATTTGTGTTCACTTATTTTACCTTAAATAACTTATTAATACCTTAATTAATAAAATAAATTCTTATTACTCTAAACATGAACATTGTATAATTGAATTATTTTTTATCTTTCACACTTGAACATACTATTTACCATACACATGGATCCCACTTCTTCCTAAACTCTAATTAATCCAAGTTAGTGGAGCTTATGGATACACTTAGAGTGTGACACTCTAGGAACTTATCTCTATTGTAATGAGTGCTACTCATATACCATGAGTAGTTTATGGAAACACATTAGGTCTCCTAAAGAGATAAGTTCAAGTCACAACAATGATAACCTCTCCTACCAACATACAATGTGCAATGAAATCTCTTTGTCTTATGATATCTCATAAAGTATGATTCATATATTTATGTCACCATCCTCATATGATTTATTTATTATTTTCATTGATAATACTAGAGTAAATTACCCTATTATACCATTTCTAAATATTCAATCAAGGTATTAGGTCCTACTCAATAGGGCCAAAGACATATACCCCTTACTTTTATAAGTGAAGAATCCTATATTGATCATTTAATCAATATCATAACTTTAATAACATACCCTATACAAGATGCCTCGCCAAAAAAATAAATGATTATGGTTTTTATCATGCATAAAAGTAAAATATCAATGATATTTAATTATAATGATCTCAAATCATGAGATCAATACACAAGTTCGTAGATAAAAACAACCAATAAAACCCAAAACATATTGTATTCTTATAGATGGTATAATCCTCATAATCTAATTTACCCAAGATCACCAAGTGTAAAATTCATAATAAGTATCAATTATTATAATCTACCTAACAATTGATAATAAAATTTCATTTGTGTCTCTTTAGTATGATGTATTTAGGTAATAGGGAATATGTTTAAGATTACTAATAGAGTATCTCAAGGTTCTCATTATAGCTGGGAACTACTATAATCATTTGATATAATATATAATATATTGAAATTACAATATTTATTATATTTATAAGTAATTTCACAATCATAGTAAGTGAAATAAATGTAAATATCAATTTGTATATATGAAATTGAAATCAAAGTTTACATTTGAGTTGGGCTTAGGGAACCCACTATTACAATAAAATGATGTGTATACAATAAAATTATTACATTATTTTCATAATTATTTAAAGAAATAAAATTTTAGGAAATGACCTAAATTTATCCCTTTAACCTTTTAGGGAAGGATTTAAAGAGAGACGGGATAATGATATAGATATATATGATGCATCACAGATGAAAATGTTTAAAAAATCATGTTGCTCTAATATAAACCATTAAAGATTTTTTTGGGGTATGAAACTTTTAAAGTTAGAGTACTCAAACTAACTGGGAATTTCTAGTTTATATATTTTATTTCAATTATAATAGTTTTTATTATAGTAAAAATGTTGTTTTATATACCACTAGTGATTCCAAGATGTATATCATAGATTTTAGTTCAATAAATCATGATTCAATGGGAACATTGAATCAAGAATGATAAAGAGGGAGAAGATAGGACATGATAATCAATGACCACATTAAAATAATTACTTAATCATCATATTTATAGATAGGTACAATGAGGATAACTATTGACCTAGTTTGAAATATGGTTTCCATCATAATTCTACCAAAATTATATAAAATTTGAGGACC